>CM052898.1:86909940-86994542 GCA_028534135.1 Potos flavus | reverse complement strand
TGATACCATGTTCAGCTTTTCTGGATATGTGAAAATACTGTGAAATATAAAAACAACTTATGAAAATGTATTCTGAGTTATCTGGCCTGAGGCTGTTTGAATATCAACTTTTAATATTTTTTAAACTACACAAAAATATACAGCAATTATAGAAAATAGAGATAAGCACACAAAATAAAACTGTAAACCTGCAATCCCGGCACTCACAAACGACCTTTTAAATTATTTATAAATTAATATAATAATATATCTTAATAACTGGTAGGGCAAATTCTTTATCATCATTCTTTTGTTTTATAATTTTCCTAGTTATATTTATTATAGTAATTTGTTGCACACTCTTCTAGATTTTAAGTTAAAAAATGATACCATACAATACCTATGATATTTTTACCTGTATTTTATGCAAAAAAAAATAGTGAAACTATCTAAATCTGCTTCTATCTAAATCTGCTTCTATTTCTCTACAGCATTTTAATTATTGCATATCATATAACTTAAAGGTGTCACAATTTATGCAGTCTATTGTCAAACATATAATATTCCCAATCCTTTAATGCTATAATGAATATTTTTATAGCAAATATTTGCACATATACTAAAAGTAGAATGTTAACTAATACTTTTGTTTATTTTGCTTCTCCGTCTGACACACACACACACAATTGCTGTGGGGTTTTTTTACACTTTATCAGCATTATATGTCTTTTAATCATTAAACCATGGGTATTATCTTCTTTGAGCTTTTCTAAGCTGGTGTAAAATCAAATGTGATATAATTTTTGGTTTTATTTATTTATTTATTTATTTAGTGTTATGTTAGTCACCATAAAATACATCATTAGTTTTTGATGTAGTGTTCCAAGATTCATTGTTTATGTACAACACCCAGTGCTCCCTGCAATACATGCCCTCCTTAATATCTATCACTGGGCCAACCCATCCCCTTAACCCCCTCCCCTCTAAAACTTTGTTTGTTTCTCAGAGTCCACAGTCTCTCATGGTTCGTCTCTCCCTCCAATTTACCCCAATTCACTTTTCCTTTCCTTCTCCTAATGTCCTCTATTTATTTAAATATAAGTATGGCTGACTAATTTTAATATATTCTTTCATTGGCTGTTTCTCTTCTTTTGTGTGAATAATTTATTCATATACTCTGCTTACTTCCCAATCTTTTAAAAGTTACTTTTTTTACATTGCAAAAGTGATATATACATAGATTCTTGCTTTAAAAAAAAATCAAACAAGTAGTCTATGCATAATAAAAGCCTCCTTCATGCTCCCACTCCATCTCAATTCCACTCTTCTCCCCAGAGATATCCATTGTTTGCAATTTGCTGTGTATTTTTTTTTTAGAGAGGCACTAGGAGAAGGAGAATCCCAAGCCAGCTCCATTCCCAGCGCAGAGCCTGATGAGGGGCTTGATCTCACAACCCTGAGATCATGACCTGAGCCAAAATCAAGAGTCGGACACTTAACCAATTGAGCCACCCAGGTTCCCTGCTGTGTATCTTTTAGTCACTTTTTCTCACCATTTACACATATACTTATATATAGCCCATTTTTTTTTACAAGGTTTGAATCATACACAGAGCTCTTTAACTTGCTTTTTTTTTTCCTTTCTCAATATGTCATGGGAATTTTTCCATATCTGTACACAGTGAACATAATTTTAAAAAGCATTCTTCTACAGCTGAATGTTTCGGTTGCTTTTAAAGTTTTAATGTTGTAAACAGCATCTCCATGCTTTACAAATAATCTTGTGCATGGAACCAATCTGTTTAAGTAGGACTCAGAGTAAAATCAAAAAATGTTTTGTTTTTTTCTTTCCTGTCCATTACCTATGTATTCAAACTCTCTCTGAGGGACAGGATTGTACCCTTTGCATGGATAAAAATCTCTCTAAAGCATTTAGTCAGTCTGCTAGTCACTTTAGTTATAATAACAATGCCCCTTAAGATGCAGCATGCTAAGCACTTTCCAGGTTTATTCTTTTAATTTTCCTAAGAAACCTAGGAAGTAGGCACTATGATAACACCAGATTTCAGATGAGGAAACTGAGGAACAAGGATTGCAGGGGGGTCACAGAGCTAGCCAACAGTGGAGTCAGAATTTGAATCGTTGAAGATTCACTCTGAATCCCACATTCTTAACCACCATGCCTAACCCCAAATTATAAAAACGTTCTCCTTTTCTTCTAAAATTTGTATCATTTTTATCTTTCACATCTAGACCTGTAATTCATCTGGAATTGAACTTTGCTTAGTGAGAGATAGGACACATAGTGGGTTAAAAGTGTCCCCCTAAATGCATACGAACCTAGAAATTTAAATGTGACCTTATTTGGAAATAAGGGCCTTTGAAGATATAATTTAGGAAGGATTAAGGTGAGATTAAGGAGATCCTACTGTATTGGGATGGCCCTAAATCGAATGAGAGAGTCTATGAAAGAGACAAAAAGGACAATATGGACACACAAAAAGAAAGCAACATGAAGTTTGAGGTAGAGAGGTCTACAAACCAAGGAACCCCAAAGATTGCTGGCAACTATCAGAAGCTAGGAGAGAGGCAGGGGATGGTTCTTCCTCAAAGCCTCCAGAAGGAACCAACACCTTGCTTTTGGACTTCTGAACTCCTGAACTATGTAAAAAATAAATTTCTGTTTTAAGCCACCCAATTTGTGGTAATTAGTTACAGCAGCCCTAACAAATTAATACAAGGATAATATTATTTTGTTTTTCAAACACACATAAAATTGACCCAGCATCATTTATTGAAAAGCTGTACTTTACCTACAACACTGCGTTGTCACCTTCGTCGTAAGTCAGGCAACTCAATTTGGGTCTCTTTCTATATTCCCTATTCTGTTTCATTCATCCTATAGCATATGATATTAACTACTATAGTTTTATGAGAGTTTTCTCCCTGCAAATTTAAGTTCTTTAGCTATGTTTTTCTAAAAGATTGCTTGGGGTTTTTTTTTTTCCTTATTCATTTTTTTGAATAGAAATAGTTTTTCTATAGAAATAGAATAGCTTTGCAACTTCCATTAAGAAATCCTCAACTGAGAGAGGACTGGAATCTTTACAAAACTGAGACTTTCAGCTCATGAACATGATACAGCCTTCCATTAGTTTATATATTTATTAACTTCTCTTAACAGTATTTGTGGATTTCAGTATAAACAGCTTACACATCTTTTCTTTTACTAATCGTTCTACCTTTGATCTTTTCTGATATTATCACGAATGGTGTCATTTAAAGAAATGTTCATTCTATACTAACATATTGCTTATATGCACAGAAATACAAAATATTTTCACATATTATAAAGGGCACAGTATAAGGAATATAGTCAATGGTATTGTAATAGTATGGTGTGGTGACAGGTAGCTATACTTGGGGTGAACACAGCATAATGTGTAAACTTGTCAAATCACTGTGTTGTACACCTGAAACTAATGAAACATTGTGTATCAACTATACATACATACATACATAAATGTGGAGTATCAAGAAAAAAAAGAAACTATTAGAGAAGGATGAGTCGTCCTCATTTCTCCTTTCTCTTCCAATGACCTCCATTGAAAGTGAGCCTCTACTATTATCACAAATGTGCAATAAATTGACCCCAGGAGTAATTTTGCAGTTGAGAGTGCAAAGAAATAATTGTTTCTGAACTGTAATGCCAAACCTTAAAATCTATTCTATGTATGAGATTATAATAATCATAACTTTTGAATCATATTTCATATTTAATCTTTTATCTAAGCAGTTCTTTCTCTGATAGTAATGTTCAATTTTGGTCCCAGCTTTGGTTGAATATTGATTTTAACTTCAGGTTAAGATCCATTGATTAATTCATTAATTTAAAAAGATTAATTTGGCCTTATATTATGTTCTAGTCACTGTTATTAGGAGAAAAATTAAGCTTATATTACTGACCTGATATTGTGAGATTTACCATCTCTTATTCATATCTTTTGCCCTAGCATCTAGCAATATGTCTATCCCACGGTAGTTACTAAAGTATGTTCTATTCGTTGAATAAATAACTTCATTGGAAAAAAAATATATTTCCACATATTGATCTTATGTCCAGTGACTTTGCTAAAAAATTTGCCTCATGTAAAAAAAAGTAAAAAAAAAGAAAGAAAGAAAGAAAGAAAGAAAGAAAGAAAGAAAGAAAGAATTCCTTACGTAATCTTCATAGTTCATCTTAGATTCTCTTCGATTTTCTATGAATATGATCATGTTATCAGTGAATGGTGACCATTTTATTTTATTCTCAATCCTTATAGTTTTTACATTTTCTTATCTTATTGTCTTGGCCAGAACTCCATGATGAATAAAAGTGGTGATACAGGGCAAATTTGTCTTGTTTCATCTCTTTCCCCAGCTCAGGTCTAGTACGGATTGAACACTGGCTCACTGGGCTTCTCTCTTCCACGTTGAGGCAGAGGATGAGAGATAAAGTGTAGGAGAGGTCTAGCTTGACTAACTTTGTTGTATTTTACCACAGCATTACTCTCATCTGATCAGAGCAGATATTCAAGTCAGATTCAAGTCTCCTTCGAGACGCCTGGGCATTGAATATCTCCCCTGTAGTCTCTCAAGGCTGGCAGTGCCTCCTCCAGCCAACCCCTGGTTTTCCTATAATTCCACACAGATTTCCTTCCAGGAAGCCGTCTTGGATCTAGTCCCTCATTGTTCTAAGCCAGCCCCCTTCCCAGACGTGCTCTATAGAAAGCATCCATGCAGCCTTTATCTTTAAACCATGAAGGGCCAGAGGAACCATCTGTTCTCACTCTTCAGCCATCAGCCAGCCTGTCTCTCACTTTAGGCTTTTTTGGCTGTGGATCTAACACTGGTACCTAAACCTCATCATTTCTAGAGGATACGGGTCAACAGTCTAAGTGGTTTCCTTGAAGAATTTCTCACTGGGTTTGAATTAAGGTGAATGTGTATGCAGCTTCCCTCACCCACAGCATCAAGGGAAGAGAAGATGCAACAGTACTCCAGACTCTAAAGACTCTCCTCACTTTATTTAAAGTAAGTATTGAGCTAAGAGTAACCAATTTTCAGCCCTCTACTTCAAAAATCTCACATCTTCCCTTGGAATACTTGTGACCTTCTTTTTTTTTTTTTTTTTAAATCCAGCAGAAACTAAGAAGAAACGCAGTTTTATTATTGTATTTTGAGCACATGTAAACATTTGTCCATTTATATATTAAGAAGCTTATATTATTTTGGGGTTTTATAAAAATTCTTATTAATTAAGAATATCTAGCCATTTGTTATAATTGTCAATATTCTCCCAATTTAATATGTCGAGTTATGAAAAACTCATAGAGTAATTTAGCTTTAAAACATCATAGGCAAAAACTTATATTCAGTTATTACTTACTAAATAAAACAAATTATGGAAGAATATTTACAAAGTTAAATAGGCATCTTATGTCATATGTCGCTTTGTCTGAAGATAAATACCATCACGTTACACTACTATACCTTGGACTTTAGCTGTTGACTATATATATCTTAACATTGATATATATATATATATATATATATATATATATATATATATATATATATATATATATATATATATATATATATATATATATTTCTGGAGACTTGTATACTTCCTGTCCTGCTGTGGGTATAGAAATCTCCAGTGTTGACCACTGGTGTTGTAAGCTGAAACACTGCCTAAAGTGCCTTAATTTTTAAACTATAATTACAATGCTTAGACCTTACACGGACATAGTATTCATTAGAAATACTATACTGGGCAGAGCAAAAAACCAAAACAAAATAAGCTCCTGTGTATTTCTAATTGTCAACTAAGATGGAAGTTTCCATTTCCATATACATGCAAACAACAGCTCTCTTCCATAAAAATGTCTTACTCCAAAAAGACTTAGCAGCCCACATGCCTAGGCTGCATGAAGACACCTAATTAGCCCTTCTCATGCTATAATTCAAGGCAACTTTGCATGTTCTTCTCCACCGAGAACTTATTCTATAAATTTGTCCTTGACCTTCCATCCGGGTCCAAGTTGAAATCTTACTTCAAAAGTCTTCTGAAAGGGAAAGAAAATCAAATCTTCTGTCCTTTGCTTGCTAACCTTTTAAATATACATTAACATAACAGAATGAACTGTGAAATAGTCTTTTTTTATCCATTTGGTTTCCTCACACCCTAATTAGGTCAATCCTCTGATGGTAGAAAACTTAAAAATACGCCCTCAATTTGTCAGTCTACTTTTATTATTTTTAGAAAAGGTCATTTTCTAAATTGCATTGTGTATAGATTGGGAAGTAATTCATTCTTCGTAACATAGTTATCTACATACTTCATTTCAAACAATTATGTCTTTTGGATCAGGAAAAAAATGAAAGGAAATGAAATACTTCCTCTGTTGATACTATACTTTCAAAAATATAAAATAATATTTCTAACACAAATAAAAAAGTGCCTGCATTCAGACTTTGTGACTGTCCTACCTCTCTGGCTCTTCCTGCTCTGTACCTTCAAAGTCTAAGTGACTTTGTTCACCCCTGACTTTGTTCACCCACGAAAATCTCTTCACATTTTTATCTCCAGGCCAGATGCCTCATCAGAGTTTCGCACCACTATATAATCATAATTTTTTCTTTCTTTGAAACTTCCAAGCAATCTCAGTTCCTTCATTCCCAAAACTGAAGCCCTGCTTTGGCCACACTAAACTGGTCTTCCTCAGAGATTATCCATCTCAGCAAAGAAACTTTGTCTCAGTTCAGACTGCCATAACAAGACTTTAGACTGGGTGGCTTAACCAAGAAACATTTATTTCTCACAATTCTAGGAGCCAGGAAGTCCCAGATCAAGGTACAGACAGACTCACTGTGTGATGAGGACCCACTTCCTGGTTTGCAGATGTCTACCTTCTTGCTTATCTTCTTGCTTATCTTCACAAAGTAAAAACAGAGAACATCTCTTTAGTGTCTCTTCTTATAAGGGCATTAATCTTATTCACAAGGCTCTATCTATCCTTATGATATAACTACCGCCCAAAGATCCCATCTTCTAATATTGTCACATTGGAGACACATAGGGCTTCAACATTATGAAAGGAGGGGGTCACGTTCAGTTCATGGCAAACCTGGAGTCATCCTTGAGATCCTTCTCTTTCTATGTTGAGTCAGTCATCTCCTAAAAAAGCTCTCAAGTGTGTCCATTTCTCCCCAGCCAACATTGCTGCCCCAGTGTAAGTGCGTGTCTTACTGGGAAAAGTCATAGAGTGATAATCTCCTGATTGTCCTGTTGGCACTTTTACATTATTCTATACACAGTAGCCTTAGTCGACATTTTTAAATGTGAATCTAATCATGTCACCTCTAGCCTTGGTAGCTTCCCATTTCTCTTAGAATAAAGATAGAATATACTTAGGTTCCTTATGACCTGAACTCTGGTCTCTCTCACTAGTCTTACTTGAGCCACTCTCCTCTCCTACAATCGGTGTTACCTTTTCTTTCATTTCTGACAACATTTTAAATCACCATCCCACCTCACAGCTTTTATACATGCTATCACCTTGACCTGGCCCTCTACGTCTACCGGACACTCCCTTCACCCTAAGAGATGACTCCTATGGTGATACAAAGATGACTTCCACCTCTAAGAAGGATTTATTGTCTGGACCACTGGGAGTACTACTGACAGGCAGCTTCAACCTTGAGACTATTTGGGGATTGCCTCAGCTGCAGGAAACTGCCTTGCCCAAGGTCATGCTTTTCTTAGAGAGGCCCACAACCAATGACTGAGTGAGTGAGGTGGAGTATAAATGGACAATTCTGACAAACCATTTTAGCTCCAGAGCTTTCTATGTGGTCAGATGAGACCTACATCACAGCTTGACCTCTCCCTCTGCTGAATCCTGTTCCTTTCCCTTCCTTCCACAAATGTAGATGCAGTGACTCTTGAATAAACATTCTGCCCACTAAATTGCTTCAGTCTGCTTCTAAATACTTCTCCTCCAGAGGTCTGCTTAGCTTCCTTATGGAAGCTAGCTAGCTAGCAGTATATTAATTTTTTAGGGCTATCAATACAAATACCCACAAACTTGGTGACTTATAACAACAGAAATGTATTCTCTCACACTCCTGGATTCTAGAACTCTGAAATCAAGGTTTTGGCTGGGCCATGCTCTCTCTGAATGAATCCTCTCAGAGAGGATCCTACCCTGCATCTTAGAGCTTCTGGTGGTAGCTGATAATCCTTTACATCCTTTGGCTTGTAGATGCATCCCTCTAATTTCTGTCTTTATCTGTGCATGGCCTTCTACTCTTTGTGTGTGTCTCTGTGTCCAAATTTCCCTCTTCATTAGAACACCAGTCACATTGGATTTTGGGCCCACCCTAACTCAGTATGATTTCATCTTAACTTGATTATATCTATAAAGTTTCTATTTCTAACTAAGTTGCATTTACAGGTTCCAGGATTCAGGACTTGAAGATACCTCTTGGGGGACATAATACAACCCATAAGCTCAATCACTGAAAACATGGTTGGATGTAAGTAACACAGATTGCAGTAGATATTGGTCATCCTTTCTAGTGACCAAACATTTCTGAACAATTTCTTGCTATTTAGGGTATTTTCCTAAAACTCACCATAAAAGTCCAACGTCTGTTTTCCCAGCCTCCTTTGCAGTAAGGATGTCATCAGAGACATTCCTACCAAACAAAGACCTGGGAGTCAGTGGTACAAAGAAACACACTGTGTAAAGAATCTATTTTGGTAGAGGAGGTAACAGGGACATCCAGTTTCCAGAAGCAGGAGCATCAGAGTTTACATATTGTCAACTGTAAACCCAGAGTTGGGTACATTCAAAGACAGCAGCGAAGGTGTCTTCAGTAGACCAAGTGTGTGGTAGGATTTGGGGTCCTGACCCTAGATATGTGGTTTCTGGCCAGTCCAGAGATTCAGTAAGGTTTATAATATTCTTTTGAAACTGTCTTTCTTCTTAAACTGTCAGAGTTGGAATGTATTATCTGCACCTAAGCCCCTAATTTATATAGAAATTCAACTTGAGTTTATTTAGATAGAAGCAAAAAAGAGGGTGATGAAAGTAAATTTATTGGTTCAAATCTCTGTAAAGACTTGGGAGTAGAGTCAGACTCTCATACGCCAAATGCTCTCAGGACTTCCTATTTATTTCATCCCATCTCTTATCTCTGCTTTTCTCTGTGTCAAAATTCATTTTTTCAGGTTGATTACCCCCACTGGAACCAGGACCACCAGCACCCCCTACACTCACATGCTGGGTTTTGAGAGCAGAAAGAAAAGAGCTGCTCTTTGCCAGCACCAGTTTTACAGATCCAGGCCAAGTTCTTTGATTACCCAACTTGAGTTACATGCCTTTACCATAGATAAATAGGTTTGGTCAGGAAATTGAGTTACTGTGAATTCATTCCAATTACTGTAGCCAGCGAGGCAGGTCATCGAAATCCCTTTAAGAGCACATGCTAGAGCAGAGAATGGGAAGAAAGGAGCAGATTCCCCACTGAGGGGAAGGTTTCAAGGTGAGGAGAGAGAGTAGGCAGCATAAATATGCCTATGGGAAAATCATTATGAACCTGGCTATTAGGCAATTTGTATCTACTGTAAGTGTTTTCAGTGTTTACCCATAAAATTTTATCTATGTTTACAAATAATGACAAGCATTACCTCTTTAGGACATCATTGTAGTTAAATAATTCATTCTATACAGTATAGATTCTATATGTTTATTCTATACATTCTATACACAAACCTTTCTGTTATACACTACTATGTTCCCCGTATCTTAGGGATGCAGCAAATAGAATATAGGGATATAATGACATCTATTAAATAATCAAATAAATAACTAAACTCAAGGAATGAATCTAGGGCATTCTATTAGGGTAACCAAGAGGTAGCATGAATTTGTAAATGAAATTTGTGACTCTTCAGCCAATCTATATTTTATCTCATATCATACTGAGAGATAATATAATGATAAAAACAACTATGAATTAAACTAATTCTACCTCTTACTAGTTATGTGGATTTAAACAAGTAATTTAACTTCTCTGTGATCCAAGGTCTTTATACAAAGAGGATAATATTAGGACTTGTCAGAGGATCCTTGTAACAATTATAGCATGTAAATAAATGCTTTCTTTTGTTATTATATTCACCAGATCCTAGTGTCTACTAGGTATTTTTACAATCTTAATACCATAATGACACCAATATGCCTCTGCCTGTATATTGCCAATGCTCTTGTTTTGTTTCAGCACATCTATACGCTCTTGAAAGAAATTAAGTCTCAGGACACCTGGCTGGCTTAGTCCAGTAAGTGTCCAACTCTTGATTTCAGCTCAGATCATGATCTCATGGGTCATGATATCAAGTCTACATCAGGTTCCATGCTCAGCAAGGAGTCTGGTTGAGATTCTTTTTCTCCCTCTCCCTCTGCCCCTTCCCCCACTCTCTCTTTCTCTCTAAAAATAAATAAATAAATCTTTGAGGGGAAAAAAAAGAAACACGTCTCTTCCTTAAAACAAAAAAAAAAGTAAATCTTCCATAAACAAACAAACAAAAAATGATTTTTTTTAACCTCCATTCAACTTTGGGATTGGAAGAAGAAAACAATCAAAGGACTCTTTGAATAAAGAACAAATTATTTTATCTTATTAGTGTTATTTTCTTCCTTACAGCTTTAATCTACTGATTCTCAGTTGGAGCTCTCATTGCAGTGGAAGGTGGAAGACCACGGGGAATTGAGAGAAATTCATTGAGAATAAAAAAGGCATAGCCTTCCATTTTCCATTCCTAAAGAAGCAATAATGCACAATCTCAAAATGGAATCCTCCAAATTATTTCTATAGAACCAAGTTTACAGGTATACTTAGCCTATGTATATTCATTGTGTATTACTTTGGTAATCAGAGTACACCCCTTGACAAACTAAAGTATCATCATTTCTAGAGAGAGAACTAATAATGAATGAAGAGGTTGATTACTAGTCTCACATTTGAAGATATGATTAATGTAAACCATTTAGTGAGCTTTCTGAAGTTAACAAAACTGATCCCTAGATAGATTCACTGTCTACACCCCCAATACTGCTTTGAGGGAAGAAAATAAACAAATAATAAAACAATCCTAGAATTCTTGCCCAGGACTTTTCTCTGAAAAGAAACAGGTTGGTAAACCAAGGTGTATTTGTATAAGAAATAAACATACAGGAAATGTGTGATTAGTTTATAATTTTGTAATTAGTGTATTTGTAATATTTTCCATCTGAAGGACATACAAAAAATACTTACAGGGCTAGAGATTTGTTTGAGCTGTTTTTTTGAACTATCATTTTAGAAATCTAAAAAGGGCTTTAGGGTTCATCTTAGAATGATACCATCTGGTCTTATTATCACTTCTCTCTACCGAAGACTATATTGTTTCATATGAAAGTATAATCTTGTCAGAAAATGAGTTATAAAATGTTAATTTCTGATCTACTTCCCATCTTATTATGTAATTCTACCTCTAAGCCAAATATATAACTAACAAATGACTTCACAAAATGAAAACATTGCCTTGTCAAATTACTCTTTTATGGGCATTAAAAAGAAAAGCAGATTGCATTTCTTTTGTTGAATATTTTTTAAGAGTAATAATTCTATATACTTCCTTGGAAAGATGAAAAACATTCTTATCTACCGCATCATCTAAATATCTACTTACTTCTTCTTATTGCAACATCTTCAAGTTCATAATCATAAAATAATTTTCATTCTTATTTTTAGAGACTGTAACTCTGCCATCTGGCAAAGTTGTTTGTTTATCCATCTATTTTCTCATTTATCCAGCAATATGATTTTTAGCACCAGTGATACTGTATACCAGCTATCAACATGTTCACTGATGAGCAAACACACTTGCACCCTGTCCTCACAGATCTCCATATGCCTGGCCTGTCCTCGCCATTTAGTTTTCTTCAAAGACATCTCGTTGGTCACTACATCAAAAGTAATGCATTAGCAGTCTGTCATATTAACCCTGACTTATTGATTTTACTAAGCAAATATCCATCAGAATGTACACTGTTCATTCATTTCTTTGTATATTCATTGTTCATATCCCTGAGCTACAATATAAGTTCCATGAGAACAAATGGCCTGCCCAATCTTATTCAATGCTGGATCATTGATATCTTAGAGAAAAATGGGCATCTATTGTAAACAATAAAGAGTGAATAAATGAAAAAAATATAGTTGCAGAGATAGGTGATAACACACATATACATAAGCTCAGCTGTGCTAAGTGTTACAAAAGAGTTGAGCACAGTTTTGTGTGTTTATGTTCTACAGCAAGGTTAGACCTTACTTATCTAGTCCTGATGAAGGCTATCCTAGTAGAGTCATGACTGAGCTCAGGGCTTCAGATAAGTTAAATCCAACTAGGTGAAGAGGGTAACATACGTGTCTCCAAGCTTAGAGACTGTAAAAGGACCCTGCTACGGAAATTAAAAGATGACCAGTGTAGTTGGAATGAATAAGAGATGAAAGATCGAATTGCTCAGTGGCTTTTCACTTTTTGTGACCATGACCCACAGTATGAAGCCCATTTTACATCATGAATCAGTACACATACACACACATACTTACATACATAATATAAAAATAATTGTAAAAGTTATCCATTAAAGAATTTTATGACCCAGTAATGTGTCACAAGCCTAGTTTGAAAAAATATTGGACTTGACTAGCCATATGAAGTACTCTCTTTTATCCTAAGAGGCCAAGAAGAAACTTGTTGAGATATGTATATTTTAAAGATTGCTTTGTTACAGTGTGGAAACTAGATCACTGTAGCAGATAGTTCTCTGGAGAATGATTAATGCTTCACATGAAAGCTAATGGAAACAGAGATCAGGAAATAGTAGGGCAAAAGGATAATAAAAGAACAAATCTGGTAAATATTGAGGAGATAAAAATAAGCTCAACTTGGCCATTCACCGTATATGAAGAAGGGAGGGTATTAAGGACAACTCAAAGACTTCCGTCCTTCTGTCCTGTATGGATGATGGTAACACTCAGCAAATATGGAAACTCTGAAAGAAGGCCATATTTAATGGGTGAAAAGATATGTTCTGTGTTTTCTGTGTTGAGTTTGAGGTGTCTTTGAGATATCCATGTGGTGATTTTGGAAAAGAAAAACAAGAACAGTTGGGTATATGGGTCCACAGTTCAATGGCAAAGTCTGGACTAGAGATCTAGACTTTGGAGTTATCTAAAATTGAAATCACAAATGTGGATGATATCACATGGAGAAGTGAGTCAGGAGAGGACAGAACCAAGGACAGAGCCTTATGAAATCTCAACATTTAAAATTTAAATGCTAAGTAGAAGAAGATGAACTTATAAAGGAGAATGAGGAGTGACTACATAGATAAGGGGGAAAAAAGAATATAGAGCAATGGGAGAAAAGAAAAGAACTTATTCCAAGAGAATGTTCAATTCTATTTTTACTATACTGAAAAGTTATGCCCTGGCTGCTTATTTTTTATGATTCTTAATGCTGTTGTGTTGCTTAGGGCAGAGTTAGTATCCATGTACGTATCCCTACTTTTTTCCTGTCAGATCCTCTCTGATTTCACCCCCTTTCTTATCCAACTAATATAGCATGCTCCATCATTATGACCATACTTTTGCCAATTTCTTTAATTTTCCTGTTTCTCTATCTTTTTGTGACACCTTCCTAGGGAACATCCAATCATAGAAAAAAAAAATCCGTTTCACTTCTTTACCACTAGATAATACTAGGAGAAAGCAAAAATCATCCAGATTATTGCCTTTATAAATTCATGGGTATTATTAATATTATTATGTTAATATATTATTAATTATTAATGCCTAATATATTCGTATCTATTGACCTATTGCTAAACAACAATTCTTCCTTTGCTCCTTTCAAGTATCCATTTTTCTACAAAAACCATGTTCAACCCTCAACATGTTATGTTTATCCCACAATTTGCCCCTCTCAATCTCAGGAAGTGATTCTACTTCAGTTAGAGGGAAAACAACAAATCATGAAATCATTGAACAGAAAATTGTTCAACATCCCATCCTCAATTCTGCCAGCAGTTCCTAGAGACAACGTAAGATAGGACGTACACGTGTAGGCTTTGGATCCAGACACCTGGTGACATTTGGAGAATTACTTGAACTTTCTGTGCCTCAGCTTCCTTGTCTGTGAAATGGACACGATCCTAACATCTAACCTAAAAAAGAAATTGTACTGTTAAGCGATCTAGACTGTATTTTTGGTATTGGTTCTCAAAGTCGGGCAAATATCAGAATCACCCAGAAGGCTTCTTATAACACAAATGGAGCCCCATTCCCAGAGTTTCTGATTCAGGAGACCAAAAATCAAGCCCTAGGATTGGCATTTCTAACAATTTCCTAGGAGATGCTGATTTTGTAGCAGAGCATCACAAACCACAGTTTGGGAACCACTGACCTACTACTTGAGAAGCACTTAGAATTATGGTTGACACATCATCGGCACTCAAACACTTTATGTCCTTCAGATGTAGCATTCCCTCCCTTTATTGTGAGACAACGGGAAGAGTCTCTCCCCCCCTCCCTACTGCTGATCTCTCAGCCTGTTCTCTAGGACCCATGACTTCCTGCCTTCTCAAATAAGTGGATCAATTGAATATTCACTCTGCATCCTTTCTGTTCATCCTCTTCCTCTCTACATTATTCTTCTCATTGAATTAATAAACTAGAATTTAAGCATGTTTCTTCTGCAGTAAAAGAAAATCAATGTCAATACTTCAGCCCCTTTTAACAACCATTCTAACCTTCTTTCCCCTGCTGAGCCTAACATTTTAAGAATTGTTTTTCACCAATTTTCTCCATTTTCTCAACTCTTATTAGCTCCCCAGCCAACTACTTTCTGACTTGTTTCCACACTGCTCCCTGATATTGCTCAAAAAATATCAGCACTAACTGCACTATTAGCTAAAGACATTAGATGTGTATCTCCTCTGGAAGCGATTGATGTTGCTGACCATTCCCTTCTTCCTGAAACCCCCTCTTTTCATCTTAAATCCATACCCCCCCTTGATTTTCTCCAATGGCTCAGCCACTTCTCCATCTCTTTTATGAGTTTCTCTTTTTCGTATTTTAAATCCTGGTTTGGTTTTCTCGTGTATTTGTTTGCCTGTTTGATTTAAACCTTATTGAGGGACTTTTTCTCTTCTGACTCTTCATGAACTCTCCCTGAGCAAACTCTGTTGAGGAAGTAATACTGATCTGAAGGTATAATTTATTATGCAAAAGAAGGAAAGTATATCAGAGATAATAGGAATAAAATATCTGAAGCCAGTGTATTTAAAGGAATAAATATCTTATCAAGATCTTAGGGAGAAACAAAAAGAAAAACAGGAAATTTATGTTATTCTGACCATAAAAAAAAAGATGAAACAAGAAGTAGAAGTTTGCAAGCAAGGCTCCCTGTATATTCACCATATCCTGGATTCCCTTTGAAATGGAGACTATCCTTTATACTAATAACGTGTAACAGACAAAAAAAAAAATTGTCCCACATCAATGAAATAAATAACTGTGAGAGGTAAAGAAACTCAAGGTATAATTAGCTCGACCTTTGGAGAAGGCCTCAGGAAGAAGAGTTTGGATCATATAAATATTAGTTAAATTGACCCAAAACATTGGGAGCTTCTAGAGACTGCATACCTATTGTTTCTCACAAAATTTGTTTTTAACCAGTGCCAATAAATTGTATAGTTGCATACTGATATTACCTCAGAATAATATCTCATATTCTCCCAATAAGCAATACCACATAGGAGAAATTTGGGACTGAAAAATAACACAGGCCGTTAGCTGGGTCATAGCCATAACTGAGGTTATTCTGCCGCTTTGTTTCCTTTACCTCAGAGTGCTGGGTCCCTTAGCTTACTCACAGCCCAGATCCTGCATGCTTCCAGATATGCATACCTAATTGACTGTTAGATAACTCTGCTTGAATGTTTGGGGCACTTCAAACTATTTGCAAACTGAACTCACCATCTTCTCCTTCACCTGCTTTTCTACTATTGTTTTCTGTCTGAGTGAATGGAAACTTCCTCAAATCAGTTGCCAGTGTCAAAAATGACGTATGATTTTTCTCCTTCCTTCTCCTTCAGACTCTTTGTTTCCTTGATCATATTCCATTGAGTCTATCACCCATATATTTCTTAAGTCAACCCAGCCACAATTTCCAACTTACTTATTCAGGCCATTCTCATTCTTCTTGTAAGAGTGGGGCAATGTGTCAGGTGATACTATCTGCTGTGGACTGACCTAAACCTCATCAGCCCTTCAGAATGCCCAGGTTCTTTCTGGTAGATAAGAACAGCTGTCAGAGAATTTCAGATAGCAAGGATTAACTCCTCCCTCATTACCCTATTAACCTTTAGTAAGAAGAAATCTCAGGCCAAATTCTGACAAAACTATAGACATTTATTGGATATATAGTCCTTGGTAAAATTCATCCTTGCATCTAGTTGGCAACCTGCAATCAGAAATCCTCCTAAACCAATGCCTGTTTGTAAGATCAATCAGAGTTCAAACCCCAGGCATCACCCTTCAGGGATGATTTACTGAGGTAAAGTTTTATATCCTGTTCAGGTAACATTTGATAATGTCTAAAGTATTTTAGCCATTCTACATGTCTTGACAATCTCTAACTATGAATAATCTCTTTCTTTCTACCCTACATCATGCTAATTAACAGGCCTTCCGTTACATCAATAAACGCTATTTCTAACCCTCGATGTGCTACTTAGCAAAGAATTGGTTGTTGATAGCAATAGGATTAGAGAAGTGCTTTTGGTAGGTGCTCCTGGGTGTGGCCTTTTCTGATAGGTTGTGAGCTGACCTCCCCTTGACTCCCCTCAATGGTGGGTTGGTAATCAGACCCAGAATTAGAGCCTAGACTAACTGGGTGTGTGTGTGTGTATACATGTATATGTATATACACACATACGTGGGTATATAGATAAAGATATATATATATACATGTATATATAGATATAGATATACAGATATAAATCACATCATATGGCTACCCTAAAGTCTTTTAAAGTAATATTTTCATATTGTAACATGATGTTTTCGGTCTTTTCCCTCTCTACAACCTTGAAGTACTTCTTAAAATGAAACTATGGTCATACCGATTTCTTAAAAGTTTTCAGTGGCTTCCCATTTTTCTTATGATAAATAAAAATGTCCTGAGACAGCCTCATCTGACACCTATCATCATCTTTCACTCCCTCATTTTCACCCTTTGCGATTCGACTATCCTGAACATCTCTTCAAAATGCCATAATTCTCTCCAACGCTAGGACTCACCATTTAGTCTTCCATTTATCCAGAAAACTCTTCTCAGCTCCCTTGCCTGGCCAAATCCCTCCCTTACCTCAATTACTCCAGCCACAATAGAGGCTGAAACAATGCTCCGGGTCTCTGGGCCTCACAGAAACATTTGTCAAATCATTTTTACTTCTAACGCTTCAATGAAATTTCCCCCTACAAACAGCTAGTCCCAGGTTGTGTGTCTGGTCTCTATTTTTCCTTAGGGTGGCTGATTTACCCAATGGCCATTCAGGTTGTTCAGCTTACCAACTGAGAACACCACTCCCCAAATGCAGAAAGAGAACACTGTCATATTTATGTGTACTGAAAAGAGAGGTAATCTCACTTAAGAATTATGTGCAAACAGGTATTCTCATATGCCATAAAAAACTGAAGATGCCATATTATTGCCAAAGAGCTGAAACTATTTTTCTTTTCTTTGCCTATGGAAAAGCTGGCACTACTAGAAAAAATAAAGTTAATCAAATGGGGCCTACATTTGGGTGGCAGCCCAGGAGAATAGCAGAGGAGGCAGACTTAGAAAAACAGCAGGCAGAGACACAGAAAACACACACAAAAATTTGTCAGCATGCGCAGGTGCAAATTTATCCTGAATACAATGATGCTTAAACTTTGGAGCCCTTCTGTCTCTGATCAGTGGGGATGCAGGGACTTGCAGAAGACTCGAGGTAGGGAGAGAAATCTAGGAGGCGACCAGGATGCATCACTGGTAAATTACCTCAAGAGAGGTCAGAAAAAATATAACTGAATCTCCAAAGCTCCAGGCATGGTTCATTTTAAATTCTTGCTTTGGAACCTCTTTCTGAGTTTATATTTTTATATTATTTCAAAGTGAACCTTCACCTCATTTTGGTCAGTTTCAGGCTTCACAGAACTTGGATCTGCCCTGAAAATAAGTAACAACCACATTTCTCTAACAGAAAGAAAAAGCTAAGGAAGTTTCATTTCATTTGCATTGGACTCCCATTATAATATTTTCATTTCTAACTTAGAGCTCATGGTCTGGGTATATTGACTTTCTCCACTAATTCACTGGTATTTCTTTTCAAAAATTAATAGTAACATGAACATAATCTGTAAATTTATTTCACCTGGTGGAGTTTCTTTTTTCCTGCTATCAGTCCTAACAATGTCATTTTAGAAAAAAACATAATTATTTTCACCTTTTATTCATATAATAGATGAGATGTGAAATGAGCTTCATGGATGATAAACACCCCAATGGCTACTAAGTTTTACAGTGTATAAACAAGAATTGAGCTGCTGCTACACGAAATTAACCATAAAATGTTACTGTAGATGCTGCATATAAAAACAATGAAGTATCCTGAATGAAAGAAGGCCATTAGTTCTATAATGAAATATGAACATCATATGCATTTATGTACCTGTGAACAAAAGAGGAAATGAGTTTATTCCCACACAAAATTAGAACTAAATGCCAAATTTTTACTTTAAATGTTAAAATAAATTATCCCTTGGAAAAAACAAAGTAAGGCATCATAATTATCAAAACAAATGTGTCCTAAGTAGTTTTATGAAACGTTCTATGGAATTCAGAAACATGTCATTATATTTTCCAAATTCTGAAAAATACGAATAGAGGCTAATGAACTTCAAAAGAAATACAGGCAAGGATCAGTTGTAAGTTTGCACATTTTTAAAAAGAAATGTGCTTATTTTAAAATAATCCTAAACAAGAAAGGATCTGACCAAACAAAAAGACAGAATTTTAAAGTGCTTTACTCGAGAGTAATTAACTTCAACAGGAAAATAAACTTGAACTCTCCAAAGAGAGCAATAAGGGACTATAGAATTATCAAAAATAAATAAATGGCATTTTGTGCTGCCAAGAACAATATGTATTAGCATTCATCTTCCTTGGTCTACGTGACCACATTCTTCTTATATATTAAGAAATCCCAGAAAATGGAGGCGAAATGCAAATATCATTTCCAGTGTTTTAATTGTGGTGGATGCGTTTGCTGAAAGTAGTGAAGAACGCAATTATTTCTCAGTAGGACTGTAGATCATCTGCACTGCACATCACTGGGATAAAGTCGTTCTCAATAAGAAATTTAAAAACACATTAACTCGAAGGTATGATATAGCATCTTCATATTGCCTGAAGGCTTTCACTTCACTTCTCTCAATTCTCACTTTATAAGAAAACTTGTATAAAATGGGTATACTCTTTGTGGTTAAGTCACAAGATGTAAGCTGTAATCCTCCTCTAATTGTCTAATTAATAACTGAATTATGGTTTTCCTGAGAAAAGTGATCACATTGCTCTCATCCATACGGACAGCTCACACCTTGGTATCCAGAGTGCTGGGTTTGAAATATACACCAGGAAACGATTAGGTAGGAGTATGTAATACTCACTTTTGAAATGCCCTATCACTGAAAATCATTTTAATACCTGCAGAAACTTACAAAATCTATCATGTTCCTTGAGCAATCCATGTCATCAATCTGATAGTGCATCAAAGTCAGGGAAAAAAACAGCTTCTAAGTTTGCATCTTTTTTTTTTTTTTTTAAGATCTTCCCTTCTTCCCTGCCCCATATTACCTCCTAAAAATTCTTCTGCTTTCTTTTAGTACTTTGGATTTGTTAGAGGCAGATAGGTAGAAAAGAGCTCTACCCTGATTTCAAAATAAGCCCATTCACTTATTTTATTCATCGACGTAACACAATTATTTCTCCTTCTTACTTCAACTGAAAGCAGAACTCATTTGGCTTATTTAAGTGCAATAAATGCTACATTATTACCCACTTAACCTCATGCCCAGCCTCCCCACAGGAAACCGAGGATGTTAAAGGGGAGTCAGAGTTTCCTTTTCATAATTTATTATAACATGGGTCAATTCCACAAGCTAATCTGACAACATTTTTAAATAAACTTTTATTTTAAGAACAGCTTTAGGGACGCCTGCGTGGCTCAGTTGGTTAGGCAACTGCCTTCGGCTCAGGTCATGATCCCAGAGTCCTGGGATCAAGTCCCGCATCGGGCTTCTTGCTCGGCAGGAAGCCTGCTTCTGCCTCTGCCTGCCTCTCTGCCTGCTTGTGCTCTCTCTCTGACAAATAAATAAATAAAATCTTTTAAAAAAACAAATTAAAAAAAAAAAACAGCTTTAAATCTGCAAAAAAGTTTCCAGGTACAGATAGTGCATTCAGTTTCCCCTCCCTCACACCATATTGCATTATTTTACACTAATACATTAAAATTAATGAACCAATATTGATACTTTATCATTAAGAAAATTCATACTTTATTCAGATTTTGATGGGGTTTTTTTTTTGTTTTTTTGTTTATTTTGGGGTTTGTTTTTTGTTTTGACCTACTGTCCTTCTTCTTTTCCAGGATCCCATCCGGACTGCCACATTACATTTAGCCATCAAGTCTCTTTAGGTTCCTCTTGGCTGTGACAGCTTCTCAGAGTTTTCTTGTTTTGATGACCTTGACAGTTTTGAAGAAGTACTAGTCAGATATTTTCCAGTGTACTTCCATTGGGATTTGTCTGATTCTTTTTTTAACAATTAGAGGTTCTATGTTTTGAGGAGGAAGATCATAGGGGTAAAATCCATTTTTATCACACCATATCCCAGCTCCAACCTATCAGTACTACTTATCATTAGAGACCCTGATTACCTGGCTGAGGCCCTACATTATTTTTGCTTTGTGGTTTTCCATTCTTGGTTCTATCAGTTAGTAGTGTTAATAACAGCCAAACTGGTGAGTTAGCTTTGCTCTATTCTTTGAAATCTTATACTCAACCAATTCTTCTTCAAATATTTGAAGTAATATTCAAACAAGAATGGTTTTTTTGAGCCAAATAAAATCCTTTATATAATCTGACACTTGGACACTTGAGAATTCTTAGCATCATCTTCATTGATTTTTTTCTAATTTCCTCTATTTGTTTATACACATATATGTTTTCCTCTCTATGAAAAAAGATGAGTAGAAACATACAACTAAATTTCTAATTGCATTAAAGTGATCACTGTTTAAATAAAAAGTGCTAAAAGATAACAGAGAAATTTTCTTTTTTCTTTTCATTCTAGTTAGCTAACATATAGTGTTCTATTAGTTTCAGGTGTATAATATAGTAGTTCAACACTTCCATACATCACCCTGTGCTCATCATGATAAGTGCCCTCCTTAATCCCGATCCCCAGCCCTCCACCCACCACCTCTCTGGTACCCATAAGTTTGTAATCTACAAGAATCAAAAACAGAGTAATTTTAGGAAATAATAATAATCATTGGGTAGGAAAGAACTTATTTAAAAAAGACCTATTTTAGAACCAATAAATGCAATTATAAGTTTGATCATTTAAATGTTAAAAACTACTGGACAACCAAAACAAAATTTCTATGAAGTAAGTTAAAAAGCAAATGGCAGAGTGGTAAAAAATATTTGCATCATATGTAAAAACATTAATAATCATAATTTTCCCACCCTCCTCCTCCTCTCTCAAGTTTTGCTGAAATAATTTAGGACTTTTAATTCCAGTGTTTTCCTTGTGGTATATCTCTTCTGTCTCAATCTTTATCTCTTAACTGTGACATTCAGGGTCACGCTACCATTTTCCATTCAGAATTAACTATACATACTGCAAAATTCATTGTTCACCAGTTTCCTTTCTACTTCATCTTGCTATCAGAGGTCTCTGTTCTGATTCATTTGTCTAATAGAGTCTTTTTTCCAATATTTTACTTAGAGGTGATGCATGTTGATATATTTTCAGAATTCTCGCATAGCCTCAAATATCTTTTTTTTTCCTCTATGACAGGTAAGTAAAATCTTGGAAGGTATAGGATCCTTACATTGCAATTCTTCTCTCTCAGTGGTCTACATTCGTCTACCTTCCAGCTTTATAAATCCAAAGCCAGAAGTCACACTTCTGTGACTCTACCTTATAAAAATAAAAGCTACGTAACATAAATATACATGTATGTTTCTTGTGAAGTTTTTAATGAAGGCAGGAAAGAAGCTCAGGGCAAAAAGTTTGCAGAGTGATAGAGGATTTGGTGAATAGTTACGTAATTACGGTATATTTATACTATGAAATATTCAGAATTTTAAAAGAGTGGCTTAGTCGGTTACTCAGACTATTGATTTTCAACTCAGGTCATGATCTCAGGGCCCAGGGTTGTGAGATCAAGCCCTGCATCAGGCTCTGCACTCAGTGTTGAGTCTGCTTGTCTCTTTCCCACCCCTCTGCCCCTCTCTGCTCTCACACTCTTTTGCTTACTCTCTCAAATAAATAAAATCTTTCAAAAAATAAAAAAAGAACAAATTAAGGTTTTGCTGGTTCACTTGGAGATTTCAAATATACGTGGATTAAATTGCGAAAGCCAAAGAGTACTTTATTTCTGTTTAACAATGGCAAAAATATGTGTATGACTGTGTATTTTGTGGTTTAATGGTTAGATAAATATGGGGATGAGTATAGAATAATATACACTAGGCTATTAATATTGTTTAGGTAGACTGAGGGAAATTTGAATGAGAGGATTTACTAAGTAAAAAATAAACATGTAACTTAAAAGTAGTATTTTTGATATGATCACATTTGTGTAAATTTTCATGTATGTGTGTATGTGTCAGTATATAGATCTGCCAAGTTCCTATACAGATTTGAAAGGAAGTCACTAGGGCGCCTAGGTGGTTCAGTGGGTTAAAGCCTCTGCCTTCTGCTCAGGTCATGATCTCAGGGTCCTGGGATCAAGCCCCACATCGGGCTGTCTGCTCAGCAGGGTCTCTCTGCCCGCCTCTGTGCCTACTTGTGATCTCTCTCTCTCTGTCAAATAAATAAATAAAATCTTTAAAAAAAAAAAAAAGAAAAGAAAGGAAGCCACTAAAATGTTTCCTGGTGGTTTCCACAGGGTATTGGGATTTCAGGTGATCTTTACTTTCTTCCTAATAATGGTATATTCTCTTTGTTACATACAATGAGCTTGTGCATATGATCAAACTAGTACAATAAAGCTGTTTTCATTTTTGTTAAAAGAAAAAAACATCAAATTATGGAAGCATCTTATATATATTCATGATTGTATCTGAACTATAGAAAAGCAACACCCAAGATCATTAAAAGTATAAAATTGAGTGAACATAATGGTCCATCTATTAAGAATATGGACAATTTGGAGACTAGAGTGAATAATTACATAGTATCACATTTACAAAATTAGATATCCATCCCGTACATACATATTTTCTTTTGATATTTTATGAATCTACCCATTTACCCAAATATTGCTAATAGTTTCATTCCAACATTTTATACCAACAGAAACATTTATCAAAATGTTTTTAATAAACATTTTTTGTTTTGAACATATTTCCTTTAAATTTTCTAAAATTACCTCTTTCAAATAGCACACTTCCACTTTCCATAAAGTAGTCTAGAATTTTGTCATTAATTATAAATTCACATAGACTGTTAAAATTCATGGTTTTGTATGTCTTTATTTTCATTTTCCAGAATACTGGCTCTATAGTCTACATCTATAACTCTAACTCTACCATGCTTTTCTCTGGGTGGCAATAATCTACAATAGTCAGATCTGTAGATTGTAGAACAGAAAAGCACTCAGTGTTGCTAGACTGAAGTGAACATAAGAAAAGTAATAGGATATGAAGCAGAGAAGTAATGGGGAATCAGATCATAGAGGATCTCATTGGTCATTTTTAGGACTTTGGTTTTTGCTTGACTGGAATGAGAAGCCATCAATGGCGTTTTATGTAGAAAAGTGACATGATCTGACAGGTTTTAAAGGATCGGTACTATGTGGAGTAAAAACTGTAAAGACAAAGACAGAAGCAGAGAGACTGAGGCTAAGGCAATAATCCAAGTGAGAGGGAGCGGTGGTTCACACCAGGGTGGTAGCAAGAAGGGAGAGAGCAAGAAGTGGTTGGATTCTGGGTATATTTTGAAAGGAGAGCTAAAAGAGATTCCTGAAAGATTGAATCTGTGATGTGAGAAAAAGAAAGGAGTCTTAGATAAATCCAAGGTTTTGCCTGACAAAACTAAAATGGGAAAACTATGGGGAAAGCAACTTTGTGGCAGGGAGTAGGGAATCGGAATTTTGGTTGGGACATGTTGTGTTTGAGCCTTTTGAAATTTGTGCACAAGTCCTTTTAATAACTGCAAGAATTCACAGACACTCCGTTTAATGCTAGGTTGGAATCTAACTTAATACCTCAGAAATCACCTGGAGGAATTATTTTCCAGGCAAATTTCATAGTGGCCACTTGATAGCTACTTTCCACTGCTCTTCTACAGTGTCTACTAAACAACCACACTCTACCCTATGGTCTCATGAGGACAAAGCTAGAACATACTTCACTCTTTCAACATTTTTCTAATTTTTCGGAGTTGCCTGCAGCCAAGTCTCACTTTTATTATGATTAGGCACTGTAGACCTAGTTCAGCATATTTTCAAATTATAGCAGTTTCACAGTATCACTTATACAAGTTCTATCTCATCCTAATTTCTACTAATGTCTCATCTCAGGTTTTATGAAGAGCGGCCACCATGACCCATTCTCTGAAAGCTTTTTCCCTACATATAAAGCTTTTTCCCTACATGTCATTTTTCCTTTTGACATGTTTTCTGTTTACTTCAAGGAAGACATAGCTAGACTGCTGTGGAAGAAAATCAGCATTTTCTAAGTAATCCCAGAAATAAAAGAGCCTGAAAACAAGACAGAAGATTCCCCTGATCCAGATTGAGTGCTGCTGTAGTGAGGGGGATAATTCTGAGGTCTAGAGGCAGTAAGGCCTTAGCCTCCTTGTTGGCTCTAATTAATTAGGAGCAGTCTGGACGCTGTGCTCAACAAGGGGAGGTGACTGAGTCCCTTCAAAAAGACTCATGCATTTCAAGGGTAACCACTTTCGGTAAACCCTCAACTTGTTGGCATATGAATAACTGACAAGAACAGTGAAAACTCTTCAAACCAAAGATGATCCCTTGGCTCATGAAAAACTTTGAGTACTTATTTTGTAATTTATCATGGTTCAACATATATTCACTACAGAATGTTATTAATGTTGAGCAATGGAAGGAATACTGATAGCACTATCACCTACTTTCTTTAAAGATTTATTTTAGTTGAGAGCGAGAGTGGGGAGAGGGGCAGAGGGAGAAATTTTCAAGCAGACTCCCTGCTGGGTGGGGAACCAGACCCGGGGATTGATCTCATGACCCATGAGATCATGACCTGAGCCTGAGCCCAAACCAAGAGTCGGATGCTTACCCGACTGAGCCACCTAAGTGCCCTGCACTATCACTTATATTGATAGCTACGATTTATTGAGCATTGAGAAATGTTTTATTTTTATTTCATTTAATTTTAAAACTACTCTATAGTGCAGGATTCTTATTCCCACATTTAGAAACAAATGAGCTGTAGAGGAGAAAGTAATGGTAGCTCTGGGACCAATGGTAGGTCCATCTGATTCCAAAGCCAATACTCCTCCACACCACACAGTGTAGTCTACTGTTTACTGAGTACTGTTGATGATATTTAAGTCTAATGAGACAGAAATTATGATTCCCATTTTACAAATTTGAAAACTTGGCTTTGAGGAGGTTAAAAATTGAGATAGTAAGTTGCAGAACCAGGATTCAAACACAGAATGCTCTGACCCCAGTATCTGTGTTCTTTTCACTACGTTGTATTACTATCAGCAAGACCCTCCAATTTTAAGAGTTGATCTTATAAAATCAGTTTATGAGAGATGTAATAAAATCATAGCAAAACCCATCCCTAGGAAGCGGAGTGGCTCTCGGTTCACCAGCTGGCTACAATGCAAAGTGTTGATGGTATGAGTACATCAAAGTCAAACTATGTAGCTCCCGTGGCAGCCAAGTCCTAATGATGGCAGCAGATGCATTGGGTTATTAGAAGTTGGCACTATTAGCTATTTTAATCATGTAACAAGCTCCTCTTGCTCTGACTCACTGCTCACCAAGCAAGATTCTGGTTTTATATTTGGTTTCCCATGTGGCTTTCCTATGGCAGTTCTAGTTCCTCTAGTCTCTATGACAATTGTATTCCTCATTTTAATTAACTAGTAGGCAACCTGGTAAATTGACCAGTTTCCTTGTGAATTTGGTAACATAAGCCTCCCAGAGTCAGTAATGATTAGCCAACTTCTGGAGATCCACTCTAGTAATCTGAACCCGAGCTACAGGGACTTCATAAGGTAATGCCATCATGTCAATCACCCTAAAGGTGCCACCCCTCAGACACACTGGGAACCCATTATCTCAATGCAATGCTAAAACTATAGCAGAGACGAATTAGCGACCTGTTATTGATCACTGTGGATATATACACATGAGTAAATTTTTTTAATTTCACTAACTGAAATTTGTTTTGGTATTCTAATCCAGTAAATAAATGTTCTATTTGGATTCCTAAAGATAAGTTTCATTTTGAGTATTCACATGTGAGTATTTATAATGAATGCATATAGCCTAATATAAATTCATAAGCTGCCATTGCTCTTCTTTATATTTGTTTCTGTTAGATATACTTTTCCATATCATGGTACATGTTTTCTGCTTGGCGATTAGCTATGGCATATATTACTATTTTTTTTTCCTATTTGGTTCAGAAAATTGAGGGAAACTGAACATTCTGTTTGGGTATCATAGCCCTCCTGGCAATATAGCACAACTATAATGCATTTTTTTCAAGTAGAATAGATTCTAGCACAAGGCAATCCATTTCATCAGGACTGGGTTAATAAGGAATGAAAAATCCATGCCTACTTGTTCCAAACTGTCAAATAGGAAAAGATTAAACTTTAATCAAAAAACGTATCATTCAGTATCATTATTAGGTGAAATAATTTCACTCTGCACTTGCTCATGCTTCCTTTATAAACCAAGAGATTGTTAATTTGATGCTCCACTAAGTGTTTTGAATCATCTAAAATATTTTGCCAGCCTCATCTTTCTGAAGCTCATTTATTAATACACTGAGTATTTTCCCACTAAATAAAGGCATACTTACAGAAAGATAACATTCAAACTGTAATCTGAAAAGACCAATTCATTAGAAGTGTATCTAAAAGCACCATCTACTTTCTTGGGCTTGTTTTTCTTAAATTTTTATTAGAAATGAGGCTCTACGTATTAGTGAGAATGTACCAAATATAGCATCAAGTATTACAGTATTATACTGTCCAATGAAGCCATTCTGACATCTCAAATACTGAAGAAAAACTCAGTATGTTCAAGAAATACATGCTTTTTTTAAGTTTGTTTTTTTTTTAAGATTTTATTTATTTATTTGACAGAGAGAGAGATCACAAGTAGGCAAAGAGGCAGGCAGAGAGAGAGGGGGAAGCAGGCTCCCTGCTGAGCAGGAAGCCCTATGAGGGGCTCGATCCCAGGACCCTGAGACCATGACCTGAGCCGAAGGTAAAGGCTTAACCCACTGAGCCACCCAGGCGCCCCGAAATACATGCTTTTTTAAGGATAATTGAAATTATGTTAAGAGTACTTTATATTAAGTCACTATATGTCACTGTAGCAGGTGAAATTTTAACTGGATAAAAATGAGGAAAAAAATTTCGTGGCTGTATAAGAAACCTTAAAGAGAGGTTAAAGCATGACTGTCTAAAAACTAAACTGCCACATTTCCCACTTTCACAAATTCATAATTGACATGTATCACAGAAAACAATGAAAAAGAGAAAAATAATAAATAATTATAAGAAATGTAATAAATAGTTAATTATAAAGCAGAAAAATGCCAAAAGCGTTTCTCTTGGTCAGTGTGGGCTCTTGTGGACATAAGGCACTTGTGGGGTTTGTATGTAGACTTTCACGCCATTAAATCCAAATGCCTTTTCATTTTGCAAAGGTTGATATTTTCGGGAAAAAAAACTCCACATTGGTCTTTCCATTCCCCTAGCTCCTGAGAAAGTTTGCTATGGAAGTGTCAAATGTCGCTCAAGAATAATACTCGGTAGGTGAGATTTGTTTCCCCTACGTATAAAGAAAGCCACCATGTGGGCATATCAACTCAATGACTTCTTAGGACTCAGTGTATGAAGCGGTCCACCAAGCAGCTATCTAAAAGCAACTCACTCACCAGGCAAAGCATGGTTTTGAAAGAATGCAGGTTATCTTCTCTGCTCTTTTCTCTGGGATTTCACATTACGGACTATAAATTTGCTCCCTAAAGAAAAGCTTCCTGTTACTTCATTCATTCCAGATTCTTCGGCAACCTCTGAAGACATTTCGGTTTGCCAATGCCTTTCTTACGGCGAGGCCCTGCCCTCTGACCCGGGCTCCAACGATCTGATCAGTCCAGCATAGAGTGACTGGTGTGCTGGGGGTTCCAGGAACACAGTCCAAAACACACGAGCTTTTGACAACAACCTCATCACATTCTCGACGCCCATAACCTTCTGGTCAGGTGATCCTTCCACGTCTTGTTAATGTGAATCATGGCTAAGCCAGTAAATCCACTTTGATCTACTTTAGGGAAATAAAGAAACCACCAAAACTGTGAACTTCTCATTGTTCATCAGTGTTATTAGTGCTTTAAAAACTCAAACCACCCCGAGTCATCAAAGTGGGGAAGGTGCTATTTATCACAGAACTGTGAATTCCCAGGATAGTCATTATGGGCAAATGTGCTACGAAGCTGCAGTTTCACTGGGTTTATGCCTGAGTGCCAATAATAAAATTAACCGTGATGACTACAGTAAGCTGTCAAGAGATGAAAGACCTTCCAAAAGGAAGTTTCTGCTATCATTTATACGGCTGACTACCATTCAGCACATAAACACGCAGAATACACAAAAGCCAGGGGCTTTTGTTCTCTCTGCTTTTGTTCAAGAAAGTGGTTGAAGGCAACAGAAGGGAAGGGAAACCTGACATGTTTCGGAGAGACAGAAAAAAAAAATGTTTGCGTTAACACATGAAATGTAATAATTTCAAAATACTTATGTCACTTTGATACCACAGAAGGGTCTTGATTATCAATGTGAATGGAAAGGGGCTAAGATCCAAATCCATAACACTGATCGGTGATTGGTAATTTGTTTTCAATAGTCACACATTAATTTCACTTTGGGTTTAGCCCAGATCCTCTTCTGCTTGGTTTATAAAAGTTGGGCAGTTTAGAGCATGGCCATGTGTGACATGTGTGACCATGGCCGTGTATCACATAAAATTTAGTGATAATATGCTTATATAATATTTTAAGGGATAAAACTTAATTGAGGTAAAGTAATATATTAACAACTATAATATAATTAATATATATATTTGATAATTCAATAAAAGAATATCTGTCATAATATACATTCTCTTATATTAAATTGTTAAGTCCAAACTAAGATTGGTGATTTACTGATGAGAATTTTTTTTTTCATTTAATTTCTTTCTTGAAAGAATATAGAAATTGGTCTTAATTCAGCAAGTAAGGAGACTATACTGCTTAGAAATAAAATGAAATATCTAACTTGTGTGCCAAATTTGAAGGATTTTTTACAATTTAAAACTCTATAAATCTGGAGAAAAGAGAACTACGTGCTTTGTTATTTCTAAAATTCTAGAGTTTCAGGAATCAAGAAAACTGGCAAAAAAAAAATTACCTAAAATTAAAATTAACTGAGAATAACAATGATAGAGCTAAGAAGCAAATCAAGATCTCTTTACCTATGAGATTTAGCACAACAAAAATCATATGGTCTACAATTTTCCATCTAATGTTTCCTATGCAACATCTGGTACAAACTCCATTCTTATTAAATATACTGGCAGCCCCTTATTTATGAGCAGGATATGATCCAAAGTCTGCTTATTCCATAGAAACAATGCAATAAATGGCTAGGTTTCCTGGCAATCACACAAAATATGCTTAAGCAAGTAGCTGAATTACTATAGCTCTTCAATTTTAAAATAGATTCATATATAGTCACAATAATAAAACTAAATGAAACCAAAATACAAACATTTAATAGAAATTTTAAAAATGTAGCTTCAATTCTACTGCTAGCAGAGAAGTTTAATGGGAAAAAAAGGAGATAAAATGGGTATCTCTGGAGAGTCTATAAAAGTACCATCCAATGACTTTGAATGTTGTTAGAATATAGTGTCACTGCTGTTTATTATATATTATATTGTTTCACACATTAGAATATTCTAGCACATCTCCAAGACTATTACTGCATCCCAAATATCATTAGAGTATTTTATTTTCATTGGCTTTTTAATTTTTTTTTTTTGGTCATGGTTGGTGGCAAAGGTGTCCAGTAGGTCTCAGCTAACAAATCAAGTGATATAAAGGGAAAGAAACTTAAAAGGAAATACAAAGCCCCTTTTAGAAGCCCCTGAGAAAAAGAAGAGGGAAAAGAAAAAGACAAAGTGAGTAGATGCAGACACACTTAACTGGTTTATAAAGGAGAGCCATAAGTGTAGCAATCACAAGTTAATGCTTTTTCCTTCCTCTAGATGCCATGTTATGAACCTACGTTCAGTGTCTGCAAAGTCATTTCATACCAACTCAAGAAATACCAAGAAATAATTATGAAATTCATGGAACAAAAATAAAAGCCAATGTATATTTTAGAAACATGCAGTATAGGGGTGTCTGGGTGGCTCAGTCGGTTAAGTAGCTGCCTTCAGCTCGGGTCATGATCCCAGGGTGCTGGGATCGAGCCCCACATTGGGCTCCCTGCTTGGCAGAGAGCCTGCTTCTCCCACTCCCTCTGCCTGCCGCTTTGCCTATTTGTGCTCTATCTCTTTGTCAAATAAAAATTTTAAAAAAAAAAGAAACATAAAGTATAATTACGCGAAACACTATAAAAACTGTTCTGGGGGCGCCTGGGTGGCTCAGTGGGTTAAAGCCTCTGCCTTCGGCTCAGGTCCGGATCTCAGGGTCCTGGGATCGAGCCCCGCATCGGGCTCTCTGCTTGGCGGGGAGCCTGCTTCCCCCCCCCTCTCTCTGCCTGTCTCTCTTCCTACTTGTGATCTCTCTCTGTCAAATAAATAAATAAAATCTTTAAAAAAAAAAAAACTTATGATTTTTTTTTAATATGGACTAGACTAGCTGAGGGTTCAAATACTACTTAACAGTCATTTATTGAGCACTGCTACATGTAGGGCATTGTTCTAGGCACTTGGAATCCATTAGTGAACAATAATCACATCTCTTCACAGAGACTCTTTTTTCCTGATCCCACACTCTTCCCTTTCAATGAAGCTTCATTGCTAAACTCCTCTAAACAAGTCCCGTATATCTACCCCGTAAAGAGCAATACTCTTTTCCTTCCTTGAGAATGTAATTTTGCCAGGGTACTGGTTTTCCCAAAGTCCTATTTCATCAGTTTTAAAAGTAAATAAAATAGTTGCCTTCTCTTTCAATGATCTAAACAAAATTTTCTGAAAAAAAAATCTTAGCTACTTCTACAGATCTGCTTCAAGTTTTCCCTTAAATGCTAATGTTGGGCCAACAATTTCTCTTCGGGAAGTAATCACACCATTCCTTTATTGACTCAAGCACCTTTGCTAAAATTCATTGCTTGGTTTAGGCTTTAAACCTCAGAGACATATGTATTTTCTGACCAGGCATCCACAAAATCACAGATGTTTCCACCCCATCACTCGGCCAATGCCATTTTCATGCCACCATCAATTGAACTGACTTAGCATTTTCTTCTCCCTTCAAATATTTCCCCCTGTTCTAAAAAATTATACTCATACCCAAATGAGACAGCTTAAAGTGAGTTCATTCACATTTATTCCAGCCTTCATGTCTGAAGTAAGTTTTTCTTCACTTTTGTGGTGATTTGACGTCCTGAGATTCATGTTTCCTTTTCTAAAACACAAAGTGGAAGAATCTGACTTTAAAAATTGAAGAAAATATGAAAGTGAAGAGCAGTATAAAAGACACATACTTGCTCTTAGTGCAATGGCAGATGCAGCCAGCTGAAACCCTGGCTAGCAGCCAGCCAGCCCGCCCGGCTGTGTCTCACCGGAGGCTCTGAGGCATCCTGTGACACGGGGCCAGTAGCACAGACTCGGTGTCCTTTGAGTTCATGTTCTGTGCCGGGGACGTTGAGAAGAGAGGTCATTTTGTAGGGTTCTCCATAGTTCGAGGTCATCTGTGTTTAAAGTAAAACGCTTACTTCAACAGCAGTATGAACTACTATTAAGAGGCGAAAGGCAAAATAAACACAGAGGTGTGATAAAGAGAAGGCCACAGTGACCTAGGGAAGTGAGGTTTTTATACCTCCAGTCTGACTACATGAACATCTTTCTCATCAATTCTACATAAGTCCCAAACGTTATTAGTAGCAGTTCTCTGACATGTAAATGAGACCAAAGTAATACTAAGAGAACACAGTAGGAGGCACACCACCTTGGAATAGTTTAGACAATCTGCCATGTAAATCTAAGAGTGGTTATATACACGATTCTCAATATTTTTGATACACATTTGGAACTTCTTTAACTGTAGTGACTCAAGATGGTAAAAGGGATGTGTCAGTTAAAGGTCTATTACTATATGAATTTTAATAAGTATCAGATATATGGATTAAGTATCAGGCATTAGAATTGGCTGTTTTTCATGTTGTATAAATTACTCGCAGTCATAAGGTCTGCTTCTTTCATTTTAGTTCTTGTCTTTCTCCTATTTTTCTTCTTTTTTCATTTTTTATAAATGCCCCAATCTCTCAGAAGAGAGTCATTCAGCAAACCCTACTCGACAACTGGAATTGCTCCAGATATTTCAACTTAAATTTTTTTTGCTATTAAGTATATTTTAAAATACTAGCATTAGAGGGCAAAACAGATGTCCAGAACCTTTCAAGATGGTTGAAGTCTGAACCTATCATCATTATGTTACCCTGCAAAAAATCCATTTTATCTTACCTGGGAGGTGCCAAAATATTAGAAATGCATAAGTTCAAAAGGGAAGATACTGGTGCGAGCTAAAAGTATTCTAAGAATTCAGTAAAAGATCAGGAAGTTTATATTAGGGAATTTAGTCTAATCACTGCCCAAAATAAAAGAAACCTTTGCATTTGTAATGCAACCTTTCCCAAAGTATCAAAGCAAATTACAGGACTGTTTTCATTTGAAATTAATAGGATCCTTTTGAAATATTTTTTAAATGGTAAAAATGACCTAAGAAATAATTCTCCAAATTCCAAAAACATGGAAACACTTGCAATCAAGTATCAATTAGATGTGGCTATATTATTAGTTTTTTGCCATCTATACTTTAAGCCAACCCACTTATTTCATCTCCTCCCCAAATGTGATCCCCAGACAAGTTTCAAATAATATGTGATACTCAAGAGTGTAAGGTCCCTGTCTCTCATTTGCTTCTAGCTTCATTTTACCAATTCTGGTTTCTCTAATTCTAATCTGTTAGTTCTAAACCCCATTTCACCTCAGTCCTGCTTCCCTCCACCTAACTCCCTTACTCAATTTGATAGTTAGCACTCTTCAGGATTCTTTCCCAAGGAATAAGTAAGTTTTAAGTAACTATTCAAGATTTTTAACAATTAATACAGCATGAGACTTAACCTATCCAAACAGATGCTGGTCATAAACACTGGGAACTTCCATACTGGTATATACCTGCTCAGAATTACTCTGTCTCATCTGGTCTTAGATTTAATCTGTCTGAGAATCTGTTTTTCTACTCACTGGTCCTACCATCTCTGTTTGATATGCTGAGTTCCTACTGCAGTTCAAAGTCATATGTAATTTAGGTCCCATGATCAGTTCACTCCTACTTGGATTAACCCTCCAAGTCCCTTTTTTTAAGTTTTTATTTAAATTCAATTTACTTAACACAAAGTATATTTTTAGTTTCAGGGGTAGAATTTAGTGATTCATCAGTTGCAATAATGCCCAGTGCTCATTAAATCAACTGCCCTCCTTAATGCCTATCACTCAGCTACCCCATACCTCACCCACCTCCCCTCCAGCAATCGTCAGTTTGCTCCCTATAGTTAAGAGTTTCTTATGGTTTATCTCCTTCTCTGTCTTTATCTTTATTTTTCCTTCCCTTCCCCTATGTTCTTTTGGTTTTTTTCTTAACTTCCACGTACGAGTGAAATCATATGGTATTTGTCTTTCTCTGACTTATTTTGCTTAGCATAATACCCTCTAGTTCCATCCACGTCATTGCAAATGGCAAGATTTCATTCTTTTTGATAGCTGAGTAATATTCCATGGTGTGCGGGTGTATACACACATGCATACCACATCTTCTTTATCCACTCATCTGTCAGTAGTAATCTGGGTTCTTCCCATATTTTGGCTATTGTGGACATTGCTGCTATAAACATTGGGGTGCCTCCAAGTCCCTCTTAAAGGACAGGGGATGAAGGCTGGCAGCAGAGATTGGGGACAAATGGGCGAAGATATATCTCCTTTTTATTATTTACAAGGTTCTTCATTTAAATGTTTTCTCCATGACTGACTTTCAATTTATGAGTGTTTCAGTCTCTATTGAGTGGCTGTATAATCTGCAACAACTGAAATCCCAGAAGCTGTCCTTAGGCGTTAAAGGTTCTCAATGGAACCCAATATTGGAGAATAAATACACACATAGTTATGATACTTGAGAACAAGACATTTCTGTCATTTTATCTTTTTTTGTTATGCAGATCTAATTCAAAACGATTTAGCATGTGTGTAACTGGTCTAATAAATCATATCTCATCAACACATACCACTTAAAGTAAAAAGAAAACAAGTGATTTATTACATTAACCATCCCATTAAATTATTGAAATTGATTACATTTGGACTTTTAGAAAAGAGAAATAAGACCCTTCCACCAACTAAGAAGAAAGGAAATTAACATTTGTTTAGTGAATAAAGTATGCCAGAAAGCATAGTGAGTACTTCAATTATACATTATCTCATTAAATTTTTACACAAATTCTGCAGGTAGATGTTATTAACTCCCTGAGTTTTATTCTCTGTTGTAGTCACAGATACTCTGCAGTCCAGTGCCAGGAGACAGATAAATATCTACTGATTGAATACATTTCTAATTCAGATGAGCAAACTAAGACTCAGGACTGAGAAATCTTAGTCAAGGTAACAATCTCAGTCAAGGTAAATCTTAGTCCATTTGTAACAATTACTAATATTTATGGCTTAGCCCCTCTGTGCCAAGTAATTTACATGAATCCTCTCATTAATCTTCACAACAATCTTCACAACCCTTACTTTGTTTTTATTTATAAAAGAACGGAGGCTCAGAGGGCTAAGCAACTATCCGCAGTTTACATAGCCAGGAAGCAGCAGAAATTCCAGATTCTGGATCAGAACCTAGAGGCTGCACGCTTCACCAGACATACGGTCTTTCTAAGCAAAGGTAGAGATTTGACATCGGCAATGCCGATGCCCAAAACCAGGCTCTTGTATAACTCTGATCTCATGTTGAAAGACATAAGCAACCTCGGTCTTTTAGTATCTCCAAGGCTGACAAGCTTTGATCATCTAATCAAGATATCCCTTTTTCTAGGCAGAAGTGATCGTTCTTAATTATCCTTATAATATGCAAAGAAGCTTAAAATTCTGCCTCTCAAAACTTACATAAAGTCACTTAATCCTCACGAAGCCCTATTAGTATAGGCATTAGTTCTACACAGAGATTAAGTGACATGCTCAAAGTGATAGCTGGTAGGTGGCAGAGACCACTCTTCTCACTGCTACATGTGCCTTGTAAAATCACAAACAAATGAGATGGTCAAAAGAAAATTTTAGGGTTCTGTGAAGAGCCTGGGGGACCTAACTTTTTTGAGGATGAAAGGAATTGCCTCGTATACGTGAGCTGAAGAATGTTTCAGGCAGGGAGAACATGATGTTTGACGTTTCTAAGGTAGGCAAGCATTTGGTCCAATGGAGGATCTTGAAGTAGACCCACGTGACCACTGTGCAGTGATTAGGGGAGGGCAGGCAGCTGGAGATGGAGACTAGTCAGCATAAAAAGCTCTGTTTAGAATTTGGGTTTTTTTTCCCAAGAGTGGCAGAAAGCCATTAGGATTCTGAGCAGAGTGTTCTACTCCAATTTATGTCTTTAAACAAGTGCTGGCTGATGTATGAAGATTAGACCAGAGAAAGTGAAGGGCAAGAAGAACTCAGTTAGTCAGAGGTCCAGGTAAGAGGTGAGACTGGCTAAGCATGAGTGGTAGTCACTGTGGGGAGAAGCAGACAGTCAAGCAATGGACCATGGAACCAGCAAGATATTGGGCATGCATTAAACAGGTCCATAAAGCTGGGAGGCAAGACAGTACCATGTAGGACTATAAAAAAAGGTCCACCATATGTCTAGTATCATTTTTCATGAGAGGCCATCTATTGTCTCCATTTCTCAATGAAACTCGCAGGACGCCCACTTCCCTTCTCTTAAATCTCTTAGAAAATGGATGGCCCCACACTACTGCATTGCCACTAGAGCTTCTCTTTTTCTCCTGCTCAGATGTCACAGCATTTTGTAAAGTCAAACAACTCATTTTTCATAGATGTGGCTGGAGGAGACTTCCATTTCATGTAGATAAAAGATGGAATGAGGATAAACTACTGTATCCTGTGCAGTGTCACATTTAACCTAAAACAATTTGAATTTACTTTACCACTTTTTTGTTTGTTTGTTTAAGCACAATCTTTGTATGTTGTTAGGGTAAGGCCCTGATCTATCTGTCTGTCTGTCTTCTTTTTCTTTTTTTTTTTTTCCATTTTGAGACACATATCAGAGTCCCTTTCTGTTCTATGGGTGAAGGGGTACGTGCCAAGTCCATCTCTTCTTACTGAAACTATGGATTTGTTATTATTTTTGTAATATTCTGTAGAGTTTTAATATCTAAAAATAAAAATAAATATATCCTAGAATAAATACTAGGATAATACTAGAATAACCTAGAATCTATTGTTGAAATATGCAAGTCAAGAGAAATATTGTAGTGTGGTAGGTTGAACAATGGCCCCTCAAAGATATCTGTACCTTTAATCCTTAGAACCTGTAAATATATTACCTTCCATAGCAAAAAGGACTTTGCAGGTGTGATTGAGTTAAGGATCTTGAGATGCATTATCCAGGCAAACCCAATGTAATCGCAAGGGTCCTTCTAAGAGGGAGACAGGATGCTAAGAGTTAGAGAAACTGAAAGCTGTTACGCTGCTGACTTTGAATATGAAGGATGGGGCCACTAGCCAAGAAGTGCCAGCCACCTCCAGAAGCTAGAAAAGACAAGGAAATGGATTGTCCCTCAAGCTTCCAGAAGGAAAGAAGCCCTGCTACCATCCTGACTTTAGTCCACTGAAACTGTTTCAAAATCTTCTTACCTCTAGAAATATAAGATAATAAATGTATGTGATTTTAAGTCATTAATTTATGGAAACTGTTACATCAACAATTGGAAATAGATATTGTTAAACTTGAACTAAATCATTCAAATTGATGGTAAAACATTAAGCATTTGTATCAGATACACTCATGAATAAATTTGTCACTTATTCTATGTAATCTTAGGAACTTACTTATACTCTCTGAACCTGGATTTCTCTCATTCATGATATAAGTAAAATGATAACTACTCTCAAAAGGATGCTATAAATACTCTGCTCCAAGGGTACCAACCTTTCCTCTAGTAGTCTGTCTAGAAGCATATCCACAAAAGGATCTGTACCCAATGAGAAACAATGTGCACATTCAAGTTCAAAATATTAATTATCCTAAGTTCTTACAGTACAATGTGACAAAAGCCGCTAGTTATCTGTTAGCTCTCAGTTCTACAATTGCCACTCATTTCACTGGTACTGAAATTATGGTCCATGGATGTCCAAAGAGGTAAGTACAGAATTTAAACTTGAGGTTCTGCATGTTATATTTGTAATAATGACATGTATTTCATTTCTTGGGCATTGTCATCAGTAAATAAAATATTCAGTTCTGTATTTTGGTTTTCACTTCCTTAGCTACCAACTAGAGCTGATGCCCAGCTTGGTTTTGAAAATAAGTTCGCTTTGGTTTATCTTAGGGCTTAAATCATCAAAGCTCTTGAGAGAAGCTCCAGCCATGAGTACAAAATGTTTAATGTACATATAAATTCCAGATTCCATATCTACTTTGACTCAAGAGCAGGATTTAAAGCCTACCACATGGGCCCAGCATAATTTACATCTGGGGAAGAAATCTCTTATAGTCCAAAGTGCTATTCTGTTATGACATATTCTGCGATTCTGCAGCCATCCACAATATAACTATTGAACAAGACATTTATCTAATTGCGATCCCAAGTTCAAAATGTCCAAGCATAAGAATGACAAGATAAGGCAAAGTAGCATTATAACTAGACTATTTGAATGATCTTCTCAGTGCACTAAAAAAAAGCATAAGGAAGACACTCCTTAAGATAAGTAGCAGAGTAGGACACCTAGGTGGCTCAGTCAGTTAAGCATCTGCCTTTAGCTCAGGTCATGATCCCAGCGTCCTGGGATTGAGTCCTACATCAGGCTCCTTGCTCAGCAGGGAGCCTGCTTCTCCCCCTGCCTGCTGCTCCCCCTGCTTGTGCTTGCACGTGCTCTCTGACAAATAAATAAAATCTTTAAAAAAAAAAAAAAAGACAAACAGCGGTGTGAGCTAGTGGCTTGACCCTTGTAACTTCAGCTTCATTACCGATAAAATAAGGAAGCTATTTTCCCAAGTCCCTTCTAGCTTTAAAACTCAAATTTGGAATTCACTTTTGCAGCAAAGATAGTATTGCAAACCAAATATCCCATGTGCTCCCCACATTTCATCTTCTTCCTGAATTCAGGCAGGATCACGTGACTTGTTCTGGTCAATGTGCTATGAGCAGAGGTTAGCCAAATGCTGAAGAGCAGGTGTGAGTTCCCTTCTCATTCATACGAAGCCTAGAGATCAAAAGTTGAGATGGCTGAGCCATAGGTCAAAGGAGACTACACTGTTGAGACATCACGTAAAAGACAGTGTTGTGGAGAGTTACTTGACCTACAGATGTCTTTACAAGAGAAGAAATAAGCTTTAGGTATTAAGCCACTGAGATTCTGTGTTTGCCTGGTACTGAAGCATAAGCTTATCTTCATCTGTCTGCTGAATAATTAGCCATCAAGAAGAAACAGTAATGAAAATCATAAATAAAATGAGAAAATATTCTTGGCCAAATGTAAGATCTTGTTAAAATTCCTAAGTTTTAGAATCATCTAAATCTTTCAAGTTTTTATTTCTCATCACAAAACACAACTTTATGTTCTATGTAAAAGATTGCAAAATCTCACAAAAAATTCTCCTGAGACTTCCCAAACATCAAAAAGACCTTTAAGCAACATTTTGAAAAGTTAACAGAAAATTAATTTTAAATACACATTACTTTGCACGTATCTTCTCCTTTAAAGTGAGTAAGTTTAAACCTTCATTGAAAAGGTGCTGACAAAATGCATTTTGACAGATGATAACGCAGTAAATTAGAAACAAATGTAGATTTTAAGGATCACAATAAGACTGAGTAAAAACTGGAATACAAATGCATTGTAAACATGTCCTACATGTTCTACATCACTACTTTGGAAAGTCTCTCCTAACTTTTTTTTTTTTTTAATTTTCTATTTTGACAGGTCAATGCACAATCAAATATACCTATACACTGGAGATACTTTAAAGATGCTTTTCCTTATAAAAAAAGTATGATGAAAATTCATGGACATTACTGTTTATGACTATTGCTCCTCATTTTTTTAATGGAAGTACTACTTTTTTTAAAGAAAAATACATTCTTTTTAATGAATTAAACACCATAATGACAGTATAGTTTATTTAAAACTAGGTCACAAAAAGTGGTCCTGTTTTATTCAGGATGTCATGTCCCAGATGCTAGAATCTCAACTGTATTCCAATGTGACATCTTCAAAAACCAGAAAGCACCCTGAGGGCATGGAGCAAGGGAAAAGGGAAGAAATTTTTAAGATAAAGCAAGAAGGCCTAAGAGTATTCAAGGCTGCCTATTTTATAGCTAAAGGTTTATTGACAATCACTATGAGGCAGTTGTGCCCACTCTACTGGAATTAATTGATGATATGAGATCCCCTACCTACTTCTGGAGATGTCTTGAAGATTATTACATAATAGAGAGAATGAACACCATATGCTAGCAACTTAAGAATAAATTAAAGGACGCATTCTACAATTTGTAAACAATGACCAGTGAAGAGAAGAGTCAGCAAATGCGGAAGATCAAGATTAGTACAAAGATAAGTGACAAAGCAGTATGATGAAGGCAGGAGAAATACTGAAGCTTTGAGAGCTTCTTTCATTTCTGTTCATCAAAATGAAAGAACTGAGTCAGATCTTAGAGCAGGTATTCATAACTCAATGAGTCTAGAGGGGGCAATGATGGGATATTCAGGGGACATTTAAACCTCCAAACTTGCAGTGAATGCTAAATATATATGTGCATTTTTCTAGAGAGAGAAATATAATTTTAGTCAGATTTTTTCAAAGTTGGAAGATTCATTGACTCTAAAGTAGACAATTTGCTATACTTTGATACCAGGCTTACAAGGGACTCAAATGAAGCATAACCATCACCTCAATCACATCTGAAAGTGGATCATGATCCAGAGCCAGAAGGAGACAGTGCAGGATCAGTTCCACTGGCAGAAGGTCTGAGGCCCTCTACCCTTCCCCCAATGAAATCTCAGCCGTCCTTCAAGGCCCAAATTAAATAGCACTAGCTCTTCAGCACTATCCTTCTGATATATTAGACACAAGGCACATACATTTTTTTTAAAGTAAAATCAGTGTAATAATTATGAATTTGTTACTGGAGAAACTGGAACCCTGATGCACTGCCTGTACAAACGTACAATGAGATGGCCACTATGGAAAAAAGCATCACGGCTCCTCGAAAAATTAAAAATGGAATTGCCATATGATTCAGCAATTCCCTCTTTGGGTATCTACCCAAAAGTATTCAAAGAAGTCTCAAAGAGGTTTTTGTACAACCATGTTTGCTGCTACATTTTTCACAGTAGACAAATGGTAGAAGCAACTCAAATGTCTCTCAAAAGATGAATAAACAAAATGTGGTGTAAACATACGATAGAATATTATTCATCCTTGAAAAGGAAAGAAATTCCAGCACATGCAACTTTAAGGACACTACAGTAAGTAAAATAAGCCAGTCACGAAAAGACAAATACCGTATGATTCCACTTTATATGAAGTATCTAGAACAGTTAAATTTGTAGGGTCAGAAAATAAAATGGTGGCTGCCATAGGCTGGAGGGAGGTGAGAATGGAGTGTCATTTAATGGGTGGTATAGTTTCAGTTTTGTAAGATAAAAAGAGTTCTGGAAATTGGTTGTACAATAATTCAAATATATTTAATATTGCTAACTATGTCCTCAAATATGATTAAGATTATAAATTTTATATGTATATTTTACAACAATTAAATTGTTTTACTTTTTTTTAAAAGCATGGTTTAGTTCTGTATCTATTAACCTGCAGGCATCTTCATGTTATATTTTTAAGGGAGACAAGGAGCTACTGAAATAATAAATATCTTACAATCTCATTTTTGAAAAAAAAATATTTTTAATGTGTTTGTATAAAGTCATATAATCATGAAGAAATATATGTAATGATATACATCAAGCTATTATCTTATTTGAATGAGGCCATGGCAACTGATTAACTTTGTCTTGCATGTTTATGTTTTTTCACTTCTACAATGAACATTTACTTCAACAACTAAAAATAAAAATTAGCAAAGAAAAGTGACACAATGTAATAAGAAATCAAGCAGATGTAGACACCAAAGTCTATGTGAAATGAAGACGAGAAAGTTCATGGTCCTAGGGGCTGGTTTCTGAAAGGGCTTATAGCCAAGATCACATAAGAGCTGGACCTTGACCTCTCAGTAGATAAAGAGAGGTGGTCCAGATCTGGAATGCAAGAAAATCAAGAGGGCAATCTTGATGAAGATGGCATCTGTCGTTGTTAAAATAATTCCATTGCATATCAGTTGTTCTCCATTCAACTCATGAAGTTTGTGAGCAATATCAAATTTATGTGCAACTATAACTAACATTTTAATGACATAAAATATAATTCATAACTTTAAATATTTAACCCCAAATATGTTTTTCTCATTTAACAATACACTACAAACATGCCTCCAGGACAATAAAGATTCAACTAGTTCTTTTTGACAAATTCATTTTTTTTTCAAAAAATATCTTATTCATAAATAGAAGGAATGAAAGCTAATGAATGAAGCATTTGATTCAGTAAGTTAAAAAGTGAAAATCAACTTCAGGAAAACAGAAATAAAGATAGAGTAACATTAACAGTTTAAGGAAGTGATAAATCCAAGATGAGTGGGAAAATTAACAAGCATGAGAGAAAACTTTGCAAAACTCTACCCAAAAGAACCTAAAATTCAAGGGAAACAGATTTTTTAGGAAAACACAAATTTCTGAAATTGAACCTAGAAGATAGAAAAAACTGAAATAGATCAACTGCCATGTAAGAAATGGAGAAACTTAAAATGGGAAAAAAAAAAAACTCTAATGCCACATGAGATTCATGTAGCAAGAGATGTGTAACCAAGGATCCCAATTCCTAGCACGTGACCTTTGTTTAGTTGTGATATGACAACTGACACAGAGAAAAGCATCTGTAAGTATAAGGATGTGTTTACATGGAAAGGCAACTCAAAAGTTGTTCTCTCCCGACTCTTAACTTTCAATGCCAACTCCACGAGATTGGCTTAACAAAGTTCCCTCTCTGCTAAGGGAGCCTAGGAAGTCCCAGTGACTGATGGAGATGATCAGTGCCATGTGACCTCCATTACTGACTGGAGCCAGGATGAACATCTGATCAAAGGATAGGTAACATATAATATGACCGATGGTCTACAAAATTGTATTGGTCAATCACAATCACTTTGGAAATTTTACTAGTACCAAAAAAACTCCAGTTGCTCAGTGAGTCACAGAAGCACCAGTAGATAAGGGTAGCCAAGTCATGTTAATAGCTGTGTCATATTAATAGCAGAGAAACATAAAGGATCCCCAAACTCAGCTGCTAGAAAGCAACGCTGTAATCCATCCAGAGTGGCTTTGTATCTAACAGCTTTTCAGTAACCACCCCCAGAAAATGCCGGGTAGACTAGGATTCCTGTTCTTCTGCTGAGGCCCAGTGGATTGTTTCCGTAGCTCCTCACAAGGGCTAAAAACACAGCTGGAATTCCTGTCTTGGTCATTTCCACTTCTATCCAGATGGTGAAATCCCACATACACACACACACACACAAACACACACACACACACCCATTTAGCTGAGAAAATTTCTGTTCTGGGCTCTAGCCTAAGAAACAATTCTCAGAAAACATTTTGAGTTCCTGAATTGGTGGCTTGATTTACCACTTTGGAAAGATTAAAGAAATTGGTCTTTTTCTAAGGCTGAAAAGATTGTGGGGAAATTTATTAATGGTATTCAAGAATATGATGGATTCTTACACAGGTGGTACTAACCAGCTGTTCTCCATCTCTACTGAGAGCAGAACAAAGGGAAGTGGTGTTAAATTGCAAAATTAGGGATTTTGTCAATTTAATAAATCACCCCGTCCTCATTCTCTCATCTCCCACTCCCTGTCCCAGTTGCTAACCTTTTCAGCTAAGTGTTCATTACTAGGCGTTTCATTTTCAATTCCATTTATTCTGAAGTAGGAGGACCTGGGCATCCCTGCTCTTTGATTTATGGATGTACAGTGGACTGCACAAGTCCTTCTCAAATCTGCGTCTGTGATGAAGCATTGCTTGTCAGAAGCACTATGCGGAGCAGCGGAATGAGGGCGAATACTGACACACTTTTCAGTTCCAATCACGGTGGACCTCTGACGCCAAATAACACAGAGGCACACAATTTCTCGTATCATTTTGTCTATTTCCTTCCAAACAGCACGGTCACAGGGCACATGGCTACCAGTTCTAAGGCCGCCTGACAGCTGGGAGTGTGAGTATTACAAGGAGAAATTTAATTCTATGAAATGAACCTCATGAAAGTACACAGGCATAGCAGAGTCTTGGGGCCCAGAAACAAATGGAAGGGATACTGAGAGAATCTGTCCACGGAGAGTGGACTGTGATTAGGAGGGATGGCAACACAGACAGTGGTAAAGACTTGTCAGTGATATCAAATGCAGATGTGCTGAGGACTTGGAAGACTCATCTCCCCAGTATCTACCCCTTTAGATACCAAAAAAGCAGGCTTCTTTTAAGTTTTAAGAAAGCTAGCTGCTGAGGTGCCCAGAGCAATCAAACAAGAAAGACTACATTGTGTTCCACCCAAAGACACCTAATAACAACAAAAAGATGTTAAAGCAAACACCGGAATTTTTTAATGGGTTTGTGTAGAAATAAAACCACATGGACTATTCCATATACTAAAGGAGGAGAATAAAAGCTAACCAACTCCTCAAGGACATCACACCCCTCAAATTAGAAAGAAGCTGCTTTCACTTACATGAAGCTTTTGATTTTCTCAATCTGATCGTTCCCCTGGGAGTAAAACTGCTCTCAATGAAGAGATATCAGTCTTCTAGAGGCCCTGACACCAGAAAACTGTCCACGCATTATGCAAACAAGAAAATATGTTTGTACCCTTTACAAATACCATCAGCATCTCAGTACCACCCAATTCATTTGTCTTTGATTTTGCCATTTTCCAAGATTGTGAAAAGCAAAATAGTCCTATGGATTTACGGTTGTGCCAATGCTATTTGCAGTAAATAAGCACACTGCCTGAAAAGCACACACAAAGAAGGTAACGGAGTCGATGTGGGGGGGCAGAACTTAAATTCTACTGGAACTACAGCATCATGAGCTCAGTAGTTTCACATTGATTTTTGAGTGTGAGAGACTCGGGATGAAAAGAGGACTACAAAAAATACTTGAACTCATCTTTCTCTCACTATTTATAATCCTTTTATTTTTTTAAAGATATTATTTATTTATTTGACAGAGAGAGAGATCACAAGGAGGCAGAGAGGCAGGCAGAGAGAGAGGGGGAAGCAGGCTCCCCGCTGAGCAGAGAGCCCGATGTGGAGTTTAATCCCAGGACCCACCTGAGCCCAAGGCAGAGGTTTTAACCCACTGAGCCACCCAGCCGTGCCTATAATCCTTTTATTGAGACTTGAGATGAGCAAGCAAGTTAAAACTTGTTTTTTATTATTTAAAACTGGACAGCCATTCCTTCAATAATGTGTGTCTGTATATGTATATATACATATGCATAAACTTACACGTGTAATGTGTAATATATGCAAACATACAATATACAGATATATACACACAATGTATGTGTATACGTAATCACTATTTCATCACTTTATTTTGACTTTTTCAATCAGTAATTTATCCCATCCCCTACTATCATCTATAAGTATGAAAGTAATCTGTAGTAGAGGCTGAAGTAAAGGGCTGACTTAAAAAATCAAAGCAAAACAATAAAATAACAGGTCTGATTCCACAAAACACAGATATCTCATTCTTCTGCATCCCATCTCACATTTATTGCCTGCTAGGGTAAATGTCACTGAAAGAACCAGAAGATACGAAAAACAGTCTTGGACCCCCAAACTCTGAAATTCAGGTGGGAGACAAGCTGGACCCACGTCTGATACTTACCTTGAAATACGCCCAGACCAGGAGCTGACCAGAGTCTGCAGACTGCGTGCCTTGTCTCACTCTTCAGCGGCTGGAGACCCTTAGTGGAATATTCTGGTCAAAGTTTCCCATATTTTTAAATCAAGATGAATGTTTTCGGACTTATATAAGAAATGCCCATGTTTCTGGGCCATGCAACTGACACTAGCTTCAGGAGCTCATAAATTATTCCTCAGAGCCTTTAAGGGTGACAGGCTGTAAATTTGCTTACTTTGTCCTACACTTCCCTCCAGCCTCACAGCAACTTTCTCAATTTGGCAAATTATCTTTCTCCAGCCATTAGAATTGACAGGTAGGTAAAGAGGGTTGAGAAGCACTGGCGACCTAATTATCCTAGTGACCAAACTTCTAAAATTCTGGAGTCTAATAAGAAAGGGTATAAATGCAAGACATTCTCCTTGATTATGTGGAGGAATGTCATTATATCCTCTAAAAGTATACTTAATGAGATAGTTTAAATACTCTGGAAAGAAAGGGGCTTGATTACTACAACGGTTGACATAGTTAAGAGCTCATTTATTGTGGTTTTATGTATCTAAAATGCACTTTCCATACATAAGAATGGAAATCTGCTGGCTGATAAACTCTTTTAAAAGGAAGATTCTATCATATACTTAAATCCCTTTGAGGATCCTGAGTGCTCCATATGATAACTATTATAATTATAAGCATTTGTCAAGATGGTTTAAAATACTCTTATCACAAAAAGCTTGATTATAACAGTGGACTGATGTGGTTGGAAGTTCTATCAGAGTGATTGTGTATAAAAGCCTACATCCTACATTTGTAAAATGGAAGAAGAGTTTTGGCACTAAATGCTAAAAGTCTAGAAAAGCTCCATTTGTGATTTAAGCACCCTGAGGAAGGACAGGGAGAGCTCAGACATGGGCTTTGAGAACCAAGCTGAATCCTCATCCCTAAAGTCCCAGAGGACTAATAATACATCTGTGGCATTGGAAAAGGTAGTAACAAAGTTTGCCATTGTTTCCAACCGCTGACACTGCATAAGACGGGTCTTCAAACACCTCAACATATCTGGATGTCATTCCCATCATAATGTGATACATGAATGACATGCCATAAATTATGTTGTAAATCGCTTCATGTTTATTTTCACTTTTAGTAATGTGGCAAACCCAATGAGTTTCTAGGCCCAGCTTCAAGTTCACCTGTTGCAATCACTCCAGGAGATTTCCTTATCTATTTGAATTACACTTCATATCACGATTTAAAACCCTATCTACTGAATTTACTGAACATTTCAGGGGATGGTCATGCTGAAAGTGGATTTAACCAATGGTCATTTTATGTGACCTTCCAAATGCTTCCCTGAGCCAAAGAGAAAGAGTGGCAAAACAACAGAATCATCCAGAGGTCATGAAGTTCTTATGTACCAAAAACGCTTAAACACAATGTTATTTGATATGTCCAGCAAATCTGTAGAGAGAAATAACGATTTTAACAGGCGAACATACAGTTTTAGGGGCTATAAAAGAATGACTCTTTCACGAAAAAGCACTGGAAACCTCTCAGCTATAACTTAAACTTTCAGAAGCTGAAGGAAGTAAATAATGAAAGAGAATGATATCACTTTAGGAAACACCCAAGTTCCACTTAATGAGAAGCTACATTACCTCTCCATACCCATTTCTTACCCAGAGGGGGAAAGAGTAGAGACATATTATTACATCGCCATCATTCTGTGGCTAGTACATTTTCAAAATTCATCAGCTGATGAAATATGATGGAAGATGTTTCATGTCACTTTACCTGAAAAAGTAGGCAGCTACTGAAACAAGTGAGGTATTTTATAGTTGGAAGCCTAACGGAATTTTCATGCTTAAAGCTTCCAGAAGGATAGGTACCCATTCTTCCAGCTTCCTGGAGAACACCTGCTTTTAAAATGTCACTCAAACCATCTCCCACCAGATTTTTTAAATATTAACATTCCTTTATTGTATCATTACTTTGTATTATATTGTTACCACTGTTGTCATTCTTACTGTCCTTATTGTGTCTAACTTGTCTCCAAGACTAGTAAGTCCTGAAATTTTACCCAGCACACACAGAAAATCATACATATGCCCACCCCTCTGGTGTAAGTGGAGGAGCTTGCCTGACTGCCCTAATTGCTGAGGGGTCCCTCATTCGGCTAACCTGTGACCCACTGAGGTATCAAATGAGAAAGCTCTGTACTAGGTTCTGGGCTCATGAAGAGCAGGGTATCTATCTTCATATCCATAGCTCCAAAACAGTCCCCTCGATAAGTACATGTCAAGAAAAAAACAAAACAAATTCCTTAATGTAGATTATAAAGCGTTTCGCAGCCCTGGCTCTAAACCAAGTTCTGTATTATCTCCAGTCACTCACCCCCACTTGTAATTCATCCTAGGCTCTGAAGTATTCTAACATATTTATGCCCTAGTCCTCTGCTCACTAACGTGGTATATGGCAAAGATGCAATAAAAAATTCTGACTACAATCTCCAACAGAGTAATGCTAGGATGTTGCTGCTGCAGGAACAACTTGCAATCTTCCCACATACACTATCAGAGCCTGAGTTAACCCACACCCTTCCCTCTCCTATCCTCATATCCAGTCAAGTGCTAAGTTCTACCAACCTAACTTTCTAATGTCTATCCAATCCATGCACTTCTCTCCATTTCCAGATCAACAGATCACATCAGGCTCTCATCATCTCTCACCCAGACAATTTCCATAGCCTCTTGATCTTTCTCAAAGCATTCAACCTACCTTTCTTCACACGGCAGCCCAAAAGAACCTTCAAAAATACAAATATGATGCCAATAAACAGGACAACCTAGGAGAAATGGAGAAATTCCTAGAAACATATAACCTCCCAAAACTGAGTCAGAAAGAAATAGGAAATTTGAACAGACCGATTACCAGCAATGGAATTAAATCAGTAATCAAAACACTCTCAACAAATTAAGTCCAGGCCAGATGGCTTCACAAGTAAATTCTACCAAACATTTAAAGAAGAGTTAATACCTATTCTTCTCAATTTTTTTCCAAAAGAACAGGAGAGGAAGGAAAGCTTCCAAATTCATTCTATGAAGCCAGTACTACCCTGATACCAAAACCAAATGAAGATACCACAAAAAAAGAACTACAAGCCAATATCTCTGATGAACATAGATACAAAAATCCTCAAGAGATACTAGCTAACCAAATCCAACGATATATTAAAAAAATTATTCACCACAATCAAGTGAGACTTATTCCTGAATTCAAGGGTAGTCCAATATTCACAAGTCAATCAACATGATATATCACATCAGTAAGAGAAAGGATAAAAACCACATGATTCCAGTAGATGCAGAAAAAGCATCTGACAAAATACAACATACATTCATGATAAAAACCCTCAACAAAGTAGGTTTAGGAGGAATTTACCTCAACATAATAGAGGCCTTATATGAAAAACCCACAACTAATGTCATACTCAATGTGGAAAAACAGAGCTTTTCCCCTAAGATCAGGAACAAGATGTCTGCTCTCACTACTTTGACTCAACACAGTACTGGAAGTCCTAGCCTCAACAATTGGTCGAGAAAAAGAAATAAAATGCACCCAAATTGGTAAGGTAGAAGTAAAACTTTCACTCTTTCCAGATGACATGATACTATATACAGAAAACCCTAAAGACTCCACAAAAACTTACTAGAACCAATAAATGAATTCAATAAAGTCGCAGGATACAAAATCAAAATGTGCAGAAATCTGTTGCATTTCTATCTGCTAATAATGAAGCAGCAGAAAGAGAAATTAAGAAAATAATCCAATTTATAAGTGCACCAAAAATAATAAAATACCTAGATAAACTTAACTAAAGAAGTGAAAGACCTGTACTCTGAAAACTAGAAAACACTGATGAAAGAAACTGAAGATAACACACAACACTAAGGAAACAGAAAGAGATTCCATGCTCATGGATTGGAAGAAAAAATATTCTAAAAAAAGAAAAAAAGAAAAATAACAAATACCATTAAGATGTCTATACCACTCAAAGCGATCTACAGATTTAATGCGATCCCTATCAAAAGAATAACAACATTTTTCACAGAACTAGAACAAACAATCCTAAAATTTGTATGAAACCATAAAAGACCCTGATAGCCAAAGCAATCTTGAGAAAGAAAAACAAAACTAGATATATCACAAATCCAGACTCCAAGTTATATTACAAAGTTGTAGTAATCAAAACACTATGGTGTTAGAACTAAAATAGACACATAAATCAACAGAACAGAATACAAAGCCCAGAAATAAACCCACAATTACATGGTCAATTAATCATCAACATAGGAGGCATATGTACATATGTACTAAGAAAAAGACAGTCTTCATCAAATGGTTTTGGGAAAACTGGACATGGACAAGAAAAAGAATGAAATTTAATCATTTCCTTACACCATACACAAAAATAAACCCTAAATGGATTAAGGATCTAAATGTGAGACCTGAAACCATAAAAATCCTAGAAGAGACCACAGGCAGTAATTTCTCGGACACTGGCCATAGCAACATCCTTCTAGATAGATCTCCTGAGTCAAGGGAAACAAAAGCAAAACTAAACTATTGGGATTACATCAAAATAAAAAGTTTCTGCACAGTGAAGGAAAAAAAAACAACAAAACTAAAAAACAACCTGCTGAATGGGAAAAATATTTGCAAATCACATAACTGATAAAGGGCTATTATCTAAAATATACAAAGAACTTATACAACTCAACACTAAAAAACAATCCAATTAAAAAATGGTCAGGGACATGAACAGACATTTCTCCAAAGAAGACACGAAAAGATGCTTAACATCACTCATCATCAGGTAAATACAAATCAAAACTATAACGAGATATCACCTCGTGTCTGTCAGAATGGCTAAAATCAAAAACACAAGAAGCAACAAGCATTGACCAAGAAGCAACAAGCATTGTGGAGAAAAAGGAACCCTCTTGCATTATTGGTGGGAATGCAAACTGGTGCAGCCACTGTGGAAAACAGTATGGAGGTTCCTCAATTAAAAATAGAACTACCATATGATCCACTAACCACACAACTGGGTATTTACCCAAAGAATACAAAAAAACTAATTTGGAAAGATATATGCAACTCTATGTTTATAGCAGCATTATCTACAATAGCCAAATTATGGAAGCAGCCCAAGTGCCCATCAATAGATGAATAGATAAACACACACACACACACACACACACACACACACACACTGGAATATTATTCAGCCATAAAAAGGATATCTTGCCCTTTGAAACAACACAGATGGATGTACAGAGTATAATGCTAAGCAAAATAAGCCAGTCAGAGAAAGACAAATGCCGTAAGATTTCACTCATATGTGGAATTTAAGAAACAAAACAAGTGAACAAATGAAAAAAAGAAAAAAGAGAGAGAGAGACAAATCAAAAATCAGACCCTTAACTATAGAGAACAGATGGATGGTTACCAGAGGAAAGGTGGGTGGGGGCTGGGTGAAATAGATGAAGGGGAACGGAACTGCACTTGTCTTGTTGAGCAATGAATAACATATGGAACTACTGGATCACTCTATCATACATACAAAAATATATAGCACTATAAGCTAACTATACTGGAAATAAAATATTTTAAAAAATACAAATATGAGAATCTTACCTAAAATCTGTCAATCTCTTATCATTGTACTTAGAATTTAAAAAAAAAATTTTTTTTAAGATTTTATTTATTTATTTGACAGAGAGAGAGATCACAAGCAGGCAGAGAGGCAGGCAGAGAGAGAGGAGGAAGCAGGCTCCCTGCTGAGCAGAGAGCCCGATGCGGCGCTCCATCCCAGGACCCTGAGATCATGACCTGAGCCGAAGGCAGAGTCTTTAACCCACTGAGCCACCCAGGCGCCCAAAAAAAAAATAATTCTTAACATGGCCTATCGTGGTCTTGTGTGATCTACTAGCCCCTTCCCAGTGGAGGAGCCCCCATTATATTATAGTCACCACTTTCTATTACTTCCCTGAATACGAGTTCACCCCTACTTCAGGAAATTGACAAATACTCTTTGTTTTGGAAGATCTACTCACCCTTCCTTCATAAACTAGTTAATGTCTAATTACTCTTTAAATACAGATCAATAGTCAAATCTCAAGAGAAATTTAACTCTTGGGTTAATTTATTTATTAACTAGGATTCCTAACAGATGTTTTGCTTTGCCCTGGGCTTTGGAAATACAGGGGTCAACAAGGTACAGAATGTGCCTGCTCTCATGCAGGCTATGAAGCAAGATTTCATATGGCTGCAAGTAATTAAAAAGCCTACTACAGTAGTGCAAGCATGTAATGAATATTTCTTCTCAACTACAAGAAGTCCAGGAGACGCAAGCCTTGCATTGATACAATAGGTCAGCTAAACAATGTCATCGGTGACCAAGGCTTTTTCCATGTTTTTACTTCTTGTCCTTAATGCAAAAGGCTTGGTGTATTCCTTCCTACCATTCTTGGCCAAAAGATGACGATTCTTTAGACTCTAAGACAGGGCTACAAGGATACAGGGGTGATAGTTATCAGGATAGTAAAATATCTGCAAGAGTTACTCAGACTTCCTCTTATAATTCATTTGCCAGAACAGTGCCACATTATGCTTCTGTACTACTATGGAGGTCAAGGATATTGAAATTTATTAGCCCAGCAACTGCCACCCAGAGTAAAACCAAGCTTTTGCAATTAAAAAAGAAGAGTAGATACAAAGTTTGCTACATGAAATTTATAAGTTGGGAGAAGGAGATAAACACTGTGGTGAGCAAAATAACAGCCCTCGAGAGGGAAATGAAACAAGATGGGATCAGAGAGGAGACAAACCACAAGAGACTCCTAAACTCAGGAAACAAACTGAGGGTGGCTCGGAAGTAGGGGCAGGTAGGGATAGGGTGGCTGGGCTATGGACATTGAGGAGGGTATGTGCTATGGTAAGTGCTGTGAAATGTGTAAGCCTGAGGATTCACAGACATGTACCCTGGGGCAAATAAAACATTATGTGTTAATTAAAAAATAAAAATTAAAAAAAAAAAAAAGAATAACAGCCCTCAACAATGCCCATATGTTCCTCCATCAAATCTGTAAATATGTTAGTCACATGATGAGAAACAATTAGGGTAGAATATCGAATTAAGGTTGCTAATCAGCTGACCTTAAAATAAGACTGTCCTGAATCATCCTCGTGGACCCAGTGTAAAGGATCCGTACAGGTGAAAAAGACAGCCAGAGGGATGGCAGTATGAGAAGGATTTGGCCAGTGCGGTTTTGAAGACTGAGGAAAGAAAGCATGGCAGGAAAAGGAAAGCAGGCAGCTCTAGAACTGGAAAAGGCAAGAAAATGTATTCACCTCTAGCATTTACAGGAGGAATGCACCCTGCCAACACCTTGATCTTAGCTCAGTGAGACTCAGGCCAGATTTCTGGTCTACAGAACTATAAAATAATAATCCCCCGTAATTTTAAAAGCCACTAAGCGTGTAGTAATTTGTCACAGCTGCAAAAGAAAACTCATACAGATGCTAAACAAAATAATCCCTTCAATAGCTCATTAATTACAACTCTGATGAGTGTTAGAAGTAGAATGTTATGATACTATTTAATAGCGGTACAGAATACAGACTGGAAATAAATGCCCAAAGGCCTACATTTACACTTAAGAACCTTTAAAATGTAGACTTTGCATGTCTTTCCAACTCCTGCTTCAGTTCTCACCATCTTCCTTTAAGTTCAACTCTTGGCACTCAGAACACCACTCAACACATACTAAGATCTTCACGAATTAATTAACTCATTATCAATAAATCAATCCACTAATTAATGGGCATCTAAATGGTTAATATTTGTATATGTAAGTCTGGAACATAAGGTGTAGATCTGTAACTTGTAAAGTCTTTAGGTGTTAGTTGTTCCAATGGGAGAACTGAAAAAGACTGGGGAGATTACAGAAAGAAAAAGAAGAGTCAAAACAGAATCTCAGGAAGTAGCAACATTTAAAAGTTATGGATGGTTATATACTTAACATTAACATAAAAAGATACATGGTATTTCATGAAGAATCAAGATTTCAAAAAATTACTGGAATTAAAATATAATAAAATAAATATAAACGGTTTGACTGGAGTATTAGAAACACAAAATCACAAATACATACGAACACACAAAGAGCCTGGGAAGAAACGGATCAAAATGCCAACTAGTTGTGTTTAGATAGTGTGCATATTGGTCACACTATATTTGGACAGTAAAGAATATTGCTTTATTCTTTCTATACTCCAATTTTTATGAAATAAAATTCACTCATATTAAAAAAAAACTGTTTCATGATCTCTTTTGAAAATGACTCAAAGAGTTTCTTCCTTTAAATGTCCAAAGGGGTTTCCCTCATCTTCTTATGTTAGTAGCAGCGCCCCTTCTGCCTTGACTCTTGATGTCTTTCTCCACTGTTTCTTGCCCACTGCAATCCTCTCCGTTCTCACACACTTGGATCTCAGGTATTCTAGGTCAACTACAGATCCTATTCAGTGCCTGGTCTAGTCATCACTCCTTTTCCAGAAAGCATTCTAAGCTGTTGTCCACAATTTCAATGTTCTCCCTGTTCCACATAGGAAAAATCAATCTAGCTCAGTCCTTAATAAGAAGTCCAGGGTATTTCTATTTAAACACTGGGTACAAGAACTGCATTTAAATATCACCAATTCCTGGGTGCCGTGAGGTTTGCCTGCTGTTTACATGGGTATTGCCAACCCCCAGCCATTAGGCACTTCAGGAACCAGACAAGAGACTTAACAGCTGAGAAAATGACTGAATCTATTCAGCTATGAACTCAGAGGGTCAATATAAACTGAAAATGGTTTCATAGAGACATTTTAAAATCCAGAGATTAATGGACAATAACCTTAATAAAACTGTCATAATGTAGACCCAGGCACAAGGTGTCATTATGATAAAGACTAAATTGAAGGTCATTCTTAACTAAAGATACTGCCTCAAGAGAACGTATGCAGTAACAAATAAATGACATTTACTTTTACCTTTCCTTATCATTTCATGTCTTACTTCCATATGGTAAAGAATCATTGTAATTTCCTTGCTACATTATATACTTTAAGATACCTCTTAGCCCTCTGTGACATACATAACAGGTGATATTGAGACATGAGGTTGAAGGTACCCTGAATAAAATAAACTTTAATTGAAGTACTACTTCTTTAAAGTTATGGGGAAATATGGCTGAGTTTCATCTTAGAAACTGGTATCAGTATTAAAGTACCCAGTATAAAGGTGTCTAAAATATTTTTGTTTTGATTTTTTATCTGAAAAAGAAAGCAAGCCTGGAGTTTCCATTATACATTCAAAGAACTGAGATTATTTGGGTTGGGTGGTAAACCACGTTTTTAAATATTTGGGATTTAATCTTTTTTTGAGATTAAAAAACTGTCATAAATAAATATCAATAGTAATGTTGTATTAGGTGAAATCAATTGGTTATGTTGTTATTGGACAAGAACAGAAGCTTCCTTGTAAATATTGCTCAACTGTGTAAAAACAGGGATCCCTATAGTTTTCCATAACCTTCCAGTGTTAAAATACGAAGATTCTGTATACTTCTCCCACCACCACCTACATCTCTTTATTGGCTTTTAATGCTCTCTCTTGATGCTTTGTTTTTCACTGACATATAAAGTCTTTAGATCTTGTTCCTATTCAGAGTAATAACTTTCATAAATATATCATCCATTGTATAGTGCTTGTCATTTGTTATGGGTTGAATTGTGTCCCCCCAAAATCTGTATATTGAAGCCTAACTCCTAGCATCTCAAAATATGACCTTACTTGGAAATGGGTTCATGGCAGACATGAGTAAGATGAGGTATTAGGGTGAGCCCTAATCCAATATGACTAGGGTCCTCACAAAAAAAAAAAGAAAGAAAGAAAGAAAGAAAGAAAGAAATTTGGACACAGAGACAGACACAAGTAGAGGGGGGGAAATGTGAAGAAATATGAAGAAGAGGACCAGAAGAAATTCTTTCTCATGACCCTTGGACAGAATCAATCCTGGACTTCCAACCTCCCAAACCATGAGGCAATAAATTCTGGCTGTTTAAGCCACCCAATTTATGTGCTCTGTTACGGCCGCCCAAGAAACTAACACACCATTTTAAGCATCGTACAATTTTTTTTTTTTTTAAGATTTTATTTATCCATTTGACAGAGAGAGAAGGTCACAAGTAGGCAGAGAGGCAGGCAGAGAGAGAGGGGGAAGCAGGCTCCCCGCCGAGCAGAGAGCCCGATGCGGGGCTCAATTCCAGGACCCCGAGATCATGACCCGAGCCGAAGGCAGAGGCTTTAACCCACTGAGCCACCCAGGCGCCCCAGCATCGTACAATTTTTCAATTAAATCCAGAATTCTAGAACTTCACTTAAGAGCCAAATTACATTGAGAATTCAAGTAATTTTTCTGGATGAAAGATTCCTTCTTTATAAAATGTATCTACCTATAGAATCTCTTTTTCACCTCCATTCTCCAGATTCCCAGTCCTTACTTGAAATGTGCATTTACGAACATTTTTCACTTTTTCTTTAGAAACAGTATCCAGAAGTAACTGTAGAAGCCTTGATGCCTCTGAGACCCCATTTCCTCACTTGCAAAATGTATTAAAAGTTATCACACAGGATTGTTTTGAGGATTAAACAGAAGAACATATAGGAAAGTGTTTGAATTGCTACTGCCGTTTCTGTATCCTCTGCAATAGCCTAACAATTCATAGAATTATAGTAACTGTTTTTGTCACTACAGACTTCAAGTGGACGTTTCCAGAAAGAGAAGATCACAACACTGGAATCTTTATCCTGCATCGTCACTGATGTTCAAAGGTCACCGTCATATAATATGATTTATATTATTTTTTCTTATCCTGCAACATTCACACATCCCTGGTGATGTTCATCTTCACGTCCTGACCTCACACGCGAGCAGGAAAGATTTTTCCGCAGTTTATCCTTATCAGCCTGACATTTAATTACCCAGAGAAGCTTAGTGTCATCTGTGAACTTGAAGATTTTACTGGGCACTTCATCTTCCCAAACACTTATAAAAACTTTAAATGAAGCCAGTCCTGGCAATAATCCCGGAAGTAGAGCCTCTAACCCCGAGTGCTGGGAATGGGGTACAGACGTGCTGAGGAGCATATCCCGGGAGCAGCTTCTTCCATGAACTTGAGTAGACAATGACAAAATTATCATTTTCCATAGGTATTGTATAAGAAAAATTGGGAAGGGACACCTCAAAGACAGCTTCCGTTAAGGTCATTTTATTCATAAAGGTAGTTGTTTGTGGCCCTGCCTTTTTCCCATCAATAAACTGGGTATCTAGCCATGAAACCATATTCTCCTGAATTTCTATGCAATTTGATGAGATGTTGAGCGTGTGTGAGTGAGCGTGTGTGTGTCTTCTATGTCTATTTTTAGTGGATTTTAGCATAGACGATTTTCAGATGTACCGCAGTCATGACAACTGAGGATCGCAGGAGAGATGAAACTCAACAGAATATGCAGACTCAGTCACATGAATAAATAAATCAGAAGCGAAGGTCGAAGAGTTCATACAAGGTATCACTGTCAGATCTCAACAGATGAAAACATTTTATGTTCATCATGTGGAATTGTATCATTATGGAATCTACATATATTCAGAAGCCTTGTAAACGTTCTCTTTATTTTACATTTACTGGATATTCCTTGGGCCATTCTAAAAGGTCATCTCAATTTAGTATTATTTGTTTTACCTAAGCCTGGCCAAAGCAAAGCTTTCTGAAAAGATAACTCTTCTCTCAGAAGACAATGATATGGGGGAACCAGGTGGCTCAGTTGATTAAACAACTGCCTTTGGCTCAGGTCATGATCTCAGGGTTCTGAGATCAAGCCCCACATCGAGCCCCACATCGGGCTCCCTGCTCAGCGGAAAGCCTGTTTCCCCCTCTTCCTCTGCCTGCTGCTTGTGCTCTCTCTGTCGAACATAAAAATAATATCTAAAAAAAATGAAGTTGGGGGGCGGGGTACAGTCCTTTAGTGTAAGGACAGGAATTCCCAGAGTAAAGGTGAAGGGGGAGCACATGCAAGCAAGGCTGGAACACATGTTAGAAATCTAACATCCTGGACAGAGGCGTGGCAGGCTCGTCCAACGGCTTGGAACCTAAACTTGCCATAGGAGGGGTTCAGTAAACAAATAAAAAAAAAAAAAAATTAAAGAGGGGCGTCTGGGTGGCTCAGTGGGTTAAAGCCTCTGCCTTCGGCTCAGGTCATGATCTCAGGGTCCTGGGATCGAGCCCCCCATCAGGCTCTCTCCTCAGCAAGGAGCCTGCTTACCCTCTCTCTCTGCCTGCCTCTCTGCCTACTTGTGATCTCTCTCTGTCAAATAAATAAATAAAATCTTAAAAAAAAAAAATTAAAGAGCAACAGTGAGAAAGAGAGAGAGAGAGAACACAAAAATGAAAGCAAGAGTGAAAGTAGGATATAGTGGGGGGAAAAAACCCTTGGTGAGGCTACACAATTCATGTCTTGTAGTAACATCTGCTGCTATGTGAAGACAGCTCCTATATATGCCAGGGGCAAAATCCTGTTTGAAATTTTAAAACCATCTGTGTGTGTGTGTGTGTGTGTGTGTGTGTGTGTGTGCCCTCAATAGTCTAGGTAGATATCTGTGTCTAGAGAAAACTGTAAGAATTATTTGGAAAGCCAGTTATTGATGCATTATCGTGCTGTCATAATCACTGTGCTTTTGAATCGTGTCAGAAATTCAAAGCATATAAACTCTCTGGGGTAGGATCCCAGGTGGGAGGAGGTTAAAGAGAAAAGACGGTATTGAGCAACTTGTCAAATAATGTCCCTGTCCTAGGAGACGTGCATATGCGCCAAGCTGAATTTTTCACTAATTGCCTTTATGGGAGTCTTTGAGATTCCCTCTCTACCACCTCCTACTAGAATACCAGTAATGCACAGGGTGCCTGCATCATGCTTAGCCTCAGAACCCACAGAGAGGCCCCCGCTGGGCTATGTCACCCCAAAATTATTTTGAATGGATTTCCTTTCAAAATGGCCACACTCAAGCTCCCTCCCAGATGGGTGGATAGGGGGTTCCCTCTAAGACTCTCCCCACTTGATATGAGCTGTGAAAGGAATCTACCCCCACAACAGAAGGGAGAACTCACAGTGGGCCCATAGTCTCTCTAAAGAAAATTTTCCTCATTCATTTTGTACTTCTACGCTTTTATGGTTGGAGGTGAGTCATCACTAGTGTGACAGAAATCAATTTAACTATCTTTTATAACACATCCTGGTTAAAAAGGTCTGGCACCTTTCTTTGAAACCTGTCAGATACTTGACATCTACTGCATTATTCCTGGCCTTGAGAGCTTCAGCCAAAAATGAAACACAGGGAGTTCTATTTTATTCCATTTTAAATTGCCATATTTGAGGTTAAATATGGTCTACTTAGGTAATTTCATATGTTTCAACATAATGAACATCTTATGTATCAGTTTTCCCCTCTGTTCTACTACCACCTAATTTTGTCAAAATAGAACTTGTCAGGCAGCTCTTCTCTATCAACCAGAAATTTTTAAGAGTGACTCAAGAAAAATATGCATACTAAACTCAACTCTTCCCTTCCTGAAATAGTGGTTCTTCAAACAAATGGACAAAACACATACCTCATGTGATCTTCTCAAAATTATAATCTCCTAAGGCATCTCTTTTACTGTGAAATAAGAGAACAAGTTGTTACTTCCCACTTTGGAATGATCATCAGATGTACCAGGAAGAAATAAGTTCTCCTATTATTTACAGAAGAGATGTGACTTTTCAGACTGAAAGAACTCTGCTTAGAGAAGCTTTGTAGTGGTACTAGGTCAGATGCAGGTTTGGATGTTATGATGCCACTTAATAATGACAGCCACAGGGGCACCTGGGTGGCTCAGTCGGTTAAGCATCTGACTCTTGGTTTCAGCTCAGGCCATGATGTCATGGGTCATGGGATTGAGCTCCTGCGTGGCTGGGCTCCTTCTTCTGAAGGGAGTCTGCTTGAAAGATTCTCTCCCTCTGTCACTTCCTCTGTTCTCTTTCTCTCTCTCTCTAAAAATACATACATACATACATACATAAATCTTTTTAAACAATAATGATGGTCACAACTGTTGGCCCATGACTTTTATCTAAGCTCAAATTCTTCAAAATATGTCTTTACATCTACTGATCTTCTACATCTTTTATTATTTGTACCTCTCATTCTTAGTAAATGAGAGGTATAAATATGTTACTTGTTTTCTCTTTTTGACTTATGTTGCAATTAAATTGTCATGTTTATTTCTGGTCCTCTAATTTCTGTAGATTCTGTGCTCCTTGCCTAGGGCAACTGGCAACACGCTGCAGTACATACAGTTCTCTCTTCCCCCTTGTGCCTCTTTGGCCTTTACATGGTGGAAAAACTCAGTAAATGCGTGCTGAGTGACCTAATAATGGCTACTGCTCTTGAATGCTGTATTTCCAATGTTTGCATTATTCTATTTAGTGAAGTATCAATTTTTGAGATTATTCAAATCAATCTATCACAACGGCTAGACAAAGTTACCTTTTCACATTGCTGTAAGAGTCATAGGCATTATGTTTAACTTTAGGAGTTATTTGATTTATTGTTCTGACCTTTTAATTCCTTGCCAAAATGAGACCCTTTAGACATACTCATCTTAACGTAAAACCAATAAGAGAATTTGCCTAATGTTTCATTCAAAGAAAATGGAAGTGTTGTAGGAAGCACAGTATGATCTCTAAGAATTCCTTTGTCACCTCAGGATATATAAGAAGCTGAATAATCATATCAGACTGACAAAGATAATAAGTGTAGAATTGTACCACAGCTTTTGCAAGATAAACTACTCCAACAATATGGAGAAACCATTGTTTGTTCTCTTCCTTTAGCTGTTATGAAAGGAACAATTTTAAGAGCAAATACTGCATTGTTAAATTCCAAAAGTTTATATCATACTTAAAGTAATCTGTGTGTTCATTTAGAATCAAACTACAGATCTTCCCAGAATGAATAACTATAATTTAGAAACAGAGACAATCTTATAAAAAGACTAGATTAAAAACAAGATACTTTATTCATGATTGCTGGTTATTTTTCTAATAGATGTTCTTTTTCTTCTGTAGCTCAAAGGAGAGTTAGTCAAATTGTTTCGTCTGTACGGTTTTTAATGAAATTTACTGATTGAGTTGATGATTATACTTTCAGCAATCAATGAGTGTTAGATAATGTAGACCTCAACAGCATCTTCCTTGCAAGAACTCCAGGAACTCTTATAATTCTTTACAAAACATCTGTGCTAAACAGAAACTGTGAAAGAGAAAAATGAAAGAAACTTAAAACAAATATTCACAAATGGATGAATTTTTATAAATGGCAAATGTTTTGCAGGACTAGTAGAGATTTGCTTACATTTATAAAGAAACATACTATCAAAAAATTGAATATATGAACATTGTCTTTATTATCCAAGCAATACCTGCTTTTTTCAGTAAGTAGATGGTTTTTTGTTGTTGTTGTTGTTTTTTAATAAGTAGATGTTTAAATGAGACAGGGCAGAAGAATTTGGAAATAAGAGAAATAGGATATACTGGGAACCCCACTAACAAATCCACTCAGAGGAGATGAGCTGAGATAAGCAATGTCACATAAAAGAAACAAATTCTTTCAGGTGTATAAATCCAATTATAATCAAACTGAAGTTGTGAGCATATAAAAAAAAAAAAATGAATGTCATTCAAAATGTAGTTGCTATAGAAAATGAGAACCATGAAAGTAAACATCCGAAGTAAAAATTACATTCATCAACTGCATTGCAGTATGCAACAAAGATTGGCAAGAATATTCCTATCACTGTGTAAATAAATGAATTGGAATTAGCTTTAAACCACTACACATTTAATTCATTAACTAACTCTTCCTGTTCTAATTCTATGATCACAAAGAAATCCACTTTATATTTTGGCTTCCCAGAATGAACTAGTTTTGCTATCATCAATATTGTTGTCCATACAACAGTTACTTTGCTTATTACAAACAAATCAACTGACATTCAGAGTTTATTCACCAGTTTCAAGGACTCTGTTGAAGTCACCAATATATCTATTCTTTATGAAGCCTCTTGAAACCCAGGCAGTAGCCTTCTCCTGGCTTTTATAAACTTTTCCAAAGTGTTACGGGAAAACTAACCCTTCTAGACATTCACATTTCTCTATCTGTATTCTAGTCTAATCTATAAAATCCCACACTAGGTTGTCTATCTAAAATGAAGAGTAATCATAATCAATTAACCCTACTAGTACTCCAAATTCAAGTTTTATTTTACAGCCCTTCTGAGAACTACTGTGTACCATTTTTAAAATTATCAAAAAAAAAAAAAAGGCATTATATGAAAACCTTGTTTGGGGGCTAAAAACACATGGGGATATTGTCTGAGGCCCCAAGAAAAACCACTGCCAGGCTGACCTTTCTGGCAATGGAGGGCAGCAGATCTTTTGACCCATATTCTGATTTCTGCTGGAACAGAAATTATAAATGGTTTAGAGTAGCGTCTAATCACTTTTTATTTCTGCCTTCATTTGAGACACAAAGGGACATGTTTCTTAATTTTCTAGGAGGAAAAAAAAGCAATCAAGCATAATTTCTAGACAAAAGGACTCTGTAAAGAACTTGCAAGTGTTATATATTATCTTCCTTCATACAAATACATGGTCCATCTTGAGGAAACAGTACATAGACTTTGAAATAACATACGTAGAATTACGTTCTTGTCTCCCTCTTCCTCTGCCCTTCCCCTGCTCCTGTGTTCTCTCTAAAATAAATAAATAGTAAATAAATAAATAAATACGGAGCATTTCCTCTAAGGGGCTGCAGAAGAAGAATTCAGAGAGATTCAAAGCTTAATAAGGATTCAACAGGTTGTGGGCAAGTTCCATAACCTGTGTCAAATTTCTTGATATATAAGATGAAATTATAGTAATTAGTAACTAATAGGCTTTTGTAAGGATAATATGAGTGTGTTTGAGGTACTTAGAATGCTGACTAGAACACAGTGTTCAACAAATATTAGTATTTTGCAAACAGAGGCATGAGAGTTCTAAGCATAGAGGAGATCATGCCTTGCAAGGGATATTCAGTAGCTTGATGTTGCTTCCATACTCCTTTGTGTGGCTTTCAATCTAGCTTCACGTATCTTTTCAGGCTCCTTGTCTTCTTTAGTGTAAACTGACTATACAGTCCAACTCACCCAACTGCTCAACATTTCCTAACCCCATGATGCACCTTCCCTCTCATTCAGATCCCACAGTCTGAAATACCAAGAGTCCTGTTTCTCTTTGTCCATCCTAGAAGGCAAACCTATAGACAAGTCCTCCACAAAACTCCCCCAGATTCTGAGAGACTCAACTGCTTATTTCCATAGTACGTGTCTAAACTTCAGGAAAAATTTAGTATATGGCGATATCTTGCATTACACTCATTTACATATTGATCTGTTTCATTTATGGATAAATTCTTTACAAAAAAGTGTATTTTAGTTGTGTTCCTACAGAACTTAGTATGAGGACTTCTATATGTTAGGAACTCAGTAAATGTTAATTGAATTTAAAATCCTCAAAAGAAGCAGACAGACCCTTTAACAATAAACAAAGATAAAAGGAGAAAAAGATCATTCAATATTTATAGATCATAAATTTAAACAAGTTTTGGTCTGCCCATTTTTAGAATTTTGTGTTTGTTTTGCTGTATGTGCCTTTACTTCAATATTCACCTTTACAGGCTTAAAAGCAAAATTACTACGAGGATAAGAAGCCCAAATGAAATCATTCCAAACAATATAATTATGTTTATATCCTCTTGAATTTAGCCAAGTTTCCTACCCTTGTTTCCTACCCTTAAATAAGGCAGACTTCCATCACAGCACAATAGCCTTGTAGCATCCTTATATATATCCTCATTTATCCTTAACTTGGGATTCTAATGTGTTACTTCATTTGTCCAACAGCTGTTGCTACTAAATTTCTGCCTCTCTGCAAGTAATCACATGGCAGAATAGTCTGCCAATTTAGACATGGATGGTTCTCCTACTAATTTTCTTTGCCCTCTATCTACTGGGTGAAAATACCAGATTCTCACTTCCTGGGCTTTACTTCCAGCTAGGTTACAGATTTATAAGCAGTGCTGGTCAAGGGGGCCTTGTTGTATGTCTGCTAGGGGTATCTGGAAAAGGTTTACATCCACAATAAAAAAAAGACCTCTTTCAGCCTTTGTGTTGTGTGAAGGTCCACCTGTTGCCCAGCGGTTATTTTTTTAGTCACAAGAGGACACACCTGAAAACTTTAAAACCATGTCGCCAAAAACAGACAGAAGGACAGGAAAACACCCTTGTCCTGAATAACACTGCTTTTCCAGAAAGTAAATCCCAAGACCTATCAATTCTAGACTTGTTTTTCAGTTAGATCATAAGTCCTTATTTTTGTCCTTTTATGTTTGGTGTTATTTTACTTATAACTGAAAACATTCTCACAGATATGCAATTTCCTCCACATAGTCCAGATTTTACAATAAGGATACAGAGTCTAAAGTGTTTCCTGAATGATACAGTATTTATCACAATCCCAGCAGATTAAAACTGGTGTTTCTCACTTGGAATTTTTTTTCTCTATAAAATCCCAGTTAACGGTAATATTCAGTCATAATAAAATGATGACTTAAGGGACATTTAAACTGAAATTATGTGACTGTCTTTATAAACTGTAATACTTTGAGAGATAAAACTAATGGAAATCTTGTGCGGTTAAACATTAATATCTTGCTAATCCTGGCCCTTCCTGGTGATTTACAGCTCACTGAATACTGCTAATAAATATTCTAGTGTAATGCATGTCGATAATACTATGTGAGAAGGACTGTATCAGCTTACCTCCAAATGAAACAGCAAGCATTTGAGCTAGAAATCTTTCAATTATTTTATGACAAAGAAATTGAAGAACTTTCTATTTCAAAACTCAGTCGCTGCATATTGCTCCATTTTGGTTTGTTTGCCCTGAGGACTTATTCAGTCAGACTAGAAATATATGTGGCACTTTTTATGTATAGAGCCATGCCTATAGAGTCCTGTTCACTTCAGGAAAATCAGCAAAACTCCTAATTCTAACATCCCTATCATCTAAAGCAGATATCCCCTACTTGTATCAACATAATACAAGCATACAGACCAGGGGAAACGGAATCTATATTTGGCTTACATAAGAGAAAACAGAAATCCTTTAAGATGTACAATTAGCAGTATCAGGATTTACTGTTTGTGTACTTTACCTACTAACAGTCCTTATTTCGTCCTTTTAAAATGAAAGTTGTACAATAACTGGTTACGATAGAATGTGGGCCAACTGTGGATAACTACACACTAAAGTATGTGGTCTTCACTTTTTGTTTTGGAAGGAGGGACAATTAAAATTTTAATACCTTCTTTTTTTGGTAAAAGAAGGTGAACAGAACTATGATTACGCATGACAGAAATTTCAACTCAGACCAAGTTAAGCTTTAAAAAAAAAAAGGGAAACCTATTGGCCCAGGTATCTGAAGAGACTAGACAAGGTTCTCATTCAGTTTGATCCAAGAATGCAGTCAGTATCATCTGGTCTTGGTTCCTATGTGGCCTCCCATAGATTCATATTTCCTTATTACTAACAAGATCAGGAGAGAAGCATGATGTCCTTCTTTCAATGATTCCAGAAAAAGTCTCCTTAAATTTCATTTCTTCTGATTGGGTCTTGGTCCTTTCTTAACTCCAGTGACCAGAGTCAAAAGTGGAGATTTCTGCACTGAATTATATGAGGTGACAACAAAAGAGGGATTGTTCATGAGAATCAAAGTGTGGATTTATTACCAAGAGGAGAAACAATACGTCCTGAGGGTCAAAGATGTCCACTATCATCTTTTCTTTTTAAACTAGAGTCAAAATAAAACCAAATTGACATATGGGCATACATGCCTTGGATACACAAAGAAGTAATCACTTAGTTGTCATACAATAAAAGTCACTTTAAGTTTGATTGAAATTACTCATTATCCCCACATCTTTCAGTGTTAAAAACAGAATCTAAAATATATTTTATACATATTACTTAATATATTTACTTTCTTTTCATCAAAAAATAAATGATTTGGTGTGGTGAAGTCTACCATGAGGTCAACACTGCAAAGGTGTTTCACAGAATTACAGAAGAAAAGACATGACTCCAGAAACCAAATTAAGTAACGAGGCGAAAAGACTTAAATGAAGTGATGTTGACCAATGGAATGGAAGACTCCAATCATGTAAACTGTGTGCTCTTGCTGTGAAATAAGTGGGGTAGATATAGAAAATGTTAAAGATTGAGGCTTGAACTGGAATCCTCAAGGAATGTTAGGATTTAATGATGTGAGGTCAAAAAATAGTCTAGGTGGAAGGAGTATCAGCCACCCCCCCAACCCCAACACCAAAAACTAACTAACTAACTAAATACATAAATAAATAAAATAGTGAATAAAATAAAATTTATTTTTAGTGACACAGTAAGGATGTCAGTTTCATAAAAACAGAAGAATAAGTGAGACACAAAGTTCTACATCAGGAAACTGTGGAGTCTAGGTTAAGAATGACTGCCAGAACATGGTAAAAATGTGGGTAATGGAATCATGCAGACCAGAGCTCAAATTCCAGCACTGCCATTTAACAAGTGTGTGACCTTGAACCAATTACTGAGCCTCTCTGTGCCTTATTGCTTTATCTGTTAATGAAGGTTAAGAAAACTCATCTGAAAAGACTGTGAGGACTAAATGAGACAATGCATTTGAATTCCACACAGTCCCTGGCATGTGTGCTACACGTAACAACTGTCAGCAGTTGTTAGTATTACTGTGAGAGTGAATGTGATAAAAAGGAAAGATTCCGTGTTGGGCTCTTTTAGGAAAAAACAAAAGAAAACACTGCCTTACTCAATTCCATCACGGAATAGTTGTGTGTTTTTAAGGAGTAAACATGGAAAGGATGACAATGCATAGCAACGTCTCAAAAGAACCCAGGGCCCATCAGAGAACAGGAACCATAGTCGACCTGGCTTCATAGTAACCAGATCACCATAGCCCAGAGTGGTTCAGGCTCCAGGGCTCTGAGGACACAAAAGGTGAATGTGTTTCCATCTCATAACAACCTAATAGCCTCCTCCGATGAATCCTTTTATGACGATTCTCTGTTTTTCTCTCTCTCTTAGCTTCTGCTCCTACCTCCACTGAGCTGACTCTTCTCACATGGCCAGTCAAATCCTGAGAGAGAAGGTTGATTCAATAAGCCATTCCTTGGGTAGAGCATTCACCCTTTCACCTCTCTAGCCGCTGGCCTATAGATTGTCTGTCTGTCCTTGGATCCAATGCCCGCCCAGCTGGCAGTTGCCAGTTACCAGAGTGCCATTCGAGAGAATGGAGCTGTAGCATGGAGGAATTTGTGGGAGGAATCCTACAGATGGGGCTGTGCACAGAAAATGGGGTGTAACACTCAGCAGATTGTATGAGGTTTGGTTTATACAAGACACAGCGATTTAAAAAAAAATTAGCTAAGAAAGTGATAATAAAAGTAATCACTTAACAATAATTATTCAGGTATCAATATGCTGAACGCATTAAAGAGAAGGGTGCTTGGGTAAGGCAGGTCAGCGAGGAAGTTGCTACATTTATGATGCTATGCGATAGTGAGATGTGTGAACACCTGATCCAGGACTATCAGACTGGAAATGGGGAGGTCAAGTTGACCTGAAATATCTAAACAACACTACTCTGACTTGATAGCTGACCAGTGGTCAAAGGCTCTTAGCAGAGTGGTTAAGAGCATAAACTCAGTGCTTTGAGAGTCTGAACAACATTGTTTAATGTTCATTTTTTGTTATTTACTAACCCTAATTGTTGTGTATCTAACTCCAAACCTTATTTTAGGGTTATTCACAATGGCAGCTGTGCAGTGTTAGTGCGTGAAGCGAACGAGATCATGCACGTGAAATGCTGAACACAGAATGTCATTTAATAAATGCTCGACTCACATTACCTTCTTCCATTAACTCTCTAAGAAGAGGAGTCCAAGGACTCCAAGAGATTTAGATCGAATCCATGAAAGAGTCTGAGGCCTCAGGAGGAAACTGGTCTTAATGCAGCAGAGACTGGGTTCTGCTTTGGATGTGCTGGGGGTTTGCGGTACAAAATAGTTCTAACTGAAAAGGCTGTGAGGGCACTGAGCACACGGAAGGTCATTAACTTAAAAGAAGAGATAGAACAAGAGAATGATACTAGGAGGAAAAGATGATAATGTTGAAAGAGTAGAGGTAAGCTCCCCAGAGAGAAAAAGCAGGGAGATCAGAGAGAAGAGGCTTGCTCTTTTCCCCAGCTAGAGGTTGATAAGATGTGCCAGGAAAGACAATGCAGAAGGCTCTGTGGGACAGAGTCCCAAGATTCATTTATGGGAACGTGTAATTTAAATAATTTGAACTATGCTTAAAATTATGTGTTTGTGGTTGGCCTTTTATCTCACTGTAAGAATATAATACTCCATAATTAACTGTAAAGTTCAATAAAAATGATTTTAATTTATATGAAATGTTCTGTGAATACTTTCCTTCAAAATAAATTATGCAGAAGTAATGCCCCTTAGGCACTACATTGTACATAAGAATATTTAGGGGATGATGATACAATGATACATATTTTGAATTTTCTTACTTCTGTATGTTGTATCATTTAGTGCCATAACAGAAAATGGAATTCATTCTCACTGAAATCCATCGATAATTCTGTACTATTTGCTAAAGAGCACTTTAGCTCTTTCTCAAGCCATAAACTTAATAAAAACTTCCTTTCTTTTTTTTCAGTGACGCTACCCACCCATACACATAGTCAATCACCAAGACTCATTGCTTCTAATAGTTAATTATCTGTCAGAATATCCACATTTCTGCATTCCCACTGCCACTGCCTTAATCCAAGCCAAGCCAACTATCTTCCCTTACGGGGACCAAGGACATGGCCTACTGCCACGTACCCTCTTCTCCATTTCCAATCCTTCTCCATGTCATTATCTAGGGATATCTCATGAAAACACAAATATAATCACAAATTTCCACTACTTAAAACCCAACAAGTTCCTCCCCTAAGCTTTAGATGAACTCAAATCTCTGTGACACAACCCGTATGGTCCTTCACATCTGGTTCCCATCTACTTCTAGAGCTTCATCTTTCACCATTCTCTGTTTGGCACTCTATGCCCCAGTCATACTCAACTCTTTTCAGTTTGTGTCTCATCCCTAATCATCTCCCTCATCTCCTTGCTTTAGATACACCTAAGACAATTCTAGCTATTCCACTTAGGTACTCTTCAAGTCTAAGCTTAAATTTCTTTCTCCCATAAGCCCTGACCCCCAAATCAGGGTAGGTCTACAATGCTATCCATTCTATTTTTGCCTCTTATTATACCTGTCACACTCATAACTACTTGTTTATTGTCTTTCTTATTAAGCTGCCCACCTATTAAAGGCTGGGACCATATCAGTTTTATTTATAGCCCAAGCTGCAATAATAGAATCTCTTGTTTATAAGAAACACAGTAAATATTTATTGGCTAAACTGAATTTTTGGAAGAATACTATTAAAGTAAATGGTAGTAAACATTTATATTATTGCTGAGTAATTCCATTAATCATTTCAGTTATTTGTCTATGGAGCCCATTTATATCATATGATATATATACATAACAAAATATAAACTAAAGGGCATATATACACATATATATGTATTTCAAATCCGATAACAAATATTTACATTCTTTAAAATGGAGATATATATTTTAAGATTATGATTTCACATGCAAATTGGATTCATAATACTTAAATGATTTTAGAAATATGCAAAACTCTTTTCTACAAATAAATCCTCTTTGTAACGAATTTCTTGGCCAAAAACTTGGTAGAATTTCTTCTGGATTCTTTCCCCCAAACTTCTCTATGATTTGAATACTCTCTTTACAATCATAAATTAATACGATTTTTCCACTATAGAAGTAATTTCTTAAGAGGAGGAATAAATTGTGTGACTTGGTGCTTGGATATTTCCATTTATGCTAGTAAAAGAGAAATAGCAGGGGACACATCACAAATGAAAATGATGATTTATCATCGAGTGTGAGCCGTGTAATATGAACAGTATGAATGTTTCAAGCTGAGAGATACGGGAATTTCCTAGGAAATACATACCCCAGATATTCAAAGGTTATTGCAATTCAATCCTAAAATAATAGAGCCTAAATTATTAAACAGAATCTGTCTCAGACACCCAGAATTAGACCAGAAGCCAATTAAGTGTTTAATACTATTGGGTATCATGAACTAATTCTCCCAAACTCTAGGGACAAGTTTAATTTCAACCCCGTCCTAAAAATAAGAAGCTAGAGACAGTCTTAGAATATTTTATTTTGTCTCAGGTTATTAATTGACTTGATTCGTGACCTTGTGTGAGGGTGAGGGCAGTAGGATACAGGCTATTACAGGGTAAAAAGGCACTTTAAAATTAACATATTGGTGGTCAATGGGAAGTGTTTCTTTCTTTAGAACATTTACTTCAAAAATTAAAGGTCAGTAAATTTTCATGGTTGGTGTTAAAAAAAATTAGAAATACCATTTCACTCCAGCTAATGACCACCAGCCAGGAGCAAGAGTCCAGCAAGGTCCCACCTTCCTGGCCACCCAAGTTTTCCAGTTATGTAAGTCCTTCAGGCTTAGACTAGAGTGAAATTTTCAGATTTAATTCAAGGTTAAAGCTAAACATCCAGGATAGTGCAGAAGTCAACATTAGAGATCAGAGGACCTGTATAACCTTCCCCCCCACCAAGATTTGGACTCATCTTAGGGAAGGGATCAAAGTCCTACCTTTGCTCCGTGGAAGTACGACAGACAAATGAAAAAAGTGATTATTCTTACATATTCTTCCAAACACCCTTCTCTGTATGTAGATGTCACCTTTTCCCATTACTAGTTTGAGGCCCCAGCCCCCAGGAGCCTCTCACATCTCCTTGTCATGACCCAAAGACAGAAGTGCTTTAATATCTTCTGTTAACTGTGCTATAATGTTAGCTCTGCCTGCCTAGGATGTAGGTCTCATTCACGCCTTCATCTCAGTTTCCAGTACCTCCATTCCACTTGCTTCTATCTGGAAGCAATTATATCCTTTTGAAAGAACATGGCTTCTCTACTTGGTTCAGCTGGCAACCTCACATGATGCTGAACATTGCCTTCATAACCACTCCAGTTATTTTAGAAGTATCTGAAACAGCGACCTTTTTCTAAAATAGGGAGTCTGCTATCCTTGCTGGACCACAGATTCAAGAAAAACCATGCTTCCTGGGCCAGATAAACTCTCCTGACCAAGGCAGCCAATGATCCCCTAAAATCAAAATGAAAAGCTTCTGGGCTTTCAGCTTTCCATAATATATTACTGCTGACCAATACTTTACTCCTGGAATTCTCTCCTCCTTTGGTCTCCAGCATCACATACTCTCCCGGTGTTCCTCTAACTCACCAAATAGTGGACCATTTATTCGTAGTCACATGTGAAGGTGCCTTCTTTTCTGTCTAGCCCATAAATGACCCTGAAACATATACTAGCTCATCTTCTGTTTTTATCCATTGCACTCTCCTTACCCATATGCTGTCAGTTACCTAGAATATCTAGACTTCCTCATCTCTATTTTCAGCATAGACCTCCTTCTAGAACTCCATGCTTATATACTCAACTGTCTATTCAATATTTTGCTCAACTGTGCTACGGAAAATTCAACCCCAACATACTCAAAACAGAGTGTCCCTTATCCCCTTCTGCACTCCCCATCTTATGAATGGCACCAGTTTTCCACCATCAAATCATGAAAAGAAGTATGGCAGATATCAGGGTCTTCTCTTTTCTTTTAATCCAATCCCATTGATTTGACCTCCTTAAATACTGTTTATAACTTCTTCATCTCTCTCTCTTCTCTTCCTGGTATTTCATATGGGCATGCCTTCATGATCTCTTGATCATGCGATCTTAAATGGTATCCCTGCTCATTTTGTCTTCCTCTAATCAAATCTTCACTAAAATAGTTTTTTCAAACACAGATCTGAACATATTATCACCAGCTTAATGCCATTTGGAGGCTGTCTTAGCCTAGTGGTTCTCAAACTTTAGCATGCACTGATCACCTAAAATATTTGTTGAAACAGATTGTTGAGCCCTACCCACAGAACTTCTGAACCAGTAGGATTCAGGTGGGCCTGAAAACAGGCATCTCTAACAAGTTCCCAGGTGGTGATGTTGATTATAGACAGAAATCACACTTTGAGAACCACTGTACAGCTTATGGTATACATTTTACACTTCCTAGCATGGTGTACATGGTGTTGTCAACCCATCTCTAAAGCCATATCTCCCTACCACCGTTATATGGATATGATAAATGGGCTCCAGATGTGTAAAAGTACCTCACTGCTTCTTACTTCTTTGTTTTGCTTAATTATTCCCTCTTCCTCTTCTCCTTTCCCTTTGCCTGCCTATTTAATAACCACTCATCTTTAAAGATCCAGCTCAAGTGTTATCATCTCACTGAGATATTTCCCAAAACTGTCTCCACTTCCTCACTACACACACACATACACACACACAAAACACACACATACACACATACACAGGTAGAACTATCTATTCCCTCCCTTTGACCTCATTTTTGAGGTGAACCTCCTCTTGTCACAGAACATGTGTCATTTTATCATACTTAACTGCCTGCCTGTCTTCCTCTTTAAACTCTCATGCCTTATAGACAGAAACTCTCTTAGTAGTAGGTGTTTCTCCATTACACAGCAGAACATGTATAATATTGTAGAAATGCAACATTTTATAGTTGAACTAAAACAGATGAATATATAAGTTAAACAATTTTAAAAAGCCTATGTTTATATGCTAATAAATTCAAATAGAATTTCATGTTAATCAAAAAAAAGAGAGAGAGAGATTAGAGTTTCAAAAAGAGGAAAAAAAAAAAGCCTATGCACTTTCCCACATAGATTACTCTGTGTCCTTGTGTAAGGAAAACTCACAAATTAGAAAAAAATATACAAGGGTATGTTATTATTTTTAGTGTAAGACTGATGTGGAGAAGAGAAGTAAAGCAGATTAAGCCTTCTTCTATTTAATGAATATAGACACTAAGAATAATTTGGCTAATGAAATATTAAGCCATACAACTGACTACGTAGCAATTCCACAAGAATAAAAAGACTCCAGTAATTCTATTGTATTTTTGGCTATACTGAGTAAGGCCAGCATTAATTTACAATGCATTCACCATCCTTAAATAAAAAGGATCTAGACCATCTTTACGATGAAGAGAAACAATTCATTTTAAACAGGGTGTTGAGTGGGTGGAAGGATTGGTTCAGACTATAAGTTATTGAATGGCCGACCAAAATGAAATCTTTATATTCCTGTTGGGTCACTGACATAAATTCATGTGTGTTTTATAACACATTACCCAAATATTTTGAATAGGTCATGTATTTATACATTATTTTAAAAATATAACACAAAACATAATAGTCAATAACTAGAGTGTATAATATTGTACAAAGTACACTGGAAGATTCGAAGAAGGTCAAAACCACCCCCACCCTATATTTCAACAGGGGCACTAGTGGTATTTCGGATAGGACAATTCTTTATTTTTTTTTAACTATTTTACTTAAATTCAATTAGCCAATATATAGTACATAATTAGTTTCAATTCTTTATTGTGTGGAATGGTTCAATGCATTTCAGGATGCTTAGGATTCCTGTTACTCATCTACTAAAATACTGGTAGCATCTACTAAAATACTGGTAGCATCCACTAATATTGTAACCAAATGCCCCTACACATTCCCAAACACTTCCTAGGAGTAGTATCAGCTACAGTTGAGATTTACTAAACTAGAGGTACCCTGATAAGGAGGCCCTTTGTGAAAAGTTGTGACACTCACTCTCTGGCTATCCCACCCCATTTTGAAGGGTACAAGAAAGAAATGAAGGAAAAAAAAAAAAAAAAGAAAGAAAGAAAGAAATGAAGAATACTTTAAATTTTCTAATTTTTTGTTATGATTAACCTCATTTTACTTATGTAACTCACTAATTAACAAGCTTAAATGTGAATGGTAACGGTACTATGTAATAAATAGTTACCAAAGGAATAAATATTTTTTGCACTGATGTCAGCTATTATAAGTTAGACAATAACAATTATCTGGTCTGGACTCTATTGTTGGGTAACCAGCACACATCAGATAAATCATATGTTTTGCAATAAAATGCCAAAACAAATTTCAAAAGGTAGAAATATTGCATAGAATGTGCTCTGACTAAATTAAATTAAATAAGCAATCGATAATAAATAGCTGACAAATCAAGTATCAAAAAATTAAATAACACACTTATCACATAAAAATTAGATCAAAGAAGAAATCAAAAGAAAAATTAGAAAATATTTTGAACTGAATAATGAAAATAAAGATCAAAATTTGTGGGGTGCAACTAAAGCAGAGGAAAATGTAGAGCTTTAAATGTCTATATTGAAAAAGAAGACAGATTTAAAATCAATGATCTAAGTTTCTACCTTAAGAAACTAATTAAAAATGGAGCAAATTATGAAGAAAAAACAATACAAATTAGAGCAGAAGCCAATTAAATATAAAACAAAGAAAACTGTGGTAAAAAGAATGCCCCCCACAAAGATGTCTATGCCCTAATCCCTGAAACCTATAAATGTGTCAGTTTATGTCGCAAAAGGAATTTTGTAAGTGAGATTAAGATTATAGACCTTAAAAGAGGGAGCTAATCCTGGGTTATCCAGATGGGCGCAACAATATTACATGAGCCCTTAAAAGCAGAGAACTTTCTCCAACTACAGTCAGAGAGATGTGGCAATGGGGAAGCAGAGAGGCTGGAAGCCTGAGAAGCCTAACTCGACAAGTCATTGCTGATCTGAAATAAAGAGGCAATATGCAAGAAATCCCGACACCCTTAGGAGCTGAGGGAGGCTCCCAATAACAGCCAGCAAAGGAACAAAAGGACCTCAGCTGTACCAAGGACCTAATTCTGCCAACAAGCTGAATGACCTAAGGAGTGGATTCTTTCCCAGGGCCTCCAAAAAGGATCACAGTCCAGCCAACACCTCGATTTTGCCCTTGTGAGATGAAGCTTAGAACCAGCCGAGCTGTGCTGGACCCAGAATTCTGATCCATGAATACTGTGAGAAAATAAATAAATAAATAAATAAATAAATAAATAAATAAATAGTTTAAGCTACTCTGTGATAATCTGTTATGACAGCAGTAGAAAATTCATACAGTTAATGAATACAAAAACGGGTTTTTTGAAGGATTAATACAACTGACAAATACCTGGGAAGACCAATCAATAAAAAAAGAAAATACAAATTGTCAATAGAAAAAATAAAAGAAGGGGCATTACTACAAATCATATAAACATTAAAGGGTCAATAAGGTCATATCATATAAAACATTATGCCAACAAATTTTAAAAGTTAGGTTAAAAGAACTTATTGAAAAGCACAACTTGACAAAACTGATATGAAATACATATGTGTGGGGATTTTTATATATCATATATAAGATAATATGTTAATATATAATAATATATATACATACATATCCCTATAGTCACCAAAGAAATTGAATTTGTAGTCAAAATTCTTCCAATAAACAAACTCTAAGTCCTGATGATTTCACCGGTGAATTGTATTGAACATTCGAGAAAGAAATAATAACAATCTTACTTGAACTGTTTCAGAAAATAAATAAGGAAGTAACTTTCCCTGACTCATTTTATAAGACAAGCATCCACCCAAAACCAAAGGCTGATGAAAGTAAATACAAGAAAAATTATTTACCTATAATTTTGCACACAGATGGAAAAAAATCTTAATAAAATGTTATCAAAGGAAGTCCGGAAATACAAATAAATAATGTACACAATGACCAGGTGAGACTTCTCTCTGGAAGATAAGAACCATTAAGTAATTCACCATATTAACAGAGTTTTAGGAAAAGAAAAGCCATGTTATTATCTTCATAGATACAGGAAAAGCATTTAGGAAAAAACAACAACTATTCATAATAAAAATCATAAATAATTAAGAATAGAAGAGAACTTCCTCAAACTGATAAAAAGCATCCTTAACCTACACCTAACCTTCATATTTACTTGGTTAATAACTCACACTCTTTCCCTAAGATTGGGAACAAGGCAAGGATATCTACTGTCATCACTTCTATTCAACATTGTACTCAAGCTCCTGCCTGGTTTTATTCAGAAATGACATGATTATATTCTTTAAAAATCCCAAACAATCAAAGAAAAAGATATCAGCACTAGTAAGAGAATTTAATAAGGTGATCTTTTGATAGGTCAATTTACAAAAACCACTTATATTTCCATATACTAACTTCGAATAGAAATGAAATTAAGCAAACAATACCATTTACAATAGCATTAAAAAGCAAAATGCTAGAAATAAATTTAACGAGGAACAGGTAAGAGCTTCACACCAAGAACCACAAAAGACTGCTGAGACAAATTTAAAAATACTTAAATGAATAGAGAGTTCTACCATGTTCCTAGCCCAGAGGAATCAACATTATTAAGAGGGCATGTCTTTTCAAATTAACCTGTAGATGTAATGCAAGCAAACAAAATTCCAGTGAATTTTTAGCTGAAATCTGTAAGTTGACTATACAGAAGTCGAAGGATTTAGAACAGCAAAATCAAAACCAAAAAAAAAGAACCCTGAAAAATAATAATGAAGTTACAGTTTTTTTGTTTTTTGTTTTTACTATGAGGTTTCAATACTTGCTATAAACTGCAGGGGAAAAGTGCAATATGGGCACAGGAACAGACAAATAGGTCAATGGAACAGAAAAGAAACAGAGATCAACTCATATATACGGGGTCAACTGATATTTAACAAGGACACCAAGGCAATTCAAAGAAGTAAAGGAAGATCTTTTTTTTAACAAATTTTAACAAAAAAAAATTCCCCCAATGTCATACTATATCCCAAAATGATGTCCAGGTGATAACTAACATGATGAGCAATTTAAAACCTAAAATACATAATGTATAAACTTGCTGAAGACCTATGTTGCACACCTGGTACTAAGGTAATGAGTGTCAACTACACTTTAATTTTAAAAAAGTTAAAGTTGTAAAGCTTCAAGTGGAAAATAGAATATTTTAATAATCGTGAAGTAGGCAATGATTTCCCAGTGAGGATCAAAAACACTAAAGATAAATGAAAAATATATCATCTGAATTTCATCAAATTAAAAACCGCTTATCAAACGATACTCTTAACAAGATATAAAAGCACAGACTGGAGAATATATTCTCAAGACAGTGTCCCAGTATCTGCATCCAGAGTGTAATATAGAACACTTACAACTAAATAATAAAACACAATTTAAACATGAGTTAAAGACTTGAACAGATACTTCACAAAAATAAGGTACAGGATGTTCAATAAGCACATAAAAGATGTTAAACATCTTAAATCATTAGGAAAATGGAAATTAAATTCACAATGATAAACCGCTTTGCACATCATCAACACCAAATATTGGCAAAGACATGAAGCAAGTGGAACTCCACTACATTGAAGTGGGAGTGCAATATGATTCAACCAGTTTGGAAAATCGTCAATGTCTTATCATGTTAAAATTATACCTAACATAGAACCCGACAATTCCGAATACTTAAGCCAAAGGACTTGCAGGAGAATGTTCATAGAAGATTTATTCATAACAGCAGAAAACTAGAAACAATCCAAAAATCCAACAACAGGAGCAGAAGAAGCAAATTATGGCATATTTATTAAACAGAAATGTTATTGAATAATAAGAATTAACTAATGATATATGCAATAACATGTCTGAATCTTACAAACAGGTGGTATACAAAAGAAGTCAGATGAAAGAATGATTTTATGATTCCATTTATACAACATTCAAGAGCAGGCAAAATAATTTATACCTATAGAAATCATAACTGTGAATGACTGTGTAAGCGAAGATAAATTAGAACTTGGGGGAAGGGTTTTCTGGTTAAGGGATGCCTGGCTGGCTCAGTCAGTTAAGCATCTGTCTTCAGCTAAGGTCATGATCCCAGGGTCCTGGGATTGAGTCCTGCATCAGGCTCCTTGCTCAGTAGGGAGCCTGCTTCTCCCTCTGCCTATAGCTCCCCTTGCTTGGGCTCTCTAGCTCCCGCTCTCTCACGCTGACAAATAAATAAGAATCTTTAAAACACAACAATAAATTCGAATTTTCTGTTTGAGATGGTGGTTACATGGATGTAGACATTTGTCAAAACTCACTGAATTATATATGTAAGATCTGTACATTATAAAAAAATTCACCTCAGTAAAAATATATTCCTTTTGAAAATCCAAAAAGGGGGAAGGAGGAGTTATCCAGTGAAATGTAGTAGAATTGACAGACAATGTTTAAAGTCTATTTGGATAGAAAGATCATAAACTTTTAGCTATAACCCCAAAGGAACAATGAATAAAGGAATAAGGATATAAATTTTACTGTGCTTACTTAGAACATTAAAATTTCAGCTGATTCTTCAAATAAAATATAGTAACCCATTAAAATGTTTATATTCTTGTGACTGACATCCATCCCATGATTTATATATTCATAATCAATAAATAATACAGAGTATTTCCTTGAATTAACTTACTAGTCTGTAAGAGTTTGGGATAAGAGATTAACTCTCAAAATTGGAATGTGAAAATCTATCAGTGCTTTGGGCACATTTCCCCTCTAATAAATATATTTTTAAGGCTTAAATCTACTATTGGTATTAGTGTTGTGCATCTGTAGATGTCTGGGCAAATGAGAGCCTCATGTATAAATACATAAAATATAATTTATGTTTTAGGATGATATCATGCAGCCCAGTTTGCAAAGGAGATGACACTCTGAATGAAGCATGGTTGTGAAGAATGAGCTAAATAGAGCTATTTATCTCATTGTGGAAGAACTCTAGATTGTCTATTTCTTAATATGGCAGGTTAGAAAAACTTGACGGATGTATGAATTAAGACCTGCCTCTTGTTCTGTAAGAGAAGCCTTCTAGGTGTGGATATCTTTGACACACACAAAAGAGTGAAAAATAGCTATACCTCAAATCGTTAATTTCAATTTATAAAGAGTTATTCAACATATATACTATTTCAATAGATAAAGGGTTAACATTCTGCACTGGGAAGCCAAAAGTCAAGTACTAATGATTGGAGCTAAAGCTGAACAAACTTTCACCATGGTTGGGGATGAGCTTAAAGCATCTGAGGTTTCCAAGATTCACTGTGATGGAAATTGTTTTTCCTCTCAAATCTTTTCTCTTAATTTGTAACTTTTTCTCTTAGTCTGAAATAGTACTAGAAAAACAAACAACTTCTCAATACATGTTTGATGAGTGAATTCATGAAACAAATGAGAGAGTGGATAGGGAAGAGAGAAAGAGGGCTGCCATGGTGTGCCCCTCAAGAATGGCAGTACCATGATCACAGAAGAAAACCTCTGACTTGAGAAGGGTTGACACTGGAAAAGGCCAACAAATTCTGGAAGAATGTCTTCTCACAGAATCAAAGAGTAAGTCTTAAAATTAGACACCCTAACCCCTGCCCTCAGAGAATACTTCAATGGAATGTCCTTTCCTAGTGTTACTTGGCTGCGAATATTTGGGAAATTTTTCATCTGGGTCATCAGATGTTCTAGCCTCCGAGTTAGAAAATCCACTTAGCTGTCAGATGTCCCTTAGAGCTCAATCTCAACAATGCTTCTGATGTAAAGGACATTATGGGGATAATGGGATGGACATGAATCAACTGATAAGAAGAGGGAACAGCCGGGGAGGCTTCAGTTCTAATTTAAAGGTAGAAAATAAAATAAAATTTTAAAAAATTCAATATAGTTTTGTATATTGAATTTGTATTGTAACATCTGTCTAAATACACTTATTCTATTAGCTTTTTTGCAGACTCATTAGGATTTTTTAAATATACTATTGTATCTTCTGCAAATAAAAAAACAAAATAAATAAAGGTACGTCCTTCAGGGACGCCTGGGTAGCTAAGTCCATTAAAGTGTCTGCCTTCTGGCTCAGGTCATGATCCCAGGGTCCTGGAATAGAGTCCCATGTCATTGCACTCCCTGCTCAGCGGGGAGTCTGCTTCTTCCTCTCCCTCTGCCTCTCCCCCAGCTCGTGCTAGCTCTAGCTCTAGCTCACTCTCTCTCTCAAATAAATAAACAAAATATTTAAAAGAATAAAGGTATGTTCTTCAGAAGTGTGTCCAATATACAGTATCATTTTTATTGCATTGTATTATGGTGGTAGAACTTTGGTGGGAGCTACATAAAAAGATCTTCCCATAATCCTCCAGAGATAAGGCTTTTCTTCTTCAGCTCAGAAATTCATATTTGGGTAAATCTCAGTTTGGATATTTGCAGCCTATCAAAGATACTGATTTCATCCTCTGAGCTCTAGGCTCACTTTCTTCTTTAAGTCATGAGGATATTAATTTTCTTTTGGAAAGAGCAAGGAAATTGAGGAGAGTTCTTATGGTCCCTGAAAAGGGCTAACTTACTCCCCAGCAGAGATGTCGGCTTCTGTCTTGTTTGAACAAATGACTTACATACTCTGGGTTTTATTTTTTTCCTTTGAAAACCAATATCATTAGAATCAAATGGCATTTTTCAAGGTAGGGGTATAGATGCTAACCCTGTGTGATATTGAATAACCAACTGCATTGTCAGAAAATTTTAATTTTTTAAGAAGACCTGTATTACAGAGGAGAAAGGGGAGTCTTTTTCAATCAAAAGCTGGAGACTTTACACTCCAGTTCCTTACCACACTAGAAACAGGATTCCTTGCATATCTGAGTACAACCTCAAACCTCCACCCATGGCTAGCAGCGAGGAAGGCATTCATGTCTCAGCAGCAGAGGGGAAGGCTGACTTTATAATCTTAATTTAAGTCAGCAACCTACAAAAGGCTACTTAGAAAGAGTTCTGCTAAGATGAAAGAGGCCACATCATCTATATAGTAAAATATTAATCAGTTTTGTTATCAGTAAAGGGGCCGCGGTGTGTTTCCAGGGGATAATAATCTGAGATTTTAATGTTTTGAATATGTGACATGAAGTTCTGCTGCTTTTGGAAGCCACTTATCTCTTTAGTGATTCTTTAAGTGTAAAGGATTCAGGTTCAAAGAATTCTGGTAAACACTGCTTTCTATCCTTGGAGAGTGTACTTTAGCAAACTGAAGGCTCTCTGTAACTGTGTTTAACTCTGTGCTTCCCAAACATGTGTAACCATGCAGCCCATAACACGTACTTGCCTAACATGGAAATAACCTCCTTAGGACAGTCTTTGGAAAACACTTACCTTGAATGATTTCTCAGATCTGATCTATATTCTGAAAAGAGGCTCAAACTGCGTAGTCTTTGATCTGTAGCCTTCTAAACTAGTGCAAAACTAACAGGGACAGTATTTCACTGGCTCCTTATAGGTTTTGTATTCCCTCTCTCAAATGTTTTAATTGATCTTCACAGCTCCACAAAATGGGTCTTATCTTAAAATTGAGTTTTACCATTCTAACCTGATGCCAGGAAACTACAACACTCCAAAGACTTTGGTGGAAAATCATCTGACATCAGAACAACAGTACAACAGCTCAGTTTGCAAGACCTTCTCTGGCTGGAGCCACACCACCCTTCCATGTCCCCAAGATGTTAATTCTTTGAAAATGGCCACCTCAAATCCCCCCATGCTTCCCACACAGGCGTGTGTAGTCACTGCCCTTACGCTCCAAATGACTCCTGTTTCCCTCATTCCCTCAAGACCTGGAGAAATTCTATACTCTGGGAAGAACACTGGTTCGAACTAGGCACTCCAGAGAGCCAAGCCCTTTGTGGGTCATCAACCTGAGGACCCTACAAGTTTCCTTTTGTAATCTCATGTTCTCTTCTGGAAAGGAGAAATAGGAAATCTATGCCTCCCAGGGACAACAGTATCTTGATGAAGAATAGACATTCAATAGACTGATTTTCCCTTCAGTACCACCCCCCTCATTTTCTTACACCATTATTAGAACTGCCAACAACCGAAAATAAAGATTGCATTGATATTTATTGTAATAAACCTTTATCTTGGAAAATAATGGTGACTAGTTTAAGAAGAAGAGCCATCATCTCTGCGCCACCATTACCCATAGCCCTTTATGCAGAATGTAATCTTCACTACAGGACAAAAACAGTATTTTCCAAGACTCTGCAGGGTATTTGGGACTATAATGGGGTAGAGAGCTTTGTGATAGGCTCCCATTTCTCAGGCACAGAGGCCTTAGGACTGTACTTAGAAAAGAGTTGCTCAATGAACAAAAAAGGCCAAAAATTCTCACCTCTTCAGCGTAACTCAGTAGCACTGCGTGGCACTATTTTGAAAAACAAAGGATATCCACTCCTTCCTTCATTCATAAAATAGACACTAACCACTGATCAGGAGACAGAGGAGTAAAGGAAATTGTGGTTTGTCCTATATCTATAGCCTTAACTGATGCCAGCTGGGGTGAGGGGTTGTCTTCCTCTGTCCCGGGGGCAGTGGGATGGCTCATGGCAGCACCGGAACAGTAACGAAGCATGTGGACTGGCGTCGGCGGTGTGAGACAACCTCCCTTCTTACTGAATAAGCCAGGGGGTTAATCACTCTCCTTCCAAAGGGGCTTCCTAACTCAAACAGATTTTTTTAAAGACTGAGTCTGGGTGATTGTTTTCTTCTATGTTTTGCAGGAGAGATTCCACAAAGTTAAGGCTCACGTACTTCTGCGTTATTTAGCAAAAGCTGGCCACTTTATTATTATTACTGGATGTATATTGCACTGAAAACATTAACAATTTCTTAGGAAAATTATGTGGTATAGCACTGAATTCTAAGTGTCAGAGAAGTGGAGCTATCTGTATTGTTTATGTCAAACTTATTTGTCACCAAAGCCGATTCTGAAATAAAAGATTTTGGGTTCTTTCTTTTGATGTTTGCATAGAAAGAACCCTCCCCCAAATTACTGGTGGCTTAGTGTGGAGGCAGTGCAGTCAAGAGTGTTTTAGTTAATGTATGGTTTGTTTTGCAAAGACTTTTGAGCATTTAAAAGGAATGTTCATGAATTTCCAAATGCTATGTTTGCTTTAGCAAGACACTCAGAGTAATCATTACCTCCAGCTGTGATTTCCATCTTCCCCACCGCTGCTCCCCTGTGTACTTCTTTTATATCTGACAGACATTCTGCATTTTTAGCCTCCCTGACAATAATTATGTAGTTGGTAAGCAGCAACCATTAAGCCTGGCTGCATTTAGCTCCTACTTAGTCCCAATTACAGGATCATGAAGCACTTCAAGAGGTAACACAAAGTCAAGCATTACAATAAAAAACTGGGAATTTAAATAAAAAGGAGGAAAAAAAAGTTATCTTGAGGGAAGTAGAAGATGAAACACACTTTTTATGGAGCTTCTTTTTTAATGCTGTAAGTTACCTTAGAACAAATTATTTGAAAATAATTATGAAATTACCATTAGAACACATGCATAGCTATAGTAAAATGTGTGTGAGATTTTTAAATCTTCTGAATCTTTTTCTTTCTTAAATATTAGAACATTTTAACAATATTGTCTCTAAAGAGTTACTACCTAATAACTCCAGAATTGTTTGTTGGTTGGTTGTTTCTGTGGTATCTCGGTGCTTATTATCCCATTTTAAGACTCTGTCCAAACAAATAATCCTAAAATTTATATGGAACCAGAAAAGACCGCGAATAGCCAGAGGAATGTTGAAAAAGAAAACCAAAGTTGGTGGCATCACAATTCCAGACTTCAAGCTCTATTACAGAGCTGTAATCATCAAGACAGTGTGGTACTGGCACAAAAACAGACACAGAGATCAATGGAACAGAATAGAGAACCCAGAACTGGACCCCCAACTCTATGGTCAACTAATCTTCGACAAAGCAGGAAAGAATATTCAATGGAAAAAAGACAGTCTCTTCAACAAATGGTGTTGGGAAAATTGGACAGGCACATGCAGAAGAGTGAA
>CM052898.1:86893536-86909440 GCA_028534135.1 Potos flavus | reverse complement strand
TTCTTTCCGTAGTTTAGAGTTACCCTTCGACCCAGCAATTGCACTACTGGGTATTTACCCTAAAGATACAAATGTAGTGATCCGAAGGGGCACGTGTACCCGAATGTTGATGCTTTTTAAATTAAACATTTTGGGGGCACCTGCATGGCTCAGTCGTTAAGCGTCTGCCTTTGGCTCAGGTCATGGTCCCAGGGTCCTGGAATCGAGCCCCGCATCGGGCTCCCTGCTTGGCCTTGGCAGGGAGACTGCTTCTCTCTCTCCCACTCCCCCTGCTTGTATTCCCTCTCTTGCTGTCTCTCTCTCTGTGTCAAATAAATATAATATTAAAAAAATTAAACATTTTGATCCCATTTGCTGTTCAATTGTAATATGGGTTTGCAACAAGGACAGATTACTTATTTTTATTTACGGTTACTTGGAAGATTCTGTGGCATTCCCTTAGGGTAATTTCACCCTCCCGCACAATGAATTCGGTGCCTCCTGGTTGCCTATCAAACAGATTTCAGACTCCTCAGCCTGGGTTTAAAGGGTCACATTTTCTCCTGTCCTGTTCTCCCAGTCTTCCATTTACTGGCCCCTCTAGCATTTCTGTAGCATTCCTTTCCTTGCCACCATAATCACTCTGAGAACAAAGTAGATGGCATAGAATGTTAGAAATGGGGTATTCTTTTTCTTTTTTTAAGATTTTACTTATTTATTTGACACAGAGAGAGAGAGAGAGATCACAAATAGGCAGAGAGGCAGGCAGAGAGAGAGAGGGAAGCAGGCTCCACGCTGAGCAGAGAGCCTGATGCGGGGCTCGATCCCAGGACCCTGAGATCATGACTGAGCCAAAGGCAGAGGCTTAACCCACTGAGCCACCCAGGTGCCCCAGAAATGGGCTATTCTTAATTCATATATGGACTTCCTCTATTAAAATTATAAGGAATCCTTAATCCTCAGGAACACTGTTTTGCCCATGTGCATCTTTGGAAGGGGCACTGATTTAGAAATACCAGAGATACTGTTTTAATATATAACTACTTCTCTAAGCAGCTACTGCTGCTCTCCCAGAGGGGTATTCATGAGATGGCAGCTAGAGGACCACATTTTCTTTTGTCTCGGCATAAAGGCATAAATCATGAAGTGGGAGGTGACAGGGTCAGAGTCTGTGCCTGGGAAAGATCATGGCCAGTGTCCTTTCACACGCAAAAAGGATAACAGATGGTAGCGTTTCATGCTGTAATTTTTATATATATTCTCCATTTTAAACGTCTACTCTGTTTTTATGTCTTTAAACTCTTATTTTATGGGGCAGGGAGAATAACACTAGATTTAGAATCAGACAAACCTGGACATGCATCTTGGTTTTACCAGATGGACCATCTTGGGCATGTCAGATGGCCTTTTCTAAGATCAATTTCTTTGCTATCAAATGAACATAGTAAATTATTTAACTAGCAATGTGGTTGTTAGGTTTAAATAAGATATGCTATTTAGAGATGACCTTCTACACAGTGCTTTTCCTACACATACTAGGTACTTAAGATATAATTGGAAAATGACAGTGTTTTTTGTTGTCCCCAAATAACTTCGTTTTTGTAAACATTCAATCTCCATTTCTGTCTGTACTTGTGCTTCTATGTTAGTGTATACTAGAGCACTTTTGGTATTAATAGCTTAATGTTTGAAGCATGTACTGAACAGCTTTGCATATTGAACTAACTGTTGTGTGGATGTCAATATACAGGCAACAATGAGTGTAAGGACACAGCTTAAAAAGTGGTGAGTGGGGAGGTATAGATTGTAAGTTGCAGTAAGATCCTAGTAAAAAGACTCTAAGACGTTAAGATAGTCTAAGGAGATATGATGGATGCAAGGTGACTTTCATTGAGGCTAGAAGAATGAATTGGATGTAGCTAAGCAGAGTAGAAGAGATTGAGCCTTCCAGGGTGGGGCATGGCAAGAGTGGGACATAAATGTCAACATTATTGTGGACACGTACATGGTTGTGCCACAATGAGATTGCTGTCTTTGAGCCAATGATGGTTTTAGAGCACAGAGATGTGTGAGAGAACTTGTATCTTTGGTAGGAAGGATGCACATTGTAAAGAGCCTTCAAAACCAGGTGAGATTTAACTTTGATTCAAAAACAGCAAGGATGTAGTACACATTCCAGAGCAAAACAGTGATATATATGCCTTTTATCCATTGGTTGTGTAGGGAATAAATTGGATGAGAAAGAAAACCTTATTTAGCAGTTTCTGATGAAGGGCATGATGTGAAAGTGAGTCTGTAGTTGGTTGTCCTGGGGATGAAGTAAGGAAGACCCATGGTGGGGATATGACAAAGAGGCATTTTAGGCAAATTGTTAATAGGACTTAAGGATACACAAATTCTAGAGGAAGGCAGGAAAATTCCAGTGTTTCTGCATTGGAAGACAACATCATGGTGAAACTCTCATGGTAATTTGGGAAGAAGGTCTGTGTTTTAGGAAGATCATGAATTAGGTTTTGAGGATGCTGAACTGGCAGAGGGACACCAACAAGTTAATGTCTTGTTGTCTTGTTGGCCCTTGTAGGTGCTGGAATCAATGTAGTTTAAGGCAAGTTCCTTAATGCTATCCTGAACCGGCACTGAAACACGAACCTTGAGCCTCAACTCTAATCTCATCCTTGTGCCAATTTTATGCATAAATGATGACAGGAAGCAACTGGCACAATGAAAAGAAAAAAAAAGAAAATAAAGAGAGCCTGCATCTTAAGCCAAAGGAGATTGATTTCATTCTCTAATTGCTTCTGGGCAGGCCTTTCATTAATGCATTGGCTAATTATGGTGTTTATGGTAAAGGAAACGTCTCTTGAGTGTCTCCTCAGATACATACTGAGGAATGGTATTTCTTCATGTTGCCGTGAATTTTTTAGGATACAGTCATCTCCAATCTTTCAAAAACCCTAAAATTTAAAACGAGCACATCTTTCTAGTTTTTAATTCACTGAGCATTGAATGGAAAAACCCATGCTATGTCAAGATCCTCTGTCTCCTCTCACATTAACTGAATTGGGGAAATAGAGAACAGGTGAGTAGTTGAGTTAATAAAAATCCAATGAAATGCATTCTTATCCTATCCTAAGTCTTCACTGTATCAGGTTATTTGGCCTATACTTGATGAATTCAGGGTAACGTGGTTGTAATTTTGTGCCAGCTACAGAAGTATCCAACAGCTTTTATGTCTTCTTTGTGACATAGCTAAGTAGAAGTATCAAGTTATCTGGTTTCCACTTTCATCTTAAAACAAGTCAGGCATTCAGAAATGTGCCTTCATCACTTCTTAGTCTTTTCTCCTTTTCAGTCAGTGGTCTCTATCTTAGACTTTCCTACAAGGCCTATTTACTGACCATTAAATTTGTTTTTGAATATTTTCTTGGTTTTCTTGAAGAACAACCCAACTCTTTCAAAGTCTTTAAGTACTTTTTGAGGAATAACATTTCCAGATTTCTGCTAAAGGTGATGCATATGAAAAGCAGTGCAGGACACCTTGGAAGCTGTCATTCAAAGAAATCCTCATAAGGCAGTTTCTCCTGTTTCTCTTGGAAAGCTGTGGAAACCTCCATGATGCATTATTACAGTGGATTCTGTCATTTCTCAATGCTCATGACTTCCTCTGGCAACACATCTACTCTACATGGGCTAAGCACGGTATCGAAGTTAGAAGAAGATGACACTAATACCACAAGTCACTAATGGTCTTAGTAATAGAGGTACAAGTCCCCAATACCACTTCATGAACAAAGGAAATGATCTCTCTTTTAATCACTTACAGGGTTTCCCACTAATCTTTCTTTTTTCTTGTCACAAATTGGGAGGGGAGTGAATACCAAGAAAAAACTTATTTTGTTCCCTGAACTGAGAAGTACAAAGAATAGTGACTCAGTGTTTTCTTGCTGTTTACAACCTGTTCAGTACATTATTTCTAGAAGACCATATGTAAAGATTGCTTCTATTTAAGAATGGTTGATGGTTTCTGCTGCCTCATCTGCTATATTTCTCTTTCTGATAAATGGCAGTGCAATAATTCCAGGATGAATATGATATAAGGCTAAGAGATCAACATTATTTTGTTGGTGAATTGATTAGTTTCCACTGAATTTGTAGTTCCTACCAGGACTGCAAATTAATATGATTGATGTACTTAGTTATTCAGATTGTGCTTTACATTTAAATGCAGGCAGCTTAGACATTAAATGTTCCAAGTTTCTAACTCATAATCAGATTGTACATCCTGTGAACAAGAGGAGGTGTTTGTATCATGTCTGAATAGAAAATGTTTTTGAAATAGTAGTGGAGCGCTATGTGGGATATTCTGTAACGTGAAACATATGGCTGGCAGCCATCTATTATTCATTATATCAACATGTATTCAATTCAACATCTGACTCTTAGTTCACACCTAGGAGAAATGGACACAGGCAGCAATAGACTGGGAAGGTTATAGGTAGTGTATATGTACATACATAATGCATTATGTATGCATGTGTGAAATTACTGGATAGGATTAACATAATTTTAAAATTGTGCTTATGTATGTGTTATGAGAAGTTTTTGTTTTTTTTCAGTTGTACAGCCTTTCTGTTTTTGAAAGTGAGTTACTGGGAGAGGGAAAAGTAATCATAAAAGTTGTGATTTTGGGGGAGGGGGGAGCGGCAGTTGTTGCTACTTGTGCAAGTCATAAAGTAACTCAGCACTGTCCTTACCCAGATACAGGATTTTAGAATGAAGAAGACTTTTGAAATGACCTTCCCAAACCTCAGATTTGAGGTCCATCAGCGAAGGCAAATGACAGCTGGGGAAGGCTATGCCTCATTGGTGGAGCTGGTGTTCTGATCCAGTTTTTTGCTTTTGCTACTCTATGTTTTGCAGTTTCTTTAACTACAGATGACTACAAAATAGAATCTCAATTCTGGCCTTCCGTGGTTGTTTTATTATGGTTGTCTTCAGGATTTTCTGGGGCACACTAAAATAATAATTTGTTGGATTCTGTATTTTTAATCCTGAATTATATCTCCACACACAGAAAGAAGGTATTATGACTATGTAGTATCATTATTTAAAAAAAATATTAAGGAAAAATGATTCTATGTTCCTTAGGTTTAAGGATACAATTGTGAACAAATGTTGGGTCAAAAATACCATTTCTTTCAATATTGATCACCAGAATCTTGAGAGAGAAAAATCTCACACTAACAGTATTGTACAGTAGAAACCTTCATTTTCTCAGTTGTGACGGCAGAGAACATTCGAGTCAGGGTCCAGAAGCTGTCCTTTCAAATGAAATCCGAAGTTATCCTGGAACATATTGAGTGCATTTGGGGATTTGTTGAAAGCATAACTTACTCTGAGTAATTTTTTTTATAGGGGTGTGAAGAAATGCCCTTTTACTCTTGAGATAATTGATGTCGTCTGGGTAAATGTAATTGTAATAGAAATACATGTGCATATATTCAGAGAGAACTTGACTCACTGGCAACTTTATTAGCACAGCAGCTGCAGGCTGGAATTTATCACTTTCATATGACCTTGATTAATACCAAAAACATTAGAAACTGCTAGATACCATGCATGTACACTTTATCTTAAATTGTTGATTGACCACACAGATCATTTAAAGAGTAGCTATTCCCCGAAGCTGAAAAGCTAGTTGTATCAGGAGGTGGCTTCTTGAACAACATGACACATTGAGTAAGTGGCAACATCTACTGGTTTCCAGAGTTATAAGCAGTAGTTATGAATCTACAATGTGCTTATCATCTACTATATTACTTCGTGTTTACCTTTCAGGATATTCTGTTTCTCAGATCCACATAAGAAAGTACAGGAGAAACTAGTTTAATGCAATCTATTATTTAATAGTTCAGAGTTACCATTTGTTACTTATAAATAATCTCATGTCTATTTGCTTTTGTTGTTGTCTCAATTTTTACTCCAGAAGCAATGGAATAATTTGACTCAAAAACATGTTAGTTTTTTTATCCATCTTTTTCTTTGTATCTCCAAAAAACAAGATATTTTCTTAAAATATGAGGAAACATATTCATTCATTAGTCTTTTTCTGATTTTTAACTTCTTTATTTATTTTCTGTGCTATGCTTAAGGAAGCTGCAGTCTGAAAAAGGGAGATGTCATCCACTTGCTTTCCATCAGTTGCTGTAGAGCTAAATGTTGACAAGGGCTACTCTGTCAACCCTCAGCAACATCAGTCTTGTGGAATGGTGGGTCTTCAACTCCTAAATTTCTGCTGCTCTGCCACTGGTCTTCAGTGGATCCAGGGCAGTAAAAAAAAAACAAAAACAAAACAAAAACTGGGGAGGGGTGTGCAGAGAAGGCTTTCCTTGCAGTCCAGAACTCTGAGTGCCTACCTGGCTGACTTTAGACCCAGGAGTCTTGCTGGGAGCTCTGCTATTTGGGAGCCATTGCCCATGGTTGGTAAAAACTGCTGCCCTTGGCTCTCTCTTGCGAGCACTGGGAGTAATGTGATCCTTGCCTTCTCACTCCACAGGCCAGAAATGAGGAGAAGCTGTAGAACAGGGGCCTCCATTTATGGTTCTCCATTTCCTTCTTCATTTCCCAAGTTCAGAGTCCCAGTGAATCATATTGGAGCTTTCCAAGATGGCACATTATGTCTTCTCCCTATAATCTTATTAGGTTTCAGGGAGAACCTTTACATTATAATGGTACTTCTTCCCCAAGAAGAGAAAATATGTATTTAACAGAAACTCTAACATTAATACAAACACAGGATTTAGAAGTGTATAGAGTAATTCACATAAACTGTCTTTGTTATATTTAGTACTCAAAACACTTTGCAGTAGGCATTATGACGGATTGAGGACTAAAATAGCCTACGTGCCATTTCTCCCCAAATTCTACAGGCAGTAAGAAGTAGGTTTAGAGCTTGACTCTATGTTGATCTTGAATCTACGTAGACAGACCCCCAATTTCAGACCTGATTCCAGGGATTATACTCATTCCTGTGTGAACTGTAAACCATGCATAACATGAAGTTATTATGCATTACTACTCTTAATGAGCTAGGTATATTAATTTTTTGTATGATGTTCAAAGGTTCGTTTAATGAAAGTATTTTTTTTTTTAAAGATTTTATTTATTTATTCGACAGAGAGAGAGAGAGATCACAAGTAGGCAGAGAGGCAGGCAGAGAGAGGTGGGGGAAGCAGGCTCCCCGCTGAGCAGAGAGCCTGATGCGGGGCTCAATCCCAGGACCCTGAGATCATGACCTGAGCCGAAGGCAGAGGCTTTAACCCACTGAGCCACCCAGGCGCCCCTAATGAAAGTATGTTTTAACACATTTCATTTATTTATTCGTAGTTCTGCATTTTATTTCATCTGAGTGTCTGTGTTTGGGATGTTAAAATGTTAAAATCTTTATAGCACAAGCTGTACCAGGTTTTATAGGTCATCTCAACTTTTGGTTATAGTTAATAGTCACCGTTGCTATGCAAAAATCTATAATAAGATTCCATCTGCTTTTATAATTGCTCAGGAAATAACATTATTGGTATCATTTGGATGAAGTGGAATTCAAGTGAAATTGTCCTGATGAAAATTATTAGTTTTGGAGCTTGCTTTTTATATTCTTATGAATACCTGATTCAGTACAATATACTTTTTAGCATGTATAGTGCTTTTGAATTTAACTATGCCATCTGTATTTAAAAGAAACATACATCAATTATATATAAAAGCTTTTTTTTTTTTTTTTTTTTTACTGAAACTGAGACATCATGGTTAGAGAGAATAACGAAGAAATATGTATTCCGATATTCTCCTAGTGGGCCATGTGAACCTCTCTATCTCTCTTCTGTAGTTTTAGAAGACCACAGTGTAGTGTAGCTTAATGTAAGCAGAACAAACAGGCTTTTTATCAAAGACCACACTTTTTATTTTCTATTATTGCTTCTCTTTAAAAAATATTGAAGGGAAGCATCCTTCTATCTCTGGAAAGGTCATTTTGATAGATACTGACATTTATGGTCACTTTCAGGTTACTGAAACCTTTAAAGTCACCCTGTATTGTTAATATGGCCTCAGCTCAAACATTAGAAGGAATAGTCACATGTACTAATGAAAACTTTGGAGCTGAATTACAGTTAAATCTTCTCTCCTTTCTTGGCTGGGATTCTGCAGCAGGCTGTGGTTGGCAATGAGAAACAGAGAAAGGTTGTCTCCTCAGCAAAGTATTTTTTAAGACTCTCATGCAATTCTAAAGTGAGCACATGTCGAAAATTTATGTTAACTCATTAATGAGGAAATGATGGGGATGATAATGATGCTTTAAGAGTATTTCTGAAATAGAGTCACTAAGGTAAGGAAAGCTGAATTAAGTTTCCTCAATTCCTAACAGGTTGTGCTAGAACTGTACCTTTTGAGTTACATTTTCTCTTGGATAGGATCCTATAAGTTAATGCTGAATTCTAGAGTCTGGGCCCTAATCAGTAGAGATAGTAAGTGACACCATGATTCCCCTTGGGGAAACCTGTCAGCCACTGCTCCAGGGTGACATGGAAAAGACAAGCAGTCTTCCTTTTTGCCCCTTTTCCCAAGCTGTGAAACTTTTTCCCTAAGATCCTTGTTTCAGGCTTTTTATTTATTCCTCTTTTTCCTCTTTTGCTCTATTTTGTGTCTTACCATGAAGGCTGAGGAACGAGGAAGAGGAAGTTTGAGAAAGGTTTTCTTGATTGGTAGTGTCACACACTGGCATTTCACCCTGAGAGCTTGGTGACTGTCTAGTGTTGACTCTCAGAAGAGCTTTTCTGGGTTCCCAGAGCCTGGTCCCCCACACCCTGGCCCCGCCTCACCAGGACAGAAAGGATGGTACTTCCCCTACCGTGAGCTGTGAGTGCTGCTTTCACCTCTTGTTTTCTGTCATCCCCTGAGTTCTAAAGTTTCAGAGGTCTCCTCTGCCACATTCTCTCTGTGGAGTTCCAGTGGCTTCCCAGATGGTTTCCTCTCAGGCAGTCCTTAACCACTTTTGGTTGGTGCCCTCTTTGGTAAGGCCCACATCTGGTCAAAGAAAACACCTGTGTGCTGTTTAGCCGTACAGATTCTGCGAAGGCAGACCAATCCTAATACAGAAGCAACCCTTATTCTCTGCACCATCAAAGCAGCTCCCTGTCCCATTTGTCCTGCTTACTCCAGCAGGAGAAGAGGTGGAAGGCAGACACTAGTTTACCGGGTCACTTTCTCTGTGAGGAGAGGTCCCTTTGAATCTCCTCCCTTTTGCCTTTGGTCGAAGAGGAAAAGGGGGGTGCCTAGTTTCTGTAGAATTCCTCTTGCCATACAAATCTTTCTTATAAATCCTTCCCCCAAATTCTCACTTGACTCGTTTATATTCTTAATTTGGATATAAGTAAAACACCATTTTAAATTTATACTATACTTGCCAATTTCCCTGAAAAATTCATTTGTTGGTCTTGTGTCTATCTTGCTTTGGTGTCTGACATCTATTTATTCTAATATCTCAGATGAAACTTCTGCTTTAATAGCCCATGTTACTAGGTTTAGGGAACTAGGAGTCCCTGGGAGACACAGCCTTGCAGGTACACTGCACTCAATCGAATTTTTCCCAGAATGATTTTATGTGCTTATTTTTGGAGAATTATCTGCAGGACACAAAAAATTAGGGCAACTATCTTGGGGTCTACTTTAGGAGGATATGGGGGATGGATGGGAAGAATGCAGGAGCGGGGAGAAGGTCTGGAGAGCCAGGTGGTTGTGAATATTTTCCACATTCCCTGATCTAAAATGATAAATGAGATTACCGTGTTTACGCCAGCCCCATCTCTCCCTCTGCATGCAGACCCTTTTTGTCTTTTCTAATTCCAGGCACTCTCAGCTTTTTGACTTGCTATCACAGAGCACAGTATTTGTAGTGGAGAATTTAGTGTGCTGTATTGTAGAGTCTGTAGATTTCTCTTCCCCCTAGACAATAATTTCCTCGAAGGGAGGAACCGTATTATGTTCCGTATTGTATCCCCAGCCCTAGCTGCTTGCCTGGTGCATTGTGTGTGCTTAATAAGTATTTACTGAATAAATGATTGAGACAAAGAGGGACACATGTAGGGTGAGCTATCCCCCTGGGTCTGTTTTCTAGAAATGGTTTTGTCTCTGTTTTTCCCTTTTTAGAAGAGTTGAGGTGAAGGAGATAGCAGGGAAGTGGAAAACCATGCTCACAATTGTTTGTAACAGCCTTTCTTCTGTTAATGTGATTCATCTGTGCCCTATGAATGTTTGTGTAGGAGGAAGCTATAAAATTACTTATAAACAATTTGACAAATATTGCACTGCATGAATACATATAGCCATATTTTTATAAACTGTCGGCCTCAGATTGAAAGGTTCTTTAAAGCTATAATGTCATCTTTCATTCTGTGCCAAATTCCTGTTTAGAATTCATTTATTCACTTGAATAAAATGACATCTATTTTCACTGTCCCAGGCTTGGGTGGTTTGGCCTCCTATTTGGGGGGGATTATCTTTATTTTTAGTCTTTTATTTGGTGTTTTAATAAATCTTTTGAAAGGTGCCCTCTTTATTCCTTCTTTTCCTCTACTAAATGCAAAAGAAAATAGCAAACCATATCTAGAAGGTAGACATTGTTATCCCTTTTGGCAATTTCCCTCTCTTCCAGAGATTAGAGTTTACTATAGTACAGCAGCCCAATAGGATTGTCCTGGAAATGGATTTTCATGTAAAGTATTAACTTATGGTATTATGTGTAGCAAAAGGATGAGGATCAAAATATTACTAAGAGAGAGAAGCTGTATTATTATTATTTCTAATAGGATTGGTATAATAAATGGCCCTTAAAGACCATACATCTGTTTCACTCAATGCTTGCTTTCTGAATTTACCATGAAATGTATTTTACTGATAAGACACAGCATTCAGGTTCATTATTTCTCTAAAAGCCTGGGTTAAGAGATTTTAAAGTACAGGATACCACTCCATGGTCTGTGGTACTTCATTGAAAGTAAGAACTTCGATTCTGAAATTGAAGGAAACAAAATATATATCCCACTGTTAAATATTTTTAGTGCCCCTCCCTTTATTTGGATTACTAAATATTGAACTTTCAATAAGAACACTATGTAAGTTTGTATTTAAATAATGTAGCTGCTTGTTTTCTGTCAGGAAAAGGACAAATTTAAAGCTTCTGTAATAAAATGTTCTGGAAAAATTAAAATGCATAAGTAACAAAATCATGGCAACCTTCAAAACATGGCAGTTTTACTTTTCTGCTAGTCTAGAGAGAAACTGGGGTAGAACTGAGTTTGTTATTGAATATGTGTCTCTCCCTGACTCTAACATGTATTTTCCAAGGAAGGGTCCTGTGTGTTTTTAATCCTAGCCCAGGATTAAAGGCTTGGTTTCAAATGGAGGTCTCTTCCCCACAGTGAATCCGAATGTGCCGTCTGTAAAATGAGGATGAAGGATACAGCTCTAATGTGTACATCAAAGCCTGAGGAGAATTCTGACAGGCTAGAGTGGGGTATGTGGCCCTACTTTTGCCTCTTGCTTCCTTTTTTTTCTGCCTTCTAGTATCAAGAGATCAGGCTCTCCTTTAGCCCAGTTGGTGATGGTTCCTCTTCAGGGACATGCTCTTAGAATGGGGGTGAGGCAGTCGTAGGGACAATAGTGAGAAGCGTAGACTCCTGACTCAGACCTACTAAGTGGAGCTCTTTTTGGACTTAAGACATACGTTTCAGAGAAAATTAACATTTTAACCAATTTTGAAGTCCCAACCATAAGTTTATCTGAAGAATTGTGAAATATATTTGGACCGTAGAGTGGACCATGAAGTGTAATTTGAAACCATATGGAATACTACTCAGCCGTTAAAAAAAAAAAAAAAGAAATCTTGCCATTTACAAAGATGTGGATGGAACTAGAGCGTGTTATGCTAAGAGAAATAAGTCAATCTGAGACAGACAATTGTAGTATGGTCTTGCTCATATGTGGAATTTAAGAAACAAAACAGGATCATAGGGAAAGAGAGGAAAAATAAAACAAGATGAAATCAGAGAGAAGGACATACTCTTAATCATAGTAGACAAACTGAGGGTAGCTGAAGGGAAGGGTGGTAGAGGAATGGGGTAACTGGGTGATGGACATTAAGGAGGGCATGTGATGTCATGAGCACTGGGTATTACATAAGACTGATGAATCACTGACCTCTACCTCTGAAACCAATAATATATGTTAATTAATTGAATTTAAATAAAAAGCACTATTAAAAAACCCCACATTTACAGACTTGAGGCAATTTGCCTTGCGGATACCAATTTTGAGGGCTATTCATTGTAATGGTCTCCCTTTCCCCAGTAGTGTCCACAACTAACCTCTTAGTGATACATTCACTCTTAGCAGTACAAAAGACACTAGAGAAACTAATTCTGAAGTATTACATTTGGAGATTTTCATGGTTTTTATGTACATTAGCAATAGAAATTTTAGGATAGATGGCTCTAAATTTGAATGTATGTTGGAGTAAGAAAAAATGTGGTATTTACTTTAGGGAGATTTATTTATTTATTTATTTATTTATTTATTATAAATATAAATATTATATTTATATATATTATAAATATTATTATTTATAATAAATAAATAAATAAATAGTAAAATAAATAAATAAATAAATAATAAATAAATAAATAAATAAATAAATAAAATAAAATAAATAAATAAATAACATTTTAAAGATTTTGTCAGAGAGAGAGAGCATAAAGCAGAGGAAGCCACAGGCAGAGGGAGAAGTAGGCTCCCTACTGAGCAAGGAGCCCGATGTGGGACTGGATCCTGGGGTCATGGCCTGCGGCAAGGCAGACACTTAACCAACTGAGCCACCCAGGTATCCCTACTTTAGGGAGATTTAAAAGAGGGGGAAAAAATAAAAGAATGCTCTGATCCAGATTTCATTGTACTATGTTCAGTTTTTTATACTTAAAAAAAGTTTGTAAGCCTTACATTTTTAACCTATTTTCTCTCTATTCATGTTACTAATCAGTTTTGATAATTTTTGGTGTGAAGTAGGTTTCCAAGAGTGTATACCCCAACTCATAGCATTATAACTATAGGAGATAAGAGATTAACTTAATCGTTTTGAATTGTGACTATTACTGCTCATGAAGGAATTACTCCTACATTTGAGATCAAAATAGAAAGACAATGGGACCACTAAGAAAGTGGAATTCATCATATCTAAAAGGCAGCACAAGTCACCCATAATTCTAGAAAAGTTATAAATACAACAAGGTGTGGTAGAGATGGTTGACATATAAAGAGATCTTCAATATAAATTAAGGATAAAGTTCTATGATGTTAGATCCCATTAGAAAATGGTTCATTAATAATTGCTTGAATCTGATCTCACTTTGGCTTCTCCCATTATTTTCTATTCAGCCAATTTCCTATGGTCAATGAGAAGGAACCCAAAAGAAGAAAATTTTACTGTGTTATAGTTGGGAAAGTGTGCAATAAATAATAAGAATTTTGGTTCAGAAGCCCCAGATTTCTTATATGTTGCAATATCTTGACTGAATAATATATTTTCTTATTTCATTCAACTGCAAAGATAGTCCTTGCCAAAGTTCAGGTGCTTCCTATAAATTACTAATGTGGCAAAGGAATCAGCCTCTATCCATTTTGTGCTTTGACTTGTCTTCTAATCCTAAACTTCAAAAAAACATTACAGTTAATAGATATATACAATTCAAGATCATATTTGTTACCATGAAATTTCTCTGCAATTTTGAACTGCAGGATATGCTGAGATATTATTTAGTATTTTCCATCCTTTTGTTTCCAAAGCTGTGTCTTTATAATCCTAATATCTAAAGAATAAAATGTGTATATATGTTTTTTGACTCTATCTGATTGACATCTGAATTATATGTAACCAAGAGCTATATAAATGGAGTTAGACTTACTCTGAGCTTACATTTTTAGGAGCTAGACATAGCTGATACTAGTAATGATTATTTCTTTGCTTGTCACTGCACTTTTTTGGTAGAATTATTTCCATGGGCACTCTTAATAAGAAAAACAACAGGTAGTATTTTTTTTTTTTTAAGTCCATCAAATTCCAAATTGTTAGGGAGTTAGGAGAAATAAATTTAGGTCTACTGTCTCATTTGATACTTGAATGGTAGGTCTCATATTTTTGGGAGAAAAGTGTTTGTGTGTCTATATCATATGCATCTCACAACTCGCTAAGTTAATTTGGAATTTCATAGATTAAGAATATACTATCTGTTGTTTTTCTTATTAAGAATTTCCATAAAAATATTTCTACCAAGAAAAAAAAAACAATGACAGCAAGGAAATAATCATTACTAGGATCAGCTGTATCTAGCTTGATCAACTTTGTTAAGCTCCCAAGAATGTAAGCTAAAATACACAAATATGCACACACCGACATTTACACATGATATGCCTGCTGAAGACATTGCTACACAGTTCTAATATGTTAAGATTCTGGCTTTATTTGCATATTTCAAGTAAATTAATATAGAATTACATCTAAATTATATTGTATTTTATTCCTAAACTGTTATGAAGCAGATGTTGGACAGAGTCTTTTTTTTTTTAACACATAATGTATTATTTGCCCCAGGGGTACATGTCTGTGAATCATCAGGCTTTCACATTTCACAGCACTTACCATAGCATGTACCCTCCCCAATGTCCATAACCCAGCCATCCTGTCCCTACCCCTCTACCCCCCAGCCACCCTCAGTTTGTTTTGTGAGTTTAGGAGTCTCTTATGGTTTATCTCCCTCCCAATCCCATCTTGTTTCATTTCCCCCCTGACCCCCCACGACCCCCTGCACTGCCTCTCAAATTCTTCATATGAGAGAGATCATATGATAATTGTCTCTGATTCTCTGATTGACTTATTTCACTTAGCATGATACCCTCTAGTTCCATCCACGTCATTGCAGATGGCAAGATTTCATTTCTCTTGATGGCTGCATAGTATTCCATTGTATATATATACCACAACTTCTTTATCCATTCATCTGTTGATAGACATCTAGGTTCTTTCCATAGTTTGGCTATTGTAGACATTGCTTCTATAAACATTGGGGAGGACTACAATGTTTCGGATCACTACATTTGTATCTTTAGGGTAAATACCCAGTAGTGAGATTGCTGGGTGGTAGGGTAGCTCTGTTTTCAACTTTTTGAGGAACCTCCGTACTGTTTGCCAGAGTGGCTGCACCATCTTGTATTCCCACCAACAGTGTAGGAGGGTTCCCCTTTCTTGGCATCCTCACCAACATCTGTTATTTCCTGACTTATTAATTTTAGCTGTTCTGACTGGTATGAGGTGGTATCTCACTGTGGTTTTGATTTGTATTTCTCTGATGCCGAGTGATGTTGAGCACTTTTTCATGTGTCTATTGGCCATTTCGATGTCCTCTTTGCAGAAATTTCTGTTCATGTCTTCTGCCCATTTCTTGATTGGATTATTTGTTCTTCAGGTGTTGAGTTTGAGAAGTTCTTTATAGATTTTGGATACTAGCCCTTTATCTGATATGTCATTTGCGAATATCTTCTCTCATTCTGTCAGTCGTCTTTTGGTTTTGTTAACTGTTTCCTTTGCTGTGCAAAAGCTTTTGATCTTGATGAAGTCCCAATAGTTCTTTTTTGTCCTTGCTTCCCTTGCCCTTGGTGATGTTTCTAGGAAGAAGTTGCTGCAGCTAAGGTCAAAGAGGTTGCTGCCTGTGTTGTCCTCAAGGATTTTGATGGATTCCTGTCTCACATTGAGGTCTTTCGTCCATTTTGAGTCTATTTTTGTGTGTGGTGTAAGAAATGGTCCAGTTTCACTCTTCTGCATGTG
>CM052898.1:86845704-86893036 GCA_028534135.1 Potos flavus | reverse complement strand
TTTGTTTTAGTTTTCCAAGTAAGTTAAATCTTTAAATGACTAAATTAGCAGAGAGTTTTGTCAGGGCAGATGAATTTCTCAAACAAATAATTTATGCAACTTATTTTTGAAGGTCTAAGTGTGAAAAGTCTGCATTTGTAACTTGAAACGTAAGAATATTGTTAAGATGAATAAATAAATATTAATATATATGTATGAGAAAAAAAAAAAAATTTACAATGTCCTCTTCTAAAATCCCTATCTGAACCAATGGATAAGGAAAGAGAGAGGAGCATAAAGGCTAGGAGACCGGAACAGACCTATTTAAATAATTTGCAAATCTGGTATTTGCAAATTATTATTATAACTAAAAGTGAAGGCTAACAATTTTTAATCACAGTCAAACATTTTTATGCCATGCATGACTTTCACAAAAGAATAGACATATTAGGCCAATGGAATAAAGAAGATTAGAACAATACAGAACAGTATTTGTTAAGTGGAGAGGAAATGGCACTTGATGGGTTGCACAATGAACTGGGAATGAGATGTCCTAGATAGAACCTTCCCTATCACCATAGCTCCTGCCAGATCATTTCCGCCCACATCACTGAAGGACAGTATTTGCTAAAGCCCAGTTGATCCTATGGAAACAGGACAATGCTGCATAAGGACTGTTGAAGTTTTGTCATAGTCCTGATTACAGCAAAAGACCAGCATTATCAGAAAAATTCTGTAGCGGAAATAAATCAAAAATAAGCAAATAAAAGACTGGGGATTTATCTTGGAAGAAAAGACTTGTGTTACTGGAAGGGCACTGGAGGGCATGTTCTGCATATCTTGCCTCATCCATTTCCTACCTGACAAATCTTCCATTGTAGCTTTTAGTGGTGTGAAGCTTGTCTTCATTCACCTTCACCTATAAGTAGCATGCTCTCTCCGACGTTCCCGCGCTAAGAGAATCTACTTTAAACCTATCAATTGAAAATGGGTACTTTTAACGTATTTTATATGCATTAATGAGCCTCCCATTTCATATAGCTACTAAAACCCTTGGTAAGGTGCTTATGAGAAATGTCAGACCAGGCACCCAAAATTTCAAACTAGGTTGCATTGACTATGTATTCTATACAGCCTCATTGGATCATCAGATTCAAGGAGATCTGAAAATACAGAGTAATATCATTGTGTTCTGGTATCATAATATATACTGCCCCTCGTTCGCTTTTGCGGTACTTTTAAAATTTTGTCTATAAAATTTTCATGGCAGTTTCAAAGCATTAAAGTGTAGCTAATGGAATAAAATGGCTTCAGATGAAAAAAGTTACTGAGATTACACCGGTGACACAACTAAAATTTAGGGCAAAGAACTAAGAATCAAAGAAAAATATTCGGGAAAATACTTTTTAAAGGTTGCTTTAACCATCCCATAAAGAGGATGTATAATGGCAGTGACAAGATGTTACATCACGCAGGAGGCTGTCCCGGTGTGCGATCCTGGTGTGTGCAGGTAGGAGAGGGTATAGGATTTTTCTCAGGCTGACAATAGGAATCTCTGCAGGACCCTCTCTTTTTATAAGGGGCATTCTGGCTTCTTAGTCAAGACCGGGCTTATGTGGTATCGGAGTTCCCACTATCACTAGGGAAAGTTGGAGCAAAGAGTGGTAGATTGAAAGCTCATAACTAAGGGAGCTAAGCGGTCAGTGCTGGGGCTGGGGCAGGTTTGGTGCTGAGTGGAAGAGGAATAAAAAGGCTGTGAGGGAAGAGCAGGGAGAGGAAAAAGAGAACAGAATGAAGCCATCTGGCTACCAACAGTGCTAGAAGAGAAAGAGTTCACTGCTTTGCTTGTAAACTGTCTGGACCCCCTACCTGAATGGTAACCACAGGAACCACAGCATCAAATGAAATGGTTTATTTGATAGGAAGTGGAATCAGCAAACCCCAGAGCCACCGAGGTCTGTGTAGCTCCCAGATCCTACCGAACGCCCATGTCTGCTGCATGTGTGTTGACTGGAGGGCAGCAAGCACCCACTTTGAAAGATGAAGGTGGGGAGGCAGGTGAAGGGCATGATATATTAGCATCAAAACTTCTTCCAGACTTAAGCTTTCCTCAGGTTCCTTTGATGATAGGAAGGCACTCCAACAGAGATTTCTCAGAGAAAAACCTTTGCTTTCTCAGAAGATTCCCACCACCTTTGTTTTAAAGACTCACTCCAACTGTTTCAAGCAAGGACAGAATGCACATGAATTTGAGTGTCCAGTTTGTCATCTGTTGTAAATTTACTTTTCTAAGTGAATTAACCTCTTTAGCTCAGCTGCCTGGCTTTAAAAATAGAAGCAATTATATCAAGCTCACAGTCCTGCAAATCTCTTTTAGTAACAAATCTACGTAATCAACTATCTCTTGGACACCACTGGGAGGCTTCAGGCAGCTGGAACATACGTTTTCCTAACAGACCCTCTCTCCCCAAACCTGCTGTCCTCTCTCATTAGCTGGTGCTACCACCATCTACCAGGCCTCCAAGCCAGAAAAGCAAGTCTTTCCGAATTTCTTATTGCTTGATTTAGACCTTCTGCTTAATTGACATTTCTCAAAACCATGCTTCCCCTATTCCTACTGAGCCTATCTTCATTCAGACTCTCATCACTGGCCTGGGTGAACACAACCACAATCACTTCCTAATTGACTGTCTTCACTCCAGTCCTGGATTCTCCACTAGCCCTGCCCAGAGGGACAATTTTATCTTTTGACCGTCATCCATGAGGAGGACTAGAAAAACATGGGCAGAGAAGCAGGTAGAGGTGATCAGATATGGGGGTCTGGGAACGAAAATCATTAAAATCGGCAAGGGGATCTTTTTCTTTCGATTTAAACTCCTTTCATTCTAATGAGTACCGCAAAATGAATGTCATTAGAAGTCAGAAGAAAGAAAGAAAGAAGGAAGGAAGGAAGGAAGGAAGGAAGGAAGGAAGGAAGGAAGGAAGGAAGGAAGAAAGAAAAAACTTTCTTCATCCTTTCCCAAACGTATAACGCTTTATTTGTTTGGAATTGTCAAGAACAGAGAAGTCATTCTTTTTTTACCTGATTTTTTAAACCCAGTTGTGCATAACATTTTTCTCTATCTCACAGTTGTATGCCGGAACATAAAAACTTGAAAAAACAACAAAAGCACTTTCTATTTTGCAGAGGTGGTGAAATGCAGCGTTGCTCTCTTCATTTTGTACCCAGCTGGCTGACACAGTAATCTCATAAGCAAGTATGTGACAATTCTGTTATGCACGAGCTTGTCTCGGTAAACTAAGTTATGAACTCACTAAAACTACCTGCGTCTGAATGGAAGGTTCAGCTCTTGCAGTAAAAGCACTACACATCTTCTGAGAACCTGCACCCTAGAATAAGGGCCAAGGACAGAGGCCTGATTTGGCCTAATTCTCCAAAAAGAAGTGACTAATAATAGGTGGTTTCTCAGTTCAGCAAGGAAGGAGTGGATCTTATAGAGGGGAGTATCTGAAATACTGTAGACCTGGGTCCTAAAATAGACTCATACAACTTTGGATCTAGAAAACACATCAGAAAAGCAACCGCGTTGTTTTAATAGAAAAGCATGCGGAAACTCAAAAAGCTGGAACAACTGCACTCAGCTAAGAGGGAACGGATCCGAGCCTAGAACACTGTGGTCTCCTTATAGACAATACACATTTGCTTCATCCAAAGTAGCAAATACTGAGAGGTCAATCCCTCATCTAAGTCATGATAGGTACTAAGAGATCTCAGCTTCCCAAATATGAACCACTCTGGAGAGACTCCAAGCACACTTGTTAACACATAAAGATATCCCCAGTGTACCTGCTCTCGAACCAAAGCCTGTGTCCGGTGTCAGAGGCAGAAATGCTGCAGTTCACCAGTCCCAAACAGAAGGAGGATCATAAGACCAATACTCCTGAAGTTATACCCTCAGTACAATGAAGGAATAGCGTTGCCTCTCCCCTATAGGTACTTAGATGCCTCCACTTCCGATACCAGTTGTCCTATGAGCCACAGATCCTTGAGATGGAGTTGGTCACTCACACAGCGATCTACTGACTCATTTAGGTGTCTACTGCACCAGGCATCATTGTGGATGCTGCAGCAAACCCAACAGATGTAGTCGCCTCCTTTGTGGGACTTTCACTATAGCAAATCTTTTATCATTTGCCTGCTGCTGGTCTCCAAGCTCTACTGAAGGCTTAAAAAAAATGCACTGATAAAATAAAACCTGGTCATATATGAAAAGACTAGAAAAATAAGCAAGTTACTTTTTTTCTGAAAAATTAATGACACAAAGCATACGAACATAAATTCCCCCTAAAAAACAATAGAGATATTTTCTTAATCACCTGAACATAAAACCTTTAAAAGAAAATTTAAGTTAAAGGAGAAAAAGTGCCTTAGGTCACAGCATATAGCATATTTAGCAGAGGATAATGAGAAATGGAAGTAAAATATAAAATTAGGTTCCTGCTCTTCTCTAAATCAGATCCCTGGCTTGCAAATGCCTCAGCTACAGTGTTTCCCATCTCCTGTCCCTTGCACATTTCATGTTTTAATTAAACAGACAATCTATTTCTCTGAGCTTTATTTCATACCGTCTAATTTCTCAGATCCCTGAAATCTGGTCACCTTTTCATTGATACATGGATCCAGTAAAGTGGCCAAATCCCAAGATCCCTGCTCAGTTCTTAAGAGCTTCCTGGTTTTTGCCAAATGTTACGCTTCTGAATGTGCGCTTATTTCTAAAATCACTTTCGTCAGTTTCTCTTGTTAGCCTTCGATCAATCCAGACCACCACCTCTGGATACCTCTCCCTTCTTCCCTTCCCTTTTTAATTTAGGAAGTAGATCCCATATTCTTCCAAAAACATTTCAAGTGTCTTACAAGGTAAACATAAACTAGAGTAATTTGGAATAAAACAGTCTTAATCATACTCATGAAGTAAAAGACAAGTAGATATTATCCTTTGTTTGAAGTAAGCAGCAATCTGGATTGGGCACAGAACCGAGCTTCGCATTTTCTGCCAGTTGAAACACAAAGAGGGACATGTTGAACAGCATTCTTTTCATTATCTGACAAAGTACACACATTTGTCTCTGTAGTCTGTGCTACTTCCTGGAACAGAACTCAAGCAGGAATTTATGACATGAAACCCCGCAGAAAACACACCAAGTAACACATCACTTCAATTATGTGATTATAAAGTTATGTGATTACAAGAACTCCACTCGGACCACCCTTCGTAAAAACAGCAAGTATAAAGTTAATGTAAAATTTAATGAAAGGATTTGGGAGGGAAGGTGCACAAGGGACCCCAGAGCCTTGCATTCTCAGGATTTAAACTAAGACAGGAGGTAATTTTAAAGATAGAAATAGGGACCATGTCTGTTAGATTCTCTCAAATACCAGATTCCTTAGGTAACACTGCCTGAGGCAAGATTATTGTCAGCTCATGATTAAACTCTCACAAAAACGGCAGTGTAAATATTCTGAGTTGTCAGTTAATACAAAACCTCCTTGCTTTAGTTATTACTTACGACTTGTCATTTTTGTCAACAACCACATCTGTTCTCATCACAGACAAGTAGTCCTTCAACAGTAGAAATGCCAGCCTAGGAACAATTGGTTTTCTTATAATTGGCCTTGGACAGGTTCTCAGTAAAGACTCCATCATCTGGATCTTCTAATACAAGGAAAAGAATTTCACTATTTCTTTTTTGAGCCTAAATGATTTTTATTTTCTTCTGCGATTAGTTTTTCTCACCCATGGAAACCTCAGTGTTTGTCTCTTACAGATTATGTATGCCTCTTGAATATTAAGAATAACACTACCCCCAAAGATCCCATCATTCTAAGTGAGCTCAAAAAGTTACCCTTAACATAACTACCCAAACCCAACCTATTAGTTGAATCAATTTTGATTAACTATAGTAAGAGTACAACAGATTATTTCCATTTATATTTAATTGATACTGATTTGTACCTTTATGTACTAACTAGTTAATAGTCTACATCTTAAGATCTCTGATTAAAGACAGTACAATGATCAATCTAGAACTAGGAGAAGATTTGTGTCTTATATACTAAGTAGACCATGTACCTAGCTCTCCTACCAAAGTCCAAATGGAATGTTTGTTAAAAAGACACAAAAGGGGCACCTGGGTGGCTCAGTCAGTTAAGCGCATCTGTCTTCAGCTGAGGTCATGATCCCAGGGATCAAGTCCCATTTAATGCATACACTCCCTGCTGAATGGGGAGTCTGCTTTTCCCTCTTCCACCCCGAACCCCTTGCTTGTGCTCAATCTCTCTCCCTCTATCTCTCTCTCAAATAAATAAAATCTTTAAAAAAAAAGAGAGAGACAGTGTTGAGTCATATAACTTGTCTGCATTTTGCCTTAAGATTATAGGTTAGATTTCCACTTCTGACCGTAATGTAGTAATTTGAATCAACTTGCCTTCCCACCAAAAACAACTAAAAAATTAGACAATATATAAAAAAGAACTCTTTATAGATATTGGACCCCATACAAGACAGAACTTGTGATCCCTGAGAGACAAACAAATGAGATGAGCCCTACAGTTACTCGAAGTTTCTACCTGGCCGCACTTTCTGGACAGCTGTGCAGGGAGAGGGATCCCATACAAAGCACGGTGGGGGCTCGCCAGTTCATGGTAAATAGGAGTTCTAATATCTGTACTCACTATTTTATACCAGCAGTTAAAGTTTTAACTTATAACGAGATCTAGTGGGATCTTAAATTTTTCAGATGATGTGCTGTGGTAAAATAATTTGAATTTCGTAAGACTTTCAAATACACGTAGGTTTAAAATTGGAAAATCTATTAGAGAAAACAGATCACTTAAAAAAAAATAAATCGAGTGATCAGTTCAACAGATATAGTTAGAGCATTTAAAAAATCTTTCACTAAACCTTTTGTTTTAACTAGACATCAAGAACTTAGGAAGTGGAAATAGAAAGTGATTATGGAGCATGATAAAGAACACCTAAATCCACTACTCAGCAGCACACCAAATAATGAAATTATTTCTTTATTCTCAATGTCTGTGAAGACTAGAGATTTTCCCATTAAAGGCAGCAATAAGACCCAAGTACTTCTATTTCCTTTGTTACTTGTTATTCTAGAATTGCAAAAATGTCTCACAACCTCTGGAATCACTGTGTTGTCTACCTGAAACTAATGTAAACATTACGTGTCAACTATACATCAATTTAAAAAGTCTAACAATAAGGGGATGGCTTAAAATATATATCATGTATATATAAAGTAACCATTAAAACAATGTTGCAGATAATTAAAAAGAAAATATGTGTGACTTTTTAATAGCTTCGTGGTATTCAATTTTTCTTTCTTTTTTTTTTTTAAGATTTTATTTATTTATTTGACAGAGAGAGAGATCACGAGTAGGCAGAGAGGCAGGCAGAGAGAGAGCAGGAAGCAGGCTCCCCGCTGAGCAGAGAGCCCGATGCGATGCGGGGCTCAATCCCAGGACCCTGAGATCATGACCTGAGCTGAAGGGAGAGGCTTTAACCCACTGAGCCACCCAGGCGCCCCTAGTATTCAATTTTTCGTTATTAATCTGTAATTGTTAGACACGTCTTAGAACATAAAAAATTGATGAAACAAAATGCAGCAACTTTGATTATTTGAGTCATATATTATTTTACCTTACTAAATTTTCTAAAGCAAGCAAGAATTCCTTTTGTCAGGATTAGGTTTCAAGAAAAAAAGATTACATATAAATTATATGTACATATACTTGTCTAAACATACAGAATAAGTGGAAGACTACCCATCAAGCTGTTAATCCTGGTTATCTTTTAAGCTAGTGGCATTGTGAATATGTGGGCCAGGGACAAAGATCTCTATATTATTTGATATGCTACAGACACACATACTGCTTTTGTAATTTAAAAAGCCAATAACATAAATTCATTTGCAGAACTACCATAAATAAAATAAAATTAAAAAACAATGGCACATAAGGACAAATAATTATTTGCCAAATATGATATATTGGCATTTTTAAAGTATTAACAGCACAGATAACAAAAGAAACACCAACACACCACTGGAAAATGGCAATATTGAAATAAAAGCAATATATATATATATATATATATATATATATTTCAAATTCCTTGCCTTGCTCATTATCCCTAAAAGCACGTAAAATCTGATCAATTGCATGTTTCAAAAATTATCAAAAGATTTTGTCAACATTTCCCAATTGACAAAAGTCCCAAAAAGATACATGCTGTTGAAATTACGTCGAGAACAATTGTATTATAAACTAGTGCAAAAAGCAAGAAACAAGTGTTGGCGAGGATGCAGAGAAAAGGAACCCTCACTGCACTGTTGGTGAAAACGCAAACTGGTACAGCCACTCTGGAGAACAGTATGGAGGTTCCTCAAAAAGTTAAAAACAGAACTACTCTACAATCCAGTAATTGCACTACTAGATATTTACCCAAAGAATACGAAAACACTAATTCAAAAGGATATATACACCCCTGTGTTTAATGCAGCATTATTTCCAATAGCCAAATTATGGAAGCAGTGTAAATGTCCATCATTATACATATCCTTTGTCCATATATATATCTTCTATCTATCTATCTTCTAAGATACATACACACACGCATGTGCATGTGCGTGCACACACACACACACACACACACACACACACACTGGAATATTACTCAGCCATAAAAAAAGAATGAACTCTTGCCATTTGCAACAGCATGGATGGAGCTAGAGAGGATAATGCCAAGTGAAATAAGTCAGTCAGAGAAAGACGATTATCACATGATTTCATTCATATGTGTGGAATTTAAGAAACAAAACAAATGAACAAAGGAGAGAAAAAAAAGAGATAAATCAAGAAACAGACTCTTAAAGTAGAGAACAAACTGTTGGTTACCAGAAGGGAGGTGGTGGTAGGGGTGCTAGGTGAAATAGGTGTTGGGGTTAATGAGTGCACTTATCATGATGAGCACTGAGTAATGTATGGATTTTTAAATCATTAAATTTACACCTGAAGTTAATACAACACTATATGTTAACTACACTGGAATTAAAATTTAAAAACTTAAAAATACAAAGTAAAACAAGATAACCAGTCTAGCAAGGGCAAAAGCAAAAACAAAAACAAGAATCAAAAACTTAGTGTGAAAAGATAAACTGGAATTTTTTGCCCAAAAAATAATTTTTTTTCCCAAAAAAGAATTTGACCATATATCCATATATAGACTGTTAACATTTCCTACTACTGACACTAGTAATTCCACTCAAGGAATCTACCCAAAAGAAATAACAGATTCAAAGAAAAATGTGTGTTAAAAGTAATTTTTATAATACTATTATGAAAATAATCCAAAACCCAACAATAGAAAGATGGCATACTAAGTATAATATATTCAAATTGTAACAGCGTATAGCCTATCAGTGGCTTAAACTAATTTTCATTTTTAGTGTTATCTGAAATTTTGACACCATAGACTACTATAAGTCCTTTTGGACTGAGGGACCATCTGGCTAAATTTCTACTTTTTTAGTCAAGGGCAATGATGTTTTTCTCCATGTCTCCGCTAAAAACTGACCACTGAACTCAGTCTATCTGAAAGGGAACTCCCCTTCCCTTCTAAGGTCAGGGGATACTGCAGTTAAGGAACTCCATTAGTGCGAGGGCTCCTACCTGTTCTCACCTTCCCTCAGCCTTAGACTGGATCCCCAAACCTGCACCAAGCTATAAAGAAAGGCTCACGCTTGTGCATAGGAGGGTGCTCCTCGACGCATGGGCGTAAACCACCCAGCAAGCACTGCCAACCCCTTTCTGTCCCCACCCCGCCAAAAACAAACAAAAACAAAATATCTCTGTTTAAAATGCAAGTCTTTTTCAAACAAAAGTGATTTCAGCTCCTCTGGCATTTGGTTCTCTCCAGTCTTGAATGCCTCAGTCTTTCTACACACTCCTCGGGCTGTGGCGTTCTCTGCAGGTGCATATAGACAGAGTCCTCAGGAAGAGTCACTAGTGTGTTACTGTTGGACCACAGCCAAAGTAAGATCGACACATTAGAATTAGACGCAAATGCCATTAAAAAATGGGGGGTACAGATGGTTAGAAACACAGATATCACACAGTCCTATTTATAAGAAAAAAATTCAAGAAATCATTGTGGTAAATGATTTAGTAAAAATCATTTAGGTAAATGGATTTACCTAAAAATGTTTTGGGTTTTACAGTCCAGACAAACATGGTTTTCAGATCCGGCAACTGGATCAACATTTCCCTTATCGTGGTTCATAGATTACATACTAAATTACTAAACAGAACTTCCTCAAGCTGTACAGTAGTTTTTACTGAACATGAACAACTGTGCAGCACTAATGAGAAATATGAGCTCCACGGGACACACTCTTCTTACATGAGAAGCCAGTAACCCTACAATTCAGTGATTCACTCATGCTACCGTGGTAGCCTCCAACAAAATACATAACATCATACGAAGGATTTAATTCTCCGGCATTTGAAAATATTACTGTTGATTATGATTTCCTCAATATGCAAAACCCACTTTGTTCAGCAAACATTTATTATTTGCCTTGGTCAGCACTGGACTGGAGACTAGATGAACATTGTCCTCATTCTTGAATTGCTTACCATCTCGTAGAAAGTAACTGCTTACACTTTGATGTTAAATATAAACACTTAATACAAAAATATCTTGGAAGTATGGAGGTAACAAGAAATGCCTGAGTTCAACCAGCTCACCTTTTTTCTCTGCTCTCTATTAAGCTAATATGTATACAGTGTTTGAAATTATTAGAGCAGCTGATAAAGTCTTTATCTTTGCATAAAGGATAGCAAATGCCCAATCTATTAACAAAAACTGGATCACAAAGGAATTATTTATCTTTTGACTTTTTTTCTTTAAAATTTCAGGTGTGCAGTGTTGAGTTCATCAGACACCTTCTTTTCTAGCCTGCTCTCATCTTTGCAAACTCTTCTCCTCCTTTATTTTAATGCATTTATTCCCCTTTCATCCCCATCTCCAACCCCATTCTTCACCTCGGACACCCACTCTAATATAACCAATACACGTCCTTATTGTATATACATCTTCTGAAGAAAACAGTATTCTTGTGTGTAACACTTAATTTACATGAGTTAAACTGTACTATAAATTTTAGCAGTTTTTTTCCAACTCAACACTACACTTTTAAAACATATCCACGTGTTGGGTCTAGCTCATCCTCACATCTTTCTGATGCAACTATGTCAAGTTCCATCATGTCCGTACACTACATTTTTGTCATCCACATCCCTAGTGAGGACGTCTACACTGCCTCCAACTTTTGTTCCTACAGGTAGTGCTGTAGTGAACATCTTCCTACATGTCCCCTCATGGGCCAATGAAAACTTTTCATGGACAGATACTTCCTGGAATAGGATTGCCGGAGTCAGGTATAAATATATTAATTTTTCTAATTGCTGCCAAACTGCTCTTTAGAATGATGTCAACCATTTATCATCTTACCACTGGGGCATGAAACATCCCATTTCTTCCCATTTTCTCAAACATCAGATATTATCGAACTTGTATTTTTTGTGAATCCAATGGGATAAAGAAAAATACATTGTTATGATTTAATTTCTCTGAATTGTGAGGTTCAAGTAAAAGCTGAACATTCCAGGGCGCCTGAGTGGCTCAGTGGGTTAAAGCCTCTGCCTTTGGCTCGGGTCATGATCTAAGGGTCCTGGGATTGAGCCCCGCATCAGGCTCTCTGCTCAGCGGGGAGCCTGCTTCCCCCTCTCTCTCTGCCTGCCTCTCTGCCTACTTGTGACCTCTCTCCTCTTTGTCAAATAAATAAATAAAATCTTTAAAAAAAAAAAAATTTGTAAAAAAATTTTAAAAATTTTAAAAAAAAGTTGAACATTTCTTCACATACTTAATTATTTTGGTTTCCCTGTCAACAATGCTCAAGCGCGAGGCTTGTCCACTAAGGGGGCTCCTGAGTGAGTCCCACACAAAAGAACATGCCGGCCAACACTTACCTCCCGCCTTCCACCTCTTGAGGTCAACAGGAGGCCCTATGTGTTCACTGCACCACCCTTGCCCTAGCCCTCTCCATCCTTTGGTGTGTCTATCCTAAACCTTATCTTTCAATGTGTCCCTCTTCTTCTAGCTCTAATACAGCCCTCGATGCCTTCAGAAGACCCTACATGCCATGCACCTCACCTGTAAAAGCTGTTATTCCTCCCCAGTCCTTGAATCCCAGTGTTTGGAGAAGGTGTGGGTGTTTTCTTTGGCTCTTGTTCCAGGCCATTCTCTCCCTCTCTTCCCTAAAATCTGTGAATCCTGTGTTGTCACAATGCATCACATACCACTGCTCATGGCTGCTGTCCTCTGCTTGTGTCTGTTCTCCTCCTCACTCCCAGAGACATTGGGCTTACACCCTCTCCCCTGAAACATCCAAAATGTCTTTCCCCATTTTCCCTCACAATGGGCCCTGCTTTCTACCTGACCAAGAAAATGGAACTACTCAAAACTCCCTCACCCTTTTCCACATCCATCTAGCACACAGGAGCTACGTACATACCTTCCCAAGAGTTAAGTGGATGAGCTCTTCAGGCTCATGTCAAGGGTCAGGGCCTTCAGCGTGCACAAGACGTCACCTGTTCTCACATGCTCAAGGGCACTGGTCTAGCAATTTTCTCCTCTGTCCCCTGTCTTAGCAATCTTCTCCACATTACTGGATCATTCCTGAACATACACTTATACTATGATTTCTCTGATGTTAAACTGATCTAAAAAAAAAAAAAAAAAAAATCACCCTCTGCATTGCTTTTCTCTCTAGCTACTATCCGATTTCTCTATTTCTGATTATAGCAAAACTCCCTGAAAGAGCTGTCTGTATTTCAATCTAATTCATCTCCCTCCGATCTCTCTTAACCCAGGCCAAGCAGATTGTCTTACCATCACCCCAAGTCTTCTCTTGTCAAGGTCACAATGACCCCTATGTTGCCAAATTTCATGGTCAATTTTTAGTTTACCTTATTTAAGCTATCAGCAACATTTTGCATAGTTAAACACTTCTTCCTAAAACAGTTTCCCTCAGTTGGATTCCAGGACACCATTCTCCTGGTTTCTCACTCATCTCAATATTCCTTTTCAGTTTTTTAGCTCTGAGCCTTCTCCTAACACCTCTGAATCACTGTAGTTACTTAACCTGTCTGAGTGTTGCTTTGTCATCTATCTTGCATAGTTACCATGAGGATTCACTGAAACACTACATCAAGAAACAAACATTAAGCTTGGAACATAGAACTTCAATGAGTGATCACTATTACCATTAGCAGTAGCAAACAGGATATCATGGGACCATTAGAATTCTCAGGTAAGGAGTAATAAAAAAAAGAGGCCTACAGTAATTCCCAGTCAGCTTTCCCTAGGAGTGTATAAAAAATAAAAGGTCACAACTTTAACCTTTAAAAGAAATATATGCCACTACAATAAAGACTCATTTTATTTCTTGATATGAAAAGTCTTCATTATAACTCTTAAATACAACCAGGAAACTGAAATGAAGAATATTACTTTAAATAGGAGTTTGTAAAAACACATTTTAGAAACGCAGGGTTTTGTTGTTGGTTTTTTTTTTTTGGTTTAAATAAAATTGTCAAAATAAAAATAAACAAATGCTAACAAACAAAAATAAACCCACCATTATTCTATTGTTCTATTACACCAATACGCAAGCCAACAGTCATTAAGGGCAATGAAATACTGTTCTTTTTTTAAGCTTACAATGCCATTAAGAAATTTCAAGAGTTTGGATTAGGGAAAAATTATGTAACTAGGAAAACATCATTAGTCACAAAGGGGTAGCGTATGCTGCAGTTATAAACAACCCCAACGGCTTACGACACAGACTGTGGGGTCTTTTCCTCACCTGCATCACATCTTATCACACACAGGGCTCTGCCTCGTGCTGTCTTCCCTTTAAGACTAGGCTGATAGAGAAGCCATTATCTGGAACACCACCTATCACTCTAATGGGGGAAAGATGTACCAAGGAACACATCAGCTCTTAAGCCGTCCTCTGCAGTGACACCCATCACTTTCTTCACATGTTAAAGGCTAAAGCAAATCACCTGACTACACGTAACTGTAATTGGGTACAGTCATGCAACCCTTCCCCATGCGTGGAAGAGGAGAACGAGCTTGAGATAGCTTCCAGCACTGAATTCAATATTCAGAACTCAGTACCCAGTTCTTTGACTCTTTGGATAGAAAGAACCTCTTAACCCCCAATAGTCCTTATAAAGCAGGCAGGTAAGAACCTTCTCTAGAATTGCAAAGTGTATACTACTTTCACAGTAGCAAATCTGAACTTAAATCTGCAAAGAAAAAGGTTCCTTTAAGGTAGCAAGACTTGTTGATACAAGTACTAAACTAGGAATTGGTATTTCTGTCTAGGCTTTACCACTGATATCTTCTGTGGCCTAAAGCAAGTTGTTTAATAACACCGTCCTTCAAGAAAATAAGGAGACATGGATGACTGATTGACAGCAGAACATTTCTGAGCAGAGTAAGGAGGTGGTTGAGATTAATAGTGAAATCTTCCCATCGGATGGAAGCCTGAACTATGCAGTGACTGGCACTAAAGAAGAAAAACACTGACATACAAAGTGCTTCAAATCCTACATGACGGGCTGTCTATATTTTAAAGAGTTATTATATACGAGCATGTCATATTCCCTCCTCTGTTTCATTCTGATGGAAAAAGGAAACCCACAAGCTCAAATCTGGCTCTGAATGTTCCCTGTAGTCATAGACGCATTATCAGGAGCTAGCTACATGATATTATATTTATCTCATATCCCAATGTGAATGTCTGCATTGCCTTGTGAAGAGTCCCCAGAGAAAAGAGAAATACCTTCTATAAAGACAAACTTTTTCCCACGCAAGGTTGCAAACAATGGCATGCAGACATTGTTAGTAGTAACTTGTGATGCTCTAAGTGATCACAACACAAACTGAACCAGATCAAAATATTTGAACAATTATGCATTTTTTAAACAAGGCATTTCAAAACACAGGCATTATGCAGCATGACACACTACAGATTATGAAATTTATTTTTCCTATTTGGTTTGTTTTTTCAAATCACAATTTATAAGTATTTTCTAAATCTAATAATTCAAACATAGAAACATTTGGGACATTCATCTGATCCTCACAGATGGGGGTAACCTCTAATAAGTTCTATTAGCCTCATTTTCTCTATATAATCCATACATAAGCACCCTCAACTCCTTTTTTAAGTTTTTATGTAAATCAGATAAAAGTCCTTATATTAAAGTGTAATTTATTTTTTCCCAAGACAATATGACTTACAGACATTTCCATGTAAATACATACAGCTTTACCCTGTTTTTGAATTGGCTGCATAAATACAGGTATACGTTACTTAACAATTTCATGGACAATTATGTGGGCCGTTTCTGAATTTGTATTGTTAAAGGTAAGGTGCAAGCTTTTAAAAATGTATCTTTAAAGTAGAATTTTAGTAATGGATTTGCTGGGTCAATGACATGCTTCTTTAAACTTTTAATAGTTATTGTAAGATTGCCTTTCCATTAGATTCCCCCATTTTAACACTGTGACCAGTGTGTAAGAGTGCCAGCTCGCCCTACAATGTCAATAGCTTGGGTCAAGCTAATGTATGAAAGCCAAGCCATTTTTTTAATTTGTTTTTTCCTAATAAGCGATAAATAACTTGCACATTTTCATTGCATTATTATACTTCAATGAACTGAACTTCCTGTTTGGAGACATTTTGCAACTGTACAACTTGTATTTTTTTTTACTAATTTGTAGAAACAGTCCAGCTATTCTATGTAACAACCTGTTGTCTGTTGAATATGTTGTAAATATTTTTCCATTATAACACAAGTTTTTTTTAACTTTATATTTAGTGCATTTTGTTATGCAGAAGTCTAAATCTTTACTTATCCAAATCTTTATTTATCCAAATCTGTAGTCTTTGTGTGTTGCTTAGGAAGACCTTCCTTCCCTAAATTAATCTGATTATTATCCTATTCTTTCTTCAAATCCTGTCTTTTAAAGCCAGACTGATTAAGGTATTATTCACAGGCAATAAAATTCATTTTATTTTTAGTGCACAAGTTTTGACAAATGCTTCAAGTCATGGTACAACCACTACAATCAAGATATGGGACAGTTTCATCTCCCAAAGACATTCCCTCATGTTCCTTTTGTCAATCCTTGGCCCAATACCCAGACTCTGGCAACTACTGATGTTTTTTCTGTTCCTATAGTTTTACCTCTTGCATAAAGTCATATAAATGGAATTTTATGTTCTGTAGACTTTTGAGTCTAGCACTTTCACTTAGCATAATAGACTTGAGAATCACCTCAGGTAGTTGTAGGTTGTCAGTCCATGGTCCCTTTGGCCTGCTGTGTGGTATTCTATCATATGGATGTATCACATCTTACTTTACCCCTTACCAGTTGAAGGGCATTTGGGTAGCCTTCAATTTGGATGATAACAAAAACACTAGGAATATTTACTACGAGATTTTTTTGTCCCAGGTAAATTCCTAGGAGTGGAAATGTTAAATTATACGGTAAACTATGTGTAACTTTAAAAGAAATTCCTAAACTCTTTTCCAAAAGGGCTGTACCACGTTTGCCTTCTCACCAGCAGCGTAGGAAAGTTCCAGTTTCTCTGCATCCTCCTGAACACTTGGCATTATTGGGTTTTTAGTTGTTTGTTACTTAAGCCATTCTAATAAGTGTGTGGTGATAGAACATAATGGACTTAAATTTGCATTTCCCCTCCGACTAATGACATTAAGCATCTTTTCATGCATTCCCCATTCTTCTATTTTCTTGGATGAAGTAACTGTTCAAATCTTGTGCCCATTTTTTAGGAGGATGATTTCTTATTATTGTTTTGGAAGTTATTTATATAGTCTAGATACAAGTTCTGTATCAGAGATGTGTATTTTCTCCCAGTCTGTGGCTTGTCTTTGTACTCTATAAACACTAGCTTTAAACGACCAGAGATTCTTAATTTTGATGAAGTCCAGATGATCAATTTGTTCTTTTAAGAGTTATGTTACTAAAAACTCTTATTTAGGATATATTTGCCTAACCCAGGGTCATAAAGATTCTCTTATATTTTACTCTAGAAGTTTTATAGTTCAGGTTTTATATTTAAGTCTACGATCTGTTTTGCGTTAGGAATGGTATGCTAGGACTGCCATAACAAAATACCACAGACTGGGCAGCTTAAACAGCAGAAATTTATGTTCTCACGGTTCTGGAGGCTGGAAGTTCAACGTCAAGGCATCAGCAGGTTTTGTTTCTTCCAAGACCTTGATCTTTACCTTGCAGACAGCCTTCCCTCTATGAGCAGACCTCCCTGGGTTCTCTCTGAATCTTAATTTATTTTTATAAGCACCCCAGTCAGACTGGATTAGGGCCTACCCTAATGGCTTCATTATAATGGAATCATCACTCTTAAGGCCCACACTCCAGGTACAGTCGAATCCTGAAGTCTGGGGGTTAGGACTTTAACATCTGCATGTTGCATCTGGGGTTGAGGGCAGTGACACAACTCAGTCCATACCATTAATGAAAGTTCACTTTTTGTATATGGAGATCCAATTGTTCCAGCATGGATTGCTGAAAACACTATTCTTTCTCTTTAGTGGTGAACCTGTTTTCCTTCTGTTCTAGAAGCAAAATAGTACTGGTATCTGACTCCTTGACCAGGTCTTTCTCTTCTTAAATTTCTGGTTAGTTGCCCGGAAACCTTATTTGAGCCTCATTCTGGAATTTATGGGTTCAAGAAAAGTGATGATTTTGTATATTTTTCTTTTTCTTGTTAGGATGGGAGAGACTCTCTATTCTTTCAAAATTCTATAATGCTATTTTAATTTTTCTATGATTTACTCATTAAATTCAGATTTTCTTTTTGGTCTCTCAGTAAAAGTTCCTATTTTTTCATAAAGTCCTTACATTTTATAAGATTTATTTCTTGGCACTTAGATTTTTAATTTGTTATTTTGCTGCTTTTAACAGTATCATTTACCTCATTATGTTTTAAACTATTATCGCTGGTGCATAAAATGATTTTGTAAATTGATCGGCAAATTCACTGAAACTTTTAAAAATGAAATCCAAGAATTAACCAGTTGATTCTCTTGAATTTTTGAGCCCATTTATTTTTGGGTTTGTAGCTCCTAGAACTATCCTACTGCTAGAGCAATATATTCTCCTGTGCTTGGACTACAGTTTCATCTTATTTTTGTCCATAGATCTGATCCCATTTTCCCTTTCAGAAATTTGTAGCTTGTGTATGATACACTATTGTTGTCCCATGCTTACATTTTTTTTCAGTCTTTTTGTAATTTCATGAAATATATTTGGCAACTTGAGCTCCACCCTTGCCTACTCTGAGATGGCCCCTCCCCTGACTTTCCCCTGTTCCTGAGTAAACCTTGATGGCAGATCAGGTATATTTTAGAAATCTACACATACAAGTTTCAGAAAATTAAATTTTTTTTAAGATTTTATTTATTTATTTGACAGAGAAATCACAAGTAGGCAGAGAAGCGGCAGAGAGAGAGCAGGAAGCAGGCTCCCCGCTGAGCAGGGAGCCCGATATGGGGCTCGATCCCAGGACCCTGAGACCATGACCTGAGCCGAAGGCAGAGGCTTAACCCACTGAGCCACCCAGGTGCCCCAGAAAATTAAATATTTTAAAAATACTAGGTAAACTTAGCCTTAAATAGCTTCTTGCAAACTGGGTAATTAGTTGCAAAGTACAAACTCAAAATTACTAAAAAAATTAAATACCTATGGTATCCTTTCTCTATTATTCTCATTAGGTTTTAGAATCAGGGTAACTCTCAGCTCATTCATTGAGTCTGGAAGGCTCCTAGTTTGTTCCTTTCTAGAAAATTGTATCTAATATGGAAATCATATGGTCTTTGTAGTTTGCTAGACCTTTCCAGGAAAATTAATTTGCATTAGTGCCAATAATAGGAACAGATTTCAATCACTATTTCAAGTTTTTCAATAGCATTGGTCTATCCCAAAGTTTTGGTTCTATTTGAGTTAATGCAACTAAAAAACTTATTTAATCTAGGTTTTCACATTGCTTCTATAAAGCTTTTCATGGAATTCTTTTATATTTTAATTGCTTTAATTTCTGCGATTATTTTTCATTGCTCATGCTCTCTAATGTTCTGTGAAACTTGTCAAAAAGATATCTTTTAATAATTACTTTCAAACCACGAGCTTCTGGTTTTTAACATCTGTTTGAAAGTTTTCTATCTTTTTGGCTTTTATATTTAGTAATTTCTACTTCCCTTGAGTTTATTTTGCAGTAGTAACTTCTTGAGGTTAGCACATTTCATTCATTTTCATAATAAGTGTATTGAAGACTCTAAAATCTCTGTAGTTTCTCGTTGATGGCTTCTCACAGGCTTTAGGCTTCCTTTGTCATTTCTTTTCAAGTTATTACAGAACTGCTTTAATGGGACCAGGACCCAGATTTCCTTCCAGTATGGATGCCACTGCTGTGGTCCCAGAGTCCTCACCACCTCACCTGGGTTACCTGGAGCTTCCGTGCACCCCAGCCAGGAGCACCCCTTCCCAAAGTGGCATTTGCCTCCCTCCACCTTTCCTGCTATGTCTATTTTCCTGACCCCAAAGAGAAACTAAGCTGCCTTTTGCTCCCAACATGACTCAGAGATTCTAGCATATAAAGATAGCTTGGTTTTGTTTTATTTCACTTACATGCCATTTAACCCCTAGAACTCAAGTGTGTATCCATGACTGCAGGATTAGCGTTACACACTAGAATGCTTTAGAGTCATCCCTTACATCTGATGGCAAAGACATAGCTACATATTAGACCAAGCCCATGCACCCACTTCTCTTCCCTGTAAGAGGAGGTTTTTAAGTAAGACCTCCCAATTCTGGATGCAAAGAGATCCCTGACATCTACCCCATATGCTGTCAGCAGTGCTCAAGTATTTCTCAATCCAAATAGATATACAGCTCAGACAAACCAAAATCCTCCCTATAAAATATAAACGATATTTAATCTCCTGGAAAATTAGCAAAGAAAATATGTAATAAGTAATAATCCTATTTGATAAGCATTCAGTAGAAATCTACATAGAGCAGGGACCTGATGGAGCACAAAGCAGTGATTCATTTGTGAGGCTGGCTGATGTCATAAACCAGAAGAGGCAAGTTGGAGAAGTTTATGGGCAGTAGCGGTTCCCTCCAAGTAAATTACGGCTGTGTATTCATTCTGGGACATTTACTACTTTCTCCCATAAATACAATTAATGTGCTGAATTTATTTTCAAAGCACAAAGCAGAGTTATAACTTATCTTAAAGTTTTTCAGTAGAAAAGCATATAAAACAACTTCAAAGGAAATTCTCTGGGACTGGCTTATTGAAGAATTTAACCAACATCTTCATTTTCCTTTTGGAGACTGTAGCACACACAAGAATTTCCTTTCAGGATGTGGCACATTTTCAAAAGCAATAGACAGAAACTAGATGCTCCATTACTGTTTTCTCTTAACTTTATCATTCTTGTTTTTCTCCAAAAATCTGAATTTGACTTTAATGTGGTGCTTTTACTTTTTGAAGGACCTTGTCATCATGAATGAAACATGCTTACAAGTAACCATAAGCCATCAAAATTTACTTAATTAGTTTTCAATCATTTAGAAATACACAGTGAAAAGGCAACATTCACAGAAGTTTACCTGAAGCCCACAGGAATTTTCCATGTCCTTTTAAAATTTTAGATATTCACCAAGGTGGGTAATTTGCACTAACTTTATATTCCATGATCTTAAAAAAAAAAAATGAAAACAGTGACTTTCATTTATTGAAAAGCTAAAAATACAGTGAAAGGAATTTTTTACAGATCCAATCTCCCTTTCCCAACACACACTCTCTTTGCTTTGTCTGTCCCACAATCTCAGTATTCATTCCACAATGTTCCATCGAGAAGGGGAAACATAGTGCAGGTGGGGAATGGGTCCATCAGGCAGGCAATGGAGCATGCAAGCAGGCCACAGACCAAGTACTTAAGCATCCAGACAAAACCACATGGCCGTAAATTACTGTCACTACTTTCCAAAAGTTCCCTGGCTTGCGCAGGATTGCCCATGCAATCATAATTACAAAGCAAGCTGTACTAATCATTAAACAAACTCTGTGACTTCTGCAGTCTTAAGCAAAATGCTTGTTTTCCTATCAGATGCTCACGTACAATACAGAATTACAAGTGGGAGGCAGTAGCTCACATTCGATCCTTAGGATTCAGAGAGAATTAGGCTCTCTATGGGCGATCACTCGTCTCACCAACAATGACACGTCCCGGGCTCGTATTTCACCAACGTGTTGAAGCCACAAAGCAGTCAAGGTAGCATTGAGCCCCATCTAAGGAAACTCCTCAGGGAATTTGGCAAGAAATTCCCAAATCTGAGTCAGCACAGGATGAAGTTTTTTCCCTTGGTACACCACTACTTGTGACGTTTTACTTTCTTAATTTTCGTGGAGCAAAGTCAGATGTGCAAGCTGCCATTAATGGATGCCTATCACATGGGAGGGTGCAAAGCCTTCATCCATCATCTCCTTTTAACGTTCACACCAACCCCACATGTAAAACAGCTCCTCTGCCTCCATCTTGTAGCAGAGGAAGCTAAGGCTGAGAGGAGTTACCCCATATACCCATGCCCCCCTCACCCCATATACCCCAGCCCCCCTCTTCCCCCATCCCTCTGCCTCCCAGGGCAGCAATTCCAGATTCACATGGTAGAGAAACCCAAGAAGCTGGGTCTTGCGGATCCCAGTTGGAGAAATCACTTTTGATTCTCCTGAAATATAAATGGAGTCTCTTTCAGCTCCTGTGTCAGACCTCACACCTCGATGACGGGCCTCGTGGAGGCTGGGCCAGCCTACCCCTTCACTACTAGCACGGTGGGCTTCAGCTCCTGCAATGCTGGAGCCCCGCAGCTCCCTGTGGTGCCTTGACACGCTGCTCGCTCTGCCTGCACGCCCTCCTAGACTCTTCTTTTCCTGTCTGGTGTTTAAAAATGCAGCTCAGGCAGCTCCAGGTTTAGCAAGACTCTAATTCCTCCAAGAGGGTATCGGTACCTCTGTGTGATTTCATTCCTGATTTCATTCAGAACATGTTTATAAACACTGAGGATTCAACTGTGTACAAGACAGACAGCTTCTGCCCTCAAAGAGTTTAGATTACAAATAAACGGACAGGATAATTTCAGATATTGGTGAGGACTAGGAGAAAAATAAAGCACAAAGGCATAACCACGGGTCAAGAGCACGGAAAGCTACACGGAAGGGTGGGGGCAGTGCTGGTTCGCTTCACCCGGAGCTCCACTCAGGGAACTGACAACTGAGCAGAGCTGGGAGCTACAGGAGACTTGCAGAAACCGAGGCCACGAAAGAGGTAGTTTCCAGGCAATAAAAACAACGAGTTCCAGCGCTGCGGCACAACATTTCCCAAACAGCACTCTAATTACCTCCAAGCTGCAGACGAAATGTTCTCGGGGCAAGGTCCACGTCTTACTCAACTTTGCATCGCCAGCATATACCTCAGGACCTGGCAAATGGACATGCAATAAATGTCGAATGAAAGAAGACAAAAATATTTCTAGCCTTACCAAAAAAAAAAAAAGTGTGTGGTGTCTTTATACGCGGAACACTGAACAACATAATGGACCAATGATACCCTGATTCTGCAAATCCAGTAGCGTGGTGTCCTGGCAGGACAGGTTCCGTAATGGCCTTGGGTGTGCCAAGTGAGACACACTCATCCTACGTTCATCCACTTGTGCCTACCGAGGTGCACTGAGGGTTGGAGAACCTTCCAGAGCAGGAAAACGCCTTCTACAAGAAAACTTTCTGGAGGGGAAAAGACCAAGATTCCAGAAACAGCACCCATGTTCAAACATAGCTACCAGTCTCATGGACCAGAAGGGGCTGAACCTAAGCCAGGCTGTAGACAAGGGCTATGAGAGCACCGAAAAAAAGCTTGCTCTAAGGGAGAAAGAAATCTGGCTCTTAGTGCCCAGCCAAGGCAGGCAAGTCCAAGGGAAGTGGTGGTTTCTGGCCATGAAAACCTGTCTTCAGCCAACAACTCTAGAGATGCTCTGGAGAATGGGCTGGATACATGAGCTAAAAGGACTCTTACTAAACTTTACATTTTGTAGCCAAACCCCCTCCCCCCCACTCGCCCCCACCCCCACTGCGGCCAACCCTAACAGCATAATTTAGAAAGAGAAAACTTTCCCTCTATGTTGATGAAAGCTGACTAAACTGCTGTATGTAGTACGGTAAAGACTGAGGACAGCATTGGGCCACAATGACACCAAATGGAACCAACAGTAGCTTAGGCGGTGGGAACTGAGCTCCAGGGAGCTCCAGGGGCAATAGTGCCACAGAGCTGATGGCTATGGGGACTGGCTCTCTGGGGGCCACGGTAAGCAGAAAGATAACTGGATTTGTAGAGATACATTGGGTGTCCTAAAGAATCCTAGAAATTCTTGGAGACAGGAAACTGTACAAAGGACCTCTATATATCCAAGTATGGAGATATTTGTGGATGTTGAAGATAATGTTAAATCACCGTTCTGTAAAGGAAGTTGATGGAGGCAGAAGCAGTTTAACATAATCTAGTTATTTCTAGACTATCAGACTAGGTATTTCTTTGGTCTGGCTTAGGTATAGTGTTGAAATTTAAAGACTCTTCTCATTCAAATGATTATATTTCTTAAGCTATTATTTCTTAGATGATAAGCACGTAAAACATTTCTAAGTCAGGGAGTTTTTTCAAAAGGTTTTCTTAGTTCTCCTGCTGCCTATAATACCCACCCCCCATGATTCCAATATACCCCCCTCCCCGCAAAGAGCTGAGATGGGATATGTGTCTCTTTTTGTAAAATCCCCATTAGATGATTATTATACCCTCTCTCTACCTAAGGCTATTCATCTTCTGAATTGAAAACTGCCCTAATCACTGTGTAACCAGCTGTCACAGCCCAGGCTTTGACTAAAACTATATAGTAAGTCAGTGTTAGTCCTACTGCTGAGTCCCAGAAAGACAGATAAATTGATCATAACATTTCTGACCACAGATAATAAAAAACCAATGGAAAATACCTTACAATCCAAAGAGTGTGTATTATTGCACATAAAAATAAATCCGATGGTAGGGCGGCTCCAGGGCAATGTCGTCAAGAATAAAGACTTCTTACCTTCTTCACCAATGTCATCCACAGCACATTAGCTTGTCCTGTTGGGCTGGGCGCCCCATGGTTTCAAGATGGCTGTGACACTTCCGGGTATCAAGGGCAAACGTAATACCACCCAGAGTTAGAAGAGGTGTTTCTTCTTGTAAACTTCCTTTGTAAAACTATAAGGCAAACTTTTCAACAAATCCTCAGCGACATTTGCCTTACTGCCTCACTGCCCGGCATTTTATCAAGAGCACAGCTCCAATCACAGGCAAGGGGAGCCCTGGGACCTGCTCAACAAATCCCAATGACTCATTAGAATCGGGAGAAAGCCCACCACCAGAGGTCATGTTTTAATTAAAGCAAGGTGGGGCCTGAGCACTAAAGACATTTAAGTCCCCCCTCGGTGATCCTAATTTGTAGTGAAGGCCCTATCAATCATGATTTACCCCTGGCACAGACACATAATGCCTCAAACACCTGCCCACACAGAGAATGTAATTGAATAAAAGCAGGGTTGTGTTAAGAAAGAGGGAGAGGAAAATGGATACTAGGCGGACCACAAAACATACCACGGGTATTCTGAGTTGTTCCTTGAAAGAAGATCCATGAGAGAGATGAGTAGTTGATTTTAATTCCAAAGGATTAAAAAAAAATACTTCTCCATTCAAATTCAGATTTAAAAAAAAAATCTCTGATAACTGAAAGATAGAACACTTTGAAATGACTACTGTCTCCTCTAGGAAACTTCCTTTCAAATAAAAATGTTCTAATCTTCCCCTCCCTAAACATAAACTTTGAAACAGAAATTGGTTTGCAGTGTGCTTCAGGCCAACAGTGGGCATGACCTTATGGCCACCATCTCAGTGACCTGTAAAGGGAGCTCAAGTTTCCTCTCGGCTCCCTCATGAAGCCCTGGAAGGACGGGTGCACCTGGGGATGTGCACAAAGGGGATGGCACACTGAAGTAGGGTGAAGGGCATTGAACTTTGCATGCTCACAGGAAGATGTTTAAGCTCTAGGCCTATGCAGAAGCAGTTTCTCTTCCTTTGGAAGCCTCCTAAGAATTGTGTCTGGAAAACTGTCTTTTCCCACAAAATTGGAAAGAAGTCCAGGTCTAGAAAATGTGCACAATTTCTGGAGGAAAGGGACTTCCTGGTCTATGAACTGATGTGCTTTACCTTTAGTCTGCCTTCTCTTGACATTAAGAGTGAGAAGCTGGCGAGAGCTAAGAACTGGGTGAGGGCTTAGAAGGAACAGGCCAAAAAGATTCTCCCCCACCTCACCCCCCCCCCCCGTTTTAATTGTGATACTGAGGCTGCCATCAAGCTGATAAAGTCTTCGTGGAGGCACAGAATTTAAGCCAGCTCATTAGAGCTAAAGATTGACACTGGGGTTTGCAGCCAAAGCCACCATCCCTTACCTGGCCTGGACACCTGGGCCAATTTCTCTCTCAGGAATCACTTGTGGAAGGAACCAAGGGTCAGCGTTAAGGCATCATAACGTCTGGAATCCCAGATCCCAGCCTTTTCTGAGTTACTTCATCTCAACACAGTGCATACGACTACTTAGGTTGAAGATGAAAGAAGAAAAAGAAGAGCAATGAATTTTCAGGTCAAATAGTGGTAAAGTATGCACTGGCTTTGGAAGGAGGGAGGCATGATTTCACGCCGGGAATCCAGTATGTACTTAACCCGTGCCTTTGGATGAGATGCTTAAAATCTCCAAGCTTCAGGTTCCTCGGCTATAGAACAGGGGTAGTGACAGTAGCCTCAAATGTTCAAACGAAGCAAATTTAAATCAGTTGTTCCCAAACTGAACACAAAAGTATCACCTGGAGGGATTAGTGGGCTACGGGTTCTGATTTCTCCAGATGTCTGATAAAAAAAGGGCCCAAGGATTTACATCTTTAACAAGCTTTCAGCTGCTGCTGCTGCTAGTCTGGAAACCAGACTTTGAGAACCAGTGATTAAGATATATAACCGAATTACTTAGCACAATTACCGCAAACAAGCAGTAAACATGTTTTAGCTATTATTTTTAAGCTACATTTTGGACTTATTTTTAATGCAAAAAAATAGTACGTTTCAAAGTTTTTAAAATGAAGCATCTGTTACCTCATCTCTAATGCCAGCAGAGTTTGTCCTGGCATTAGCTAATTATCTTTCATGACGTAATGAAAGCTCCACATCAAGGCACGTAAGAGGTTTTCACGGTATGAACGCTCTCCTATACCATGTTTCTTTGCCAGTATGAGTGAACTGCTCAATCTATACCTAGAAAAGCCTACCTTGAGCGTCTCCTCACTCTGATTATTCTTGTACTATGAAATCCGAACTTTCACTAAACTGTTGGCTATCACTGGCAGTTTGATAAGGAATTGTCCTTCAGTACCTACCCCACAAGATGACAGGGTATTATCTGAAGAATCCTGAGAAACTGGACAAACTGCACAAACTGGGCTGAAACGAGTCATAACATCTTAGCTGTTCAATCATAACTTATGCCTCTCTTCCTCAGGGTTATGTGAATTACTCTGTGAGATTAAGAATAAGTTCCAAATGATACCTGCACAAGCTTCAGACACTTTCCCATTCAGTATTTGATCGGATCTACACGGCCTCACAGCGGTGGTTTCATCATCCCCGTAGCCATCCCCCGGACAAGGAAATGAAGACCAGGACCACTTGTAATTGTACAAAGTCTCCTTCACTATCAGTCGAAGAACCTAGACAGGAACTTAGATCTCTAGGAGCCAAGAACTACACACAACGTGCTCTCAGAGAGAATGTTTTCAGAACTTTCAAACATCAAACATAAGATTGGGACTTTTTGAGAATTTCTGTTGTCATTTGACAGTGCAGTGAAAACTAAGAAAAACTTGTCTACTATGAGAAATGGTAATATAGAGACAAAAAGAAAAAAATTAAAAACGCATCTAATCCTACCCACTCAAAGAGGACCACTGTAACATCTTGGTACACACCCTCTAAGGTCCCCTCCCTATCACATTGTGTGCAAACCAAACCCTGATGCTTTCCAAGCCACTATTTTCATTTACTGGTATATTGTAATCAGCTTTCCATGTAGATAAATACACTTTTTTTTTTTTTAACAGCATAGTGGTCCATTGTTTGAAATCACTATAATTTGCCTAACCAAAGAGTGTTAAGTGGTTTCCAACTTTTGCTTTTTCAAAGAGCAGTCCATTGAATATTCTTGGAGCTCAATCTTTCCCACATCCTTAGTTATGTCCTCGGGAACAACTCCCAAAAGTGGAATTACTACGTCAAAAGCATGCACATTTTAAGTCTTTTAATACATATTGCCAAACTGACCTTGAGAAAGGTTGTACCCAATTACTTACCATTCCTCAGCTCATGCGCATACCACTTCCTTCTTTTAGTGGTATTACACATTATTTATTTGGCTACTGGTAGATTTCCCCTGCCCAAAACATCTTGTGTTCTGTACTTTCACAAAAGAAGCCTTAAAGAGCTCAACAGAAGCACCTAAAAATCTCTTTTCATGAACATGATTTGAAGATTGTAAGAAAATTGGTAGAGGTATTGCCTCAAAACACCACCAATACCTTCCACCTCCCCAATCCTACCCGTGACAGCCAACCTTTACTGTGGGCCACACGCTGTTCTAAAGCCTTTCTGCGTGCCCAATCAGTAATCCCTCAGTACCCCTCTAAAAGGAGAGGCTATTATCACCCGCTTTGTACAGATGAAGAAATGGAAGCCTATCTTTGCCCAAGATCACAAGGGAAGTAGCAGAACTGATATTCGAACTCAGGTAGTCACAGTCTTTCAAGGAAGAAAAAATAAAGAAAAATGGAGAGGCAAAGAAGGCAGCAGAATACGAAGAGAAACAAGAGGTAATGTTCCAGAAGGCAGAACAGACAGCCTTGAAACTGTCAGAGGAGACAGTTATATATGAGCATGTTTTGGGTCTATCACTCCTACTCAAATATAAGGAAAATTAAACTAGAACAGAATCCAAAGTGGAATTAGAAGCACTGCTCAGCCGATTTCGGAAGCACCATTCGTGGGCCTTATAAGGAAGAAACCCAGGCCTACTGACACCCAAGGCCTTCATGTCAGAGTGAATGATTTCAGAAGCCCTGCCTGTAAACAGAGCTGTTCCATCTCTGCCTCCACCAATTTATGGCTCAAAGTGGGCAAACTAAATCATTAAATGCTCTGAAAGACAAAACCTATTTTCTTGACTGTCATGTTTTCCAGGTCAGGAAATAGAACAAAATCAGGCATGATAATTAAAAAGAAAAAAAATCAGTCAAGTGATTATGTCTATATCCAAATTCCTGGAGGAGACTGCCCAAAACTGCTCATTAATTCTGGTACAGAAAGAATATAAAATGCACTAAGCCAAACATCGCTAACATTTGGGAACTTGACTGAGTTTCGGAATAGTAGAGCTTCTTGAAAGAAAATAAATAAATGTGTCCCCGTGTTGATATTTTATTGAGTTGTGTACTGCTAAAGATGTGGCATAAACTCATAGTATGAGTCATTAAAACAATTTAGGCGATGATCAGTCCTTTGCAAAAAGAGCTCTTTGTCCAGAAACAACAGATGCTGGACATCTTCCCTTTGTCATGGTTTGACTCTGCTAGCCCTCGTCCGCTCTCAACATGCTTTTTCCCTAAAGTGCCGTTTGCTACTGTCTTGTTTTTTGTTGGTTGGTTGGTTGTGTTTGGGGGGTAGGGGTTGCAGGGAATTTTTTGATCTATGCCTTCTAAATTGGACATTATTTTGTACCACTTCCTAAAATCACAATATCACAACAACTAGATCTGTGGAAGTTTAGTTAAGGCAAGGAGCAAAGTCAGGTACAGAGGTAAAAATAAGACATTAACATTGCTTTTTGTTTGTTTCATTGTTGGTTTTATCCCCAACCTAGATATGCCTCAAGTTTCCCCAGATCCCCATCTCTTCTCCTGAGGATTAGCTACAGAAGGCAGCAAGAAGGCAACACAACTGAGAGAACTGCTTGTCCTCATGGCTTCATTCTGAGGGAAGAGAGAGGCAAGTGTGTAGGTCTCTGCTCCCAAAGAACATGTTGCATGCCTGCACAGATTCCTTTGGGCAAGAAGTGTTAGGTCTTCACGTCTCTGAAGGAGGTCATCACCCTACTTCTTCTTTTTGTTGCAACCTCATTCTTTGTCTTCAGTCTAATACTGAAATAGCCTATTTTAAGATTCATGGTTTAATTTTCCTATCATATTTTCAAGAGCCAGTAAAACTCTGAAGCAGACAGAAAATGTAAACCAGATGTTTAAGGCTACAGGCAACAGCATACAGTAGACTCAATTTTTGCTGTAATTTCTTGCTTTCTTTCTTTCTTTTCTTTCTTTTTGGAAGTAGCTACAGATAAATAACCAATTCAAACAACAGCAACGGAAATGATGGCAGAGATGATGGAATAGTGTATTCAAATACAACATCCTTCATTTCTTCCTTTTGGTTGAAGAATTATTCCAGCTGGTTTTGTCATGAAACTTTGCCCCAAAGGAACAAATAAATAGAAGCTAAAACCTTGCATAAATTCTTCGAGGATAGCTGGAAAAATGCCTTAGAATAAAAAAATAACCAAATATTGGAAACGTGCTGAACTGTTGTGGCAAAATATTGTGTGCCCATTCTAAGCTTTCCAAAGTAATTACACTCTGTTCAATACAAGCCCATCAATTCCCAGGATCATATTATTTGTTCTTACCAAAACCCCTAAATAAAAATGAAATATAACTACTCTCTCTTAATGAAAATGTTTCCTTTCAAGCTTAATCCTTCAGAGATACCTCTACAGTTGATGAACCAAGTTGATGAACTCATGTTTGACTTGGCGCAGATTACAGGCTCTCTAGTCTCTTAGAAACCTCTACGAGCTTAATTATGAAATACAGTAAGACTTTACTAATGCAGATTCTTTGTGGAAAGACTAGTATGTTTAGGTGATGAAGTTTTCACTTAAATTTAGTTGTGTTGTCATGGGGCTTTATGCATGAATATTGCTGCCCTATCAAAGTACTGCCAAATTTTACAAGACCCATCTTTACTCATACCATTATTTACTGGGTACAATAATATCCTTTTCTTAGCTATTACTTCTTTTTTAAAGACTAAAATCTGTTCTCTTACCTGAGTAACATAGATAGTCATGACTTTATACATAGAAGGTTAAAAAATAAAAGTATATAATGACATGGCCCCTAAAAAGGCTAATGTATTCCCATCCACTGATGGCCCCAGTGTATTTAAAGTTGTACCCTCTTGAATGTTAGCTGCCTGGAGAACATAATTTGGAAATAAATCCTTATAAGATGATCCCCTACCTCTTTGATGAGAAAGATGTGCAGAGTATGCAAGCAAGCGCCTTGTATCACCAACCTCATTTATTACACCAGTTGGGAAGAGGGCTATCACCTAAGTAACCTTAGAATTCCAAAAGACTGTGATAACCTTGAGAAGCAGTCAAAAGTGGAAAGCAAATTTTCATGAGGATTTATAGATATCGAGCATATTCACAAACCAATTTCGAGTCAAAAACAGAATTTCTTTTTAAGCATGTTAAAGTACGATATTATGTTGAGTACTGCATACAACAAAAATGGAGACACAATTTTCACATCTATTTTGTTAAGCTAAAGTGGCTACTAGAGACCAAGATCTTTCAGAAGGAATGAAAAATAAGCCTAGTGAGGTTCTTCAAATCAATTAGCCCAGTATCTGATCTATAATAGAGAACAAGTTAGTACCAATGAGACAACTGGGAAGAGAAATCAACACCACTAGCTCAGGTTTTTCTGCAGTTACCACATTATGAGGATGTCTGGATAACTGCATGTAGTATTTAGCTGAAAGAATTTCAAGCTGCCTAACCTTCTCTGGTTGGAGAACCTCTCAACAGTGTTTTCCATACAGCACCTTTCACTTTAACAACAGGAGTCTTAAGTCCTCGGGAAAGTATAGTACTATGATGCTTATCCTTGAACAGATATCAAATTTCCATTTCTCATCAACAAAACTATTTGAAGAAAAATTACATACTTTTTTGAAAAAAGAAGAGCGTGATCCATTTTGTTTTCAATGTGTTCTTGAACAAAAACAAAAAACTAAGAGTCATACTAATAAATATACCTACGGCGGGAATAAAGAGAAACCTTCCAATGTCTTAGGAGAAAACCTGCCCTTTGAAAAAGGCCCAAGCCAAGCACTAAAGAATCAGACTCAACTGGCTGAGGGATATTTATCTGTGTTCTGAGATAGCCAATTCTATTCTGAAAGAATTTTATAGCGAAATAAAACTTTTTCAACCTGATTCACATTATTTTTGCCCCATTACTTTACCTTCATTTTTCCTTGTCACTGGCCAAAGTTCAATCATTTACTGCCTTCAGAAGAACTCAGAACATGCAACTGAGGTCCATGCTTAGAAAAGAAACTGCATGGGTAAGGAAGTCAACAGAAAAACAGAAAAAATTCTTACCATTTTGGCTTCTTCCTCATGGCACCTTAGGACTTCTAAGTTACAACCACCAACCTACATACAAAGGTATAATTGGCTCTACTCTAAAATGTTGTTTACCTTACTAAGCTTATGACCTAGAAAGATTATTGCCAAAGTTTTTAGCTCCAGAAAGTGGAAAAATCGTTGAAAAGGGAACAAATTTAACATAAAATATATACAACTTCTCCCCCAGAAGATACATTTTTACGGAGAAACGACCAACTGTGCTTATATATAGCAAATTCTTATTTACTCAGCATTAACAGGAAATTCGTCCCATTTCTCATAACCAAAGCTTTTCTTTGACACTTAAAAATATTACACATTTCATTTTGAAACACTGATTTTATTTTGTTTTGTTTTTCTCAAGATCCTTGGCATTAACTGTTCTACAGTGATATACCTACCAATGAAGCGTGTTTCTGTCCACAGAACATAAAGTTGTTTTAAGGACCTTTGTTTCTAATCTTTTTGTCATCTCCATAACAGCCAGGTTATCATCTCTCCTGGATACATGGGCAAGTGCCTCACAGACTAAGTATCTAAACAGAACCACTCTAATTTGTTACTCTGATCTGCTGGGATCTTAGAAACCAGATAAACAAGCTTGTTAAAAGTAAACTAAGAATAAATAAATGCTAGGTGAGGAATTTTTTTTTGGCAAAGACCATAATATCTTGGCTACTCAGAAGCCTTCCCAAGCCTTACCTTTATCTTATTGACTATTTCCTGAGTGGTAGAATGTGCTGCTTACCTTTCATATAAGTGAGGTGTTAGGTGGTTTATGTGTCTGTTTGTAGGTTCTGTTGTTACTCAAAACAAATTTCATCATTCCAGTAATTTTTAGTCCTAAACAAACTGAGCAGGGGATCTTTCCAAGCACACACTACACATGTATTTCAGACTTCAATGACCTTCTATCACCAAACTAAATTACCTTAAGATAGAACATATGTAATGGGGATGAGGGAATGTTCTCACACACTTGGGATAAGCCAAGGTCAATGTTTGGCTTCAGGTCATATACTGGATTGATGTGTGTAATCCTGCACAACCTGAGAGCACAAACACACTCCTGCCACATGCACGCTCGCACTCATGCAAACACTGACCCTCAGAAGCCTGTGCACTTTGTTACTCTAGTAGCTAAATCCAGTTCCTTCTCCTAGCCTGAGTACACTCAAGACTGAATCTCTACTTCCCACATTCCACACGATAGGTTGTAGAGAGGGTGCTTTGTTCTTGGATATTATTATGAAAAGCAAAAGATTGTTGGGACTGACAAAGAGATGATGCTCTCACAGCATTTTAGTAAAATGAAGAAAGGAAAAAGAGAGCACTGTTTTAAGAAATAACAGAAACCTATTTTGAAGAAAATTCAAAATCTCTAACAATCTACTCATTTTTACTTGACTCCTCGAAATGGCTCCTTTTTCAGATTTCTGCCCTTCCTTCCTCTATTTTTAATTATTATTTTTTTTATTCCTCAACCATGAGAGCATTCTGCTCTCTCCAGCCAATATTGAAAGTAATTTCAGGCAATGGCATGATTCGAGGCTGCATCATTACTCTAGAGAAAAATGAAAAGCATTACATTGGCCATTATCATCATGCGAAAAAGAGAGAAAGCACACTTAAATAACTGCTGAGTTAAGCCATAATCTTCATTGCCTGGACAGTTGCTGTCCAAGCAGAGTCTCTCTCATCGACTTATCTCAAATATATATTAAAAGCTTAGTTTCGTTTTCATTTCTGAAGATTATATCTAATCAGTAACCATCTTGGAGCACAGACTAAAAATAAAGTGCCTCTTACATGCTGATCATTAGGCTGGGATAGATCTTCATCTTTTGCAAACTACCGCTAAGTATCTCTGAGATGAGGAGGAGCCATTACGTCTACCAGTGAGAGGATGAACGGATGCTGACGCTCTTAAATACTTGGGAACATTAAGAACTAACTCAAGAGTTACTCATCCACATTTTAACATTGTTGTACATGTCGACTAGTCACACACCCCAAGAGATTTGACATCCACATGGAGACACTTCTCCTCACGCTCCCACTTCTATCCATCACTTCACTAACCAGCTAATATGACTAAGACTTAGAAACTAAGTTTGAGGGTTTAAATCTGAAACCTAAATTTGGAGAATATCAGTTTTCCCTAATGCTTCATTCATTCACTAAACACGGATTAGTACAAAGCACACAGACTCAAGGAAATGGCATTGAAACGTCAATTCCACATTAGGATGCAGAAATAATCCAAAAACGGGGTTAGCTTTGGGGAAAGTTTTTTTTGTTGTTTTTTGTTTTATTTTGTTTTGTTTTTTAGTAAAGATTTTATTTATTTATTTTCCAGAGACAGCGCACAAGCACAGGGAGCTGCGGGCAGAGGGAGAAGCAGGCTCCCCGCAGAGCAAGGAGCCTGACATGGGACTGGATCTCAAGACTTTGGGATCATGACCTGAGCTGAAGGCAGACACTTAACCGACTGAGCCACCCAGGCGTCCTAACTTTAGGAAGAGTCTTAAAATAGGTGATTTACTTTTGTAACCTCCTCTTCTCACTTCATTTCCTCATTATGTTTCTTTACATTTACCCACTCTTTCTTCACCAAACATTCTTAGGGTAACCTTATGTTTTACCTAAAGCTTTCTTTCAATACTTAATTTCTTTAGACCCAAATGTTACATTCATCACCAACTGAAACTGCCTCTTCTCTTGGGGCCAACAGGCTCCTTCTTTACCTTTCTGTTTCTGCTCACTTTCTCGTCTCTCCCTTTCACATTTCTTTCCTCAGTGTCTTCCTCCTTCTTTCACTTCATTTAATCCCTTTATTTATTGCACATCTTTGTTAGCATGACAGAGCATCATCACATAGTGGAAAATTAGTAAACTTTTGTAGAAGTAAGTTGAGACACCTGAGTGGCTCAATGGGGCACCTGGGTGGCAATCCGTTAAGTGCCCAACTCTTGATTTCCACTGGATTATGATCTCAGGGTTCTGAGATTGAGCCCTGCATGGGGTTCCACATTCAGTGGGGAGTCTACTTGAGGATTTCTCTCTCTGGCCCTCTGCCCCTCCCCACGCTCCCATGCATACACACACCCTTTCTCTCTCTAAAAAATAAATCTTAAAAAAAAAAAAAAAGATTTGTAGAAAGAAGCAAGGGAGGAAAGGAGAGCAGGAGGCAAAGAACTGGCCCAAACTCAACCTGATTTCCCAGCCCAGAACACTTTCTTCCAATTCAGCAGCAAGATATGTAGAGAATAAAAGGCATAGTATATTAAGAAAGGGAAAGTATAGAAAAAATAGATTTTGAGATATTCTTTCTCTATTCTTTCTGGTCCCAAGGAAACAGAAGAGAGAGTCATGATTTCATGACTGAGTTTATTTTATAAGCAGAAGTTTAGAATCAAAAGGGACCAGCTCGTATCTCCTTGGGGCTAATTAGTCCATTTGGTTTCCATTTATATGTGACCATCATTCATCATATTCTTCATTTATTTGAGTTCAGACTCCTCTACTGTGACTGTATATTTCCTCTTTCTATTTTACAAAGAGCTGTCTTTTTTCATGAGGAGAAATTAGCCACACTCAGGCCACGCTGAGACCCTCTCTTCCAAGTTCCGCTCTCTGTGGCCAGACCCCATCAGTATACCCCAGTGAAGGCCCACCTGTGCTGCCTTGGCCTGACAATGATTGAGTGGCCATTTCAACATCCAAGGCCTATTTATGTTATTTTCTCCTTCCCCACATCCCTTCCCTCAGAGTTGTTTTGAGCCAAGAAAGAAGCTGCTAATACAGCTTACCATCTTAAGGTACCTTGTGGAACAGAGGAAATCACACAGCATGTCCCAGCACCTTAGAGGTAGGAATTATCAAGTTTTGAGATAATACACTTAATAATCACCACAGCCTCAGTTAAGGACATCCACTAATAGAGGCATTTCTTTCTGCTTAATCACCTTTTCTTTGCATTAGTAAGTTATTTCTGGCAGGAAACCCAAGGATTGTTAAAGCTGCTGCATTTCCCTACTTCTAAATATTTCCACCTGAACTGGATTTGTGAAGATTCAAAAAAAATAAAAAAGGCACAAAAATATCTTGCCTTTTAACAAAATATTTGGACTCTGGAATGAACTGAAGCTCTGAACACCGCATTAGAGAAAATAGCCGCATCAGCTCAATATTTTTAGAGATGTGTTGATTTTAATCTCTGATAAGTCTAGTTACCAGAAACACCTCGGGAGCCATTCCACCAGCTTCCACAGTGCCAGTGCAACTCAAAACTGGCCTCACTGAATCTCATGTCACTCCGCTTCATCAGGATAAGATAAAAGGCAAAACGAACTCATCACTCAACTCCAAAGAAGAGAAATTATTCATCAGAGAAATGGTCTTGACTTATCTAAGAAATTACAGCAGCCTCTCATAATCTTTTCTCCCATGCTAATAATTCTGGGTATTCGTTAGTGGTAGTATTTTCAATGATGGCTAATGAAGAAGAGATTTAGTTTCTTACATCTTCTACTTATGCTGCATTATAAAATGTTACTTGAGGGTTTGAAGTGTTTCTTAAACCCTAAAATAGAAATCAATCTGATGTGAATGAAGAACAGTTCTGTTTAGTTCAACAGTAATTCTTTGTATTAAAACGTATTTCCATTAGTGTACTAATAGAAACTTTGATATGAAGAGAAATCAAAATAGATCCCAATCGTTAAAATAGAAAGCATATGCAAAAGAGGACGCTATTTACAACCAAAATCTCCTATATCTCTGAGCAATACTGAAATAGTACAAGAGTAAGAAACTAGATAGATGGCTGACTGAACCCACTCAAATTTGTTAGTATATATAGTTCGCTAGATATTTAAATAAATTCATATTAAAATGTATCCATAACATCATTGCTAAAGGAGAAATAATGTTAACAGTGATTCAGAAATTTGGGTGAATCTGTTAAAAACAGAAACCAAGATAAGGTTAGTAAAGGAAACCACAGATCAAACACAGGCAGGCAGCGACTGCTGCAGAGCTGAAGGTGGTTCCAAGGTTATCCAGACTTGTTTTCAGAGATTCATGAGGGGCCCCAAGGCAATTACTGGAAATGAGAAATTGCATTAGAAGTAAATATGCTCCTTGGCTCCTCTCTCCCTCAACATTTACCGCTGAGCAAGTGGCAGCAGAAGCACATGTCCATGAAGGAAAACAGTAAGGACAGAAGTGTCCCACCTAGTTTTAACCTACCAAAAGGCAAGCTATGGGTAAAACCCACACAGGGCAAATCTCACCCTCCCCCGCCCTTCCACACCCCGGCAGACAGCCTCTGGTTATCAGAATAGCCTCCAGCTACAGGGAAATAGAGATTCTCAGAAACTAAGATGAACAGATGACTGAAAATCACCTGTGGTTCAGGAAAAACACCGCCATGAAAAACAGGCACAAACAACAAAAGGCCTCAACCCCAGAAAATCAGTGGTACGATAACAAACAGAAGAAACTTCAAAATAAGGACAACTGGTAACTGTAAAGAAAGTTGAGAAGATAAAGAAAACAACCAGAGATCAGAAATGAAAGTTGAGGAGAGAAAGAAAACAACCAGAGATCAGAAATGTTTAAAATGTTTCAAAAAGTGAAATTAGCAAAAGGACTAAAGGAGGGAAGGTAACAAAACCATGGAACTGGAAAGTAAACTATATAAGAAAGGCTAAGAGAAGGATAAAATAAGAGATCAGAGAGGCTAGACACAAGAAATAAACAAGAAATTTCTAAAAATATCCCAAAGACTAAGAGAAACAAACATGTCTTCAGTTTAACATGGCCCACCAAGTACCAAGCAGGATGTTTGCCAAGCTGTCCCAGCCTCCCAAAATATCACCCTGCAATTTCAGAGCACAGTAAAAACTAACAAGTCAATTTTCATTAAGGAAAGACTTTACCTTTCTTAGAAATCTATACTATTCTTAGAAATCAACAAATCATGTAGATTTAAAAATGTTATAAAAGATTTAGATTAACAAGCTTGATTTAGTAGAGATAGATAGAATACTCTCTTGAATATATTTAAAGGAATGTATATTCTAAGCTTCAAAAGAAATCAACAAAATTTCATTTACTTCCTGAAGTTTTCAATAATTGCTAATGATTCAGTGCTACACCCCTCAAAAACAGAAACCTCACCTTAAAAAATAGCAATAAATAAAACATGATTTAAGTGTTTTATTTAAATAAAAATAGCCTAAAGTATAATTAGCATAACCTAGAGGATATGAAAACCACAACAAAAAATCCTCAAACTCACACTGGTTATCTTCTCCAAAACATTCCTTACAGAATGCAATGTTCTCTCTGTCATATTTCTGTTTCCTATATCAAAAGGGAATATTGCCACAAACAAAAATCCTACATAGAAACAAAATATTTTTTGATAAAACAAGCCACTTAGAACAACCAGGCTCCAGTCTGGCAAGAGCAGGAACAGAATATAAGATGATGAGACCACTGATAAGACAGATACAATTTATAGCCACCAACTGCCTCAGCACCACTACTCTGTACTCTTTTCCCCTACAGCAGAATTTGAAGTGGTTAGATCTTATCAATATTCCAGTTGTGCAAGTTCCTATTGAGGCCAGTGGATATTAAAGGAGAAATTCACAGAGGCTGCCTGGCAATCAACAGGCCCAGGACTCCAGCTTTTTATATTAGGTCTTCCTGGTTGGGTTTTCTTCTCTAGGCTTCCCTGGAAGAAATGGGTTTTTACCTTTATAGGATTTCCACGTTGTAGGAGACAGAAACCTTGAACTTTTGCACTACTGGAATGTGTTAGCACAGGTTTACTGATTTTAGGTCAGTATAAAGGAGAAGGAATGGGATTCACAAGTGAGGCAGCTGGAACTGCCCAGGGGCCTCCGCTCCAGTCTACCAGCTTGCCCCCAAGACTTACAGGTAAAGCATTCTCCCTAAATCCCAGTTTGCAAAACAACAGCCACACCTATAGAGATTGGTCAGTGAATGGCATGTGGGAAAGCCGCACTTTGCATGTGGTGAGACCTTTTCTCACAAAGGCATACGTTAGCTGCTGATGAATTCTCAGCAAGTTGAAAATAAGAGACCAATGAAAATGTTTTTTTAATTCTGAATCAATTTTGTATAGTGAATAATATGATTTTTTTTAATTATACTACAGGAATGGCAAACGAGGGCAATGTTATTCATAACAATGATTAAAAGTTGGAGGTACTCACCAAGGTCTTTTGAAATGAGTAATAAGTTTGGCCACAACAGAATGAACTCAGAAAAGCCATGTTACTTTTGTAACTGTACTAACAGTTTTATGGAAAACTTGAGAATCCTCACTAATTATGAATATGCCTCAGTTTCTCTAACCATAGCAAACATAACATAATTCTCAGGATCAATCTGGAAAGAACCACAAGTAAAAATGGGAAAATATCAGTAAATACTAATAATGACATATCATTAATTAAGCTAAGATCCTTAAGTAAAATCACCAAGGTATATTGTTCGTTTCATAAGTAAGAGCAAAATACATTCACATAATTGATTTTTAATAGTGATTATACTTGCTTTAATCATACCAGAAAATAATACTGTTTTTAGGGGCGCCTGGATGGCTCAGTGGGTTAAAGCCTCTGCCTTTGGCTCAGGTCATGATCTCAGGGACCTGGGATGGAGCCCCATATCGGGCTCTCTCCTCAGCGGGGAGCCTGCTTCTCCCTCTCCCTCTGCCTGCCTCTCGGCCTACTTGTGATCTCTCTGTCAAATAAATAAAATCTTTTTTAAAAAATAAATAAATAATAATACTGTTTTTAAGTTAAGGAAAGCATAAAAAGGAATCCTAATAAGCAAATTTAGAGACTGACTGAAAGGGGAGATTGAATAATTATGAAAAAGTATACAGCTAAACCCCGGTGTAAATTACTAAGATTACACAATATCCACATTCAAGTATTTCAGCAAAAATAAAATCTGTGAAAAAAATAAGACAAATATTTAATGAGACACAAAAGGAATATAACAGAAATGACAGGAATGACTGACAAAATAATCAAATACAAAATGGAAAAAACAATAGAAGCCTATAATTTGCTTTATTCAAAATCACCTACAGCCAAAGTCTAGGAAGTCCAGATAGAGAGCACGCGGGTGCTCAGGCAACTGGATTTCAGCTCAGGTCATGATCTTTGAGTCATAAGATCAAGCTCCTTGCTGGGCGTGGAGCCTATGTAAGATTCTCTCTCTCCCTCTCCCACTACCCCTCCCCCTGCTCATGCACTCTTTAAATAGATAGATAGATAGATAGATAGATAGATAGATAGATAGATAGATAAAATCTTTAAAAAGGGAGAGAGACTGGTCTTGCACTGAAAAAAAGACTCTCACGAAAGGAAATAATTTGTCATTACATGTGTAGCGTACAATGCTTCTGGAACAAGGAAAAGTCTCAAAGAAGGATTCTAACACTGCTCTATTTCCATCTTCCCATAGCCATTTAGATCTACTTTAATAATTCAGTGACATATCAGGAGCATAACACCGGGAGGCTGTTTTCCCAGCAAGAAAAATTAACACTTGTTCAGTCTTGCAATTGGATTCATTACTTGGCTCCACTTTGGGAACAGAACAAAAAGGGTGGTGTGATCACATCTCTTCTCTCCATTAAATTTTCTTTCTCTCCGTCCTTTAGTAAGAAAGTAATTTTGTGGGGCGCCTGGGTGGCTCAGTCGGTTAAGCATCTGCCCTTGGCAAGTCATGATCCCGGGGTCCTGGGATCAAGCTCCGCATTGGAGCAGGAAGCCTGCTTCTCCCTCTGCTTGCTGCTCTACCTACTTGTGATCCCTCCCTCTTTGTCAAATAAATAAATAAATAAAATCTTTAAAAAAAAAAAAAGTAATTTTGTACATGGAAGGTCACCTGTGATCTTATCTTAGACAGTTAGATGATTCCACTTACCCACTTTAAACCTTCCTCCTCTCCCGATTCCCAGGACGGTGTGTTCTATGCCCCAATAAATGGTCTTTATTCTACTAACCATGTTCATCCATGTTAGAAAGTATAACACTTCTTGTCAGGCTTAGCTGAGGCTCCAAGCCCTGGGATGGCATGATCAAATTTTCTTTTAAAAAAGATGTGAAGCAGGAATGGAGTAGAAGGCAATTATCACAGAAAGTTTTCATCCCTGTCCACTCCCAGGGACCAGGGACTCATTCACATTCCCTTTACCGGGAGCTGCGCTGCTTATGCCCAGGCACAGGGATAGAGGATTTGAGAAACTAAGTAACTGGCCAGCTAATTGCTAAAGGCTTTTGTTTATCCAGCTGAGGCAGAGGGTTTTCCTGTCTTTTGAAAGAAGAAATTAGCCACCATCATGTCTGGCATCTTACTTCACTATAGGGATAAAGACTGGAAGTTAATAGGTATGAGTAAATATTATGCCAAAGGGAAAAAGCAGCAAGAAGATAGTGACAGACTGCAATCTGTGGGCCCAGCTTACACGTTTCTTCCTGTTTTCACTTAAATCCATCACTGACAAGAGTGAGCGAGACTAACTTAGAAGAAAGGGATTATTAGTCAAACTTTATCCAAAGATTTCCTGGTTTATTCAGAAAGGTCTAGTTTTCAGGCTGAGCAACGGAGTGTCAAGAATCACGACGAATATTCTTCCAGCTATCTGCTGAATGCACTGCTCTGAACACTACACAGATCAACTTCAGTGTATTTTTCTTTCACTTTGAAAGGACAATCCATTTTGAGTATCTCTTTACGAAAATAATTCAAAATACTCCCTTTTTTTGTAAGTTCTTTCTTTGTGTGGGTTCAAATACTTTTTTGCAGGATTAAAACATTTACAAAGCTTTTAAAACAAGCTTTCTTTCCTATACAGCAAAATGCCATTTTAATATGCAATTCTTTGATACTGCTGATGTCTTTGATGAGTGACATCACGGCAAAACCTGGGAATACCATTTAAAGTTACTATTTTCATGGATAGAGGAGTGTAATTAATATTTAATCACCTAGAATATGAACATAATTCTATAGGAATGGAAGTACTGTCCTTAAATACATTTGCCCCTTATTATAACAGATCAGTGGTCAACACATTTCTTTCCTATGACAAGTGTGCAAAACAACACAATGCCCTAAGTCAGGGTACCTGGGTGGCTCAGTCAGTGAAGCGTGGGACTCTTGGTTTTGGCTCAGGTCAAGATTTCACATGGTGGGATCCAGCCCCACGACCAGCTCCCCACCCTGAGTGGACTAGCCCTCTCTCTCCCCTCTGCCCCTCCCCCCCTTGCTCTCACATGTGCACACACTCTCTCTCAAATAAATAAATAAACAAAATCTTAAAAAAAATAAAGAATACCCTAAGTGATGACTATATTAAGGAGAATTTAATGGGGTCATTGTAAGGAGAAAAGTTATAGATTGTTCTTACTTCTTCAAAAGCCATTTTATTTGGAAAGCATATTAACCAACTTAGCCCGATAACAGATGCTGATGCACTTCAGTCTTTTAGCTAAAGCAGAGCAATTATTGGTAGTGAAAGCTTTATCACAGCTTTGCAGCTTCCTGGCCTTTAAACCTGGATCTCCATCGGTTTCTGAAGAAAGTGCTGTTTTCATAGTTATTGGCCCATTTAAACATCACTGGATCAATTGTGATCATTGCTGCTAAGATGCTCTACTCCCTCTCCTTCTCAACCTGGGAGTTTTTTTGATCGTTGCTCTGGATCTTTCCTTTGGTTGAGAAAGTCACAGCTCTTGGCAAGATTTGGATTTCTCTAGAGCCACTCTTATTGCTATGTCCCTTTGCTATTTGGATTGCTTATCGCAGGAACAAATTTATGTATTAGTTTTGCTCTGTCCTAAATCATAACACTACTCTCACCTGTACTTGACAAGAGACCAGCAGTTAATTATCATGATCAAGAGGGAAAATATAGAGCCTACACCATTTCTCTACACTGACTCAACATTGGTCCTTGTTATAGGAATTCATTCACTGTGTGATGAATCTTTTAACAAATGAGAGCTCTGTCTACTGCAGATACAATTTCCTAATTTGAGCCATTATGAATGAGGAAATATCCCAAGAGCTCTGAAGTCTGAACCTTTTTCATAATGACCCAATGAACCAATCTTTCGTGACTGCAAGCCCTGTGGCAATCTCAATTCGTAGACCATAACCATAGGCGTCACCACAATTACCCTAATGGGACATTGAAAGTCTGACATTATTTCTTTCAGTTGAAGCCACCACTTAGTCCAATTTTAGCCAATTGTTTCCATATTTGGTAGAGCATAATCATCTAAACCATATCTAGAGTTCTGTTTTATTATAATGGAGCCTCAATATAAAATACCATGTCATTTTAGATTTCCATAGGATTGTAAAAGAGCAGATATTCATCTTGCTTTCCTCCCCAAAAGAACCCCCTGAACACTTACACACAATATCTATAAGGCCAAAGAAAAAGGAAATTTATGTATGTAAATAGCTTTGATATTAAAAAAAACCAAAACCTTTTTATTACAAATTCAACTTTTCCACTACAATTTAAAAGAAATCCCCTGGAATTCAGTTGTCATTGATCGTTGGTTCTTTCTTAGGGTAAGAAAGTTTTTAATTCAAGTTAATATGGGAATTTTCTTCCTTTTAGTAAAGAGCAGTGACAAATTAGCTAAATTTTCAGATGTCTCACTGAATTCACTCACAGTCATTTTATGAATGTTTGAACTTGCTGGTTACCTGGTTTGGACAGCCTTCAAACCAAACAAGGAGGAAAGTTCTCCTGACTGACAGACTGATTTTCTCTCCCCTGTCCTTCACGGAAATAGTGCCTACGCCCAGCCCGTAGTCCCCTCTACTTTCCTGTAACATCACATCTCATTTTGTAGCTCAACTTTTTTCAAGAAAAATGAAATGAGTGAACAGACTATTATTACTTATCAACCTTTCTGGAAAAGTAGACATTTAAAACTATTTCACTGACTCAGAACATTCCTTTATTTCTCCTGTCAGATTTACTGTCTTTATACAAGTTTCCTGAGCACGTTATAAAGCCTTGGAGGCTTGTCTCAGATGAAACAGCTGCTCCTGGTCGAAAGGAGTCTCTTATTCTCAAGATTTCTACCATCATTCCTGGGCAGAGTATCAGTGAGCACAGACTTCTGCCTATCTGTGGGGTTAGGCCTTCCTCTGTCCAATAGCACATAATTCTGACAAAATTCCATTCATTCTAAAGCTAAGCACTATTTTTCAACTCCACAATCACCTTCTACCCTTTTTAAAATATATTTTAAGAGAAAATGTTTCTTGTACAAATGTTTGAGAAACACACATAAATACAAAAATAAAAGTCACCAATAACCCCCAACCCAAAGCTGACCACTGTGGTTCATAAACCCAGGTTTATCCTTCAGGAAATAAAATATATGTCATCTCTTTTTAATTTTCAAAATTCGTATCACCCTATGCCATGGTTTTGGAAATTGCCTTTGTTCATCTAATGCATTTTTATATTTGTCCATGACTTTTTAGTGACGATGTCATGTTTCACTGGACAATGGCCCATAATTCCTTTGAACCGTCCCCTCTTTTTGGACATTAAGGTTTTCTTAGATTGCTCACTATTATAAAGCAGAGGTAATGTCTCACGTTCGAAGTTCACCAGCAAGGGAGGAAGGTTCCTGTCCCTTTGACAACATTAGGCTTTGTGACTGGTGATTAATGGCATTTTTAGTTCTGCTTGTGTCCTCAATATTAGGCACATGGGTCTTTTGTGAAAGAGGAAGAGGTAGAAAAAGAAGTTACAGAAAGAAGGAAGGAAAATAGAGAAGAAACAGCAATCATTGAGTGCTTTCCTTGTATCACATTCTGCTGAAAGCTTTCATTTCACACTAACTCATTTAACCTTTACAGTAAGCCTCGACTTACCACCTTCTGTTGTACAATTACTATCCCATTTTAAAGATGATAAATTTGAGGAAAGAGAGGACCCACAGGCCGTACATGGCTTGAGTACCTTTATACCAAAAAGCTGTGTGACCTTGGAAGTTTTGCTTAACTTTTCAGAAACTTAATTTTCTCATTTGTAAAATGAGGGAGATATTCAAGTCTCTTTAAATCCAAAGAGTCTATGATTCTAAGTTTAATAGGAAGAGGTGCCAACAGTACACGGCAGGCAGGCATCTCCACAATCCCACAGGAGAGTACTAGGCCACTTATAGAGGACTTACTAAAGGGGACAAAAACTTGTTCTACAATAATTAGTCAATATGCACCTTGAGGGTGTAAAAAAGATGGATGTTGAAGAAGAAAGTGTTTCCCTGGAGAAAGTCCTCAATGTGCTCCAGCAATGTCCCCAACATACTCCCTCCCTCTCCACCTATACCTTTTCCCACTTTGGAGAGGGGAGTCCTTTCCTTTAACTTTTAGTTACATAAGAGGAGCTTCCTGGGGGCAACTGAGACTCCTCCTTTGGAATTTAAGGTTTATAGTAAAATGATACCTCATTTTTGAACGAGTGCTATCTGAAGCCCTTTGTGGCCATGACAAAAAGGTAGTATTTGGGAAATGCCTGCATTACCACCCATAGCCGTTCAAGTGTGTGTGTGTATGTGTGTGTGCTTCCCAAAGTTCAAATGTGAAGCCTACTATGAGATGCCTGTCTGGGCATTGGCCATCATAAGCCTATCTCAGCAGAAAGAGTCCGGAGTGGTAGTGAGGGCAAAAGGATGTTACAAGCTATTTGCATGGGAGCCTCTTACTACTCAAAGGATTTAGTCTGGGTACTCAGGAAAGATGATCACAGATGCTCCTATAAGGCAATATTTCATCTGCAAATACCTTCCAAGGCCAGGAGAAATCAATGCAGTTTTCCTTAGTACCAATCTTGCCCCTTACCTCCCCTGCCTACTAGCTTCCAACCTGGGAGGACCAGGGCAGCCTAGTAAGTAGGGAAGGAACAGACACGAAGCAGCTAAATGAAGATGAAGTCGGCCACGTGGTCGTTCTGCACAAGCTTGCAGCCACAGCTGACACAAGCTGAAAAAACCAGAATAAAGTTTGGAATTGGGATTCTACACTGGAATGAACATGTTAATTAGTGAAATGAAGTTCTCCTCATAACAGTAGTGATTGGAGGACATTCCATTATCTGAGAGTGACAAGAAAAGTCACCAAACCTACTCATTTTTTAGCCAAACCAATGAAGAAAAACTAGTGCCCTGAGCAGGTTAAAAGAGGCAGATGGAGGAAAAACAAAGTTGCTTTACTGTTGCACCCTATGGAGTTCCACTGCTTTCCACAAATAGATTGATTTAGATGTATCAAAGGAACCGAAGATCTCCTCAGCTTGAGCATGAATATGCCTACTGCTAGTTTCAAACAGGTTTCAGCATGCTTAGTGAACTGGTGGGGTAGGCCTTCTAGGCATCCCTTTGCCAGGACTCTCTCAGGAAGATAAAATACCTTAAAGGAAGAGGGAAAATAGGCTTGACACAGTGACAAAGCTCTGAGCCTGAGGGTGAAGAGGTGATTCCAATATGGTGTTTGTCAAAGAGATTTTTCTGCTGCCCTCTCCAGACTCATGTAGTATATAAAAAGAGAATGGAGAAGGCTGTATAAAAGTGAAAGATTTGTCTCCAAAGATTCTTTTCCTTCTCATCCTTGCCACAGCTCACTACAACTGGAGTATATTAAATTCTCGGCCATGTGATATGCTTGGGCCAACAGGATGTGGATGGAAGTTACAGTGGCTTCTGAAGTCTTAGGGGCATCACTGGTTTCCAAATGATTTGTTTCCATAAAAGAACATTCCCCAAGTAACTGCTGGACCCAAAGGAGATGATACATGGACTACTCTGAGCTCAACCTGAAAACTGAGTCCAGGCAATCCTACCTGAATCCAGCAGAACTAGAGTCAACCCATGAACTAACTCATAAGTAAAAATTAAATGCCGATGGTTGAAAGCCACACATATTTTGGTGTTTGTTGGGCAGCACGGCCACAGGGAAAAACAAAACTGATCGATTTCTATAAAAGCACTGCCAGACATCACGGCATAGAACTGGAGTTAGCAGTGCGCCAGACGTCCCCTCGGATCTGGCTCTAGCTTCAACAGTGTCTGAGGGAACAGACCCAAGGGTATCCCTTCTACCAGCCTCCCACCACCCTCCAACCTCTCTTCCAGTCGCAGCCTTTGGAACCATCTTCTCTGCCGTCCTCCGCCTCGGGGACCAGCCAACCCCGCATTTTGAGCTTAGCTCCTCATTGCTGATCAACCACGGCTTGCTTCCCAGATTCACCACAACTGTTCCACCAGGTGAGTCCCGACAACCGCCTGGTCAACACGCGCCTGCGGCCTCCACACCTACCTCTCCCTGGGCCGCCG
>CM052898.1:86813817-86845204 GCA_028534135.1 Potos flavus | reverse complement strand
ACCGCCTGACTACATGCGCCGGCTGCCGCCTGGGCGGGCTGAGCGAGTGTCTCTTCAGGGTCTCTTCAAAAGGCTCACCCTCAAGCACCCCCAGGAGCCTCCGCAGCCCAGCAGCCTTTGAGGGGCCCTCTGGCATCCCCCTGGTGCCCGCCCTTCTGCCCGAACCTCTCCTACAGCCACTAGGCAGTTACTTAACCACTCTCGAGCCCTCTCCCAAACCGTGGAGACCAAATGGAAACAATAAAGCTTTTTGCATCTGCTGTGGAAACACACACACACACACACACACACACACACGCGCGCGCGCACACCCTGCAGTTAGGAGCTTTTCCCCCCTTATTTTGTTACTGAACACTCAGAGCTGCGGCACTTTGAGTAACCCAAGGCTATAGCAGTAGCAGAAGGGCCTGGGAGAGACGGTGGTTTTCTGGGAAAGTTCAAAGCCTCTGCCACAGCAGCACCCAGGGCCTGTTGCCTGGAAACCGGTGGCCATGACCACGCTTTCGTGGGTACATAGTGACATTAGCAGCGGAAATATATGTACGGAGATGCTTAATAGGCATATAGAAGCTGGGCAAGGGGGAGGACAACTCCACAAATGCCGCACTGTGACTGACCACGCTTCTGCAGGACCAGATGCGATACACACCTTGTGATCTCCCAAACAGACGTGTGGTCCCGCAATACCGGAAAGAGCCAGAAGCAAAAAAACAGGTTACAAGTACATCGTTGCAATGGACTTCTACCAAAAGGATCAAAGTCTTGGGTAAAGGCAAAAGACAAATCTACTGCATTTATAAATGACCCAAATAGTGGCAGGAAACCTAGTACTTCAATGATAGGATAAAGATCTCAAAAGAGTGAAAACGTGGGATGAAATAAACAAAATGAAATTTACGAGGATAAATGTAAAACTTTGCATTTAGACTCAGGAAATCAGGTGACCAAATTCAGATGAAGGAATGTGAGATTATGAGAAAAAGGTCAGGAGACATTATATTATAAGCCCATGTGATTTATAATAAGGCTAATGCAATCTTATATTGTGTTAATAAAAGTGTAATGTCCAGATGAAAGATGGGAATAGTTTTTCAGGACTCGGCACTGGATATAGTATGGTGCTCAGTTAAATTAAATTCTGTCAGCATTTATCCATCTACTTTGTGCAAGTCATTCTGCTAGATGTGGCATTTTGAGAGTGAACAGTGACAAAATGGAATGACTCCAAATTCTACAATCAGGAAGTAAGGGGTCTGAAAGCTATAACATAACAGGAATTGTTGAAGAAAAAAAGAGGTGTTTAGCCTGAGAAGGGATGATTTTATGACGAATTTAATGACAACTATTTTCAAACATATTTCTATTCTTTGAAAGATTGAATAAACCCAAGGCCAATGAGTGAATGTTATAAAGTTAAATTTTCATACCATATGAAGGGAACATTTACAATTAAGACTATTGAAAAAGTCAAATTGGCCCTCTAACAGAGGAGTGAGGCTTATATTCCCAGAGGTAATGTAAACAGAGGTAAAGGGACCGTGTTGTAAAGGGATTTCTGCTTAGGGTGTCCTCTGTGTGTCTCTCTCCAGACTCTCTCAAACCATGAAGACTTCTGTTAATTTATTACCTCCCTTGAAGTTAAGACAATCTTCATAGAATCCCTGTGCTTTGTCATCCAGAGGGGCATAGATGAGAAACAATCCATATGAAAATTTTCCCACATTTCCAAGAGCATTTAACTTGCTTACGTGATGTTTTCTTATGTGTGCCTTAGAAGAGTTAGCTCAGGAACAGCCACAGTTGTGTTTGAGTATATGTGTGTGTGAGTTTGCCTTTGCTCACACATTTGTAATTCTGTATAGACGGATGGTGGGTTGATAGAGACAGAGAGAGAGAGAGAGAGGAGCAAGTGGGGGGGGGAGTGAGAAAGAGAGACAAAGACAGAGAGAGAAAAGGAGAAGAGAGGGGAGGAGAGAAGAGAAAAAGAGAGCATATGTAGCCAAGAGGGTAAAAATTGTCATTTAAATCTGCACAACTAGATTCCTCATCTCCTAGGAGAATGGAATAATTTTCCCCCTATGTGTGTTTAAAAAAAAAAAACTACTTCCTAAATATAAAAAGTGAAGCATTTAGGCACCATCAGCCAGAGAAGTTGAACAAATAAAACTGAATTATTTAGCAGAATATTCAAGAAGTTTAAGATTCAAGGGCAGGGACATGACAAAGGGTCTGGAGAAGAAAAAGGAGAGGAAACTGCTCAGTGAGGACACTGGACACTATTGCTCCCTGTGAGCAAAACTGGTGGAGTGAGCCGAGGATAAGGATGTCCAAGAGATAATTGGAGCAGTGATAAAATAATTATTCTTTAGCTGTTCACCAAAACAGCAGCACAGGTCAGCTGTTCATGCAGTCATGTGAGGAAAGGCCTTTCAGGGGGCGAAACAAGGTGGGTGGTATGGTAGGACAGTCCTAGGCAGGTGGGAGACACAGAAAAGTAGAGTAAGAGAAGACAATAATAAATTTAGATCCCACAAAGATCCCTGAAGTATTGAGATGGAAACAGAGTTTCTCACAGGGTTTCCCGGTCTCATGATGGCAGTTAAGAGTAGTTTTATGTAAATCCTAATGGTCAGGATCATCCCCTCAAACTAGAGGATTTGGAACATGCCAACAAATGGCAATTGTGTTTAATAGTGAGGGAAAAAAACCAAGAGGTACCTCTATCTGGGAGCGGCTGATGAGTCTATCTGGTTTCCCTAAGCTGAGCAAACAAGGAAATGAGAAAGAAACAAAATAATCAGCATCCACTTTGAAATAGTTTGCAGGCCTACATTTACTGTTAATGCATTGTTCATAAGAACTACGAGGAAATAAAAGAAATCCAATAAATGTCACTCATATTTTTGAAAACTTTGTTTTGCTGGGTAGGAGAGTTACAAAAAATATATGAAAATTGGTGTAGGCACTATAGAAAACAGCATGAAAGTTTCTCAAAAAATTAAAAATGAACGACATATGATCCAGCAATTCTACTTCTGAGTACTTATCTGAAAGAAATGAAAACACTAATTCAAAAAGATAATCTGCACTTCCATATTCATTACAGCATTATTGACAATAGCTAACACATGGAAGCAACCTAAATGTCCACTGTTACTGTTAGATGAATGGATAGAGAAAATGTCTGTGTGCTTATGTATATATGTATGTGTGTGTGTATGCAAATGTGTATATGTATATGTATATATGTGTATATACATATATATGCATATATATACGACTGAATATTATTCAGGAATTTTTTTAAAAAAAGAAAATCCTGTCATTTGTAACAACAGGAATGGAGCTTGAGGGCACTATGCCAAGTGAAATAAGTTAGAGAGAGAAAGACAAATACCTTATGATCTCACCTATCTGTGGAATCTTAAAATAAACAAACAAACAACAACAGTAAAAAAATGAGATCACAGATACAGAGAACACTGGTGGTTGTCCGAGGTGGGGGGCAGGAGTGGGCAAAATGGGTGAAGGGGGGTCAAAAGGTACAAACTTTTATTTATAAAATAAATGTCATGGGATGTAATGTACAGCATGGTGACAATAGTTAATAATATTGTTTTTGAAAGTTGCTAAGAGAAAAAACCTTAAAAGTTCTTGTTACAAGAACAAAAATTGTAACTATTTGAGGTAATAGATGCTAACTAGACTTATTTTGATGACCATTTCACAATATATACAAATATGGAATCATTATGTTGTACAGAAAACTAATATAATGTTGTATGTCAACTATATCTCAAAAAATTGAATAAATAAAATTCTAAAATTAAATAAATAAATAATGGGTTATCTTAGAGATAACTCTATTTTTTCCCAATAGCTGACAGTATGAGCAAATATTCAAAGTTATTTTGATTTCTCCCATTTCCTAGCTGTATCTATTCCTATTTCCTCCTATCGATCTGGCCCATGACTTCGTATGATACTTGATTGTTCTCATCATGCTCACTACACTGTGGGAACAGATAACATGATAGCCTTTTCCTGTGTTAAAGAAGGATATTCTGACAGATTTTTTTAAGCCAAAACCTCCTTTCACATTGCAACGTTTGGCCATCCTCCTCCGTGTGTGTTTCTCTCTTGCTTATAACCCCTACATACCATAGTAAGCAATAGGCATATTATAAAGACAAAGCTTGCTTTCTAATATGACCTTCACCAGATAGTTGGAGATGTGTGTTTTGTGATCTTGTTCATAGGCTATTGTGATAAATAGCAGATGATTCATTCCCAAAAGTCAATCTGAAGCTAATGTAGGACTAGATACACAGGAATTATTTAGGTAAGTTTGTCGAAAATATATTTCTATACAGCATCCCCTCAGAATTGCAATTTGTAGATTTGAGTTAGGGTCTAACATTGTGATTTGTTTTACTTTCTTTCAACTTTCCAGGTTATTTTGATCTGCAGACCAAATTGGAGATCATTTATATATATATATATATATGTATATAGCATCTACCAAAATCCCGAAAAGCCTTCTGAGGATCTAGGCTCTCCTGATGTCTCAGAACCAATAGTAGTCCTTGGAATTTCTCACAAGATCAAAACTGAAATTAAATTATCTACATATAGTCTAGGAGGAAAATTAAAGCCAAGCATTTCGAGACAAAATGGAACAGGTTATCACTGCTGACTCTGCTTAATAGATTAAAAAATTTCACGTGTCAGAGGGCTCCACAAAAGTCTAACCTAGAAGGAAAAAAGAGAGACTGTTAACAGACAAGAGAAGCATGACTAGAACAGAGTATCTTAAAAGGGGAACTCAGTCCAATTCTAACCAAATGTCCCATTTTAAGTCTTCCTCAACAATATATATGAAAATATTTTACAAAATGCAACATGCTCTTCCATAAAGCCCGTTTATCTCATAAGAACTAAGGATGTGAGAGATGGTTTCATCCTTAAGGTCATCCAAGGAAGAAGTAGCCTGAGAAATTTTTAACTCAATATTTTACAAATAGGTAAACAGAGTAACATTTGACAATGCAACATGGACTTTGGGACTTCACATTGCCCTTCCTTCCTTCCTTCCTTCCTTCCTTCCTTCCTTCCTTCCTTCCTTCCTTTCTTCCTTCCTTCTTTCCTTCCTTCTTCATACTCTCCCTCCCTCCCATTTTTCAACTACAAAAGTGATGCATACTTAACAAAGATTTAAACAATGAAGAAGTATATATATTAAAAAAGGGAGAATTTCTCTATCTGCCCACCTCCTCTTCCCTTGGAGATAATCATGTAATATTTAGAGTCTACTTACGGTCTTTCTCTATTATCTTAATCTGAGCTGCTATAACAAAATACCATAGACCAGATGTCTTAAAACAATAGATATTTATTTCTCACAGTTCTAAAGGCTGGGAAGTCTGAGATCAGGGTGCCAGAATGGTTGGGTTCTGGTGAGAGCTCTTTCCCTGTTTTGCAGATGGCTGCCTTCTCACTTTTCCTCACATGGCAGGGGGAACAAGCTCTGGTCTCTTCCTCTTCTCATAAGGACATTAATTCCATCGTGACCACCTTCAGAACATCATCTAAGTGTAATTACCTCCCAATACTATCACATTGGAGATTAGTGCTTTAACATACGAATTTTCGGGAGATATATTCAGTCTATAACACACACCTTTTATTCATTTACACATTTAAATAAGTATATGTTGCTTTATTAAAAAATAAGAATATGTTATACATACTCTTCTAAAGCAAGTTAAAAAAAAAAACCTTAAATATAGATCATGGACACCTTTCCATGTCAGTTCTTGTAGAGCTATGTCAATTTGTTAAACAGCTATGTGATATTCCATAGTATGGCATTTCCAAAATTTGTTTAACCATTTGCCTACTGATTGATATTTAGATTGCCTTCAATTTTTGTCCATTACAAATAATCTTGCAATTAACATATATGACCTTATAAGTATGTGACAATATTTTATAAAATAGAATAGAGTCCTCGAAGAGGAATGAGGAGGTGGTGGGTGGTCCTAGGACACATGCATTTAAGGTTCTGAAAGACACTGCCAAATGGTCCTCAGAGAGCTACCCCATTTTCATTCTTACCCACAAGCCCTTCTGTTCACATCCTTGCATCAACAATCTTTTACATTTAAAACATATATATCATTATATGACATAATTAATGTAAATACTCAATTAATAGTATTTTTATGATAAAAAGTTGAACTAAAGATTCGACCCATAATTCATCATGCTTGTCAAAATGTTGCTTTATGATTAACCACAACGATCTTGTGTAAAATGACTTTCCGTGCATATGAGTGCTTGTTAGAGTATCACATGACACCACACTAACTACTAAAAACTGTAACTCTCAAAATTCTGGGGCACGTTTGGTGGAACAAGAAAGTCAAGGAGAGCTGGAGGTTACCAGGTAGGTTCCTTCATTTCAGGACCACCAGCAGAGAACACAAAAACATGAGTACATTCACATATTCCTCACATCTCACAGCCAGGGGAGACAATATACCAAATTTATTCTGAAGGCAAAAAATGTCACTTGGTGAATAAAATCGAGAAAAAATATTAGCATGAAGGGACATCTGCTGCCATCACAATGAAATACTGGCACATATACCATTTTAAGATAACTTAACACCCACAACAATGAAACTAATGTACAGACAGAAGACCCAGCAACTGCTTCTATATACCTGTGCCCTGTTTAGCTCCTTGCTAAAAATCCTTAGCCCAAATTATTCCTTTTCTAAGGTTTTTATTTAAATTCCAGTTAGTTAACATATGGTGTAATATTAATTTCAGGTATAAAATACAGTGATTCAACACTTCCACACAACACCCTGCGCTCATCACAAATGCACTCCTTAATCCACATCAACTATTTAACCTATCCCCCCTCACCTCCCCTTTGGTAACCACGAGTTTGTTCTCTATACAAGAATAAGAATAAGAATAAGAAGAATAGGAATAAGAACAAGAAGAAGAGGAGGAGGAGTCAGGGGAGGAGGAGGGGGAGAAAGAAGAAGAAAAGGAAGAAGAAGGAGAAGGAGGAGGATCATAATAATAATAATAATTTGGGGCTTAATAAAATAAAACTAAAGAAAGCCATAAAAAAAAAAATCCTTAGCTCAGACCTGTGAATCACTGGAATTGCTGCAAAAATTGCCAGAATAACCTCTGAGAAGCAGATGGTTACGAAGGCTTCTGTCCAGATGCCAGAACCCCATATGCTTGCCAATCTGTGTTTCCAGCATGCACCATTATACTTAAAATTATATTTTTCCTTTTCCTGCCATGTTCACTCTACCATAATTAACAAGGCTCTACTATTTTTCCAGAAAACCAGAAACATCACAGCCTGTTCACCTTCCTTTTATAAATAGAAAGGTGAAAAGCAAGTGTGAGATGCCCTCAAGCCTTCAACATCATCTGCAACTCAATTATTTGTGGCTCCTGTTAGTGGTCTTCAGGAAGACTTTTTACAGGTTTTAGTCCAACTGTAATCATTGTCCCCCAGAGCCCTCCAAGTACCTCAGTACCAAGAGGGCCACTCTCTGATTCCTTTCCAAGTCGACTAGCAAACAAACACATGGAAATCTCCAGTAGTTTCTGTAAAGAAACCAGTCACAGGTTTTTTGTTGTTGTTTTTTCCAGAAATATGAGAGGTTGGTAATGAAACAGATTCTTCAGGACAATAGGAGAATTTCTCCAGCCAGCAATACCAGTGATTACACTCCATCCACCATGACGCCAAAACCTTTGGCGCCATCCCAGAAGTTAAACTTCTAGATATCAGAAACAGGGCACTTTGATCACTACCTAAGGTTACATGCCACAGAGAGAATTAAAATATTTGCCAAACCCAAGCTGACCCTTTGGAGAGTTCAGAGACACCATTGTTCAAAGGTCAGCCTTTCCAATGATCAGTTTCCCTATTGACTTGTTTACTTGTTCCTGGACTAGACTGCCCACCCCTCCAGAGTCTGGCACCAATGAGTATGGAAAATCTCCAAAATTCCACAAGTTGCCTATTTCTGTAACAGTCAACTTGGCATATTTACATGGAGTTCCAATGTAGGGCTTTGAAGCCACCAATCATTATAAAGAGCATTCTGTCACATTTTCTATTTCCCCACTAATCTATGTGCCATACCTGTGATATTGGAAAGGAAATACACTTAAACATTTAACCTTTTAACAAAATAGAAACTTAAGTTCCTTTTAGTGAGTATTTCAGAGTTGTAGCATAGTATGTTGATTTTATTAGTAAATCTGAAGCAATGTTGGGGGTTTTTTTGTTTCCTCTAGGGAGGCATGATGTTTCAGAAAGATTTAGATTACACTGCAATGTGTGAATTTGAATCAGCAATTTTAAAATGAGCATTATGACACTTTAATTACATTTTAATGATTAAACCTTGGAAGTGATGCTGATTTAAGTCAAAATAACTTTTGAAGGTGTTTTTCTTGCCTGCAGCTAACTAGATACCTGACAAGAGGGAAATAGAAAAAGAGAGAGTAAAAAGAAAATGGTGATCTAACCCTGATAAAAGTGGGTTTAGGGGTTCTGCTTATTTATTCAAATTAGAGCTGATAACCGTGATGGGAAGATCTAGTTACAAAAAGCAACATTTGAACATTTGAACATTTCAGCACACAGGACACTATGTTTGCATTTGCTTTACAAAGAGCCAACATTAAGGATAAAAAATTAACGACAAAGACACCACCACATAATTTCTATACATTTACACCCTACCTCCCACTGTCACATGATCTTATGTTTAATTCTTCTTGGGCCACTAAAAAAAGCAGAAAAAAGGTAAGTTTAGAAACAGTTTCCTCATCAGAAAATTGAAACTAAAATTCAGGGAGATTACATGCAAATGCTGAAATCCTAGAACATTTTGTTCTCAGCATTTCTTCTTCCAGAGGAGAGAGGTGGAAACTGCACAAATATAAATGATAAAAAATGTTTGCTTTTGAGAGCTAACAATAATGTGTTAAAGGTAAAGCCTTCTGAAAACACTGCATTTAGGGGCATCCAGGTGGCTCTGTCAGTTAAGCATCAACTTTTGATTTCCACTCAAGTCATGACCTTAGGATTCTGAGATTGAGCCCCAGGACAAGCCCCACGTGGGGCTCCGTGCTCAGTGGGGAGTCTTCTTGAGATTCTCTCTCTCCCTCTCTCTCTCTCTGCCCCTTCCCTCCAACTTGTACTTGTACTCACGCATGTGCGTGTTCTCTCTCAAATAAATATGTAAATCTTTATTTTTTTAAAACGGCATTAAACATATTGGCTTTCTATAAAAACTAACAAAGTGCTAAAATAAGTCCAAGCATAAATGACCTAAAACAAATTGAAATGGATGAATATTATGCTTCTGTTGGAGACAGGTGTTTTATTTATGAAAATTTTTTCATTGATTTTACTATGGACTTCCTAGTGAAGTTTGTAATCTTTGTGCATAAACTTAAGGCTACAACTACTCTAAAATTTTGCATTTTACAAAGCACACTGCCCATGCTTCTGGGTCTTTGTATATGCTAGTTCTTCTGTAGAGAATTATACTCTTTATAATCCCTGCCAGACAGAAGATTGACCAAGAATGACATTTCTCTTTCAGATGGAATGGAAGAGAATCCAGATAGTGACATAGGTATAAGATAATTTTTTATATTATAAAGATGGTACTTCAAATCAGTAGGTTAATTATTTAGTCCATAGCTAGTATTTAAAAATTTGTTAATTATTTGGAAAATTAATAAATGTAGACCCCTGCCTCATGCCTTAATCAAAACTAGATTCCAGAGGTTCAATGCTATGAATTAAAAATAAAACTATATTATAAAACTATTAGAATATTGTTTAGGAAGATAATTTTTATAACATGCATGCACAATGAGGAAATTCATGGAAAAAAGCAAATAATGAACATATAAGAAGATGACAAGCTCAATCATAATCAGATAAAAGTAAATTGAAATATATCATTTATACTAGTTATCAGTTATTATAATATCTTGTTAATAAAAGAAGAAGTAAAAAAAAAGTCATTCTCAAATGTTGTGTGTGAAATTCTAAGTTGATATAAGGACTTTAAAGGGCCATTAGACAATAACTCAAAATTCTGAATATGCATACATATCAACCCAGAAATTTTAGTTTTGAGGAAGCTATCTTAAAAAAAATACTCTTACAGGGGTGCCTGAGTGGCTCAGTCGTTAAGCATCTGCCTTCGGCCCAGGTCATAATCCCAGGGTCCTGGGATCGAGTCCCGCATCGGGCTCCCTGTTTGGCGGGAAGCCTGCTTCTCCCTCTCCCACTCCCCCTGCTTATATTCCCTCTCTCGCTGTCTCTGTCAAATAAATAAATAAAACCTTCAAAAAAAAAAAAAAAACCTCTTACGTATGTATAAGGGCACACATACACACACACACATTCATTATAATATAATTTGTTATGACAATAATTTGTTATGGCAAATGAAGACAATAAAAGTCCACCAACAAGAAGTTGGTTAAATCAATTAGAACTCAAACATATAACAAATAAATGGAACCACTATTTAAATGAATGAAGTATATCTGTATCTACCGAGTTGGAAAAATGTCCAAGATATACTTTTAAGAAAAAGAGAACATTTCAGAACAATATACACTAAATCTTTATACATACAAACACAAAATGTATGGTTTGAATGTTTTACAGTTACATTTATAGCTGTTATAATGACACATGTATGCTTCAACCTGCTCAGGTGCTGTGTCCTTTTTGAACCTTTCTTGATCCCCTCTATGAATGTGATCTCCACCTCTTAATTTAATTCCATATCTTATACATACACCTATAATTCCACTACCACCACACCCTATAGTTTCTGATCAAATAAAGATCAAAAAGTTTTTCAGTGGATATGGGTGTTGAACTTTCAGAAATGTATGCTAATTTGCCACACCCCAAATATCGAAACCATGTTGGAAATAAAAAAAAACAGAGGCAATCTTCCAACAAATACTTGGATTCTCAAATGTTTGCCTAAACAGGCTCAAGATGATACAAGATGTAGAGATAAAGCACCGCGGCCGGCCCGCGGTCATGGCGCTCCCCACCTCGCAGAGAGCAGACAGACTCCTGGGAGGAGACTGGGGGAATCTCCTCTGCGAGGAAGCCTTCTCCTTGTAATGGTCTCTGATTTTTAATGTCTAATCAAGTGTGGGCAGGTGGGAGCCAGAGAAGGAGAAAGAGTGGGAACCCTTTGCATGCTCCAGCAGCTCTCAGCAGGAAACAGCGGGCCGTTCAAACAGATGTTCTGCAGCTCTTCGCCTAACATCTGCTCCCATCAGCTCAGTTGCCAGGCAAGGTTTTACTAACATTAGGATTGCGCTAATGGCTATAAATTTGAAGATCTGCTTGGATTGAGAAGGACTGACCAGAAAGTGTGTAGTATGAGGGAAAGGAAAGCAAACACATAGAGTCAATCCAAAGTAACTATTCACATATACCTGGTTTTATATTTTTTAAATTAGCATCAGTCTCTGATATTAGAACATCTCAATGCTGAAACATCTCTGTAAAAGGACAGAATTATTCAAGATAACAGATGTCGTTAAGATTTCCTACAAATTTTCCTTATCCATCTCTCTGTAAAAGCCACTGATGGGTCACTCAGCTCTACCTAAGATTTTCCTCCAGCTTCCAACCCATTTCTAACCACCATCTCCAACTTTAAGTTCAAAATCACTAAGATATTTAGAAGTTTAAAAGAATGCAAACCAATCCAACATAAAGTTGTATTTTGATAAATGATAGACATTATACATTTATTAAATGTACATTTTAGACATATGTGATTCATTTTTGTTGGTATATGAAACCCAGTGTGAAAAATAATAGCAGACAGCATCTTACAGTGATGTTATAAAATGTTAAGGTCATTTTTTCTGATGAATTACATGGAAAAAAAAAACCAAAACTCTAGCCAAAGTGCAAACTGAAATAAGGCAAAGAAATCTTTTCTGAAAATCTCAGAGGTAAGTTCTAATGCAGTGATTCTCAAAATGTGACCCCAGATAGCATCAACCTCACCTGGGAACTTGTTAGAAATACTAAGGGTGGAGCCCAACAATATGGATTTAATGAGCCCTCTAGGTGATTCTGATGCTCACTCAAGTTTGATAACCACTGTACTCATGGTTATGGTTTTTTAGGCTCTGATATGCTCAGCTTGGGGCAAATTGACTATTTGTGTTTGGCTGAGTTGCCATACTGGGCTTACTCAGTATCTAAGAGGGAAGCACTTGGTCATTATACATATATACATATATTTCTAAGTGAGCAAGTATTTGAATATGAACCATGATGACAGTAGAATATGTAATCTAACATTTTTTCCTGATTTATAAATACTTAAATTTGAAGTCTAAAACTTTGACAATCGAATGCAGAGATTTATACTTGACAAATTATTTCTATTGAAAAAATATGTGGTAATTGGGCTTCTCCTACTATATTCCAATAGCCATATCTAAATGAAAATCTAGATATCTGTTCTCATTATAAAAGAAAGCTATTTGTAATATGTCTCTTCCTTGACTTCAACTCTACTTCTACAACTCTTTCTTGCTGTTATAGTAAATAGATGATTATCTTTCTTGATACCCTCAAATTATTAACAACCTTTTGTGGAATACACATTTAATTTTTGACACAGATTAAAACCCAGCACCTTCTTATTACAAGTATGTTAGGGGAATAGCCTTTTTTCCTCCTATACAGCTTAGTGTGAGTTTTTCAAGTCTCTAAATGTTCTAAACCTAGGATGAATTTTATGTAAAACCATGGTATAACGTCAATGCTCATATTTCTTTCTCAAGTAGTTCAAAGGTTAATCAATAAGATGAAAAGCATAAAAATGTACATGCAAATTATTAGTATTTGCCATTGAGTCTAACTAAATTTGAAATCACAAATACCCCAGGCAACATAATAATCTTGATTATGAAAGAAATGTTGCATTCTATTAACTCCAAATACCTTAAAAGAAACACTAATTATACTGTAACTTAATTGAAACAGTCAGAAGTTCAGATGATTATACAGAGAAGCAAATAAAAGCAATAAATTAACAAACATTTTATATAATTACTAGAGTGTTTAGGACACGATAAAAGTAACTTTATTCTTATTTCTAATTTGTCTTAAATCCCTACATTAATATTCCTAAAATGAAGGCTAAGTAATTGGACATTCCCATAGCTCTATTTTAACTTGCTGTTCATCATGTCTCTTCAGTTTAGTCTTTTAACATAAAATATATAAAAAGCCATAAATATTACAAGCTATGGGTTAAATTCTCCATTTGATTTCTGTTCATATTATGTGCCTTTAAAGATTTAATTAATCATAATTTTCATATTCAAAATCGAATAGCTCAGCAATTACAATTAAAAATTTCTTTCAACTGAGGCACCTGGGTGGCTCAGTTAGTTAAGCATTTGACTTTTGATTTTGGCTCAGGTCATAATCTCAGGGTTGTGAGATCGAGCTCCTCATCAGGCTTCATGCTGGATGTGGAGCCTGCTTAAGATTCTCCTTCTCCCTCTCCTTCTGCCCCTCCCTCCCCATTCTCTCTCTCTCTCTGGCTCTTTAAAAAAAAAAAAAATTCTTTCAGTTAATATCTCAATTTAAAATGTCAAGCCCAAGGTAATATTTCTTTTTAGGGAAACATGACACATTAAAATGTTTTTGCATGATGTGGATTATGTAAAAATTTGAATTCCTCAAGCCCTAAAGAGAAAAAACAAAACAAAACAAAAAAGATCCACTACCATAAGAATATACATCTTAATTTTGAGGGAGGGGTGATAAATAACTTCAAAACATGATTTAATGTCTTTCTTATCTGCCTCTTTCTCATTCAGCAATGCCAGGGTCGGGAATTGGTGGCAATGAAAAGGAAAAGCTGCCTTTGCAGTTTGTTTCTCCTCTTGGCTCCTCCTTGCCCTGAGCCTGAAATAAGTTGTCACCAGCAGCTCAGGTAACAGACAGAACCCCCAGCCTGTTCTGAGACCTTGCCAAGAGCAGCAATGGTGTAGCACCAGCGGTGCAGGAGGACGCCTGGCACCTCCGTGGGAGAGTTCTAAGCCGAAAGACAAACCTCTATTAATGGTGCATACTAATGATCTTTACATTATAATTAGAAATGCTTGAGTTAAGATCACTCCCTGAAACCTTAATGAGCAAAGGAAGGCTTACCTCTTGTTCCTCTGTTTTTCAACTGCAAGCAAAAGCAATAGGCTGACCTGAATCAGGTCAGAGCAAATATCAAGGAAACTCATTAGAAATCTGTGATTTAGTCCAAGCTGGAAATACCAGATATTTCCACTTCAAAGCCAGGAAAACGTAAGGTTAGCAAAGGGAATAGCCCACAGAGGTCTCTCTCTCTCATTGTTTCCTTTCACTTGCATGTGCATACATTTTTGACTTTGACATATCCAATCCTTTCAGTATGCAAAAACCAAAAGCCACATGCTTAAATCAATGTCTAAAGGCTCCATCAAGTTTGGATATTTTCCTAAGCAATTTGAAGAGCTTTGTTTGTATCGTCTAAAAGCACCAAGTTTATACTAAATAAACTCAGATTTATTTCTTGGCTATTGTAATAACAAAAAAAGGTAGATTTAATACTTTTGAAAATATTTTTGGACAATTTCCTTTAAATCAAAGATTAATATATTCTTTTTGAAAACGGAGACAAGAATAGGCAGTATTAAAAGATGATTTTATTGGGGAAGAAAGTTCTATGTGTCTCTGCTCTCCCCCCCGCCAATGACTTCTAAAACACCATCATCTCCATGGAAGCTATCGGACACTTGGTAATAAGTTCTCAAATGTGGAAAAGAAAGTGTCAGCTCTAGACTCTGTATCAGGAAATGGCCTTGAGGCTCTCCTCCAAAAGAAATAAATTCATGATGAGCAGCATCTCTTAACTATTCCACATCTGTGTAATTTTAACCCAGATGTTACCTCAACTTCCATTCCTCAAATATGTGGAGGAGAGCTTCCTGAAGTGAGGTTTCCAGACATCTGGTGGTCAGTCAAGTGATCTTCAGATAACATGAAAGCTTTAGAAGAAAAAGCAATGGAATGATTATGTTAACAAGCATTTCATAAACTTATGATGTGAAACAATTTGATTTTCACAGAAATCTTGTTACCCGTATAATAATCATCACCTTCTGAAAAGTTGTTGTAGGCAACATAAGTGTGTTTATCAATTCTTCTTGCCTCTTCTTCAGTTAACAGAATGCCTTTTTGTCTCTGCTGATGAATTATTCCATTATTTGTGGTACATTTTTTATAATCATGAATTTACTATTTTCTATTATAAGTATCATGCTGAGTTAATGCCCCTATTTGAAAATTTGGATCAATGACTCAAAAAGGGATCAACGATGCGTGAAAGTAATGATGACAATAATAATAATTTCTATATCTCAGAAGGTCATTTAAATAAAAAGAAAATGGAACTCCACTGCAAATATAGATTATGAGTGTGTATGTATTCGAATATGTGAATCTGCTTTTGTGATGATTTTCCATAGGCAGATGAAAAGGGAAGTGAATATCTGAAAATGGATATTTTGGGGGGACAGCAAACTTACTGGCTCCCAGTCTAATTCTATTTTCTATTTTGAAATATTTTTCCAAATAATGACATAAACCCACAGAAGCTTCATTTCTAAAGATAGCAAAGTGATTTCTTATGAAAACAACTTGAGTTAACAGAATACAAATATTTAATAATGCTTTTCAATATAAAGTTAATTTTGTGATCTGGCCAAAAAGGGACTAAAACTAGAGTGGCATCATTCACAATCACCTTTCCCATAAGCCTAGATCTTTTCGTTCTAATAATGATTTAAGTCTCTTAAACCATTAATAGTCTTAAACACTTGCTCATTAAATTTGTGGTTTTCTATTTTAGATTATTGTGTCATTTACATACAATGACATTTGTCTCTGCCTTTCCAATAGTTCTCATTTCTACTTCTTTTTGGCTTTTTTTTTTTTAAATCGAATTTATTGCTTGGGCTTAGTCTTTGAGCACAGCATTGAAAAGGTATAGTAATAGTATCTTCATCTTATTCCTCACTAAGAATGTTTCAAAAGTTATACCATTTTCTACGATGCTTGCTGTAGATAGCCCATGGATACCCATTAGCACATTAAGAAACTTCCCTTCTTCAGAGGTGCCTAGGTGACTCAGTCGGTTTAGTGTCTGTCTTCCATTCATGTCATGATCTCTGGGTTCTGGGATCGACTCCCATGCCCAGCTCTCTGTGGGGAGTTTGCCTCTCCCTCACCCTCTGCCTTTCTCTCTCCTCCACACCCCGCTTTTGTGCTCTCTCTCTCTCAAATAAATAAATAAATAAATATCTTAAAAAAAAAAGAAACTTCTGTCTCAAGTGAAGAGTTTTTTAATATTAATTGGTGTTAGATTTTATTAAATGTTTTTTGAAGGGCATCGACTGAAATAATTATGATTTTCCCCCCTTAATGTTTCTATAGAGAATCACATTAGATTTCCTGATGAAAAATCTGAATTACTGTTATAATCCCTACTTACTCATACCTTCAATGTTCTGCTGCAATTTCCTTGCTAATACCTTATTTGAATTTTTGCGTCTATTTATAATTAGAATACTACTAGAAGTTTGCCTTTTTGTGTATTAAAATCATCCTGTTTTGGTATCACTCTAAAGCTAGATTTGGAAGATTGATTAGATAGCTTTCCACCTTTTTCAATCATTTGGAAGAATTTCTAAAACATGAGAATTAGCTATTCCTTTAAAATTTTTATAAAATTTACAGTAAACCATCTGGCATTAGGTCTTTCCTTTGAGAGAAATTTCTGACTACATTTTCAATTTCTTCTACAGTTATTGATGGTTTTAGATTTTCTACTTCTTTTTGAATGACTGCTATTAATTTACATTTTCTTAGAAAAATAATAGCAATTTTATTGGTCCAATTCTGTAAGTAGTATTTTGTTCAAATTTGTTCATCTCCAAGCTCCAGTTAATAGCCCTATATCTTATATTCTATTATTATTTTAGTACTCATGTTATTTCCCTCTTGATCAAACTTAGCAAATATTTATCAGTTTTGCCACCTATTACCTTTATTGATCGATAAGAATTTTATTCTATCTATACTTCAAATTTTATGTGTATTAATTCCTTAATATTTATTTACTTATTCGTCTAATATATAAGAATTGGGGCATAATTTCAATTTGTCCCTTTGATAATGCTATTCACTTTGATCCCTTGATTAGCATGGGATCTGCCATGTTTCTCTAAAGTAAAACTGCTTGGTAACGGTTTTCTGAGAAGGTACTTTGAAATCATTTAAATATCCTGTTTCTGGGACACCTGGGTGGCTCAATGGGTTAAACCCTCTGCCTTTGGCTCAGGTTATGATCCCAGAGTCCTGGGATCAAGCCCCGCATTGGGCTCTCTGCTCAGCAGGGAGCCTGCTTCCCCCTCTCTCTCTGCCTGCCTCTCTGCCTACTTGTGATCCCTCTCTCTCTCTCTCTCTGTCAAATAAATAAGTAAAATATTTAAATACCCTGTTTCTAATGACATATTTTATGGTGACTAACATAACACAATAAATAAATAAATAAATAAATAAATAAATAAATAAATACCCTGTTTCTGATTAAGCTTTTCGTCTGTTCATTCATTTAATTGTATCATCATGGATTCATGGGTTCCTATTTTGTCAATGGGTTATAATCTACTAATTATTTTGAGACTCAAATTGAACTTGGTTTGGCCAGTGGGAACCTCTCTGAAAAAGCTTTTGAATTCTATTGTCTGTCATAAGATGACGGGTTTATCAAACTTCTCCTGTCTCAGGCCTGAAAGGGGCATTTCTCAAAGAGTCCTGGATCCTTTTTGTGGAGAATGGTTGCTCCAGAGTATTCTCAGCATACATATATCCTCAGCAAATATATGTATGTATACACTTAACACATTCATAAACACACACGTTCGGTGTATTTCTAAATATATAACTATATTTATTTTTATAGTTATCTATCTTCCTTGATCTATATTGAGAGTCATAAACTCTCATCAATAGCATCAAATCCAATCTACAGGGTCCACTCTACACTGCATTCTATCCTACATTGACCTCTCATAATATTATTAAAAACTTGAGAAAGCTTTTTACAAGGAAAAGTATTTGTTCATATAGCTCAATCAACAAACATTTATTGAACACCTGTTGTATCCTGAGCTGAGGTGATATGAAAGAAGTATGAAAAGGTTCTTGTCATGTAGCTACCTGAAATTAGATTGGAAACTGAATAAGGAACAGAATAATAAAGGTTCATTATATTTTCTATAACAACAGAAATACAAAAAGGAAAATATATAACTATTAGATTCTCAAATTGTCATAATACATAGTATGCTTTGAGGTAACCTTTTCACACCTGATGTCTATGCCTTTTCTTCCAACCTAAGCACCAAACTTTTTATTAATGCTTTGGAATGGATGGTGGTAAGTTTCACTCTGTTAAATTACTGGAGCAGACACTATTATTATTTTGGTATTACTGTCATCAGAACTAAAGCATAATAAAGTCACAGTACAATGCAAAAAAAAAAAATCACGACTTAAAAAAATACAAGAAGAAAAAGGAGAACTATATGCCAGAGTAATTCTTAAAATGTGCTTGCTGTAGGTTGGTCTGACTCAGAAATGCAATTTATATTTTAATCATTTCCATAAAGGTCTACATTTCATTTTAGAAGTATAGAGCAAAAAGCATAGCTCCGTGTTCTGGCTGAGAGTATGGAGGTTGTGACTGTGGACCCATGCAGTACTGTACAGGAGTATTAAAAAACAGAAACAGATACCTGTGGGGAGAGGAAAAGGCAAGGAGCCAAAGGAAACAAAGGGAGAGAACTGTCTGCTAGGTGGCCCTGAAGGAGTGGAGGGAAAAAGGAAGTAGCTGCTGCCAATTGCCACTGTCACCACAACTCTCGTCATTTTTAACGGTTCAAAGAGAACTGTTATCGTTCATGTCTTAGTCTACATGGATTTTTTTTTTAAGTGATTACAGTGGCTGAGTACATGACATCATAGCTGAAGGCCAAATACTGACTAATGTCCATAGCAAGAAATGACAACGGCTATTTTTTTAAGGATTTTTATTCATTTATTTGAGAAAGAGAGAGCAAGCATGAGCCGGGGGGAAGGGCAGAGAGAGGGAGAAGCAGACTCACCACTGAGCAGAGAGCCTGATGTGGGGCTCTATCTCAGGACCAGGATCATGACCCGAGCCGAAGGCAGAGGCTCAACTGCCCGAGCCACCTAGGAGCCCCAATGACAACTGTTATTAAAATCATTAATTGTTGTCCTCAGATACTGCTTTTGTCAAGATAAGTGTGCAGAAATGATTATGGAAGCAATTATTCATGTGTTTCAATTTCACAAGTATGTTCAAACTTTACTCTCCTGCTTTCTACAGGAATAACTGAGACTCAGTATTTTTTTTTTTTTGAGAGGGAGTGGGGCAGAGGGAGAGAGAGAGAGAAACTCTTAAGCAGACTCCTCGCTGAGCACAGAGCCCAAATGGGGGCTCAGTCTCATGACCCTGAGATCATGACATGAGCCAAAATCAAGAGTTGGATACTTAACCCACTGAGCCACCCAGGTGCCCCGAGACTCAGTACTTTTAAGTGATGTCGCATAGGATCAAGGCAAGCCTTAATTAAGCTACAAAATATTTCCCCTGTAGTCAAAGAGAAAATAAAAGCTGATTCCTGAATGTGCTTGTTGTCCTTCGTTGTAATGGACAAAAACTCCCACATGGTCTTCAGTCACTGCAGATGTAGTTGGTCTTACGTTCATTAAATGAGATCTTTATAAATGCTGCCTACACTCTGCCCCTATCTCTAAAACCCCTCCTGGTAGCCAACTTCTAGGACTCTGTCCCTTTTGCCTAAATTATTCAATTAGGTAGATACTGACCCAAGCTGGATTAATGGGATCCTCCCTCCTGTGAGTTTACAGTTAGGACTCAGGGACTCCAATCACTCACCTGATGAAACTGAATTTTTAAGAACATCTAAATGTAGGGACTGCAGAGATACGCCTCATGTTGGTATTTGTAGTTTTGGCATGAAGAAGCAGAGAAAAGTGACCTAAAAGTGACTAAGAGGTGAAGCAGACAGGCATGAAGAAACAGGACCTCTGTCTCTCATGTTTTGGTTCTGGATCTACTGTCAGTCCTTCCAGTGGGGGAAATTCCGTGGCTTCCTTGTAAACACCCCCCACCTTCATCCTGCCTCATATTCAACCAGGCTAGAACTGGACTACATTGAGGAAACCTTGTGTTCCTTGTATCTGTCAGTGGTTTACAAGTCTTCCCTCTCACATGGTGACCTCTTGTTCTTACTGGTGGCAGTATGTCCATGGAACACTACTGAGACTTTTTTATAGACTTGCAGGAGGTTACCAAAGGATTCCTGAGCACCTGATTGCAGACACATTGCTCAAGCCCTCCTTTCCCCCCAAATCTAATACCATCAGTCCTAGAGCAGGTGACACAAGTAGCAGCGCCCAAGACCGGGATGGTCTATCAACAGCTCAGAGCATCTCTGCTCAAGGTACTTACCAGAGCTCTCCGTGTTTGTTTCCTATACAGGTCCTGAAAAGTCCAACTGATTTTATTAACGCTATGGAATATGCTAGTTAATTAAGTTAATCATCTGATTGATTATACTAATTACCTAGTCCCTCAAAGAAAAGCCTTTGCAAACACTGCTTTAATTATGTCAGAGACGCTGTACACCATGTTGCCTTAGAATGAATGTACAAGAGATTGTCTTAATGAAGCTACGCTTTCTAGCTTTCTTTCCCCCAACCCGCTTTTATGATTTGGCTCTTACTGTTTTATTTTGCTTTTAAAGCTTCGTTGTTGTTTTTTAGTTCAGTTTTTATTGTTTTATTATTGTTTGTTGCTGTTCTGTTCAATTTCATCTATACTTTTTTATGATGAATGTCCTCAAATTACTCTTGAGTAAAATAACGTAAAGGTAGTAGTGAAGTCAACCGTGAGAGAAGAATACTATTTTCAGGTTCATCCACTTCCCTGATGAATCAGCCAGAAATGTGGAAGCACCATGAGATGAAGCATCACACAGACAAGAAGCTACTGGACTCTCTCTTTTCTATCATTGATCTTAATGATACTATGTGCTTCCATGTACTTGGCCCTCTTTCAAGATCTTTTATCCACGTGAACAATCAGTGAGCATTTACTCTCTATGCAGGAAACAGAAGTGAAGAAGAAAAATTACTTGCACTTAAGGAATTTATAGTCAGTGCAAAAGATAGACATGAAGTCAGCTAACGAGAGAATAAGAAAGAAGGAATGAACTCCAGGAACATAGGCGCATTTGCATGATAAGATAGAGGACAAGTAGCTGGGTCATAGAGGGGACTAATGAGGAAATGGTATTTAAATTTGGCCAAAAAGGAAGAATAAGTTGAGAAAAACCATAAAGACAACAAGACATCCCAGATGCAAGGGACAATCTGAGCAAAAAAGGGACAGATGCCTAAAGCTTCATCTTTTGTTTGAGAAAGAGTGAAAAGGCAATCGGGAAAATCTTGATATTTTTTAGAATTTGTTAGAAGCGTGATCTATTTGGAAAGCTATGTTAGGGTGTTTAGATTGAAGATCTATCAGATAATGCATCCTTCCCTCAGAAGGCTCAGCTTTTGCCATTTCAAGTGCTTCTGAAATAAAAAATAATCTAAAGAGAAGGAATAAAATGAGGAAACCCAAGCTGGGACTGGTGGGAATACGGGTGCAGAAAATACACGGTAGGCCTAAGAACTGAAACCTGCCGTTGCCGTTTTTGCTTTTGTTGGGATCCCAACATCAAATCAATCGTGAGCTGAATAGCTTCATGTTCTACCAACTGAGCGAGCCAGCTGAAATCTGTTTTTTAAATATGTCTTGTGTCCCTTATAAATCTTGCTTGAGATCAAATGTCTCCAAGGTAACTGACCTCCTCCTCTGGTATACCAGATGATCAATGTGTATCGGTACTGGCATCCCATGAGGATTCTTGATCTTTTTGGAGCCATACGCATGATGAGAGTATCAACAAACATAAATACACAGAACTGTCATCTCCTTGGATAGAGCAGGCATCTCTATTTTCACTAATATTTTATGACAAATTTGTATATAACTAAAGGATGGACATTCGATGTTATAAAATTGCTCCTTAGTTTTCCATTTAAAACACTTCATTTCTTATAAACTAGACATGAAAACTTTTTTTTTCTATCACATAGAGATGGTTTTTAATCCACCATCCAACAGATTAACTCAAAAATAATTTATAGTTTTTGCCCCAAGAGCTGCGTCTCTCTTTTTCCTGGAGGATATATATTTAGCACACCACATCTCTTCTTGTCAGTGTATGTGTGACAATATGCTACCAGGAGACACATAACTAAAACTGTCACAACTAAGCTACTGACAGCACATTTGTGTGACAGGGCAAATCTAGGTTGACGCAAAGCGATAACAAACACAGCCCAGTCAAAGGGCCACGGGGCAGCACTTCTCACACTTGGAGGACAGTATCTTGCCGAAGCACAAGGCAATTTTTACGTGTCGAGATGAACCCATAATTTTTAAAGGGAGGTTATGGGATGGACTTACATTGCAATTTTTCACATGTACTCATTTAGAGGATACCTTCTAATGTTGTATAAAGTAAGAAGCGGTGGAACGGGGAGGAGAGAATCCCACCATCAAACAACTGGGAAGACTATGTAATCCATTCTGTGCAAAGGCATTTGCCCTTCAGTCATCTCACACTGTCCTCCAAGGCCTTCTCTCCCGCTGCAGCCACAGAAAGCAGACAGATCTGCAAGGGAAATCAGGGCACACACGAGCAAGCTCAAGGAGTTTCGGTTTAGCTCTTATCGTTTATTTTGTTTTTGGAAACTATGGTGAAACAACACACATGATCTTATCGACTGGAAATCAGTGAGATTTTGGCCCCCTCTTCGCACCTTCATTTGTACAGCTGCCTCTGATCTCTCTTAATACAAAAAAAAAAAAAAAAAAAAACCACCAACAACCAAAAAAACCAAACTTCAACAGAAAACTTCAGAGGAATTGATTACTAAAGGGTTTGAAGGCAGATATAAAGAATTATCTGCTCTTACAGAGAATTTGAGTGGTGACACATTTATGATGTGCCTTTAAAGAGAAGAAACTCCTATCCAGCCGAGCAGAGATTGGAACGGGATGAAAACATAACCTCATAACAAAGTCCTGTGAGGCCCACTGTTCTCTTGCCAGCTGGGCTGCTCCCTTCTCCTGCTGAGGAAGCAAACCCCTGGGTGGCAGAGAGGCTTCTGGACCCCTGTCTAGGACCGGACTGAAACAGATCAGGGAAGACAGTGCTCTGCCCACTGTCACGTGTGCTCTCAGAGTCACCGGGCTGCACGGGAATCCCCCACCCACCAACCTGCACCTCAGAGAGGCTCCAGATGTAAATAAAGAGCATTCCACCCACAATCTATTATTTGCAGGCCTGGGGCTTCTCCAAGTTTCTCAGTGGAGGCACCAGATGCTCCATTAGCCCCCTTATCTCTGAGTTCTTCCCGAGACGGTAACAGGGTTGACCCGCAAAGAGCATTAAGCACATAATCACCGCAGCAGTTCCCTGACGGTCAGACTTCAGCTAACACTCAGCTGTTAGAAACAGCTCATCCCTGTATTAAACAATAAGAGGTCTCTAAGTGACAAAGAAAGACTTATTCCCTTTCCGTATGGGAGAGGCAGCGGAGCTCTTATAAACATTCATTTGACCAGAAACTATTGATTTAATACAGTACCTAAAATGAAGGTTATTAATTCAATAAATTAGATTATGCTTATGCTAAGCATGCCCATTCTACCCTAACAAAGAGAGAAGCGCACATTAGAAATGGCAGATGTTGACTGAAGCAGAACCAGTTGACGTAGGAAGAAATGATATGTGAGAACAAGAAAGGAAAGAGGAAAAACACCCAGGCTTGGTAGATAAGAATGTAGGGTCCAGAACCAGACTCTCTGGGTTCAAATCTGGCTTTACCCCTGGCTGCTTTATGAATTGAACCGGTCCTTAACTTCTCTGTGCCTCAGTTTACTCAGTTATAAAGTAGGAATAGTAGAAGTACAGGCCTCATCTGGTTGTTTTGAATGAGTTTAAATGAGTTAATTCCTGTGAAGTGCACAGAGCTCTATTTGGCCCAGAGTAAGTTCTTGGTAATTATTAGCTTTTAGTAAAGGTGGTTATCAGGGAAGCACAACAGTTAAGAGAATTTGAGAAAGAGCAAAGGATCTTTCACATCACAATAAACCCAGAGGGGATCTCTGTGTTATAGTTTATGACGGACAATAGTTGGTATTTCTAATACAGTTCCTGAGTACTTCCGTTGATTAAAAAAAAGGTGTTCAAAACTGCAATTAGTGTTTTTTTTTTGCAATTAGTGTTTTATAGTCTGCTTTTTTCATTTAATATTTAGTGAACATTTTCCTGTGAAATTAAGCATGAAATTCATCATATGGTCATATCTTTTGCCAGTTTCCTATTATCAAGTTCTTTTCAATTTCTGATATTAATAGATGTAGTGAGAAGAAAAACATCAATATTGAAAACAAACAAAAATGCATTACCCAGGGCTATTTCTATATACCAGTGGAGATGGAAATGGTTATTTAGGAAAATATCTGGAAAAGTGTCTTTGGGCATGAAAAAGAATAATCCATTCATGGTATGAAAGAAGTAATTTCAAAAAGAAAGGTGAGCTGCCTTGTGTAGGAAAGTGAAAGGAATTTTTGTTTTTCCGTGGTTGCCTAGGGAGAGTGGGTGGGGCTTGGGAATGAAGAGGCTCCATTGGGAGAAGAGTTCAGGCTCTGTGGTTAGAACACGTGAAGTGTGCTAGGGCTCTATAGAGGACATACCAGCAAGAAATTTCCCCAGGTGTAAGATAATTTTCTAGTCATGGTAAAATGTGACATTGACATTAAAGCTATTTCTGGTACCATGCTGTACTTCCCATTGGTCATCCCTAGGCATGATTACCTCCAAACAATACCTTCATATCACTAATAACGTAAGGAATTGAACAAAGATCCATGTCTAGGGTGGAGAAAAGGGGGTCACCAAGAAAGGTCAACAGACAACTTTCCTAGCAGTGAGATCTTTAGCGGAGTTACTAAACCACACTGTGCTTCAGTTTTCATCTTATAAAATGGTGATAATGCCACTTTATGTCATATAATTGCAATGTAAAGTTTAAATGTTAGAAAGTGGCTGGCAGTAGTGTGTGTTCAATAAACATTAACTATAAAAGTCTACTCCAATGACTCTCATTGTACACATCCTAATTAAATGTATTGCCTACAAAGTTCCCAAAAGAATTTCTAATTAGAAAAAATCCGGTTTTTCTTGTTCTGCAAATAAAAACTGAAATGGAGTCAAGAATTCAAGCTAATACACAAATACTAGAACAAATATGTGATTAACTACATATAGTATATAATCTTTCCCAATTCCTTTTTGTGAGAAATATCCATGTAAAATAAACAATGTGGAGATAAAGAATAGACTCCTACTAAGGAACATACTTTATATCAGTATCCCTTGGATACACATTCTTTTTCAGCCAAGCAAAAATTACACAAAAGAAAACTCCTGAAATGTCTGGATCTATGCCTAATTCTAATTACTTCTAAAATACAGTTTTTGCTAATAAGCATTTTTTAAATTTTATTTTTTAAAAAGATTTTATTTATTTGAGAGAGAGAGAGAACGAGGAGGGGTAGAGGGAGAGAGAGAGAGAGAGAGAGAGAGAGAAGCAGACTCCCCACTGAGTAGGGAGCCTGACATGGCGCTAGATCCCAGGACCCTGAGATCATGACCTGAGCCAAAGGCAGACACTTAACTGACTGAGCCACCCAGGCGCCACTTTACCAATAAGTATTAAGGGGAACGTTAAATTATACACAATAATAAGGCAGAGAAGTAGGCCACCTTTTAATTTTTATTTATTTTTTATAGATAATTTTTTTAAAGATTTATTTATTTATTTGAGAGAGAGAAAGAGAGAGTGGGGGAGGGACAGAAGACTCTCAAGCAGACTCCCTGTTGAGTGTGGAGCCAGCCATGCTGGGCTCCATCTCAGGACCCTGAGATCATGACCTAAGCCCAAATCAAGAGTCAGTCACTCAACCGACTAAGCCATCCAGGTGCCCCACGCCACCTTTTTAAAGAGAGCTTATTCAAAAGGCAAATAGATGCTTTGAAGAATAAGTTTCACTTATTCAGAAAATTTGGTTATCTAGAATAAGTCATCTCCTAAATGTGCCAGCTAACTTAAGTCTAGTTTACTACTCTTCTGAGCTCTGTGCATTTCATTCTCTTAATCATGAAAAAACAACTTGCAGAAAGTTTTTTCAGCTATTTATTCTTTCCCTGGCTGCAAGTATTCATTTACCCATTCATCATGAGGTCAACAAATATTTACTGTGCAGCTACTCTGTGCCAGGAATTGGGCACTGTGTAGGGTTATGTTCTGATTTCACAGAATTTGGTTTTACTGAACACAAGGTTACATATATATGCTGTCAGCCTTTGGTTATGCCAAGTGTGTGCCTTTTTTGATTGCCAACTGTCATGAAGAAGAGCTTGGGAAGATTTCCACAAGGTCGTATAGTACAGACTAAAGAAAGGGCCTCACTGGGGACATGTACCAGCCAAGCCTGCAAGGCAGAGGTCCCACCCTTTCATCCCTCAGCAGACATACGTGCCTGGACACACCAGGGGTGAAGGTTCAGAGGAGGACCCCTGCCAACGGGCTGATTTCCCTACTTAGAAGGCAAACACGAAAACAACCTTATCAGTGTGTGTGTGTGTGTGTGTGTGTGTGTGTGTGTGTGCGTGTGTTTGAAAGAAAAGAGAGAGCATAGTGGTGTGGGAGAAAGGAGAGAAAGCAGAAGCTGAGGGTAAGGTGGTAATCAGAATACTGGGGAGCCAGGCACACCAGATTAAGTTTAGAGGTTTCTGTAGTAACTTCGGAAAGCCAATCGTCCAGCTCTTAGAGCTCATGGGAAGTTAGGTTCTAGCACAGCCCTCCTGCCAGAGGGAGGAAATGCCCTGTCCCATGGGATGTCGAACTTGAGTGCAGATGTTCTTTTTTTTTTTTTAAGATTTTATTTATTTATTTGACAGACAGAGAGAGATCACAAGTAGGCAGAGGCAGGCAGAGAGAGAGGGGGAAGCAGGCTCCCTGCTGAGCAGAGAGCCCGATGTGGGGCTCGATCCCAGGACCCTGAGATCATGACCTGAGCCGAAGGCAGAGGCTTTAACCCACTGAGCCACCCAGGCACCCCGAGTGCAGATGTTCTACGGAGAGGAATAGTCTCTTCCCCATGTCTGACTCCTCCTCCAAGAAAATAAGAACCCCCAAAATAATTTTCAGACTATTTGAGATCTTCCTGTATGCCAGCTATTATGCTAGGTGGCAAAGACATCAGAATAAAGAAATTGAATAAAAGCCCCTGTTGTCACGTAACTTGCAGTCTGATGGGAGATGCCACCAGTACAATTAAAGCTATCATATTATTATGTGAGCACATTATCAGTGTTGTCCAAAATATGCAAGAGATGATTTTACTTTTATTTTGATGTATAATAAATATATATACATATATATAAATAAAAAATAAAAAAATAAAATTTTTGCAAATATTGCTTGGGACGGGGGCAAAGGAGCAACAATTTAAAAAAAAGGGGAGTAGTTAATTGTTAAAACACAATTAAATAATGATAATGATATAAATAATGTAATAATGTAAATAATGATATAAACAGAACCCAGATATATCATTAAAAATTGCTCATATTGGTATGTGAATTACAAGTTTGGGAAACACCCCTTCCTGCCACTGAATCGTCACAAAATTCTGTGAGGCAGGCATTAATACGTATTACTGTCAGAAAATGGACTCTGAAATCTAGAACACTCTTGAGTTCCTCAGGACATGAAGGACAGACTGCCCGGTTCCACTGCCCTGCACTGACATCGGGAATGCCAATGATCATCAAATAGTCTAACTCATGTCGGATTTTCCCAAATGCTCATCCCGTGTAATTAACTCTCTATCCCACAGAGCAATCTGGAGCCATCACGCTGAGGACCATGAAAGGAGAGGCAACTTGCTTCTCTCCCCCCAGGAATCAATTGCTCAGTGTTGGTAACATTTACTCCGCCCACGCCTTCGCATCCCCAAAACCTGAGGGCAGTTACTTCAAAATTCAGGAAAACATCTACAGGTAATCGGTGGCCCCATGGAGAGGTTTTCCACCACAGGAAAAATCGATGAGAAGAGGAACTAATATGGACTGAGAGAAAACTGCTGAGCTGGCTTCTACCATAAAAGTCATTAACCAAGTTGGATTAGTAAACTCTTCCAAAGCCACATCTGCCCTATTAAAGCTTTAGGGGCCATATGCCAAAGTGAAAATTAAATAAAGCAACAAAAAGACTGTGCCCAAATGAATTTGGTTTTATTTTTACTACACAGAGTGAGACTCTGCACTATAAAGCAACCACAGAGAGACCTTGCCAAGTTGTGGCGGTTTCCCAGAATGCATTAAAAACTCAGGAGTCTCCACCGTCTCCACTAATGATGCTAGCTACTGGATCACAAAATGACTTCTATTCTGTTAGGGAAAAGCCCATTTAGTGAAAATTTCATCAAGCAGTGTGAAATTTGCACATCAATTTCAGAATAGTCTGTTAGATATGGCTTAAAATCCTGCAACAATAAAGGTTTCAAAATGCCTTGTTGTAATCAAAAAGCTTTATTCCCGTCCTAATCATCTCTTTTCCTTCCAGTGTTACTTAGTATTTCATTCCATAAAAATAGAAAATCTTGGCTCTACATTTGGTAAAGGACAAAAGATATATAGCTCCACAGAATTAGATCCTATACTCAAATGTTATGATTGCAAAGAACCTTTTGAGGAGTTGTTCATTGCTGGTGGAAGGCAGCATCAGAAAAACTTTAACCCTAGATAAGTTTTAATATTGCTAAATGTTGAAGTTTAAATTATTTTAAAATTATTTTTTTAGTCTAAATATAACTTAGTATAAATATAACCTTCACCAGTTTTGGCAGATGATAAATCTGAATTGTGAAATATTTGTTTTGCCTTACTTTGCTTCTTTCATCTTTTTTTTTTTTTCTTTCAAGTATATGCAGTAACTCAAACAAGACCAAAAATGTTCCTAACAATCTGTTTCGGTGAATAAGAATAATAAAAATGATTTTTAATTAGTACAACTAATGTACTTATTCTCAAGTGCCCAAAATGATTTGTTCACCAAATTATAAAGACACTTTTAAAGCAAATTATCCTTCCCAATCCTTGTTCTATAATCAGTAGAAAAATCAAGTTGGTAGACTATCACATAAAAAAAGCTTCTAATACAAACATTTGGAAAAGATGGACAAAATACAAGTCCATTCCTCAATACATAGAATAACTCGATAAGACAGAAAGGCAGAATCTCAGGTGCTAAAACTCAAAAGAGTTCTGAAAACCAATGGGTGTGTGTGTGTGTTTGTGTGTGTGTGTGTGTGTGTGTGCGCGTGTGTGAGAGAGAAATAATACTGGAGGTACTCAAGGAGACAGCATCAGTACTACTAATCCAGAGACTTGAGTTTTTATGTTCATGTAGGGAGTGAAAACCAGTGGTATTGGAACCATACTACTTGAGATCCCAGCAAAAAGTCATAATACTTGAATGGCTGGCCACTCCATGAATTGGTGGCTTTCGAGTAGAGGGGAGAAATTATCAAATTCCTGTGAAGGGACCCATTCACAACTCAAGCCACACAAAACTAGTGGAAAGGTCAACCTTGCTAAAACTCAGTTTGCAACCAAAGTTAACTTAACACATGGAAAAAAGTGTATCCAAGCAAGAATCAGGAGATATGACAAAAAAGATTTGATCCCATAGAATTTTATGTAATAGAACAATAACTCAGTTTCTAGGTAAGCTGGAGTCATTTGTGGCACGGCAGTATTTTTTACAGGAATAATAGGAAAAGCCAACTAATAACAAGAATGATATGTTTGGAGATAGTACTGGAGGACTACAGATCAATGAAATCCAAGAGGGTTTGGATTTTGGAGATGATAGAACCATGGAAAACTGAGATGACTTTTTGCAGCAGCCTTTTCTCTGGCCTAGTTGCTGATTTGGGGAACCCAGTGAAAAATGAAGAGTTCAGATTGGCCCATGCAGAAAAATCCTTCTAGGAGTAGAAAAACCATCATAGATTTTAGTGGTCTAAAAAGATAGAGAGATAAAATTGGGAGACTTGATGGTTTTCTCCTGTAGACATTTGCCAAATTATGAAGCTACACGAGGGAGGACACTGAAGGTCTGCCAAAGACAGAGCTCAGAAAAGCAGAGCAGAATTGTCTGGGAACCCATGGTACCAAGGAGGCAAGGGCTAAGGATCAAAAAATTCCAGGGAGAGGAGCCTCAGGACATATGATAGGCTCCCAGTTGAATGCTCTGGAGGGCTATGACCTAGAGCAGAGATGAATAAGAGGTAGACTGAGCTCCATGAAAACTGAAACCCAATTTTGATTCAACTTAGTTTCTGATTAAATTCATGTGCTCAGCCCCACTCTATCACACTTGTAAAGGAAGGAATGAATCCTGATGGAGGAATAGAATATGTTCTGAATCTCTACAATTTAACATACACAATATTGGGCATTCAGTCAAATATAACTTATGCTTTTAAAAGCAACTTCTGGGAAAGGGGAACCCTCCTACATTGTTGGTGGGAATGCAAGCTGATACAGCCACTCTGGAAAACAGTATGGAGGTTCCTCAAAAAGTTGAAAATAGAGCTACCCTTCGACCCAGCAATCGCACTACTGGGTATTTACCCTAAAGATACAAATGTAGTGATCCGAAGGGGCACGTGTACCAGAATGTTTATAGCAGCAATGTCCACAATAGCCAAACTATGGAAAGAACCTAGATGTCCATCAACAGATGAATGGATAAAGAAGATGTGGTATATATATACAATGGAATACTATGCAGCCATCAAGAGAAATGAAATCTTGCCATTTGCAACAACGTGCATGGAACTAGAGGGTATTATGCTAAGTGAAATAAGTCAATCAGAGAAAAACAATTATCATATTATCTCTC
>CM052898.1:86781531-86813317 GCA_028534135.1 Potos flavus | reverse complement strand
GGGAAGGAAATAAAAAAAGATCGGATCGGGAAGGAGACAAACCATAAGAGACTCCTAAACTCACGAAACAAACAGGGTGGCTGGGGGGTTGGGGGGTCGGGATAGGGTGGCTGGGTTATGGACATTGGGGAGGGTATGTGCTATGGTAAGTGCTGTGAAATGTGTAAGCCTGGTGATTCACAGACATGTACCCTGGGGCAAATAACACATTATGTGTTAATAAAAAAAATGTAAAAAAAAAATAATAATAATAATAATAAATAAATACAAGCAACTTCTGGGGCTCCTGTCTGGCTTAGTCAGTTAGGCCTCCGACTCTTGGTTTCAGCTCAGGTCATGATATCAGGGTGATGAGATCAAGCCCCAGGTCAGCTCCGTGATCAGCATGGAGTCTGCTTGAGGTTCTCTTTCTTCCTTTCCCTCTCCCTCTCCTCCGCTCTCTCTCTCAAATAAGTAATCTTAAAAAAATAATAAAAAATCTTAAAAAATAATAATCTTAAAAAAAGTAATAAAAAAATAAAAGTACATATCCATTTTCCAGTAAATACAATGGTAGTATATTGCATGTGGATACATATCTATAGGAAATAATCCCCCCAAATTTCATATTAGAGTTGTTTCAAGAGTAGAAACTGGCTGAAAAAAATAATGTAAGGAGATTAGACTTATGTGTAATATTTAATTTTTAAAAATTCTGGACTAATTAGTGAAAAATTAACCTCTATTTAACCTTCCAGGAAGTATGAGTGTTTTATGTTTCCAATGTTCTTTATATTTGCATTTTTAAAATAGTGATAAGTATGTACTAATGGTAACTTTCATTTTATTCCATTTCCAAATTATCACAACCCTGAAATTAAAGGAATCAAATTTAAGTAGGGATTGACATAAGAAGCCAAATCATATGCATATTCATGAATAGGACATAATATTAAACATAACAATACAAATGATTAGAAAACAGTGCTAAGAAAAGGAATTATCAAAACTGACTGTGTATCATAATGCTAGATGTTTTTATCCGAAGTATTACTCAAAGTTTATGGAACTTTTGCAGAAAATCTATTAAAGGGGACGCCTGGGTGGCTCAGTGGGTTAAAGCCTCTGCCTTCAGCTCAGGTCCTGATCTCAGGGTCCTGGGATGGAGCCCCGCATTGGGCTCTCTGCTCAGCAGGAAGCCTGCTTCCCTCTCTCTGTGCCTGCCTCTCTGCCTACTTGTGATCTCTCTCTCTCTGTCAAATAAATAAATAAAATCTTAAAAAAAAAACAAACCTAAGAATAGGGGCTCAAAAACTTTATTATCTAGCAATGTATTTTTATGTCTACCATAAATTAGCAATTTCTCTAAAATATACTACAATAATTCAGAATTCCACCCTGCTATTTCTGTTCCTTTCATCATTCATAAGGACCATTTGTTTGGGGGGGCGGGGAAACTGTTAGAGAACCTCCAGCTCACTCTCTCTCTCTCTCATACCCTCTCATGGCCCTGCTCCCGAGACTTGATTCACGCAATTTTGTTCTTTTTGTGTATGATAAAAGATGTGAAGAAAAATTTATTGACAAATCTAATTCTAGAATATTCATGCCAAGTAAATACCTTGTCGTTGTCAAACTAAGTCTCATGATACTTGGATCACACATAGGATTGTTACACCTTTTCAACTTGCCTCAAAACTCTCCCTGTTCTAAGATCTGCCTCTAAAGTTGGTTAATTTTCCTCCAAGCTCAAATTGAGAAATAAAAGTCTAGAACTGGGTGCTAGCTCCTTCTCTTTCGCTCTAGGATTTTCTAGTAATTTACTCATAAATAAACAATAATAAATGAAATAATACTTTCAACTGCAATATATGTTGCCTCCAAAATCCAAGATACGGCAGCTTGTCCTTTATCTTTACAGAGACTTCTCAGCAAGACTCCGACTGCTGGATGTCAGAAATGTAAGAAGGCAGCAAGCCCCTCTGTTTTCATGCAACTGAACTCCAGTCTTCTGGAATACATTTTCCATTTGTCTTATCAAGATCTCTTGGTAAGAAATTTGCTCTTGGTTTGCAATGTTGGTGAAAGAGGAAACTTGAGGGGCTTCTACATGGTTCCTTATCATATCTGTCACTCAAAGATTTGAGAAGTCACTGTTGAAATTCGATAATTTGCTAAGCATATTTATAACAATTATATACACAGAACTTGGAGAATAGCCAGACAATGGTTTTGAGGCATCAATGAGGTATCTATGAAGTTGATCAAAATTCCTTTCATTTGAGCCACATAAGCCTTCATTCTGACTGATGGACAAAAGTGATACCTGAAACCCAAGTTTTGTTGATTATTTCCGTTGATGTTTGGAAGCTTTTTATTTTGATGCAGTACCAATAGTTTATTTTTGCTTTTATTTCCCTTGCCTTAGGAGACACATCTAGAGAAATGTTGCTATGGCCATGTCAAAGAAATTACTGCCTGTGTTCTCTCCAAGGATTTGTATGGTTTCAGGTCTCACATTTAGGTCCTTAATCCATTGAGAGTTTATTTTTGTGTATGGTGTAAGAAAGTGGTCCAATTTTATTCCATTCTTTTGCAGGTAGCTTTCCAGTTTTCCCAACACTATTTGTTTTTTTCTTCCAACACTATTTGTTGATGAGACTGTCTTTTTCCCATTGCATATTCTTGCCCCTTTTGTTGAAGATTAATTGGCCGTAAAATTGTGGGTTTATTTCTGGCTTCCTTATTCTGTTCCTTGATCTATGTGTGTGTTTTTGTGCCAGTACTATACTGTTTTGATTACCACAGCTTTGTAGTACATGTTGAAATCCGGGATTGGGGGGTGCCTGGGTGGCTTAGTGGGTTAAAGCCTCTGCCTTTGGCTCAGGTCAGGATCTCAGGGTCCTGGGATCGAGCCTTGCATTGGGCTCTGCTCGGCAGGGAGCCTGCTTCCCCCTCTCTCTCTGCCTGCCTCTCTGCCTACTTATGATCTCTCTCTCACTGTGTCAAATAAATAAATAAAATCTTAAAAAAAAAAAAAAAGAAATCTGGGATTGGGATACCTTCAGCTTTGTTCTTCTTTTTCAAGATTGCTTTGGCTACCTGAGATTTTTTGTAGTTCTATATGAATTTTAAGATTGTTTGTTCTAGTTCTGTGAAAAATGTTCTTGATATTTTGATAGGGGGTGCATTAAATCTGTAGATTGTTTTGGGTAATAGGGACATTTTAACAACATTTTCTTCCAATCCATGAGCATGAAATATCTTTCCACTTGTTTATGTTGTCTTCAATTTCTTTCATCGATGTTTTATAGTTTCAGAGTACACATCTTTCACATCCTTGGTTAAGTTTATTCCTAGATGTTTTATTATTTTTAGTGCAGTTTTATATGGGATTGTTATCTTAATTTCTCCTTTTCCACCAATGCATTTTTGAAGAGTCCTTTCCAAAGGCCTCTTGGGAAATGCAGGGAGGGGAGTAAATGAATTTATTGTATGTGAGCAATCCATTTCAAATTCCTATTTCTCTAAGTCTTTAGATTTCTTCCCAAAGTCCTAACTTTCACACAAGAGACCTGCCACGGCTGTGAATTTAGCTGCAAAATAGCCACCAGTGCAGGATCAAAATTTGAATTTGATTTTAGGTATTTCAGCCCTGTGACACAATTAATAAAATATTTTTCTTTAGCAGAAAAATTCCATAGCTTGCTTTCTCTCTCTTGAAGAATGGATTTTGGATTTTGAGTCCGTAATTCTTTTTAGGTTGTCAAGCGCCATTAGAATCAAACACTCGCTCTATATTCCTTGAATTCTTTATGTTCCTGCATACGATCCCCTGGCTGTGGCTCTGGTTCCCTCAAAGACTCGCCTTCTGTGACTACTTCATTGCAGGTGCCCACTGATGAAAATTAGAAGGCTGTTTCATGCTGCTTGCCAAGAGCCTTTCATATTGGCCGGATTTCAGAGCTTTTGGCCTGATTCAGACCAGATAACCAATTCCAGATACCTATTTGCTGCAGTTCTGTTTTCTAATATGACTTCTGGAGTCATAATCTATATAAGTCAGGGTTACTGGTTGCACGCAAAAAAAGCTAATTCTGATAGCTTAAGCAGAAAATGAGTTTATTATGAAGATTTGGACAGCTGACAAATTTTCGAGAGGGATGGAGGAATAGGCTAAAGGTTAAGATTCCAGAAATTATGCCCACAACCATATCACAAAACTGGCCCAAGGAGGGAACAGTCACTGCCACCAACACTGAGCACTTGATACTCACATTTATGTGACTGCCAGTGATAAGACTTTATTTGCATCTGATACTAAACACACTTCTGTGCCAGGAATTCAGTCCTGGAGGTAATTTATCCCTAAGAGCCAAATGTTTAAGTATTGAACTGACTAGTGTGGCTAGTAAAATGGATTCCTTATGGAGCCTCCTTTTCTTATGTTGCTCACTTCTGAACCACAGTCTGGCACCAACGAGTTTAATCGGATTTACCTACATCACACCCTTTTGCCTCAAGTGCAAGAGAGGCTGACAAAATGATTTTTCTGGTTTCGACTTTGAGGATGCAGAACACATAAGTAGGAAATTCTGCAAACATAGGAAGGCTTTCAAAAATGCTAGATAATCCGAAAATATAATAAATATTCCCTATTACTTATGTGTACTCTTTTATTTTTAATTTTCATTTGTGAATAATTGTTGTCTCAAGTATATTAAGAATAAATTGCATAAAGTCCTGATTTTGGTTTCATTTTGGTTTTTGTTGTTTATGTTTTCTTTCACTTTCTCATTTTATTTTTCTTTTATAATATCTCTATACTACTCAAGTTTTCTTAACATTTTTTTGTCCAAGTAGTTTAAATTTTGCCCTTAAGTGAAATTAACTTTCAGAAATTGAGCTATTATTTCTCTATTGCAATCAAAGAAAAGAAACCTCTCATCAGCAGGACAAAAAATTTAGCCTACATTTACTTCTTTCATTCTATACTCATGGTTTTCATTAGAATAATCTGGAAATTTTATATTCAAATTATTTTATTCTTTCTTACTGTATCTTTTTTTGATAAAATAATATCTTGACACATTAGTTCATAACTATGGAAACAGTTTTTTTAAAACTCAAATTTTCTGTATAACTTATGTTTATTTGGTTTCATTAAGTAGCTAGAGAATGTTTTTTGGTCATTTTTTTCCAGGAAAGCTGTTTGGGTTGTCTACTTTCTAAATTATTGCTGTCTAAAATTCCTTTATAAAGCCTTCGATTAAGAATATAAATTCATAGTTATAGAATACTTTGGTGACAATTATCCCCTTAAAACTGAAGAAACTATGCCAGTGTTTCCTTCATTTAATGTTATGGGGAATTTAATGCACAGTGTGTGGGTATGTGTGTGTAGTTCTTAACTCCTTGTTAGATAACCTGATTTAGTTTTAAAAAGCTGGGAGAGAGTTTCAGAATCTGCAAAAAATGTCTGTAGGTTTTCTTTTTGTTCTGGATATTCAGTTTTTACCAAGATTTGTTCTCTGTGTGTCATTTTTGTTAATTTTGCCTGCTATTAAAATCTGAAAGTTTGACAACATTCTCTGTCAATGGCACTGTAGGGAAATAGTCTCTCATATATGGCTCTTTTGAATAATAATACATAACTTCTCCGGCAGATAATTTGTTAATATCTAGTGATATTATTTATATATTACCTTCTGACCAGCAATTCTACTTCTAAGAATTTTCCCAAAGATACCCTGGCAAAAGTATGAAGTCATTTACACAAAGCTATTTATTGTGATATTATTATCTTATAAATACCTAAATGTCTTTCAATAGAGCTAATTAAAGAAAGTATGGGTATATCCACAAAGAGTGGTATGCAACTCTAAAACGGAGTAAGGGATATCTCTAGATGTTAATATGGAGTGATCTCCAAGAAATATAGTTTAAAAAAGCATAAAAAAACAAGGTGGAGAAAATTAGATACAGAATGCTATCATTCAGGTCAGAAAGGAAGGATATGACCATCATTTTATATTCTCTTAAAAAGTAAACAATACTAAAATAAACTATAAAATGAAAACAATGGTTTCCTTTAAAAGGAGAGAAAGAATATAAAGAGTTTACATTTCCTTGGATATATCTTGTTTTTTAGATTTTACATAATTATAAGTAGAACTATTTTTAAAGCAACCCTTAACAAATGAAAATAAAATTTGGGGAATAAACAATGTGTATTTAGTTGCTGGCCTAGAGATTGTTCCAAGGGACGTAAAAGAACAATAATTTGTATATCCCCAGCAAGATATATCTCAGGAAGTAAAAGAAAATTAAAAACACATTTTTTAGTAGTCATATTGGAGGTGAAATGTTGGTACTGTTCAGCTGAATCTGCTGTGGGTGTATTTTGGGACAAAAAATATGAACATGATATTCTTATTCTATAATTCTTCCATATTATTGAGAAGCAGGATTCTCAGCATGAGAAAAGGGAGGTACAAATGTAACACTGAAATGGTTAAGTAAAATCCCTTATAATCTTGAATTGCAATTAAAAATACCAGTGCAAATTTGTGATGAGTTTTCCTTTGAAAAAAGCATTCCCTAACTCTGAATTCCAAAAAGAGAGAATGACCAACCCATTTATAACAAATGCCCTTAGCACCTAGATTATGATAACCACATACTATTTCCCACTAAAAGGAATCAGGGCTCTTTTGGAGAAATGGCTGATTTCAGGCTGCAGCAAAAATTTTACAAGATTTACCACAATACTGTGTCATACCAGAGAGCAAGGAAACTCTCTAATACTACTACGGTCACATCGAAAGACTCAGAAGTCAACCTAAAGAGGCTCAGAGAGGTCAAAGATGGAGATTTTCAGGATTAATAAGATAATAAACCAAGTAGTGTGAAACTCTTCATAAATGCTTAAGGTGTCTATGATATAAAAATTAAGTTTATAGGATGTTACTCATAATTTTATTTTTTTTAAAGATTTATTTATTTATTTGAGAGAGAGAGAGAGAGAGCACACAAGTGGGAGGCGTAGAGGGAGAGGGAGAGATCTCAAGCAGAATCCACACTGAGTGCAGTGCCCAAGGCGGGGCTCAATTTCATGACCCTGAGATCATGACCTGAGCCTAAACCAGGAGTCGGCAATTAACCAGCTGAGCCACCCAGGTGCCCTGTACTCAAACTTTTAAAAAAGGGAAAGAACGATACATCTATTCTGCCTTTCCTTTACAACTTTGCCTCTGGGTAACCGGATAGCAATGAGGGAAATTTTTTAGAGAACTCTTTTAGCTAATAACCAAGGAATAAATGATAGAGTTATAGCATCACTATTTTTCAAACCATAATGGATCTAGGCACTGATCATCAACTGCTTGTAATATCACAAAAAGACAAAAACCCAGACACTATATGCTTCTTGCTAGAAACACAACGCTATTCATGAAGTGGCCTTGCAAAACAAAACAAAACCAACCGAACAAACAAAGAAAGAAAGAAAAAGGAAAGAAAAAAGAAAGGAAAAGAAAAGAACTCAACATTTCTTTTTTTCTGCTCAAACCTCTAGATCCATGTATTAACTTTTAGGAAATTCAGAAGTTAGAACATCTTTTTATTGAACACACCAGAGAAGTAATTTGCAAAATTCAGACTAGAAAACTGCAGGATAAAAAAAAACTTTGCTTCTTCAACAAATAATCATAAAAACAAAGAGGTAGACTAGAAACCTATAAAAAAGGCACTTAAGACACATATTAGGCAATTCCTCTGTGAGGACCTCCTTCAGAGGTTGATTCAAGTAAGTGGCAAAAAATATTTTATAATATTGAGACTAATTAAAATTCAAACAATAGATTTAATATTTAATGATATTAAAGAGCTATTAAAAATAAATTTTAAGAATGATAATGCTTATACTTTTAAAAAGTTTTTGTTCTAGATATAAAACTGAAATATTTATAGAGGAAATGATATAGAGGAAATGAAATATTTATAGAGGAAATATAAATGATATTTATATTTGCTTCCAAATAAATTGGGAGGATGAAATTGGTTTGGGTGTACATGAAACGTGATTAGCCAAGGGTTAATAATTGTAGCTGGGTGATGGGTAGATGGGAGTTCAATAACCTATTCTGTCTACTTTTGTATCAGTTTTCAATTTTCAATAACAAAAAGTTCAGAAGTATCTGCTATTTAGTAAGTCCTATAATTGTGTAGATGTGAGAGTCTACATTTGAGGTCAACTAACTTAATACATGTTTGATTATGTTTTTCTATTTTGCCTTAGTTCTTGACATTCAGAATTCCTTTTGTATACATTTTGGATCTACTGGATCTGTCTTTATAGGCTTTGTGTTTTCTCTTATTATACTCTTCTCTTCATAACAGCTTTTTCTCTGATTAAGTTTTTGAGCTTTCACTTAACCCAACACAAAATTAAATTAGGTTTTTCTTCAGTATCCAAACTTTTAGTCACTACTTTTATTGCACTCTTTTATTTGCTATTGTATTTGCCATCTCCAAAGCAACCAATTTTTTTCTCAGTCTCACTGAGAATATTATTTTTATTAAATAATAATAGTAAAAATAGTTTCATTAAATGCCATGTTTCATATAAATTTGCTTACATTATACCTTTAGATTATTCATATTTAACAGACAAAAAACCTGGGGTTTATAATGCTTTAGTAACATCACAGAGATGCAGGCTGGATTTGGCTGGGCTCACTCATGGGTCTGGGACTTGGATTTGGTTGGCTGATCGGGGTCAAATTACCTTGGGTCATTCTGCTTTGTTCCATGTGCCTCTCTTCCTCTTGCTAGGACCTATGCGCCAGCCCACACACAGTCATTTCTTGGTAATGGTAAAGATGGAAGGGGACAAGCAAAACATGCACAGTCTCTTAAGGCCTATTCTAGGAACTGACACATCATCAATTCTTCACATCACATGCTTAAACTTAGAGTCAAGAAGCAAGGAAATTATCCCTCCCCTTTAGTGGGAAGAATCTCAAAGTTACAGAGCAAAATTCTCTGCATATGAAATGACAGAGCCAGAACTCTGGACAAAAACCTGTGCCCTTCACCCCAATTTGACAATGAAATTTTTAAAGTGTTTTTGCAGTATCTTTCTTGCAAGGAAAGAGGCTCTCATTGATGCAAGTGATTGATCTGCTTGTTGGAATCTGTTAAATCTTTTCACACACTTGTGATTTTTCCCCCTCTTTTCTCAAATAGAAGAGTAGGGACATATATTTTTGTACAGTGTTATGAACTGGGATGGTCTTTGAGATTTTGTTCATGTGTTGCTTTCATTTTTTTATGTCAAGTAATTAGACATACTCCAACATATCTCATAGGATTATAAGAATTAAATGCAACATCTGGAAATACATGGCACATAGTAGTAACTTAATTTTCCCCTATCATCTCCCAAGAGTTCCTTTTCCTCCTGTACGTAAACGTGAATGATGCTTTCTCAATGTTCCTCAAATTTTCATCAACACTACCTTCCATTCATGTTCCCTACTTTCTCATGTCTCAATTATTTTTCAGTCTGACTTGCCCCAGCCTCCATCTCTTAGCCACCTTGAAAAACTGAGCTCTCGAGTGACACTAGTAATCCAATTTTAATCAATTCCCATGCATTCCTCAGACAGCTAACACTCCAATAATTGCTTCTGGGCTCACCAATATCTTCTATACTGTCAAGTCCAATGGTCACATTTCTTTCCTCGTGTACTCAAACGCTTAAAAGTATTTTACACAGCTGATCACTTACTCCTTCTAGAAACACTCTCTTCTCTTGTCCCATGACTTCATACTCCTTGAGTTTTCACCCTTGCCTCTCTGGCCATTTACTCTTTTTCTCTTCTGCAATTTCTTCTCCTCTGCCAAATCTCTAAATACATGAGTTCCCCAAGGCTCACACCTAGAATCATTTCTAATTTTTGTAATGTGTTTCATGCTTTCCAATGGCTTTAGACAACTTCCGGATGCTGAAAATTCCCAAATTTATATCTGAGCCTAAATCTCTCCTTCAAACATCATGTTCTTCCCTGACATAACAAAGTACTTTAGCATGTCCATAGACAATTCTTGACTTCTACTATTGGTTCCAAATAATTCTGACAGCCATATCTTGGAGACATAGCCTGAACTAACTATCCAAATACCCTATTTCATTTCACTTTGTTTTATTGTATTACCAACAAGAAAAAAAAATTGAAATAATCCTTTTCCCCATTTATTTGCAACTTGCTTGGTTTCTGTCTCTCTGGCCATTAGCACAAGCTTCATGAGAGCAGAAACATTGCCTGTTTTGCTTGCTGCGTTATCTTTAGTAGTGAGAACACTGCCAGACACATAGTAATAACTTAGTAAATATTTTTTGGATGAAAGAATGAATGTTGTCTTACTTTGGTTGGTTTTCTGAAGAACAAGCTGAGATATAAAAAGTCTATTAATTATTAATAATAATTACTCATTTATGCTGCTTTATGTTTTGCAAATATTTTCATCTAAAATATTTCACTTAATGATCATAGCAACCCTGGGAATAGGGATTATTGTTCCCATTATAAAAGTGAAGAATACTGTGACTGAGAGGGCTCACACAGATGTGAAGCTGAATTTTGATTCCAGGTTTTCTGATTCCAAGTTTACTGATATTTCTATCATACCATCACATTTACCACTTTTTCTTATGACGTCAACAAGCAAAGATAATTTAAAAATGCATTATTTAGAAGAAAAAAGTTAATAAATACATATATTAATATTTAATATTTATTCGTATATATAGAAACCATGATATCAAAGAGTTTTTTTTCTGTTGCTGTCTTTTTTAAACTTCCCCATAATAAAGGATGTGCTTAGACTACTATACTCAGTGACTTATAGCATTATTTCTCATCTGCATTTTTTTAATGATTCAAAGAGAAAATATCATGAATCAATATGACTGGATCTAAATAATGACAACAATCATAGTCATAATAACCATTATAATATTAATGCCTTCATATGATATTTCATGTATTTTCAGTGTGCTTTTATAATACCTTCCCTTTTGATTTTCACACAGACTGTAACGTAAGATACTCTGGCTAATCTAAGCAAAAGAGAAGTTATTGGAAGGTTATTATAAACTTACAAAACAAAGAAATGGAAAAATATTCCATGCTTATGGATTAGAAAAACAAATATTGTTAAAATGTCTATACTAACTAAAGCTATCTACAAGTTCAAAGCAATCCTGATCAAAATAACACAAGCATTTTTCACAGAGCTAGAACAAACAATTCTAAAATTTGTATGGAACCAGAAAAGACCCCAAATAGCCAAAGGAATGTTCAAAAAGAAAAGAAAAAGTGGGAGACATCACAATTCTGGACTTCAGACTGTATGACAAGGCTGTAATCGTCAAGACAGTATGGTACTGGCACAAAAACAGACACATAGATCAATGGAACAGAATAGAGAACCCAGAAATGGTCCCTCAACTCTATGGTCAACTAATATTCAACAAAGCAGGAAAGAATATCCAAAGGAAAAAAGACAGTTTCTTCAAGAAATGGTGCTGGGAAAATTGGACAGCCATATGCAGAAGAATGAAACTGGACCACTTTCTTACAGCATACACAATAAAGATTCAAAATGGATGAAAGACCTAAATATGCGACAGGATTCCATCAAAATTCTAGAGGTGAACATAGGCAGTAACCTCTTTCACTCTGTAGCAACTTCTTACGAGACAGGTCGCCAGAAGTGAGAGAAACAAAGCAAAAATGAACTATCAGGACTTCCTCAGGATAAAAAACTTCTGCGCAGCAAAGTAAACAGTCAACAAAACTAAAAGGCGACCTATGGAATGGGAGAAGATATTTGCAAATGTCTTATCAGATAAATGGCTAGTATCTAAAATCTATAAAGAACTTATCAAACTCCCTACAAAACTGAATAATCCAGTTAAGAAATGGGCAGAAAACATGAATAAACATTTTTCCAAAGAAGATATCCAGATGGCTAACAGACACATGAAAAGATGCTCAACATCACTCATCATCAGGGAAATACAAATCAAAACCACAATGAGATACCACCTCACACCTGTTAGAATGGCTGAAATTAACAACACAGGAAACAACATATGTTGAGGAAGATGTGGAGAAAGGGGAAGCCTCATACACTGTTGGTAAGAATGCAAGGAATGCCAACTAGTGGTGCAGCTACTCTGGAAAGTAGTATGAAGTTTCCTCAAAAAGTTAAAAATAGGACTACCCTATGATCCAGCAATTGTACTACTAGGCATTTACTCAAAGGATACAAAAATATGGATTTGAAGGGGTATATGCACCCGGATGTTTAAACCAGCATTATCAATAACAGCCAAACTATGGAAAGAGCCCGTGTCCATCAACTGATGGATAAATGGATAAAGATGTGGTATATAGATAGATATAGATAGATACAGAAAGATATAGATATTACTCAGCCATCAAAAAGGATAATATCTGGGTGCCTGGGTGGCTCAGTTGGTTGAGCGACTGCCTTTGGCTCAGGTCATGATCCCGAAGTCCCGGGATCGAGTCCCACATTGGGCTCCCAGCTCCATGGGGAGTCTGCTTCTCCCTCTGACCTTCTCCCCTCTCATGCTCTCTCTCACTCTCTCTCTCAAATAAATAAATAAAATCTTTAAAAAAAAAAAAGGGGTAAAATCTTGCCATCTGCCATGACATGGATTGAACTAGAGGGTATTATGCTAAGTGAAATAAGTCAGTCAGAGAAAGACAAATATCATATGATTTCACTCATATGTGGAATTTAAGAAACAAAACAGAGGATAATAGGGGAAGGGAAGGAAAAATAAAATAAGATGAAAATTGAGAGGGAGGCAAACCATAAGAGACACTGAGCCATAGGAAATAAACAGGGTGGCTGGAGCGGAGGTGGGGGGATGAACTAAATGGGTGATGGGCTTTAAGGAAGGCATTTGTTGTAATGAGCACTGGGTGTTGAATGTAAGTGATGAATCACTAAATTCTACTACTGAAACAAACAAAAAAAAAAAAAGAAAGAAAGAAAGAAAAAGAAAAGAATGAAAAAAGGGGAAAAAAAAGAAGTCTTGCAACATAGTTTGAAGGTAGGAAGCCTAGTGCAGGAATTGTGTAGGAAACAAACCAGGCTATAACATAGACAATTAAGCCAATACAACACCACCACCACGATGAAATCTATTTCCAAACACAACTTTATTGATCAAGATTGAATAGGGCATCCGAGTCACCTCTCTTGGGTCATGTGCTGTCCCTTGGCTAAGGGGAGTTATGAACACTAAAACAGACCCACCAGACCATATTTAGTAGAGAAGAAGTAATTATTTGTGAGTGAGTAGGAGGCTGGTTTAAAAAAAAATTATGCTGTATTAACAATTAAAAAAATTCTGCTATAGTCCACATCTTTGGCTACACAGTATCTGTATATCTCAACAGTCAAATATACACTGCTAACAATATTCCTGTATGACAAAATTCATCTATTCACCCAAAGAGACAAAGTTCACCCAGATCCAAGTCCACAGTTTCTGTCATTGTCCTTTTCCTCTTCTAGTTCCTTCATGATCCCATCTCAATATTCTATAGCATAGAAACTAAATGGAAAATTTAATCATCTTTTATAAAAAATAGTGGGGTAAATGAAGAAAAAGAAGAGATTTTGATTTAAAATACATAGATGTGTACATAACACACCAGGAAGAAAATAATGGTAAAGGTTAATTCCATAATATCTGCTACTGGTCATGAAGCTATTTCTTCTTTCTTTCTTCTACAGGTTCTCATGGCCTTTAGCCAGTATCCCACCTGGTAGAAGTTATTTGTTTTATAATGCAATCCAAACTTCCATTCTGAAAGATCTCTGTGCTTGACAGTACCGTATATATAGGAATGTAATAGTCTTATATTAACTGTTTCTTCTAGCCATATTAAAACATGTTGATACCCCAAATAGTCTCCCAGGTTCCTACCATCCATCTTCCTGTCCCCACCATATTGCAGAAACCCTAGTTCCCCCAGACAAGCAGGGCCAATAACCCTATTAATGCCATAATTTTGTTTTTTACAATTTTCCCAGTTTCATGACAAAGACAAAATTATTACATGCTAGTCCCATGCAATGAACACATCGCTATGTTCCCTGGTGGAAACATCCCTCAAATGGAAACAAAACTAAAACCTGAATGGCAAGAGTCATAGTGTCATAAAGTGAACATCAGCCCCCTCCATCTATTTTTCTTGATTACTAAATCCATATTTTCTGACAGGGAACCACCCATTTTATAATGTGTGTCAAATGGAATCATAACCAAACATTTAATAGTTTATTAAACTATTTTATGACTCCAGTTAATTCTGTGGACATGAGCCTTTGTTTTATTTCTTTAGTTTAAACCAAATTCCTTGGCTAAAAGTAATGAAATAAGGGACATCACTACAGGGTATTAGGAATTTCATCAGTATGCAGAGTCATGATGTGAAGAGTAAACAAATGCAAATTCAGAACAGATATCTATACCAGTGAATATAAACTGCAAGCAGTTCCAAGCATCATTAATCTGCTACGATGGTCACAGAGGTACAAAATTATATTAAGGGCCCAGGTTAGTAACTGCTTTCTTGCAAATTGGACTCCCAGTAGTTGTAATCACCACATCAGCCTTGGTGAGAAGTATATGCTCTTGGGTCTAAGCATGGAGTCTATCCTACCAATATGACTACTTTCTTTATAAGCTCATGAGACAAACATTAGAATGGCAGTAGTTAAATGGCTGACTGAAATTCAGAGTAGACATCTTATCCATCTGATTTTTATGAACTTCCTTTATAATGGAGATTCAGATGAGCATTTGGGGACTTAGTCTGGGAGATTCATCTAAATTTTTTTTTTCCAGAACTTCTTGTCACTGCTTCTCCAATTATACTCTTTCCAATTTTCCAAACATGTGGCCAATCCATTAGCTATTGCCCATTAATTCATATAAATCTCCACTTCATGCCATCATTCCTTCCAGGCAAAGTGGAACACTGTAACACTAGCTGCATATATAACAATTATACAATATTCGGCTGGTTATTTCTTGGAGAAGAGGGTCGTCAGGCAGCCACAGGAGTGGAGGGGTTGTGCTGGGCATTTACTGAGCTTTTTTCTTTTCATTATCCAAATTCCTTTCTAATATTACCCCAGAAATCTTGAGAAACTATTTCCAATTGAACCATTTTGAATAAATTTTAAAACCAAAAAAACAAGAAAGATATGAGAGTAGTCCTTGCAACTTCCTGTCTTTTCAAGTTTGTTATGGTAAGAGGCGTACATGGGAACCAGAAGAAGCCCAAACCGAGAATAAAAAGTGTGCATTTGACCCAAACACTTCCTGTAGTTTATGAATAATCCTCAGTATAGTAATTGGCAGTTGGACCACATCTACTTCACAAAAATAACCTTAAAAAACAAATCAGGAGAATAGAACTCTAAACCCTAAGGAATCCTGACAACCATATTCCAAAATAATTGCTTTTTCTACAGTATGATGTTGATTCTCAACTATCTGTGTCCATCCTTTTGCCTATGCATAACATTTTATTCTTTATCATTTTATTTGCTTTCTCCAAAACTTAGAGATACTCCCGTAGCTGGGGATATTGGAAGTTGCCTAGTTCTCATAATTTCTTATATTTCTAGAAATTTATGCATAAATTTTTTGACATCAAAATGAATTATATTTTGAATTGTTCTAAAAGCACTACCATGTTTCCATGAATTTTAGTGAGAACATTAGTGACCTTTTGAGTTCTAGTTTTATAGCACTTGAGATAAAAATTATTTAGGAAAGTATGTGATTGAACCTCTATAAAACATGCATTGCATTATAAATTATGATCACCCGTGGAAGTGTATTATTAAGTGTGCATGAAAGATGCAGCAGCTCTTAATGCTACTGAGCACTCAGTCATTGTTTAGGAATGTACGTTGAAATATCCAAATTGTAGGTCAGGTTAATCTTTCAATCTAATGAGCAGATTTTTGTATCTATCATTTTTATATTTATCTTCATCTCTTAATTATAGATTACTAAGTTCTTCTGGCATTAAGCCATCAGCCTTAAAGTTAGTTTTACATTCTAAAAATCTGTTCAATGACTGTTTTTATTATAGATTGCTGGAACTGCTAGAAAAAATACATTTTCACCACTTTCCCCCTGAATATGTGACCTGTTTCTAGGAAGGTGAACCATTTTCAAATTCTCAATGATTCAGATCTGCTTCTTCATTCTGAAATAGCTACGTGCAATCAAAATGAGAAAAATTTTTATCTACAAAATGGTGACATTTCAACCTGAAAAAATTTCAGCATCCATGAACAACTGATTTTGTACATGAAAGCTGATAATTGAAGAATTTCAAATAGGCTCAAATTATTAAATGGTTAGACTTCAGATCTCTCTCTCTCTCTCTTTTCTTTACTAAGATTTAACCTTCATTCCTATAAAAGTAATTGAGGTTTGCAGTTTAAAAAACAAAGAATAGAGGTGCCTGGTGGCTCAGTTGGTTAAGCCTCAGACTCTTGGTTTTAGCTCAGGTCATGATCTCGGGGTTGTGAGATGGAGCTCCATGTCAGGCTCTGTGTTCAGCGGAGAGTCTGCTTGAGGTGGGGAGTCTGCTTGAGAGTCTCTATCCCTCTCTTTCTGCCCCTCCTCACTCTAATAAATAGATAAGTGTTTAAAATTTAAAAAATTAAGTAAAAAACAAAACAAATATACTAGACAAAATGATAAACTGCTGTCTTTTGTCTCATCTCTCCCCACTCCTGAGTCTCCCACCAACTGATTTCCACTCAGAAGTAACCACTTTCATTATTTTTAGGGTTTTTTTTTTTTTAGTGTATTTACATCCATGTTTCAAAATAACATGACTATACTTCTATTAATTATTTAATCCTTACACGGAAGAGAAAGATTGGCTGTCTTATGTGCCATTCACCATACATGAGTACACACAAGCACACACACACTCAAACACTCTTCCCTCATCCTCAACCTCCAATTATGGTTATGGTTATATCACCTTTTTGGGTTAAATTAGTATTCACTGTTATTATGACCAGGTAAATATTGTTTACAGTTAACCTGCTAAGTATGCTATTAATCCATTTTCTTTCTTGTACAAACTCTGCTTCCCTGCAGATATACTTGCCATATATTTTGTACTTGCTTTAAAATATATGTATACCTACAATTTATCCCAATTGCTCCAACTTCCTCTAAATACATTTACCCAATGTTCTAGCAATATTATCTATTCATTGGAATATCCCTACTAAATCTTTTATCCATCTACTTCAAATTGCATTATTTGATCTACAGATTTTATCCTAAAATTTCTTTTAATCATTTTCCTTGCAAATCCTCTTTATCTTTTTTAGTAGCATTCTGAGAAATGGTGTTTGGGAGGTAAAAGAGTCAAGATTTTACATGTCTGACAAACACCGTTATTCTACATTCATGATCGATTTTTAGTGTGGCTGGTTTGCATTATCAGTTATAAATCTTATTTTCTCATAATTTTGAAAATTTGTCTTCTAGGGTTCCAGGTGTTGGCAAATTTTCTTCTATAAAGAACCAGATATTAATTTTTTAGCCTTTGCAGGCTGTGTGATATTTATTGCAACTATTCATCTCTGCTGTGGTAGCTCAAAAGTAGCCATAGAAGATTTGTAAACAAATGGGCATGAGAGTGCTTTAATAAAATTTTATTTACAAAACCAGGCCATAAAAAAACAAAACTAAACTAAACTAAACCAGGCCATAATTTGTTAGTTCTTGTTCTAGATTCCAATGTTACTTAATGCCATTATGATTTCTAATTCATTTACACGTGACTTTTTTTTTTTCTTTCTAGAAACTTAGAGTTTTAAAGATTCTTCAGTTTAGACTTGACATTTGAACTATCCAAATGATATATTTTGTTAGGTGCTTGAAATTTCTTGCCGAAACCTTAGTGGGTTTTTCAAACTGAAGACTCTGGAGAAGATTCGTATATTTTAATCATTTCCACCCATCTCCTTTCTTTGCTCTCTCCTTCTGGAATTAGTGGAATATCAGACTTCCTGAATTTATCCTTTTTAACTTGTCTCTATTATTTTCATTGTACTTCTTAGAAAATATTTTAAAATTTATCTCCCAACCCTTCTGTTTGACTTTTAACTTATGTTACCATTTTTTTAAATTTCTAAGAGCTCTTCTTTTTAATTATCTGACTGCTCTTTATTTTATGGTCCCTTGTTCTTATTTCATGTGTACAAACTGTACCAGGGTTTTAATTAAGGTAGGATTGTGTGTGTGTGTGTGTGTGTGTGTGTGTGTGTGTGTGTGTGAGAGAGAGAGAGAGAGAGAGAGAGAAGAGAGTCTGTTTCAGGCTGCTATAAAAGAATGCCAAAGACTGGATGGTTTATAAACAACAGAAATTGATTTCTCATAGTTCTAGAGATTGGGAAGCCTGAGATCAAGGTGCCAGAAGATCCACTGTCTGGTGAAAAGCCACTTCCTGGTTCGTAGATGGCTATCTTCTCACTGGATCCTCACATAATGGAAGAGCTTTCTGAGGTCTCTTTTATAAGGGCACTAATCCCATTCATGAGAGATCCACCCTCACGACATAATTGCCTCGCCAAATCCCACCTCCAAATACCACCCCATTGGAGATTAGGTTTCAACATACAAGTTTGGGAGAAACACCAATATTCAGGCTATAGCAGTGTGTGTGTGGAGGTGTGTGTGTGTGTGTGTGTGGTGTGCTCATGCATGTGCACATGTGTTCATTGGCCCGTGTTACCTCTGCTTCTTCTGACTTTATTCTCCCTTTCTCTTCTTTCCCTTCCCCTCCCCCTACTCTACTTTCTTTCTCTGTTACAGAGGTTTCCTTGAAAGTTAAGTGATTTTTGGCTATCTCTTCATCTTAAAAAACAATGCACTAAAATGATCACTGCAAGCTCTGTATACATGATTAATCTTGACAATCGCTGGGTTCTAATGTAGCATGATCAAATTAAAACCCAGCAATTTCATTGAAGGCCCCCAATTCAGTATATAGAACTTTTTCTTAGGCTAGTCGTTTTACCCAGAAAGGACTCTTCCAACATCTTGCCTGGGGAAATCACCCAACTTAGAACATTCTAAGAACCAAGCAGGGGAAGAATGTTATGAGGATCTCACAGTGCAGCATGTAGCTTTCCACATAATTCCTACAGTTGTAGTGTGGCCCATCATAGCGTGCCCTGGGTCTGTTCAGTATTCCTCAATTCAGGACTTGTCTCACTCTATCCATAGTGAGAAAACTTTACTCCAGTCTTCTTCATGGGTTGGAGAAAGGTAGTCATGTGCAATCAGGAAGGGAGTCTAGCAGTCTGATGCTTTCAAGACTTTCATCAGCTCTTCCTTTTTTCAGTCCAATCCTACATCCAGTCCTGAGGTACCTGATACCATCAGCTCTTTAGCCTTTCCAAGCATCCATAGGACACAATGGTTAGTTCTTCCTGACTCTCCCACTAGCAGACATAGATTCAAGATTCCTGTAGTTTGATACATCAGTTACCACTCATCCATCAGCTTCCCAGAATTTACAAATTTTGTTTATGTTTTTAGTCTATTGCAGTTTTCTCTTTTATTCTTTTTTTTTCTCCTTGTGGTTTTTTAATTTTTTTAATCTTTTTTATTCCTTTGGTGTCATTTTAGTAGATTTCAGGGAGGTCCAGACATAAATTAACCTGTTTACTCTAATACATTCCATGTGATTATATTCTCAATCTTAAGAAACTCATACCTACACCAGCTATTTAAACATTCCAAAGGAAGCTCTGGAGCTGGGATGACCCTGCAGAGTTGCCCTGAATTAGGAGGAGAGACTGGGCTTTTATTCATGAGCATCGCCCAGTCGATGGATGCCAGATACTCTGGGGAGGAGACACATTCTTGAGCAAGGCAGCTGAGGGCAATTCCAGGACAGCGCTTGGAGCTGAGGCCTGCTAACCCAGGTAATGGGGATCTGGGAAGTACAGATGTGTCTGCTATATGTGCCTTTTAGCAAACTTACATTTGAATATCTGTACCAATAAATAAAGTTGAAAAAAAATTAAAAGATCAAGTGATTCATTTAGCAAAGAAACTGATAACTTCTTTTGAGACAGGCAGGACTATAAACTCTTTAATTGTAGAGGCTATGTATAATTCATCTCTTTGTCTGTAGCATATAGGCCTCCACTTAGTTCGTAGTTAATCTACACTTAATATTTAATAATTAATTGACAATAGTAAATAGGTTTTAAGAATTAGCTTCTATTCAAAATTAAAAAACAAATCCAAAATTTATCCCTAACATTGACATTATCTTTTATAAAAATAAAACATTTTTTTCCTGAACAAAAAATTCAGTATGTGGCAGTCAATGAAAAAAAGATTGTAACAAATGGAAGAGTTTGATCCATGAGACACAACGAAATGGAAAGGTCACAAAATGTCACCATTGTCACAAGTAAGAGACAGGAGAGAAGAGATACCATGCTGTCTCTGATGCCCACAACCATGTCAATTTATTCCTTGACAAAAATTAAGTCAGTTTATTTAGGGAAGTAATCTAATTGCCAAGAATGTCATAGGGATAGTTTCAAGTCAATAAACGAATTATCTTTTCATCTCCAATAAAAGTTTGAAGCGGAAAGAGTTGGGATTAATGGTCCTAAAAACAAAAGTGATATTTAGAATGCAGGAATAGATTCCCCAAGCCATTCCTACATAGAGAAATAGCACTGCAGAAAAGGTAACTCTGCTTTCAACTATCTGTCCTCTATTGGCCAGTTTACTCCCTCTGGATGCTGAAGCACCACAGATCCCCTTAGTCTGTCCAGCTCATCAACATAGGCAAGTTGACCCAGACTCAATGATTTCATGTTGAACTAGCAAATGGCTAGAAGAAAATGAATCCCTTTCAACATATACAGTTCAGAGTCGTATTTTTCTCATGTTGATGGCTTGGAGAGAGTGCTGCTTCCCAATTTTGTACTAGATGCTTAATGTTATGCTGCACCAGTCAAATCACATTCTATCAGGTTACAGAGCAGGTCAGCACAAATGGTCGCGTTCAAAGAAGTCTCTGTCTTCCTGCCAAGTCGTTTGGCACTGCTCAAGTTGTCATCAATTTGAATTACTTGTAGATCATTTCAGGAGATATTAAGATAATTATTGGCTGTTCTCATAAGGGTAGGAAGCCAGCAAAGCACTCACTGAACCTCTGCATTCATCTATAAATTGAGGAACACTTTATATCTTAAAACACTATAATACATATCATGTTAATGTATGCACCATTTCAGTTTCTATTCTATTATCCCACTCTTAAATTATATAATATATTTGGGTAATTTATCCAGTTGATATTAGAATGCATGCAGCCTTGTTGTATTTAAGATATTGTCTCTTAGTGTGTTGCTGAATTTTTCCACAAATAGTTATTAGAGGATATATGGCACCTTAGTCATGTTGTATTCAAGAAACAATTGAAAATTGGTTTTCAAAATTTACCTCTTTAGAAGTATGTGCACAACAACTGATACTACAGAAATACTCTCCATTTATAGTGAATTACATTCGAAGAGTTTGTTCAAAGGTTGGTTGCCTAAAATGACATTTCACACAGAAATACAATTATGAATCCCACAATCTGGTTATGGTTCAATAATGTATTAATAACAATATCTTATTTACAATGTTGATGCTGTGAAGAAAGCCATTCTATCCTAGAGGAAGCTCTAAGACCTCATCTCTTGGCATGATGTTCTAGCAGGGAAAATATTCAATCTCTATACCTTTTTAATCGACTTCTCCAGGTGGCAGTGTAGGAGAGTGAGGAGAGAATCTCAATTATCCCCAGAAAATCAAGGTAACAAGAAACAGAATGGAGACTAACTCCTGGTAAAGGTGATTCATATCCCTAAGTCAGTAACTTTTACATGAAAAATAGAACTAGTTATTTCCTCTCTCGACTTCAACACTTATTCCACAGTTTCCTGCTCTACTTCTTTGAGCTTTATCTGCCTCTTCTCTTCTGATTACTTATTCTAGTTTATCAAAGAAAAATAGTTAAAAGTACAGACAAAAGTCAGACTGGGCTCAAAACAGGACTCCACGTTGGAAGACAATTCTCCAAGGGTCTCTTACATTTCTGCACATCTCTCCAGCTAAGGCACTGACAGCCTTTATTTTGGAATATTTTTCAAAACTTTTTGTAGTGAACAACCTTGGAAAACAGAAATAGTCCACATGTCTCTGAGCAGAGAGCATATTTATTTGCTGTCCACTACAATATTTGCTGTCTCCATCCAGGGCAAATATTGGACAAGTTTGCATATAACCCATTAAAACCACCTGTGTCTGTGTCCACATTACATCCCAGGGATTTGAGGGGCAAGGGTAACCAACAGGAACATGAAACCCATGCTGCCTGCTCTGTCCTTTGTCTTTGACCCAGGAATCTCATGTCTTTGGCAGCATCCATGAAAATGAGAAGCTAACGTATTATCTTACAAGTAGGGTAAATTTCAGACCTGACACTCTGCCACTTAAAAAACATGTAACCTTGGAAATAAACCTTCAGTTTTCACATGGAAAGGATGAGGTTAATGGTAGTCTTTACCTCACAGGATTCTTAGATTCTTAAATAAGAAAATGTGCAAGAAATACGGGGCACCTGGGTGGGTCAGTCAGTAAGTGTCTGCCTTTGGCTCAGGTCATGATCCAGGGGTCCTAGGATAGAGCCCCCTATGGGCTTCCTGCCTACTGGGGAGCCTGCTTCTCCCTCTCCCTTTGCATTCTCCACCCCCACTCATGTGCTCTCTCTCTCTCCTTTCTCTCTCTCTCAAATAAATACATAATCTTAAAAAAAAAAAAAAAGAAAAAAAGAAAATGTAAAAGAAATAGCACAGTTCCTGGTACTGTAAATGCTCAAAGGTAAGTTAACTGTTGTTGATTTGTGTGTGTGTGTGTGTTTTTAAAACATTTTTGGCTTAAAAGTATCTTTGTTCCTCTTATATGTGCAATTCATCTTTTTGGAAGTACATATTTATCTTTTCCTTTGTCTTAACCATGTGAGTATTTGTATGAAAGTGGAAGTTAAAAGCATTCAATAAAAGACAATAGAACCTAGGAAGCATATACCTAAGCACCATCCAGAGATCTGCAGAGGCGAGAAACAGAGCTTACTGTTTTTGCTCTCATAACTCACACAGCTTTGGGTTTAGCTCCAGATACGAATACAGAGAAGGTGTTGTCTAATAGAAAAAAATCTCAAATGAATGAAATGAGAGCACCTTACTGTGGGCCCCCAGGCACTGACAGTCTCTCCTTACTCCCCCAGGTGATGTAATGTTCAGCTAGTTGAAAACTACTGTGCTAGTCAAAAGGATTTGTCTTTTTTTCTTCTAAGACTATGGTTGAATCTTGATTGGACATACCTGGAGAACTTTAAATAATACACACGGATACCTATGTCCACCCCAAAAGTTCTGATTTAATTGGATTAAGTGACAGGACATTAAAAACTTCAGGTGATTTCAATCTACAGCCAATGTTCAAAGCAAAAGGAGCATCTAGAAGCTAGACTTCTCCTTTTGGATATTCCAAGGAGGTGCAGCAAGGGGTGTAATAAAATCATGAAAAATTGAAGGAATGAACCCAGCTTTTCTCATACTTCAAAGTTTTTAATGTCCAAAATCAAGTTGAAGACTCTTCCAAGTCATCAGTCCGAATCAACTGGCTTTGCTTTCAGTGTGGCCAAATGGTGCTGTAATTCTTTCCCAACACAAAAACTAAATTGTGGCACACTGTAGAATAAGCATTGTGCATTTCCGTGTTGATGATTCAAACAATTTCTGTAGCCAAGTGCGCTATAGACATTAGTCAGACGAATTGTATAGACAAGTCTGTTGTTGATCCTCATGATTTGGGAAGGCTGTGTTTGTTCTGAATGAACGCATCTTTGTTTTTTACATCAGCATGTCTCACTCATATGTTTGTAAAATGTAATACTATCCAGGGCAGGAAACTCAAAACAAGATTGTTACTGAATTATCTGCAAAATAAACAGTTTCATCTAAAACACTCTGTTTCAGACCACCCATAGACAAGACTTTTACAGGGATCCTTTGAGTAAAACATGAATGTTTAAACTATGAAAATAGGATTTAAAAGCAAATGCTGTTTGAAAATGAGGAACCCGTGAAAACAATGCAGAAGAAAGCATTATTTAAAAACTTGATTGAACGGCCTCACAATCCTCCTCCCCAAAATCAAATATATTGATCAAGACAAGTAAAGCAGTATTTCATTTTATTCCTTATCAGTAACATTAAAAGGGATAGGGAATTAACTTTTGAACAGTTTAGGTATTTATTTAGTGGGATACTTTACCAACATCGTTTCACTTTCATGCACACAATAGCCCTATTAGATGTTCTTACTGAGGCCCACAGGGGTTAAATTGCCCAGAGTAGTGCAGTGAAGGTAGGAGTGGATCTCATCAGTCTCATGTAAAAATTTCACTCTTTCCCATTACATCACTTGGCATTAACAGTGAACTCAGCACACACTGAATTGTGCCCCCTCCCCATTTACATGTTGAAGCCCTGAGTTCCAAGTGATTGTATTTGGAGATAGGGCCTTTAAGGAGGTAGTTCAAGTTAAATTTGGTCATAAGGGTGGAGCCTCAATCTTATAGGACTGATGTCCTTTTAGGAAGGAGAGACACCAGAGATATCTTTCTCTCTCTTATCCTCTGTGAGTGGACAGAGAAGAGGCTATATGAAGACACAGCAAGAAGGTAGCCAACTACAAACCAGGAAGAGGTCCCTCACCAGAGAGCAATCCTATTGGCACCTTTATCTTGCACTTCCAGCCTCTAGAATTTTAAAAAATTAGATTCCTATAATCTAAGCCACCTGGTGTATGATATTTTGTTATGGTTATAAGAGCAGACTAATACAGAAGGAAACGGTTCTCTAATTCATTTATAATCCCACTCTGCACATCTAGAATCATGAACTGCTGAACAGTGAAGAAATCCCTGGACCAGGTCTGGGAAGATCTTATACCTTCTCCTAAGTGTATGAGCCAGTGAAACTGGACATGTCAAAAATCCTTTAAGCCCCAGCTTACTTATTTGTAAAATGGAGATTCTACTATCTGCACAGATCCCTTCCAAATTATTGTGAAGATGGAAGTACGAATGCTTTATAAATTGTAAAGAACTAAACAGGCATAAAGGAATAGCCTCAGTAAAATTCTAAGTACATGTGCTATGTACCCAGAAAATACTGACTTCCTTCAAACAGACATGGAAAATATTTATAGTATCAGGGCATTGACTAGAGTTACACTGCGAATAGATTTCAAATGGCCTGTTCTAACATATAAAATTTAAATTTCTCTGTCAAGTGCTTACTCTCTAGATAGAACCCAGGAGATGGCTTAGGATTCCCTGATTAAGTGGCTGTAGGTGTGCAGATTTACAACCCCTCATTATACGTCGCTAGCTTTTACATTCCCTTATTAGTCTTCTTTTCAAGGGATTGCTCTTCTACCTGCAGCATATTTTAGGGTTTTTTCGTAAGTACCTAGGAATCAAAAATCGGCATCCTTATCCTAGAAAAACTACATTCTAACTACGGATACTGGCATGTTTAACCTCTGTGAACATAGCTTCTTTATCTGGAAAATGAACATGTTGGGCTATGTCTTGGGTTGCCAGATAAAATATAAGCCACCCATTTAAATTTGAATTTCAGATTAACAAAAAAATTTTTTTTAAGATTTATTTATTTGAGACAGAGAGAGAGTATGGGAGGGAAGGGCACAGAGAAAGGGAGAGAGAGTCTTAAGCAGACTCCATACTGAGCACTGAGCCCAACACAGGGCTCAGTCTCACAACCCTGAGATCACAACCTGAGCCAAAATCAAGTCAGATGCTCAATCCACTGAGCCACCTAGGTGCACCAATAAAAAAAAAATTAATAGAGGTATATTTTGTATTTTTATTTACTACAGTTGACAAACCTGACTGAGTAACTTCTCAGGTCCTACATTCCCAGCATGGTATTACTTCAGAAGACAGAAAATAATTATAACAGTAGCTGCTTTATTTGGGATTTACTCTGTACCAGGCACTATTCTCAGTGCTTTGACATACATAACCTAAGTCAACCTTCAACAAAGCTCTATATGGTAGTATGAAGGTAGGAGCCCAGTCCACAAGGCTACCCTCACCGCTGACACTAATTCAAAGTTCAGAGGTCCTCAAGACAACCCTTAGTTTCAATAACTTACTAGAAGGACTCACAGAACTTACTGAAAGTTATCATATTCACAGTTACAGTTTATTATAAGCTAAAGAATGCAAATTAAAATCAGCCACAGGAAGAGGCACATAGAACAGAGTCCAGGAAGGTTACGGCACACATTGAACTTCTAGTTGTCTACTCCCTGTGGAGCCACGGCCAGTATTAACTCCTCTTGGCAGTGATGTATGACAGTATGCACAGAGCTTCGTCAACCAGGAAAGCTCACCTAAGCTCTGGTGTCTTTACTGGGGCTCCATCAACTGTCACATAGCAGACATTAGTCTCCAGTCTCTTTATTGAGCAAGCTAATACTGCAGGACCCAAAGTCCCTACCATAAATCACATTTTAGACTTTCTGACATGGCTCAAAACTCCCAGGTAAATGAAGACACTCTTATTAGACAGGACATTCCAAGAACCTAGAGATAACCTCCATCAGTCAAGGGCGAAGGCCAGACCTCTCTTTAGGCAAGGTTAAATTCTAGTCTAGAATTAGGAATTCTTACATATTTGGCAACATCCATACTAAAACCCAGTAGTTATCACTTACAGCTGTGAACCGTGTAAGCCTGATGATTCACAGACATGTACCCCTGTGGCAAATAATACATTATATGTTAATAATAAAAAATAAAATTTAAAAAAAGCTAAAAAAAAAAAGTTATCACTTACATATATCTTGCTACCAGAAGAGTAAACTGAGGACCACAGAAGTTATGAGGAGGCCAGAGTCACATGGCAAGTCAGTAGCTCAACAAAGGCTATGCCACCTTCTCTACAGGCTGGAGGGATGGGGACGGGGGAGAGGGAAGGAGGGAGAGAAATAGAGAGAGAGAGAGAGACTTTGCTCCAGATAACAGATCAATCAAAAGATAACATAACAATGGGAAGCACTCAGCTGGCATCCAGTCAAACATGAAGTAACTAAAAGTTTAATAGCATAGGGAAGATTTTCTGAAACCAACAGTGGACTTTTTTGCTATTGTTTACATTTTACATCTTTCTTTAAACAGCACTCTATCCAAAAGGAGCATTTTGTTTTTGGAGTGGATTTTTGTGTCATTACTTTGTTTTTATTGGGCGATATGGTAAAAAAGAGAGAGGAGTAGAATTTGAAGGGTTGGGAGTTGGAGAATACAAAAGCTTCCCCCCGCCCCGCCCTTCTAGCTTTGAAATCGTCTAAGGACAACATATCACTACCTATGTAGTCATTCAACCACGAGTACACCAAAAACACCAATTAATTAGGTTCAGACATGACCAATCAGTCAAGATTCTGGCCATAGGTCATGGGTTTGGAAAAATGAGATACTGAAACACTGGCCGAATGTCAGTGTTTTGTAACTCCTGAGTCCTCATATTCATTAAGCATCATTATGGACTGAATGTTTGTGTCTCTCCTCCCCCGAATCTACACGTTGAAATCCTAACCCCCAATGTGATGGTGTTTAGAGGCAGAGCCTTTGAGAAGTAATTAGGTCATGGCGATGGAGCTTTCATTAATGGGATTTGTGTCCTCATAAAAGAGACACCAGAGAACTCCCTTGCCACTTCTTCTATGTGAGGACACATCAAGAATATGGCCAACTATCAACGAGAAAACAGGCTTTTACCAAACACCAAATTTTCCTGTACCTTGACCTTGGACTTCCTCACCTCCAGAAATGTAAGAAATAAGTATATGTTGTTTAAGCCACCTAGTCTATGGAATTTTTCTTATAGCAGTGCAAACACACTAATCAAGCACTTAGTTTGAATGGGCCACTATTTTACAAACACACTATAGAACTTAGTCCTCCCAACATCACATTTTACCGATGAAAAAACTGACATCTCAAGAGGTTAAATAACTGCCCAATATTTCATAGCTAATTATTGGCAAAGTTTGAATTTGCACCCAGTTTCTGCAACTTCTGAACCCATGATACTAAGCACAAAAAATTACTTCATTATATGGTGAAATAATAAGATATATTGGCTATTGATAGAACATTATTGATTGGATGGTTTGGCTTGGTTTATTTTGGTTTGCTTGGACTTAGTTTGGTTTTCAGCCAACAGTCAAAAAAGAAAAATTTTGGAATCAATATTTTGGCTTAAACCACTTTGTCTTGCCTCAAAGCAAAGATGTTTCAGCATATTTAACTTGTCAACAAAAATTCCATAGATCACATTTCACATAATAAAAAAGTTAAAATATTTAAACAAATTATAATTAGCACTTGTAAAGTACTTCTCATCTTCAAAGAGTTTACCAGCATTCAGCCTATTAATTTTCTCAGACCTCTACAATTATTCTCACAGGGGACTGATGAGTAAACTCCAGAATGAAGAAGATGGACATGGAACGGGCGCCTGGGTGGCTCAGTGGGTTAAAGCCTCTGCCTTCAGCTCAGGTCATGATCTCAGGGTCCTGGGATCGAGCCCCGCATCAGGCTCTCTGCTCAGCGGGGAGCCTGCTTCCTCCTCTCTCTCTGCCTGCCTCTCTGCCTACTTGTGATCCTCTCTCTCTCTGTCAAATAAATAAATAAAATCTTTAAAAAAAAAAAAAGAAGAAGAAGATGGACATGGGAGAGCTGTGCCTTGTGGGAGCAACCATCCTCAAATCACAATAGATCTTTGTGCACCTGGCTCTCTGCAAAGGTTGTATAGCATGGAAACGCCACACTGGTCTTCCTTCCTGCACCAAGTCCAGCTGGACTCAGACTCATGAGGACGTAGACAGCTGGTTAATGCTGCACTTTTCCCACAGATGGTGGGGACATCCAGTGCTCAGCTCCGTAATCATTCCAACATGTGGATAAATAGAGAGAATAAACTCCATCGAAATAAAAAAATATTACTGTAAGGCAGGAGTTAACATTGAAACTAAATATGGAAACAGTTTAAAGAATTGCTACATTAAAAACAATTCAAGTATGAAGAAGTTAGTTATTTGGTAGAAGACCAAATCAGCATTCTTTAAGTTAACTTAACTATACCCATGCCTGGTATTACTTGCCTATGCTGCTTCAGCATATTACAGAAAAAAAGAAGTGCTAAGAGTCAGCAACAGATCAAAGAAAATAACATGGAGATGAGAGCATGTTATTAATTACACTGTGGTAACAATCCTGTAAACATGTTGATAAAAATCTAAGCCAAGTGCTGAATGAATCTGAAAGACTTTATTTTCCCAGTGTTGGCTTAGATAACAGTTTACCTGCAATCCAAGGATAAAAAGATCAGAATATTTCTGCATCATCATCTGTGTGGGTCAGATATCTCGGTCTCTAAATTGGGCAATGGGGAATAAAATAAATAGCAACTGAAAGTAAAAGATTACAAAAAAAAAAAGAAAAGACATATTCAAGAGTCATCAGCAATAGTTCATCTAACATCCTTGTTTGGAACTGTGGGTATTAATAAACCGAGTTGTAGTGCATATCCAAAATCCAAAGTTCATAAATCATAGACACGTCAGTTCTCACAGACACATTAAGTTTACACATAAAATCACGTGATGAGATTGCTCATCATAATCTGGGCTCCAAAACCTAAGAACTGCCACCAAAGAGTGACTAGTCTGAGTCGCATGATAATAACAAGGTTCATTCCAGAGAACATCTGTTAGCTATGGTATCTCTATGGCTTCTGAAGGAATCTAGAATATTCCTTTTCAACACGAATGAAGTCAGACTAGCATGTTATGAAGCAAATGCACTGCATATGGCTATTTTAATCAAATGGGCCACTTATAATTTATTTCTGTTATTCCCTATCAGCATCCACTCTAGTAATCAGTATAAAATTGGCTCAGATAATGATGATTATGGTGAGGTTTCATCAGATAAATATCAATGGTTAAAAATCTATGCCAACTTGCTAGTAATGTTTGTAAATGGGAAATAAGTAGATTTGTTAGAGATTCAAGGTTAAAGATAAGTGAATCTCTTCATTTGAGGGGTAGAAATCATATCATCCGAATTCACCAGAGATTGCCTCCAGCTGCTACAGCAACCCCAAACCAATCAAAAAGAAAGTTTAGCTGGTTTTAGTCCCATCTGGACTCCAAGATTGAAGTCAATGAAGAGAAGTAAACATCACCACAGAATGCAGACCCCTAGAGTCTGATTAATTTATTTTGGAAATGGCAGATCGGTTTCGAAAAGGAAACTAAATTGACCATTTGTATATTTCCTATCAGGATGTTTTGGAGAGAAATTTACTGTAAAATATGTCAAGCCGTGTATTTTTGAAGGTTGTGTGCGTGTTGTTTTGCTTCGTTTTAAAATACTAGTTTCACAACATACGTGGCATGAATCCTACTTAATCAGGAATGGCTTACAGGCTGCAGTAGTGGCTGACATTAAAGCCGTCATTTAGTCAAATAGCACTAACCTCCTGGGAGAGAACGTGGCAGTGGAGGAAGTCAGAGCCTTACTAGTGGGCAATAGCAGCTGCCTTATTGAGAACAGAGGTAGGAGAGCGGCTGAATACAGATGTTTCAGGGGATCAAAACAAAATTACCCCATGATAACAAACATGGAAGTTCCTTAAATTGTAAGAGTTAAATATGCAAAAATCAGTGATTCAACTTTAATTTTTAAATGACATAAAATATGTTTTTCAAAAACAAAACAATATTATGTTCTAAAATTTAAACTTTAATTTACACTAAAATTATCTCCTAAATGTTTGCGGGGTATATTACTTTTAGAAATTATTTCTTCTGCTAGAATATTTTTGTTTCTTTTGACTCAGGTCACCCTTTCTCATTTCCAGCCCAGAGTAAGTAATTTTAAGTAATTACTATTAGCAGCCCAGAGTTAATTCTTTCACATCTTTCCTTATAGATTCTATTTGTAAATCTCAAATGGCAATTTATAGGAATGTAGAGAAAAATGATTGGAAAACTAATAAACATTTAAAAGGATTTAGTTTTTCTTGCCATTAAAAAAATATCAACTTTTTCTATTTTAAAAGCAATCATAAATATAAATTAGAAAAAGAAAACTTCCACAATGGCACATTCTTTTTTTTTCCCCCCAAATATGTTTATTTTTCAGTGTTACAAGATTCATTGTTCATGTACCACACCCTGTGCCCCATGCAATATGTGCCCTCCTCAATACCCACCACCAGGTTCGCCCAACCCCCCACCCCTTCCCCTCCAAAACCTTCAGTTTGTTGCTCAGAGTCCACAGTCTCTCATGGTTCATCTCCCCCTCTGATTTCCCCCAATTCATCCTTCCTTTCCTTCTTACAATGTCCTCCATGTTTTTCCTTATGCTCCACACGTAAGTGAGACCATATGATAGTTGATTCTCTCTGCTTGACTTATTTCACTCAGCATAATCTCTTCCAGTCCCGTCCATGT
>CM052898.1:86729799-86781031 GCA_028534135.1 Potos flavus | reverse complement strand
GGGTAGCTCTATTTTTAATTTCTTGAGGAATCTCCACACTGTTTTCCAAAGTGGCTGCACCAACTTGCATTCCCACCAACAGTGTAAGAGGGTTCCCCTTTCTCCACATCCTCTCCAACATTTGTTGTTTACTGTCTTGTTGATTTTGGCCTTCTAACTGGTTCTAAAACAATTATGCTAATATTCTAGAAAATTTCTTTCTTGAATTATTTCTCTTCATAAATTGAGGTTGTTTTCTATGGTTGATATATCTTTGTCTATTTATCTTCTATCCATCTAGTTAGTTTTATTACATAGTTTTAAAGCCTTATTACATTTACCTATAGCTTTCAATAAAATTAAGAATTAGTTTTAAACAAACTTGTAAATATCTGCCTAATATTCTACTGAATGGATGCATGATGACGTGGAGGGATATGAGTCCAATTAGCGCCAATATCCATGTGCTTCTCTTCAATCCCAGGTGTCCTTGCGCTTAGATCCACTATATTCTAGTCAATGGAACATAGATGAGAGTGATGTTGGTCACCACTAAGCCTATCCCTAACCTCTTCCACATAATTCCCTTTGTGCTCTCTTCCTTATTCCCTCAGCTGGATACAAAGACCAAGTTGAAGACTCAGGAATCATAGAAGATGAAAAGAATCTTCATTGTTGAATCACTACACAAAAGGCCATTTACCCAATACCTGATGGGACTGTGACATGAGCAAGAATTAGAACTTTATTGTATTATCTCATGCTGGTGGTTGGTTGTTACATCATCAAGCCTACCCTGACTAATGCATAGCTTACCTTAAAACTTTATCTTCTAGACACGTTGGCTATGTGCTGTCATGGAGTTGTACTGCTCAGATCTCCTCCAAGAGAAACTGCCCCAGCTACTGTCCCTTTGGCTCTGCCATGGTGTTCACACCAAGGCCAGGGTTCTCCAGAGCTCTTCCCAGCCAATGACAGGGCATAGAGTGGGCACGAGAGCCAGCATATTCCTACTCAAAGCAGGAATCCTACAGCCTTTCTCCAAGGATCCCTATCTTTATAGCCAGGATTTGCTAAGAACTACACTCCAGTCTGAGGCTCATCCTATCCAATCCTTTGTTTTTCCTCTTCCTTCACAGGTGCTAGAACTATATAGCTCAGTCAGGCTCTCCACCTCCCGTTCCCCTTTCTTTACCTTTCACAGGAGTTTCAGCCAATAAATTTCTTACATGTATAGTCTCATCTTCACATCTTTGTCGAGTAAGATCCAAACCAAGATAGATTATTTCAAAAAATTTTCACTACTATATGTAAAATTGTGATGAAAAGAGTTATACATGTTTTCTTGAATTTCAGATAAAATTCTTAAAAGAGATTCTTCAGTAGGTTAATAGGAATATTTTAAAAAAATTCTTGGCACATATTGCCAAAAAGTGTCCCAAATTGCTATAATTTACTACAAATAACAAAAATGCTTGCATTATCACATCAACGGAATAAAATATTGCAGTTCTTTAAAAAAATAATAAAACCTTTTGATAATTAGAAGGGCAGAAAACATCATTCATAGTTGTTTTATTATGCACTTTTTTCCAAACCCAGGGAACTTGAACATAATTCTAGATATTTATATATTAATTGTATTTCTTCTCTTATGAGAATTCTATTTGTATATTTTGCTCATTTTTACCTCTTGTAGATCTAATCATTTTTAATAGGTGTAACATTTATTTTTACTCACTGAAATCCCTAGTCTTTCCTTAATTTCCTTCCTTAATTTCCTTAATTTTTAATAGGTGTAACATTTATTTTTACTCACTGAAATCCCTAGTCCTTCCTTAATTTAATTTTAACCAAAGACAAAATAATAAAGCAGAAAACGTTTCATTGTAAGTACATCAATGTTACATGTGGCTAATGATGAAATATCAGCTGTTTTTAAATAACACCCTTTATATAAGCTCCTCTTTTACCAGAATGGCGACATCTATTTTTTGGCAAATTTTATTTTATTTTATTATTTATTTATTTTTTATTTTTTTAGATTTTATTTATTTATTTGACAGAGAGAGAGATCACAAGTAGGCAGAGAGGCAGGCAGAGAGAGACACGGGGGAAGCAGACTTCCTGCCGAGCAGAGAGCCCGATGCGGGGCTCGACCCCAGGACCCTGAAATCATGACCTGAGCCGAAGGCAGAGGCTTTAACCCACTGAGCCACCCAGGCGCCCCTATTTTTTGGCAAATTTTAAATGTTAACAATGAAGTATGTGTATAATTACCTATCATGGAAAAAAATAGACACCTCTGCTAAAGATACTTAAGAAAATATATTTTTTTCTTAAACAAATTTTGTTTTCCTTTTCTAGATATACCACTGTTGATTGTTCTTACCCATCTTCCCATGTCTCCAAGGAACAAATTCAAGTTGTGATTATTCTTCAACTATATCTTTAGTTGAAGAGATTATAAGGAAAAAGATCACAAGGAAAAAGGCTCAAATTTTTATACAGAATCTTTGTTAGACCACTGAAGTAACACAGGCTCACATGCATACACACATACACACACCCTTAAGTCCTAATGTAGATATACATATAAATATAGAAAATAATGTTACAAACACCTTTGTACCCACCAGCAAGTTTAAGAAACAGACACTGTAGATCATATCAAAGCCTCCTATAATTTCCGCAACTTTCCTGTCCATTCCACCAGATAGCCACTATTATGAATTGAATGTTTATCATTATTGTGCTTATTTTTACTCTTTGACTACACATGCATCACACATCAATAAAAATATATTTACATTATTTGAATTTTACGTAATTGTATCATAGCCTACATATCCTTCTGCAATGTAATTCTTTGCCTCAGAGTTATATTTTTGAGATTTGTCTTGGCAGGTGTGGCTCTGGTTCATTTTAACTCTTGGTAGAAACTTCCTACTCCAGGTGGGGTCTGTGGATCAGCAGCATTGTGTCACCTGGGAGTCTGTTAGAAGTTCAGAATCTTAGGATCCACCCCAGATCTACAGAATCAGAATCTGTATTTTAACAAGATCTCTGTAGAGTTTAGAGGCACTCTAAAGTTTGAGAAATACTAGCGTTCAATTCTATTCTATTAAAACTTTACGGTTTATCCATTCTCTGCTAATGGATATTTAGGCTCTTCCTAAATTTTTAATATGCTGATTTGACATTTTGCTTGTTTTATGTTTTTAAGAAAACTTTCCCATCCACAAAACAATAATTGTTTCATGAGTGGTCTCCATTTAGGCATGTAAATGACTTACTGAAGAAGTAATTTTTTTGTCCCAGAATGAAATGGATTAGTAACATGTATAAAATCCTACAACTATTGTCCAACATCAACACAATGTTCAGTATCATAAATTTTTATGGTTTCATCACCCTCACATCCATTATATTAGAACCTAAGCCTGCAAAGATAAGAATGAAACATCTACTTAGTCTACAGTGTCGATGGTGAGGGTGCTCCCTGACAAGTTCTGCAAAGGTCTGTGGCTCCACCACCCTCAGCACTAAGCATCCCCAGGGATGAATTTACTAAGCCTAGTGGCCATCCCTCACACCCACGGGCAGACATACACATCAAGGTCCTGTCACTTCCAGGGTGCTGTGTGTCAGCCTTTCTTCATCGGGTCACCTGCAACCCTTCTGCTTTCCTTCTCAGTGTTTGAGGCATCAAACTCTTGGGCACAGCAATTCCCCATGGAGAGCACAAAGTACCACCAGAGTTATTTCTTGCTCTCTGGGTCAACTCTGGGGTGCCTGAAACTCCGTTTTTCATGAAAGTCTGTTAATTCTCCTTTGGAGACAAGGAGAGCTCAGACCTTGGGAAGAATCCCAACTTAAGTCCTCTCGTTTCTTTAGAGAGAACATACAAGATAGAAAAAATAATGCAAGGTGCCAGTTCATTTCTCCTAACTGATTCTATTTTAAGCTTAACATTTGCTATAGCTGAAGGATCTAATTCAGGGTAAACCATCCAAATTGTCTTCAGGATCGATTGCCCTTAGCACTGAGTCACTACATTTTGTTTTAAACTCATCTTCTCCATATCAATACCTTCCCTTTTATAAGTTAGGAATTTGGCTGAAAAGAGTTTAAATGGATTAACCAATGTGTCCCCAGCTTGCTCTGGAAAAGATGGAGCCAGAGTTCTTCTGGAAAATATCACTGCGGCCATGGTCTCACTGGTTTGATGCAACATAAAGTCCAAAAGCACTCCTCCTTCCTGGGACTATATGGGAGTTCACTCAAAATGCTGCCTCAGCAATGAGGTTGTAATCACACAACCAGTGCCTATTACCAATGAATTACAAAGCAAATTAAAAAAAAAATAGAACATTTGATGCCTAGACAAAGTAGAAATGGATCAGAGAAATTGTTAAGATTGACATTGTGTGAAGGCAAAATCCAGTAAGTAAACAGTAATTAAGCACTTGCTAAAGTGGACAAGCTAGTTGACGGCAGAGCTGACAAAACCCTGAGTCTGGCTGCCCAGGCAACTCAGTTCACTAAACGTGCCCACTTGCCTACTAGATGCCAAGTACTTCAGACTTTACCTCACTCACTCTATAAAACCATCCTGTAGGGTAAGGTGGCAATCATCATATTACATATAAGGAAGATAAACCTTGCATTTCAAAAGGATTATATACTTGATAAGTTAATTAATTGGTTTGCTTGAGTGGGGGGATTTCTGGTTGCAGGTCTAGCTCTCTTTGCTGTGCACCTCACTAAATAATCAATAAAAATACCAGCCAGTTATCAGCCCAAAGTAGTCAAATTAACAGTAATCATCCATATCACTTCATCTTTTGGTCCTTCTCTTCTCCATTTGACTCAATCTACCTGAAAAGAAGCTAGGAGACACGCTCTAGAAAATATCTGTTCCTATCTGGACACAAATTCTGAAGTATTTCTTCTGGTCATACAGGCACCACTTTTCTCATCAGATATTCACAGGACACTTTCATTTCCAGGCGCAGCTGGGACAACAGAGAACTCAAGATTCCAGACTTGGCATTTTTTTCTATTGTGTTATAAAAAAGAATTTCTCTGTCTCTCTCTCTTCTCAATCTCTCTCTTTTCATTCTTTTACAGAAATGCCCAAATAAGGCTATTAATATTCTCTACACAGGCCTTATAGTGAAATTGCTAATCATTTTTACTGGGATCTTTGTCCCTGCTTCCAGTCACCATAGTACTTGGGCACAAGTCAAATGAGGGCTCAGACAGATCTAAGGGACTAGTTGTCATTCAAACTCATTTCACTATATCCTCACCCATATGATGGGCAGGTGATATTCATTAGTCAGACTTGTTGAACCCACATTCTTCTTTTATCAAGGATCCCCATATAAAGAGGCCTCTGGACATCCCACCCCACCAGTGTTTGCCAGGAATGTGTCAGTCCCATCTGAAGCAAGCCCCAAGAGAGCCTCACAAGGATAATAGAGAGAGACACTGTTTATTGGTTTCCTGCCTTGAGTAATCCCTGGGTCAAGTGTTGTATTTATATTGGTTATTCTTTTCATAAACTTTCAGGTAAGTATCATTTATCTTCAATTTTTTATAAGGAAACTGAGACTCGGAAACTTTAAACTGCCTGAGACTGTACAGATCATAAGTAAATCACTATTATTTTACCTCAAGTCTTTCTGTCTCTGAAATCCACTCTATGAGTTTGTGTCTCCCCAAAATTCTTACGTTGAAGCTCTAATCCCCAATGTGACTAAATCTGGAGAAAGAGTCTTTAGGAATTAATTAAGGTTAAAGGAGGTCATAAGGGTGGGACCCCAATCCAATAGGACTATTGGCCTTATGAGAAAAGGAAGAGGTTTCTCTTTCTTCTCTTCTTCTCTCTCTCTCTGTCTCTCTCTTCCCTCTTTTCTTCTCCTCTTCTCCCTCCATCATGTGAGGACACAGGAAGAGGAGACCATAGGCAAGCCAAGAAGAAAGGTCTCACCAGGAACCAAATCAACCTAGACCTTGATCTTCGACTTTCCAGCTTTCAGAAATGTGAAAAATAAATGTCTGTTGTTAAGCTACAGGTCTGTGACATTTTGTCAGAGCAGCCTGAGATCACTAAGGCACTCATTTTCTTACCTCTATGTCTATGCCTGTATCATGTGTGCATGTGTGTGTCTCTCAAGTAGCTTCCAGACCATTCTATTCCCCCCCACAATACTGATTTACCCTTATGTGCCCTGTGCTGTGTGTGGGAAATATAATGATGAGAAAAAACAGTCATGCCCCCCACCATCATGGGTCACACAGTCTAGTGGAAGAAGTAAACAGGAATCAAATCATCAGACACATATATAACCATATGATTACTAATATCGGGCTCCCTGGCCCCCAAGTCCATCAGGTGTATCTACATGAGTCTAAAGGCAATTTGTAAATTCTTATTCCCTAGGTTACTTAATAGATACATAATGGTTTCATTAAAGAGGGACATGGTTCACCCAACCCTACCACTCGGATTCATTCAAGTCTCAGGGTAAATCTGGACCCTGTGATGTAGCAATTAGGCTCCAAATGAAAATTACTCTGAGAGAGTACATGACTATACAGGCACACTGAGGTATAAAATCCAAAAGCAGAGATTCTTGAGAGAGAAATTTTGCCAACAGAATATGTGCAACTATTTCCTATGGTATCATTTTGCCTCAGGCCTGTCCTGAAGGAGAACTGTGACTTCAGAAACTCGATATGAGTTTAAAGTCTTACTAAGGTAATTGTATTGCCATTTTCTAAGTCTTGTGTACATTTCAGATAGGTTCAACCGCCTTGGGAAAAAATATTAAAAATGAAGTTTGGAACATTTCTTTTGAAGGAAAACATTCACGCTATTAGACTGTTTGGGGAAAGGTTACTGATGGCAGAATGATTAGGAGAATTTTAAGATAAGTGCTGCTCAGTGCTCCAGTTTAGAGTTTGAGGTTTAGAGTTAAAGGGCAGGGTTGGCAGAAACTTTATGACATCTTAAATAAATTATAAGAGAGCACTTTCACCCTATTGAAAAGAGCATTATTTTTCAGAACCAGAGAGAGTCTCTCTCAAGAGCACGTTATGCCTTTAACTATTATAGGGTGAGGGAGTAACCTCATTTCCAAGACACCTGCAATGGAGGGAAGTGGCTGCTGGTTTAGGTCCCCAGGATATTTAAGAAAAAGAAATAGAAAATTTGATTGGGTAGGTCATGGAGCCTTGGCTGAGGCCAGCATCACATGTAATAAAGGGCTTATGGATTGGTCAGGGTGATCCTTTTCTTCCATGGGCTATAATTCTGTTTCCATTGGAAGGCTGGAGAGGAAGTTGGAAAGAATGTGAAGCTATCTTTTCTGAATTGTGATAGCAAAACACCCAGAGATTTGATGGAGAAAACTTTTTTGGCTTCCCTGTCCTTGCAGTGGAAATGATGTCATGCCAAAGACAGTGCTTACTCTTGCAGTGAGTCACCTTATGCTGGACAGTTCTTGAGGACGAAGACCCATGTTTAATAGCATGTCAGTTGATAGGCTTCAGTAGGGAATAAGGATGCTGCCAGTGGGCAGAGAACTCATTAAAACAGCTTAACCTACACATCCAATCATGCGCCTCTCCTGTTCAAACTCCTTCGATGGGCTCCTGATGCCCATGGAATAAAATCTAAACTCCTCAGCATAGCATATTTCTTTTCTTTTTTTTTTTAAGATTTTATTTATTTGACAGAGAGAGAGAGATCACAAGTAGGCAGAGTGGCAGGCAGAGAGAGAGGGGGAAGTAGCTCCCTGCTGAGCCGAGAGCCCAATGCGGGACTCGATCCCAGGACCCTGAGATCATGACCTGAGCCGAAGGCAGAGGCTTTAACCCATTGAGCCACCCAGGCGCCCCGGCATAGCATATTTCTATCTAAGAAGACTTTCTTTTTTTTTTTTAAGATTTTATTTATTTATTTGACAGAGAGACACAGCAAGAGAGGGAACACAAGCAGGGGGACTGGGAGAGGGAGAAGTACGCTTCTGGCTGAGTAGGCAGCCCGATGCAGGGCTCGATCCCAGGACTGGGGATCATGACCTGAGCCAAAGGCAGATGCCACTGAGACGACTGAGCCACCCAGGTGCCCCATCTAAGTAGCCTTTTATCTGCCTGTGCTTCTTCCTATACCGGGTGATCGAGGATGCCACCATACTCTCCACCATACTGTCCTGCCTCTGGGTTTTTGTTCTCACATTTCTTCCCTCCCACCCTCCTCTAACTTCTGAGGGCTTATTTATCTTTCAGGTCCTGAGTCCAGGGTAACGCAGTCTTCCCTGTCTGAGGGTATTCTTGCTCTACCAGGCAGAGTAACTCCACAGCCCCCTCCCTGCCTCCATTACAGCTTGTCTTAAGTCTTTGTGTAGACATCGTTTGCCTCGTCACAAGACTGTAAGTCCCTGACAACATGACCCATGCTGTAGTCTTCTTTCTAACTTACTAGATGGGTGACTGTGGGCAAACTACTTACCCCCTTTTATCTCGGTTTCCCTGCAGGAAGGTGAATATTTATGCCCTATTTCTTTGTACTTTGAAAAATGTAGATAATTGTCCAGCTTGGTGATGCTGAGTGTAAAGAAGCTGTACATAAAATTCACAACAGAGAAAGTATAACTGAGAAGTTAGAACTCAAAACTAAAGTGAATCAGGAAAACTAAGCCTCTGAGATCACTGGAGTTATTGGGAAGGACCACAGGGTTGGAGTTCAAGGAAATCTGCTTAAATTTTGAGGAGTAAAGTTATCCCAAGAGACTGAAAGATTTAAGGTTATCCATCCAAAAAAAAAAAAGAAAAAAAAAGCTATATACACCTGTATTCCCTAGTGCTATACTATTGGTTATGTCCTGATGGTTTCCATCTTCAAGCTTTGCCCCAGGAGTTAGCTTTAACTTCTCTCATGCACCCTGTCAGATTATGTTACACAAAAAAAGACACTGGTAAGGCTTTCATAAAGCTCTTCTGGGTATTGGGTAAATGCACATGACTCAGTACTAATTCATTCAGATAGCAATCTCTTCAGAGTGTACCCCAAGACTCAGCCTAGAAATACTCCAGACTAGAAACAGTGAATCTCAGCCTTACCAGCTCATGTAACATCTCTAAATCTCAATCTAGCATGATATGTATATGGTAAGTGGATATCCTATTCTGAGATGGTTGTGCTGGTGTTTCCAAATCCATGAGGTTGCTTCCACTTTAGCACTCATAGTGTCCTATGAAGGATTATTGTCACTTTCATCTTATAGTGTCTGAAGCATCCTTAGGTTAGTCATCCAGTCAAAATACTAACCCTTGATATCTCTGAATGAGAAGGATACTGCTAATTCGAGTGTTCCTCCAGTCTCATAAAAATAACATCATAATTGAGGAAGAGCTCATTGTCACCTTCATATTGGCCCTCCATGACCTAAAGTATAATGGCAAAACCTCCTTAACCTCCACAAAAATGTAAACCATTCTGGGATGGAATCTAGGAAAAAAAAGAAGTTCTTCCCTGAAATGTTTTTGTTTTTGTTTTTGTTTTTTAAATCAGTAATGATTCTTGACTATTTTCTTGGTCACCTTGGAAATTTGGTGCTTTCTCCAGGTTTGAAGGTCAGTATCCTTTCCCAATGATGAGGCATTGCCTCCTGCTAATGTTTCCAAGTAAACAATATCTGAAAGTATTATGTACATATGGTTACCATCTTCTAAAATAATATTTTGCTATAAATAGAAAAGATGGTTTCGTGGGTGGATAGTTCCCATTGAATGCTTATGACGGCGTGAATATTGAAGCATGAGGGCAGGTGAGGTCAAAGTCTATCACCTGGGAAAAGTGGCAGAGAGGTGGGAGGCTTCACAAAGGAGAATTTACTTTCATGAGTCTAAGACAGTCTTGGACTGGTATCTTTAGCTTGCTGGGTTCAAACTTCATTTTGCCTGCACACTGAAAGCATCCTTCTATCTGTGGGAGGTGGGGGGCAGGAGGGGAAGCCACATGAGCTAAGCACACGCTATCATTAAATAAGATTGAGTATTGTTTCCTTCTTACATATTATAATTCCCAACGTGAGAACTAGGGCTGTTGTAGTGGTTGCATTATCATCATGGACCCAAACTCTGTCTCTACTCCATTATTTTTATAATTGACTTCTAACATCAAGGTTGCCTCATTAGACAAGATGGCTGCTGGAGCTCCAATAATTATTTCCATACTACAGAAAGAAATAAGGAAGAGGTAAAGAGAGAAGAAAAAAAAAAAAGAGGCATGGTAGTTATTGGTCTGCTCTTTAAGGAACATTTTGGAAGATCCACTCAACAATCATTACTTACATGTTCCGAATAATTGAAAAGGCAGACTGGATATTTAATGTTTTATTAATTCCACCTGGAATAAAATTGGTGTCCTATTAGTAGGGTAGAAGTGGAGAATGGAGATTATTTGGTAACTAACATGTCTACCACAGATTATGAATCAGAATATTAAGTTATTGATTTATACCAAGAAATATTACTGCATGACATTAAGAAGTCGTCAGAATTGGGATGGAAAGTCAGATCAAGCCATTCAATAGGACCTGGCTGCAGATATGCAGAAAGAAGTTGCCAAGAACCGATCCCAATCAAAACAGGTGGCCACAACAGAACAAGAGAGAACAGAAGTCAGAGCCAATAAATAAAAGAGAACAAATGAGGAAAGGAATATCAGTGTAACAGAATAGCAAGGAAGCAGAAACAAGAAAAGCAACCCAGATCAAAACTCAAAGAATGTATAAAAGAAATACATTCGCAGCACTAAAAATAATTCTGCTATAAGGTTTCTCAAACCCAGTGTTATCGACATTTCAGACCGAATGACTCTTCGTTGTCAGGAACTGTCTTGTATTGCAGCATCCTTAGACTCGACCCACTAGACACCAGTCATGATGATCCAAAACGTTTCCAGATATTGCCTAATGTCTTCTGACCCGAGGATAACCACAGCACCCTATTGAGTACCATTGTGCTAGAAGCTTTGCTTCCTGTTCCAGCAGGTTTTGTAGTTCCAACTCTGAAAATGCCTTAAAGGCATCAAGTTACTGCTTCTATTTCATGTATCTTATCTCAGGAGATGTGACTCTGAAAAGCACTGATTATGGCATCAGGGAGTTGGAAGTGACCTATGAGAGGTGTCACTAGGGAAAAGGTCAAAAAGTGGTGTGGAGGCATGCTCTGGAATTCTAGGCAGCTGTTAGAAGCAAAGAACTAGGTGGATGTGTAGAAACATGAGTATAACTTTAAAACATGATGGTAAGTTTTTTCAAAATTAAGGAAGATCAATAGAGTAAAGTTTAAAGAAATTTATAATACAGATACACATATCATAACCCTACAGATTTTACAAGAATACAGACTACTGAAGTACAGGTATCAACCATATTAGAAAGAATGCCTATGTATGGGTAGGGACTACAATGGACAATAATAGAAAATAAAATTAAATTAAGGATGAAGCCTTATATAGTAGGATGAGTCAGTATGCCATGAACCAAAGAGTATAATTAAATTAACCCTCAGCATTTGCTGTCCAATAAGAAAAAAAGGAAGAAAAAATGACACCATATATCTTAAATTCACATTTTCACTAGATGGTTGACACATTGTCATGGCAAAGGCGCTCCTGGCACCAAGCAAGCTCATCGTTTGTAGATAAGTTATGCAGCATCTTGCTGATACCTTCCTAATTATGATACCGCTCCTAGGCTTTCAGTTATGGGAATGATCAAGACGCATGACAGAATGTGAGGTAAACTTCTACAATATTAACTGAGCTCCATTTTGATCATTTCAATAATTAAGACATTTTGTCACTATTCTTTATGTGGGATCTGCATTCTTCCTCCCTGAACTGGACACAGAGCAGTGGCATATCACTCTTTGCCTTAATGAGTAATTATTACCATGAAACTTGTTCTCAAATAATGAGGAATGTCTATGACTCAAACTGTTGACCAGCATCAGCCCCTCTAAGGTTTGTAAGTGGTCACAGAGATGACGTTTCAGCCACGGATGGCTCAGGTGATGAAGCTTCTCCTCCATTTCCCTATCCTAGAGTGATGCTGTCCTGACCCTTTCTTGAGCTATTCATTACAAATGGCCAAAGTGATTGAGCCAGGAGGCATTGTTCAATGGCTTTATCATAAACTTAATATGCGAGATAAGCAAATGAGGAAGAATGTCAGTGCTAACCTAGAGGTACAATTTTACAAGAGTGACATTCCCACAGCTGACTTTTATGGACCTATGGCAATCTAAACCCCTGAATGGTGGCCGGTTGTGGCAGACATTAAGATGCACCATTCAGGTTCCTTCAAGAAAGGACTTGCTGCTCATTTGCAAAGGCTATGACCAGTAGATAGTCTCCAGCTTACACCTCCTTTAGAATTCTCTTTAAGAATTATCCCCAAAGTCTCACTCTAGCCCAGAAAGTGTTCAGTGAGCAATAGAGCAAGGCAATGGTGTAAGGGCCAAGCCATTCCTGCCCAGTGTGAGACTCCTCCAACAGATACCCTAAGCTGGAAAGTCCCCTCCATTGCATTTGCAGAGTTTTCTCAGCCCTACCTAGTTATCTGATCCTTCCCATCTGCCCAACCCTATATCCTCCCTTGTTATTTCTACAAGTGTTATTCCCCCTCAATATCCTTTAAAACTTCTAACTCCACCTCAGATCTGCTTCCTGAAGAATCCTATCTGTGACACTAGTGGGCAGAAAATTGTCATCGATGCATTTTCATATTCCTAGAGAACTTGGTTGGACTCAAGGGGAGATCAAGTCTGCAAAAACCCTAAAATAATATTAAAATGTATGTGTGCATATGTGAATTTTTCTAACGGCGTCTTAGCTTTTAAAAAGATTCTTAAAGGGATCTGTCATGTAGAATGATGATTGTCAACCTTCTCAATGACCATTCTTCTCTCCATTTCTAGCTGAAAACAGAAATGTCAAAATAAAGACTCTATTATTTAACTTCCCCAGCAGCAAGGCATAAATAGGTGGTTGTGTCACTAAATAAGAGAGGATCTTCATCCTCTTTTCACCAACATGATGGCTGAAGCTTCACCAGACATCCTAGAATGTGAGATGGAAGTCGAATGTTGAAAACGACAAGAAAATACATTAGAAACCTTCAGCCTAGCAATCATGAGGATGACATTCTAGTTACAGATTGTCCGGGTTTGCAGGAAGTAGAAATAAACTACTACTTTGTTTAAACCATAGTTATTTGGGATTTTCTGTCACTTCCAGCTAACTCTAATCCCAGTCAACCCAAGGTCCATGACCCCTAAAAGGCTGAAAACTACACTGCGGTTTCTCAAATCATCCAATTTGTAAACTTCTTGAGGTCAAAACCATCTCTTATTTATACTGTACAACATTGTACCTGGCATCTAGTTGAGATTCGATACGTATTTCGATCTTGAAAAAAGTATACTAAACATCTAAGCCCCACATATTGTTGGGAGCAGCACGTTTCAGCTCAAGACTTTCCATTTAATTTGTTTCTAAATTCAATGAAAGCCTCTGAAGCTACAAATCCCAGGAGGTGGGCTTTTGTCATCAAACTGTTGAATATGTCCCAAGATATCTATTTTAACCTCAAAATCTGATCTGGTTCCAATATTATTTCAGGGTTGATTTAGACTGTATACAATTATCCAGCTTTTTAAAATGGAATTGCCTTTTTATAATGGAAAAGATGCTCCCTTTATTGAATCTCTGTGAAACAACTAAGCAGATGACAAGCAGTCTGTACCAAGATAGGGTTTCGGCTGGGAAATTACCATACATTAGTGAAGGACCCCTTTCTCTACACTGGTCAAGTCACAGCAGCCTAGGAACGCAAAAGAGCTAAAATAAGAATATTGGAAGTTGATATTTTATGACAATCACAGCTAAGAACATTTCAAAGTTGTGTTTTTTTTTTAAAGTTTTAGTCTTACCCATAACTTCTTTTCAATCTATTTCCCACTCTCCCACTAAATACCAGTTCTAGGTTACATTTGAGGTATAAAATCTCCCCAGTTTTCTACTAGTAAATCCCATATATCATTAAGATGAAACAAGCTCAGTTTGAACCACGAGTCTCTGGCTAGTTTTGGGTCTTACAGGGAAAATCTGAAATTCGAGTAAAGCAATCATCTCCCTCAAAGGCTTTGGAAATGAGTACTTTTCCTTTTATGGCAAGTTGTTCCAGTCACTTCTCTGTTCTCTGGCAAGTCTAAACGACAACCTAACCACTTTTGTACTTTGTTCAAATCTTGGATAAGAAGTTATTCAAGGACACAGTTCTAACGCTTGAAGTTCCATCGCTTTCGCCAGAATGAATTACAACCTCTGCAAGAGGCAGAAAGAAAGTTACAACCCCTGCTGTTTGAACTTCCTTCCATGCCACCCGGCCACCGCAGAAGCCTCTTGAGGCTGACCAGCTGTGTCAGCAAAGCCACACGAGTGCCCGTGAGCTGACGCTGCCCAGGGGCTGTGTCAGGGCTGCCGTCCCAGAGCCTTGGCCATTGTGTCATGTTTGGCCGCGGTGATTCCTGAGCTGACACAGACTCGAAAACGTGTCCGCTGTGCCAGTGGCAGCTTCTTGGAGCCTCACATGGTGATTGTGACCAGGCTGCAGAAATTGCCAAAGGAAGCCTTGCCCTTCAGTAATAATTTGAAAAGAGAGAGAAAATCGCCCAGAACTCCGAACGTGGTCCACACCCTTGGAGACACAGTGTGGAGCCAGGCTGACTGGGTTTGAATCTCAGGTCTGTCATTATTAACCGTCTGAGCCGCCGTAAGTGACTTGCCCCTCCATGCCTTACTTTCCTTATCTGTAAATTGAGGATAATAGGACCTAGCTTTAGGCCTATTATGAAGACCAAAGGAATTAAAATTTGGAAAGCGCTTGGAACAATGCCTGGCACATGGTAAGAATTACATAAGTGTTAGTTAAGTACATTTTGTGTTTAAGTTTCTTCCACTAGGGGATGTATCCAAGTCCTCGTTTCTCACACAGAACTGGGCCTTTCGATTCAAGTACAGCGTCTCGCGAGATTTTAGTCTTCTTGCTCTTCTCCAGGATAAAAATTCCTCATACATAAGGGAGATCCAGTTTAGCTCATTTCAGCTGATTCGTACAGCACCGTCAGTGACAAGGCCCTGGGCCCTTTGGAGCCCGGCACAGCGGCCGCCACAATGGCCATCCTCAGGAATGCCACAATCTAAGAGAGGGACTAGGAAACTGTGTCATCTTAGGCAAGTCACTTAACCTTCTTCTCTGAATCAGGCTGCACGTGTCCTGGATTATAACTAATCTCCGAGATATCTTCCAGGTTCTCAAAATCAAATAATTTAAAATAAAAGGCCGACAGCAAAGAACTAAAGGAGAAATGCCAAAGTGCCGGGTGGGCCCAAGGGAGGGAGGATTAGCTGCTAGTATTTCTCTAGGTTCAGTTGAAATATTATGCACAAGGTCTCACCTTGAGTTGTTGTCCCTTCTCTACTAATCCGAGTCATTGAAGGCATGCAGATGAGGGGCAGGGAGAGTATTCTTTAGGATTAAACCAGTATAATTTAAATTATGAGATATTTTCAAATTGTAACAACCAAGCTTTAAAATGTAGAGTTCATCAAGTAGAAGTGCCTTCTTAGCAGTCTAGGGGAAGGTTTTGCCCCTCACCTGAGTCATACAGGTCTCTACCTAAAGGAGTCTAAGTTGCTCTGTCTCTGGCTCCCATCAACTTCAGCAAGAGCTCTGGTGCACCAGAAACTCCCCATCTGAGGGGTCCCCATGAGGGGTCTCACACATGCTCACCCACCAGCCCACGCCACTGTCCAAACTGCTTCCCCAGGCACTGCTGTTAACCTGCTCAGTGTGTCTCCTTAGAACTCGAGTCCTTTCTCTGGATTCAGCAATCTCTCCCTTAGCTGGGACTGGTGCCTTCAAGGCACAGTGCTCACCATGATGCCAATGACAGTTTCACCAATCACCCAAGCTGCCTTGTGTCGCTTCCACATGGAGAGTCCTCCTCCTTGGAGCTCCCTCAGGCTGCACAGTTCCACACAGGTGCACACCTGGGTCTTCGAGGGGTCCAACTGAGTAATCATTATTGCACAATGGGAGGAAACTTGTTCTCCCATTCATGTTAAAAACTACTGGGATGGTCCCCCAAAACGGTGTGTCTAAGGTCCAAAAATGTTACAGATTTTGGTAAAGCAGTTCTTTTGGGTGTTATACAATGCTCTTCGTCCCAGTGACCCCAACATGCTATCAGTGGCTAGGTGACAATCACCACCCTGTACCAGCTGGGCTGCTCCCTTCCAAGACAAAAGGCCTGTTTTTCAGACCCTGTTGGCTTTGGCAGGCTTCTTGCCTTTGGATGAGATCTCCCTGGGGAGGTCCTTCCCTCTGCACAGACTCCTGTCAGGACATTCACCAGTTCCCCCACATGCCTAGAGGTTTCTTAAACTTGGCGGTGAACACGGGTTAAGTCCTTTCCCAGGCATATCCTCAATTCCCAAGAAAATAGGCTTCAAACAATACTGCTCAGGCTTTGAAGGGGAAAAAACAATACAAACCAAATCTTCAGGTAAACCTCTAGAGAGGTGGCTGGCCAAAATTAGGAGGAAAGAAAAATGTAAAGGAAGTGTGGCAGCTTGCTAGTTATTTCCTCCAAAATCCTTCCTTCCCTTCTTCCAAGTTACGAAAGCTTAGCTGGGCATGAGTTGGCCGGCCAAGATGACTTTGCCCAGGGTCCCCTGCACCGAGAAGTCACTATTTGGCTGAGTTCTCACCCAAAGGACATGAGTGAAAATCATTGTGTAACACTTGTGCCATTTGCTTAATATGAAATCTATACTGCCCTCCAACCCTTTCCACTGAAAGTAACCAAGTTTCAGTCTCACAGAAGGGGACAACACCCAAGGGAAAATGAAGCAAAGGTATGGGGAAGAGGGATGGAAGGAAAGAGGGAAGGAAGGAAAGATGAAAAAAAGAAAGGAAAGGAAGGAAGGAAGGGAAGGATAGAAGAAGGGAAGGAGGGAAGGGAAGGATAGAAGAAGGGAAGGAGGGAAGGAGAGAGGCATAGAGAAGGGAGGAAGGAAAGAGAGTTACTTTCTTAAGCACCAGAGTTTGTGGGCTGAGATGAACATCTACCACAATTTCTTATAAAGAGACAACGTTAACAATACTGTATTATATTTGAAAGCTGCTAAGAGAATAGATCTTAAATGTTCTCACCACATACATACACACATGGGTGCACAGGCGTGCACACACGAGTAATTATGTGAGGTGATGGAGCTATTAGCTAAACTTATTGTGGTAATCATTTCAAAATACATATGTGTATCAAAGCATCACACTGTATACTCTAAACTTAACCAATATGTCAATTATATCTCAATAAAACTAGGGGCAGAAAAAGACAATGGTGGAGAAAGATCAACATGAGCACAAGAATGTCTCCTGAGAGAAGAAAACCTTTCCCTGGAAAGCAAATATGTATGCTATTGGTTCTCAAACTTCAGTGCGTGAATCACCTGGGGAGTTTGTTGATACAGTTTCAGAGCTCTATTCCTTGAGATTCTGATTTCAGTCAATCTCTGGCAGAGGTCCTAGGACCACAGTTTTAAAATTCTGCTCCCAGCAGCCACAGCTGTGCCATCAAACACCCAAATATGTTTGCAGTGCCTAGAATAACCCACAGCAAAGTGGGATCAAAGAACTGAAGAGATCTTGAGGACAGTAGAAATCTATAAAAAGCCTCAGGAAATAATAGGCTCATTTATTACCTTCTAGCCAACTTTACTTGTAGGATGCTTTTCTGAGAAAATAGCATTTCCTGTTTTTCCTCATAAAAAATATTTTCAACAGGGTATGAATTATTATTTCGATCTTTCTACTATTTGCTTGTTTACAAGTTCTTCTTATGATAAATACTACAAAGAAATTTCATTGCATCATCCCTCCAAATTATTTTACCTTCCTAATTATGGAAGCCTAAATCAATGATGTTCCCTCCATCTCTTTCTGCCTCGATTTCTGTATCGTTCATAGAAAATAAAACAGCTTGGTGCTAAAAACCTTTTGATCTTAGTCCATATTAGAATCAGAGACTTGGCAAATCATGAATTTCCTACCTGATCACCTTTTTCGATATGCGTTGCATATAACCTGTTAAGAGAGGCTGCCAGTTCAGTACTTGCCTCAACTTCTAAAATTTAAGGAAGAATAGATTTAAATCACTGCCTATCTAAGGCAGAGTGGTGCATGTTACCTAGATCAGAGGTCCTTCAAGTGTGGAACTCAGCCCAGCAAGATCTGCTGCAGCATCACCTGGGAATTTGTTAGAAATGCAGTTAAGCCCCAGACCAGAACTACCGGAGGGAGCGAGTTGGGGGGAGAAGGGTGGGAGAGGGCTTTTAGGTACTTCTATTGCTTACTGGAGTTTGAGAAACACCACGCTACACTTCTCTCTCCTGTATTTTCCAAACAGTAAGTACAGCCCATCACTGTATGTCCCTTACTATTTCTGCTGTCAGTCCCCTTTTTCCCTATCCCAGTCCCTTACCATATGTCATCCATGCTATGGAAGAAGCCTCTGTCAGGTCTCCCTGTCTTCAATCTTGCTCCTTCTGTATCCACCCTCCACAGAGACTCCAGAGTCATCCTTCTAAATGCTAATTTGCTCATGAATTCTCCCAACTAAAAGCCTTCAAATGCCTGCAGGATAAAATCTAAATGCCCTAACTTGTCAAAAACAAAAACAAAACAAAACAAAAAAACCAAACCCTTTATTATCTGGCCCTCCTTCAAGGCTGTATGCCTTGATAAGCAACACTCCTTCACCCATTCTAATGTCTCTTGCCTTTGCATATGCTGTTCCCTCTGTCTGGAATGAAATACTTAAGCCAGAAACTTTGATACATAAAGTTGTTCGAGTCTATTCACTAAAGCAGAGTTTCTTCTCCTTAATCTTCCCCACTCCAACCACTACTGTCATCTCATGCACACCCTGTAGCAAAAACAAAATCCTATTTATTTGTATAAGTCAGTCAAGTCTCACTTCCTCGAGGTGGCTTCCCATGATCACTCCTGGCAGATTCAGCTGCTCTGTCCTTTGTGCTCTAAGGCACTCTAAAAGATCTCTTCTGAGGCCTCTTGTGGACTTTTTGCAATTCATAAATATGATGTTCTTTCTACTGAGGACAAGGTCTGTATTTTGTTCCATTCTGGAGTCTCAATAACCCCAGAACCTAGCATACTACACACGGACCAAAGAAACCAAATGATGTTGTTAACTGGTAAAACCAATGAATGAAGGAAGGAGTAAATGAATAGCAAATAAGGAGAGGAGAGGAAATATCCTGGGCTTTGAAATCATGTACAACCTGGACTTCTATCTCCTGCTACATTACTTTCCAGGTTGCAAACCAGTGGCCAGCAATCATATACACTCCCAGGGCTTGTCTTATTTCATCAGTACAGCGTTTACATTTTTTCAAATGCCTTTAGATGGGGCATGTGCCCTCTTTCCAGCATCTAGTCCCCTCCATCCATTTTTTTAAAAGATTTTATTTATTTATTTGACAGAGAGAGCGAGATCACAAGTAGGCAGAGGCAGACAGAGAGAGAGGGGGAAGCAGGCTCCCTGCTGAGCAGAGAGCCCGATGTGGGGCTCGATCCCAGGACCTTGAGATCATGACCTGAGCTGAAGGCAGAGGCTTAACCCACTGAGCCACCCAGGAGACCCACCTCCATCCATTTTTGTTTTGCTTCTACCAGACCCACACATTCCTGTTACCATCTTGGCTCATGAAGGCCTGAGTCAGCCACCAGTCTTAACGCGCTTTTCTGGACCTTTGATCCTTTGCTCCTGTTTCTGGGCCATAGCTCTCACACTCCAACCCAGCTGCTGCCCAGGTCCTCCCTTCCACCACCGACTAGCATGCTTACATATGCAAGTACACATTCTAGAACTCTCAGCATCTCTCTTTGGCACTCATGGTGAGCCTGTCTGAGTTTGAGACCTGCTGTTTCTCTAGGCTGGTTCCTTCTTGTGGTCCCAACTCAGGATTCTCTTATCCCCCGATGCATGTGGGGTAAACTTTAGGGCACACATACCAACTCTGACACATTCAAATCATGTGCCCTTGGAAATCTCTATTGCTAAGCTTCAGTTTCCTTGTCTGTGAGTGAAAAATCATACCCTCCTTGTAGATTTGTTGGAAGAATTAAGTGAGAAATTTTAAGTTAAAATATGTTGAGTAGTTTTGCAGACTAGCAGAGCCTTATTTAATTCTATCTTCTTCAAGTTGGTTAAGGCAATGCAGCTCCAATAATATAACTAAAGTGCATCTACTATGCATTGCCCTGTTCAAATAATTATTTCAGTGAATTCTTCCAAAACAACAACCACAACTGCAAGCTGGTACTATTATTCCCATTTTACATAAAGGGAAATTGAAGCTCAGAGAAGTTAAAATATTTGCCCATCAAAATAAATGTATGTCAGTAAGGAATGCTACAAACAATGAAAGTATTTTTTTTTTTAAATCATCTTGCAAGGAATGAGAAGCTAATAACCCCAGAGTTGGGTCAATGAATTCAACCAGGTGGGGGCACCAGGTCGGGGTCACAGGCATCTTCTTGTTCCTCCTTCTCAGTCGGAAGATAGCTACGACCATTTTATCCTTTTACAGATCCAATTCAGGAAGAAGTAGGGGCAGTGGCAAGCAGAAAATGACTTTCTCCTCATGTTGTTCTCTCTCGTTTTAGGAAAATATTTTCTAGAAATGCCCTGAGACTTTTCCCTTACAGCTGAATGGACATAAGTGGGTCACACTGCCTAGTTGGAAGGGAGGCTGGGGAAGCTAGAATCTTACTTTCTCAGTCTCTCTGTGGAATGTTGGGGAAAGCGAAGGAGTCTGGGAATAGGTTTGGATGGGTTGAACCAGTGTCTGCCACCAGGAGACTGGGAGAACCAGGATTCCAGTACAGGCCTGTTTGACTTCAAAGGTCGCATACTTTCACTACTCTATACTACATCTTTCGTTATATAAATGTAAATTATTTCATAGAAATTTAATATACTAGTAAAAAATCCAAACTAAGGTTTTTTGTTTTTCCATTCTGAACTCTTTCAAAGAAAGCCGATTTATTTCTCTAGTGACCTATGGTAAAAATGACATGTTATAAATAAACTATTTTACCTTTATGGAAGAGGATATAACTCTCCTGAAATTTATTTTCCCTTTGATATCAAAAATATAAGTGATGTTATGAAGCAAGAGTCATCAAATTGGCAATAGACTTCAGATATATTTAGATTGAGGAAGGATAGATTTCATGTTTTTCAAAGATCCATTTTTTATTTTTTATCATAAATTCATGTAACCTAGGTAACATGTTTCCACTATATCTTTCAACAAATATGTCTTCAACATTTTCAAATTTCAAGCCAGAATCTTTCTCCAAAGGATTTTTTTGTGTGTTTGAGGAACAGAGTTGCATTTCAAATTATTTCAACAATCTACTAATATTCATCAAGATGTGAGTATATAGAAGACTAGAATATTTCAATCTAATTCCTCAAAGAGACATATTTACTTAACTCACTTGCACTGTTGAAATGCAATTCAGATCCCAGTTTTATTTCAAAGTTAAAAATTGCCATTCAGTTTTGCGAAAAATAATTGTATTTACTTTATTAAAAGCAAAAAGAAGTAAATGTCTGTTTATTTAAACCTTAGCAAGAGGTTATTTAATTTAGGGCATAAGAGAACAATCCCTTCTTTTACTCTAAAAAATCATCATATTTAACTATACTCGTTGTCAGTGATGGAGTAGCTTCTCTGGTTTAAATATTTCACGTTTTGATTCATGAAATCACCTTCTCTGTGTTATTGGTATAGAAGGAAGGGGTGGGTTATAAATATTGTGTTCAGATTTGTCATCTAAAAACAAGACATTTATAAAAGAACATTAAAACAATGTCATCTGCAGGGGGGCTAAAAATGCCCCCATTAAAAGAAATTTTAAAAAAACCCACAACCTCAAGTATCTGATGAAAATAAGGTTTATACTGGAGATGGTTACAAAATACTAGATGAATGCTAACTATGGTTATTGATCTCAGTACTCCTGAGGAGCAGTACTAAGTTCAATGCTGTATTCCTCAGAAATGCCTGCAGCTCTCTGCAACAGAAAAGTAAGAGTAGCTTCTCTATATAAGAGTGCATTGTTTGAGGATGGGGGTTGGTGCTCGAAAGAAGAGAAAAAAGTGCATTGTTTTACACAACAAGAAGAGGAGAAAAGGCAAGATGGCACTTACGTGATCTCCTCAGGGGCCCAGGTCCACAAATCTTAATGTACAGGGCTTCATCCTCAGGATCAGAAAGTAGCAGCTTCGCTGCCAGGTAACTGTTCACACTCCAGGCGGGATGAAGAGGGAAGCGAGGTGCGAGGTCTGGCCAGCAGTCCTAGAGGCACCATTCTGAAATTTTATGACACAATTTTAAAACCATTGGTTCCAGTCCCCTCATTTTTCAGTGAAAAAAACTAAAACACTGTGAGATCAAAGGGCTTGCCCTAGGTGGCCCAGCTGTTATATTCAGAACAAGAAGAAGTCCTTGTAGTCCTTGGACTGATGCCATCTCTCCTGTACCGACCACTCTCTGGCTCTTATGTGGACTTCCTTCGGAATGTTAGTAATGATGGTGCTGGGGACCTCTCCACATCCGGAGGGGGACAGGGCAGGAAAGGGTCGGGTCACTGATGCCTAGGAACCTTCGCAGTATGGGTACCAGGTAGGTGGGGCTTTCTTCTCTCTCATCCTTCTCTATAATCCCACGTGTTTCTATCATCTACAGAGTCAGCTCTCCACTCCTTGGAACCAAAAGGCCAGAGCATAAGGAAGTCTTGGTGACGAGAACAGAGGCCACAGTTATGATGCCCATGATGGTGATGGTGAAGGTGGTAGGAAGTGTGGAGGACAGCGAATCCAATTTATTTTAAAATGTGGATGTTCTCGGTATCTATTTTCCTCAGCTTTGTGCCCCACGTCGAAGCACAGGGACAAATGCAAAAGTCTCCTTTTACTACATAAACAGAGAAAAGCGGTCATAATTATCGCTGAAAGTATACAGGCGGCCTAATACTTCAGCCATTCCCGAGCGGGTTCAGTAGCTCTGGTTTGACCGAGATGAGGACTGAGTTCCTGTTATCGAAAGAACTGGGTCACGCGGCTCGATAGGATGACTGTTGACTGAGAGTGGAGCCATGTCGTTAGTCAGAGCTCCACTTGAGGAAGCGGAGACACATCCTGCTCCGTGTGATGGCAGATGGCCTCAGCATGCCTTCATGCTTGGTCAGATGTTATTAATCTGTGACCAGAGGAGCAGGTGGCAACTCGAGACCGCACAATTTCCTTCAGAAGTCACCCGAGCTACGGAGATGTATGAATTTTCAACGTGTTAGAATCTCCGCAGTGCTTATTTTTAATAATTGTGCTTTTTAAGCAAATGAAGATGAGGAACGGACGTTTTATCTCCATTTTCCCGGCGTCTATGAAAGACTCCATAGAATATTTAAGTGAGTAATCACTCACTTAAATACTCACTGGACAAAAGTAATTCTAAAATAGAACATTAACTCCACATTTAAAGAAAAATTCATTAAACCTGAGTAGTTCATTACCGTGAAATGCATTTGATTATATTTTATAGCATGAATAGGAGTTTCCCAGTACAAAGCATTCAGCCCAACGTTTTACAGATTAAGGTTCATTAGGAATGTAAATTATTCTAAGCCAAAGACTATTTCCTTCCTGGTTCACTTCTCTGCAGGCCTAGGATGTCACCCTAGCACCTGAGAGATCAACACCTCCGTGAATCTTCCTGGAGGAAGGGTCCTAATAGGCCTCATCAATCCGCGTGGATATATTTCTGTAAAGCAGGTAAAAATACCAGCATCCCAAATTAAAACCTAAAATTTATTACGTACAGTTATTAAAATGCCATGGTCAGAGGCCGTGCAACATCCCCCAAATAGCTTTCCTTTCTTATTATTATTTGTATTAGTGAAAGCCATTTAAAAAGGAAATCCCATTTCAATTTATCTTTGTGTTTAGATTGTTGTTCCAGCCTAGGAAAAAAAAGAAAAAAAAAACTAATCCCTTTATAAATGAAAATTGCCTTCTTGTGTTCTGAACTAATTCAATCTAAATTGTTAACTCTGCAGAAGGTGCCTTCAGAAGAGAGAAATCTTATCCCAAGGGCTAGAGGGGCAACAGGTTTATCTTACTTATGCATCTGGTGCCCTAATTCACGAGGACTCTGAAACTCTGAACTCCCCACTCAGCTCACAGCCAGCAGCAGCTCCCTTTTATTCAATAAAGTCTGCAGTGGCAATGCAACAAGATAATAAGCTCAACCCAGTGGAGTGTCCAAGACAAATACAGAGCCACGGCATAAACCTTTAGCAATTGGAAAGGAGCGGCTGTTCAATATCACGGAAACTGCCTGGGGTTGAAGTCTGGGACGTAGGAGGAAGGGGGCCTAGAAAGACAACAACCTCACTTTACCCAACTTGCGAAGGGAAAATGCAGCATTCCAAAGCAAACAGCTCTGAATCATAAGCATGCAGTCTGGTTTTCCTATGTGCGCAATGACCAAAATCTGTTTATTTGTAGGTCTTAGGCTCCCCCTCTGAAAGAACAAATAAATGACTGCTATGGTTTTATATTTAGAGCAAAATGCTGAATGCTGTCTTAGAAGAATCCACCCGAGGTCTGTTTCTCCATCTTTTGTCAACAGAGAGCCCCCAAGTCGAAGCCCTAGGTCACTCCTATTCCACTCCTCATGTAAAGCAGCATTATATTTGGGTTTCAGAAACCAGACCCTGACAGGAGTTTTAAAGAGCATCAACGTGTCTCCTATCTACAAGGAATTCATTTCTTGCCCCACTTCTTCTTTAAGCTTAGCCTCCGACACAAACAATTAGAAAACCCCACTGAACCAGATAGTGGCAAATGATTTCATCGTAATTTGCTTTCTAATTTCAGTTAAATTGAAGGAGGAAACATGGAAGTCATTGCTAACATTTTCCCCAAGCCTAGACCGTGAATGAAGCGTCCCAGGCAAGTTTGTTCCTGCCTAAATATTTGTTTCGTAGCCTTTGAGAAACTTCTGTCCAAGTAAAGCTGTTCGACAGGTTCATGTTTAAGAGCTTTGGTAAACTCCATGCTTAGCCACAATTACAGCACCTACTAAAAATAATCAACAGAGACACGCGAAGCCGGAGCGTGAAGGGGAGCATTTGGAACATTTCTGCCCTCCTGTAAGCGAGATAAACCGCATATCATTGTGGTTGATGAAGTCAACAAGGCGGCTGAGGACTGGACTAACTCTGAAAGCAGCTTGGATATTAAGTAAGAAGATATTTGATGTGTTCTAGCCCCCAGGGTGGGTTCCGCCCCCTCTTTATTGGAGGAAGTCTATACCACCCATGAATTCAGTAGTCAGGAAAATAGGACATTGTCTGGAATCATGTCTTCACTCTGGCTTATAATAAAGGTGCTTTCAGCAGAAAACAAGGAGCTTGAGCACGCACCCGATGCATCCCGACCTTCCGGAAGAGCAGATGACCTTCACCTGATAACATCAGCGAGACTGTAAATACAATGTGATGTGGCTGCTAAAAACTAGGATTGGTGAAGAATCCTCCCCTTGCTAGTTTTACAATCTTGGACACGTAAGGCTCTTTTTTACAGTTTCCTCATCTGTGAAATGTGGACAATAACTTCTGAGATTATTATCAGGAGTAAATAAGACACAAAATGCTCAGCGCAGTGTCTGGTTCGGAGGATGCTTTACTAAACCTTACCCGCCCATTCAGATCAGATAACCCTCTTTCCCCGTGGCAGACTGAAAAAGGGTCCCTCCAAAGGGTATCTGTATCCTAATGCCTGGAACTTGTAAATTATTTGCTAAAAAGAGTCTTTGAAAATGTTAAGGGTTTTGAGAAGAGGCAATTTTCCTAGATTTTCTGTGTGGGTCTTAAATCCAATCCCAGCCATCCATATAAGAGAAAGGCACAAGGAGAATACACACACAGAAGAGGAGATGGCAATAACCATGCAGGCAGAGATGGGAGTGATGTGGCCACGAGCCAAGGAGAGCCGGAGGCCCCCAGCAGCAGGAAAAGGCAAGGAGTGATTCTCCCCTAGAGCCTCTGGAGGGAGCATGCCTCTATGGACACCCGGAGTTGGGGCTGTGAAACCGATTTCAGGTTTTGGCCTCCAGAACTCCGAGAGAATAAACATCTGTTTTAAACCATGAAATTTGTGGTGATTTATTATAGAAGCTACAGGAAACTGATGACTTCCCTAGCTTCATCAGTGTCTGTGGTAGCAGACACGGGCTACCCTCTTTTCAAGGCCCTTTGCTGTCCACAGATACAGCCATCGTGTCTATGCTATGAAATGCAGCGCACTTTGATTGGAGCACCCAAATAAAAAATGTTTTCCCTCTCATTGCATAGTTTTCACCTCAAAATAGAGAGGAAATCCTGGGTGGTTTGTGATACACTACACCACCAATTGTGTTGGTTAGGAGGTATTTCTGCAGCCCACACAACCTAATTCCAGCTGAAAGACCACCATTTGTCTGCTCCCAGGCCCTCCTTCATGAGGGCAGTCCCAGCAGGGCTCCAGAGCATCTGGCTGGCTGCAGCAGGACCAGCTCATTCTAGGCAGAGAACGTATATTTTCTTCTAAAATCATATTTCCACGGTCGTCAACAAAATTCATTGAAATGATTTTAAGAAATACAGCAGATGGTTGTCAGTGGTATGTGGACACAGAATTAAATGGCATCATTTCAATTCTCTTTCAATCCTATTTACATAAGGAGAAAATCTAATAGCATTTATACTGATCATGACCTCCTACTTATTGCAAGCTTTCTTTTTTAACGATTTTTTATAATCGTACAAATTTTCATTTTTAAACAAATGTATTTAAGTAAACATAGTGAATCAATATAAATGAAAGTATTAAGTGACATTACAGGGAGTCATAGTGAAGAAAGTCTCCAAGGCTTAACGTTTGGGGCACACCACCCTAAAAAGATAGGAACTTCCATGAAGTCCATGAAAGACTACATTGAACCCCAAGGTTTCCCAGAGCATGTACCAACTCACAACAAAACCTTAGCCACGGGCCTCTCTAGCCCTAAACTGCTCTCAGGTCATTTCAGTAGATTCTGCCCAAGAATCCCAAAGTAGAGCTGAAGGCCTCTGTTCACCGGGAAAGCACGTGGGCATTTATCTGATTCTGCCGGGTCAGGCTCTGGCATGTCCAAACTGCATTGTCTACCCACTCCCTCGACTGTCTGTATTAGGAGAGTCATAGATAGATAGAGAATGTCATATCTATCTATATCTATATTTCTTAAATTAAGCAATTGCCCCATATGATCTTACTATCCCTTATCTTTCCAGAAATAGAGAAGTAATTGGCTTCTACATTTGTCATCAGAATAAATTGTGCAGCTGAAGGGACTTGTGTTTGAATGGTCATTTCAAAAGAAAAATGCAATATAGTCATCTTAAATAATTCAGGAGTCATGTAATTGTAATCATTTTTACATAGAAAACAGAACAGAAACCACTTAGGTAATTTTGGTTGAGTCGTACTTCCACTTTCCACTCTGGTTAGTGGAAAACGATAATAATATACCTAGAATTTATTTTTCCCCCCTATGGATGGTAACAAAACTATGCTCCAATAATATACTAGAATTTATTTTTTCTCCCTATGGGTGGTAACAAAACTATGTTCCGATACCTTCCATGCACAGAAAAAAGAAAATTACTTCCAGTCTTTTGGGTATTTACATTATACACGTGTGCAGAGAAAATGTTGCTCCCTTAACTTCTACATAAAGATTTAGCCTCCCTCCTGGGTCATACCTACAAAGTGGCAGAGAAAATAGCCAGTCCAACAATTAGTCCAATAGAGTAATCCCGGGCCAAACCCATCATTGAGACATCAACTTAGGCCACGCCATTTCATTCCAATAAAGGCTATTCTTTACCCTTATTCCTTCCTTCCTTAAGTTGGTAGCAGGTAAGTGACAGAGACTGATAAGCTATTAGAGCAGCGGGTTAAGGGAGTGGCATACAAGTATTTGTGTTCCTCGTGCAGTTGTCCTCATTGCTGAGCTATCTAACAACTCTTATTGAGTAGTAAAGATTAGTCCATCACTTATCTACCTCTTCATCCAACTAGGGTTCCACAAGCTTCTTAGTTGACTCTTGGTGATGGTCTGGGCATCCTGAGGTCTGGCCCAGGCAGTTTGCACTGTAGGCCTTGGTTAGAGGACCACTGCACTCTTGACAATGAGCATCCTCCAGACTCAGACACCAGATTGTCTGTTTCCAGATCACTGCTTCCTATCTGAGACCTTGGGTAAACTATTCAATATCTTCGTATCTGGGTTTCCACAGCTATAAAATGGGGAGGGGCTAATAATAACGGCATCTACCTCTCAGAGTTGCTACGAGGATGAATGAATAAAGATGAAATATTTTGAGCAGTATCTGGCACGTGTAAGTGTTATATAAGTATTTATTACAAGTGCTATCATTGTTGTGCTAAGAAGGTATCCAGTCAGAGTCAGCTTACTTCTACATCTGCCATGCAGGCATGTGACAACCTCTAGATTCTATGTGACAATCGGCCAAAGGAAAACCCAGATCCTTGCTATGCTAGGCCATAGAGCACTCTCAGTTGTGACCAGCTCCAGGTTAGTAGCTGAGCAAGCTGAGATCTTCTCCTAGAATCCCAAAATGAATCAAGGAAAACTCTGCCCACATCATTCGCTTTGGCTAGCCTGATCACCATGCCCAGGCCAAAGCCAGAGAAAGGAGCTAGAACTCAGTCTCACGTCATCTGTCTTGCCTCTCACCCTCTTCCTCTCCCAACAATCCTCAAAATGCTCTCAGAAACTTGTCCCTCACTTTTCCCTCCTGTCTTCCTTCCCTTGCATTGTATCTTCCTCTTCCAGACTCCAGGTTTGTTGGCTATGGCACAACGGTGAGAGAGTGAAGGAGAACTTACTAACAATGAGACCTAAATTAAGAAGCTTTCTAAAATATCATACATACTGCACTAGTTCATAACCTAAAATATAGCCAGAACCATCTTTAAATAGTCAGGGATAAAGGGGAAAAAAGTACCAACAACTATATCAGGCTGAGGTCTGGAATTCAGAGAAGTAACAGGAATCCAGGATATTTCAGCCCATGGAAGCGATTTCCTGAAAAGATCTCTCCAGGCCTCCTTCCAGTGATTTTTGGGGAGAAGGAAACATTTTAACTAGAAATAAAGTGCTCATTCTAGATAATTATAAATTAAGATTTCCTGGGAAAATTGGCTGTAAGATGCGTCTTTCAAAACTATCATGAACAAAGCAGGAAACAGCACCTTAATGAGAAACAACCTGGAGTCAGGATTCTTTATAGACATTTTCTACAGGGAATGCCAATTTCTAGAGCTGATGATCAGTATGTATTTTTTTAAATGATACCAAAAAAATTAGTCTAAAAAAGGAGACTCACTCAGCTCCTGGTAGCATCCTCCTGTGATCTAATAAGGTAGGCCACACGTACAGGTTCAAGACCTTCCTGTTCAACACTCTGCAATACCATGCAGAACCATGATGTTCTGATACCAAAAAAAAAGTGCTTTGAGACTTCTCTAAGCTACTCCAACTAAAATATAAATATAGAGAATATTCCATAGAATATATAAATCTAGAAATACAGACATCTCCAAGCTTCATAGCTGTAAATCACCATGAGACCCACCTGTCAACAAGCCACAGTGTCTCCTAAGCAGACATCCCTGCTCATGGTTTCAGGTATAAACTATTCTGTCTCTTCTACCAACACTGCAGCCACAAGTGTGTTGCACATTTAATTTTCTGAGGCTCTGTGTGTCCATGCACAGGATGAAAATGTTAAACAGGCTCAAAGTCAGAAAGAAAACTTTGGTAACTCTAATTGTGTTGCCCATTTCTGTCTGCAAGGTCATTCATTAGCTGCAATTTTATGAAAGTGGCAGGCCTAACTCATTAAAGCCATTGGTGTTTTTAAAATGGAAATGGTTCATAACAGTTTAACAGAAGAAAAAAGCCCTGGGGTCATGCAGAAGTTTCTTCATTAAAAGAAAATTAACCCTGAATTTGGAGCACCAAGATTTAATTAGCAATGGTAATGCTTGCCCCAAATTTATAAGATCAAAAAAGTACCATATGGCTTGATTATATGCAGTAATTAGGGACAGAATTGGGAAGTAATGGAATCACAGAATTTTTAGGCCTGAAAGAGATGTAACAGATCATTTCATCCAATCTCTTTAGTCTGTTCCTCCCAGCCCCTACCCCCATGCCTCCCTCCCCACACACACATTTTACAGACAAAGCAAATGAGTCCCAGAAAAAAAAAATTCCTTTCTCTAGGTTACATATTTAAATATTATAACTAAAAACCAATATACTCATTTTAGCGCAGAAAAGGACAAAAGAAATTCTAGTGTGTAAACAACGATCTAAAACAAAGGTTTGCATTATATAAGATAAAGAGGCTAATACCTTAACATATAAAGAACTTTCTACTAATCAATAAAATGTTTAACTCAAAGGGAAAATAATCAATAAAATGTTTAAGCTCAAAGGGAAAATAGAGAAAACACATTCATAGACAATTGAGAAAAGCATCCATAGGAATTCTTGATAAATGTTCAATCTTAATAGAAAGTAAAGAAATGCAAATTGAAATAAGAAAAGTTCATGTTCACTTATCTATTAATAAAAGATTTTGAAGTAGGTTAATATTCAGTATTGCTGAGGGTTACAGAGAGGGGTTCTTTTATATGCTGCTGGTACTGATGAAATTTGGTAGAAACTATCTGAATAGCAGTTTGGTAATATATCAAAAGCCTTAAAAATATTTATGTCTCTTGACCTACTAATTCAATTTCTAACCACTTATCCTAAGGAATAATTAGAGATGTACACTAATAATTATGTAATGCGATGTTATAGGAGTAAAGAGTTGAAATCATAGAAATGTCCAATAATAGGGATTGTGTAAATATATTTTTTACATTCTTTCAATTGAGTACCACCCAGTAATCACGTCATATGACAAAGTAAATTTCGTGCCACAAAAAAAGTTTATAAAAATATCAGGTTATAGAAGAAAGGTACAGTGTGATTTAACACATTGTCCTATCAATAAGAAATAAAATATAAAATATATGGAAAATAGATAACAAAATGTACAGCAGTAGCATTCTAAATATTTCTTCTTCTTTATTTTCCATAATTTTTCAAAATTTTACCAATAAGCATGCATTACATAAAAACAGGATCCAAACAATTTAAATGCCAACAAAGCATCTATTAAGATAAATCTAACTTAGTTATCAATGTGGAAGTAAAATGTTGTATCTCCAGGGACCCTTCCAAAGATATCATTGTATAGTTGAAATCTGAGCCTTCAGAAAACCACATTCTCTCTGTTGATACTGCTTCAATGAGAATAAGACAAATGATCTCTCCCTCTCTCCCTTTCTCTCTCTCTCTCTCTCACACACACACACACACAGAATTATTTTCATACTGCATTTAACCTTTTGGCAGTGTGGGGGTTGAGGAGAAGGACCCAGTGTCCCTTTAAATCTTAAGCATCACTTTGTAACTTCCATCGCTGAAATAAGGTCACTGGTTTAAATGCCTTTAGCACCTGATTAATTAGTAATCAGGACAGAGTAGATAGTTTTTCTGCTTCAGAACCAGTAATTATCATTCCTGACACAGAATTCAACTTTTGGTAGGCAGCAGGCACACTGCTGTCACCATTATACTCTGCTCCACACTCCAAATGTATTTTAAGGTTTCTGTTTGGAAAAAAAGAAAGAATCCTTGTGAAGATTTTACCCAAAGCAGCCTCTTACTGGAGTCATTTTTTTTTTCTTTCTATCAGATCCCTATATTATACAGGTGATATAACTGATTACTTACTAAAAGCAAAGAAATTGTAGAACACTAGTATGTAACTCAGAGATATTAAGCATTTTTGAAACTCATATCATGATTATTAAAACAAAAAAAAGGGAGGGGTTGAAAAGACTACCGAATTATAAGGAAGATTCCTAAAGTACCATGGAAAAATTAGAAAATCTGGCTTTCCCCTTTTTAATTTTGAATGTTGTGCCTACAATCAAACACGTGTACATCTAAGGCCTCGTAATTAAGGAACCTTTTGGGGAAACACCTGTAATGAATGGTGAGTATCAATAAGACAAGAAATAACCAGTGTTGGTGAGGATGTGAAGAAAAGGGAACCCTCACATGCTGTTTGGGGAATGTAAATTGGTGCAGCTGCTGTGAAAAACAGTATGAAGTTTCCTCAAAAAATTGAAAATAGAAACAACATACCATCTAGTAATTCCACTACAGGGTATTTACCCAAAGGAAAAAAAACACATTAATTTGAAAAGATACATGCACCCTTACATTCATTGCAGTAGTATTTACAATAGCCAAGATATGGAAGCAACCTAAGCGTATATCAATAAATGAATGAGTAAAGATGTGATTCACACATATGTACACACACACACACACAATGGAATGTTACTCAGCCGTTAAAAAAAAAAGAAGAAAATCTTGCTATTCATGATAACATAGATGATGGATCTAGAGAATATTATGCTAAGTGAAATAAGCCAGGCAGAGAAAGACAAATACCATATGATTTCATTTGTGGAATCTAAAAAATAAAACAAATAAACAAACAAACAAAACAGAAACAGACTCATAAATACAGAGAACAGACTGGTGGTAGCCAGAAGGGAAGGAGGTGGGTAAATAGGAGAATAGGTAAAGGGGATTAAGAGGTACAAATTTTCAGTTATATATAAATGACTCACAGAGATGAAAAGTACACCAGAGGGAATATGGTCAATAATAGTATAATAACTTTGTGTGGTGACAGATGATGACACACTTATCATGGTGAACATTGAGGAATGTATAGAATTGTCAAATCACTGTGTTGTACACCTAAAACTAATATAAAATTGTATGTCACCTGTACTTCAAGAATAACTAAATAAATAGATAAACAAATAAATATACCTGTAATAAGTCAATTGCCATCACATTTGGAGTGCAGGTAACGAAAGTACCAACTATATGCCCATTTTCCCATTCTCAATGTTGGGTGCTGAAAAACACAAACCAAAAAAACAAACAAAAAAACTAAGATAAATACAACAAAGAAAATCTTAAAATCCCTGTCCATGAAAGGGTGGTCATAGCTGATATCGTCACAAACAAACGAACAAGGAAACAGCCCAATATGGTGCCCTTGAGGGCATGGGTGGTCCTCACTCTGTGGTGTTCAGAGTCGCATTCTAACTACAATGTCATACCTCTTGTGCTCCACTGGCATTTGCTGCCTTCAAATTGGAATCTTAGGATATGGGAAGCCAAGCTTAAGAGGCATCTTTTTTAAATAGTGTAAGTAATTTAAGATTCTATGATCCAAAATTTCCTTTACAAGGGTCTAAATTCAGGGATGTCTGGCTGGTTCAGTGGGTAGAGGATGCAACTCTTGATCTCAGGGTTGTGAGTTCAAGCCCCATGATGGGTGTAGAGTTTACTCAAAAATCAATAAATAAAATCCTTAAAAAACAAACAAACAAACAAGAGTCCAAATTCATAGACCCCGGAATGACCATTTCCTTCAGATGCCGATGCTCTTGAGGGAGAGCAGGAAGGGAGTGTGATGCAGAAGTGGTAGCTTGATGCTCAGAAACAGTACAAGTCCCAAGTCAGGGCTGCAGGGCAGACAAAGGGAGAAACATGCTAAGGGACAGCACAGTGACTCTGTGCCTTTGCGTTGAGCTTTGGACAAAGACATGAGCATAAGATAAACAGGTTGTCTTGGACTCTGGCATGGTATTAATAAGGATCACTCTAGAGAATGCTGGAAAGGCTGTTAAAAAAGAACTGTTGGGAGAAGCATTCTAGTGGGAATGAAGGTATCAGAGATCTACTCAGGTAGCCAGCATAGTCTGCCACGTATGTCCAGTTCTCTGACTTCCAGGAGCTTCCAGGCGTCCCTATGGGTAGAGCCATATGACTATTTCTGGTTAATGAGTCATAAGCTTAAATGAAATGTGTCATTTCCAGGCTGGAGCATCGAATGGCCAGTGGGAGATACTCAAACTTTTTTTTTTTTTTTGGTCCTTCTGGCATGGTAGCTGGCCACATTGAAGATGGGCAGTTGAGAGTTAGTCTCTCAACCTGGGTTTCTAAGCAGTTATGATGAATCTAACTCCTGCATATCCGTAAACACATGATTGGATGAGGAATAAAACTTGGTTACTTGAAACCACAGATATTTGGAGTTGTTTGTTAATTCAGCATAACCCAATATCCTAACTGGTATATACAGTTACTTTCAAATGGATATAGCCTAGATAAAGCTTTTACTGGCCACTGAAGCAAACAGATATAAATTATAAAAGTCATAAAAAGGCCCAAAGGCCATAAAAATCCAAGAAGAGTCAGAAGCGAAGAATGTAAAAAGGATAGCAAAGCAGCCTTGAACTGATAGATTTTTGGGGGGAAAAAATCTGCCAGAAGAGGAAAGGAGTGAACCAAGAGCTACAAGCATAAATCCAATAAATAGAAATGCCCTTGTGTTTCCTATAGTTTTTCAAGTAAAGTGAAAATAGCTTATAGAATAATTAATTTTTAGAAGTGTTTAGAAATAATCTCCTTACTTTTGGTACACCATTCTGTACATAAATATACCATTTCATCATCCTGACACTACTGTCACTTTTTTCTGTGAACTGCCAATTGAAAAGCTATAGGATCATGGTTTTATTATACACACAAAATAAACACACTGCCAACTAATTAATCTTTCATCCTAAACTAACTCGTTTCTCAAAAAAAATTAAGATTAAAAAATAAAAATATGGAGGACATAGATTTCCATAAAACATTTAATTCTGGGACACCTGGGTGGCTCAGTGGGTTAAAGCCTCTGCCTTCGGTTCAGGTCATGATCTCAGGGTCCTGGGATCAAGTCCCGCATTGGGCTCTCTGCTCAGCAGGGAGCTTGCTTCCCCCTCTCTCTCTGCCTGCCTCTTTGCCTACTTGTGATCTCTCTCTGTCAAATAAATAAATAAAATCTTAAAAAAAAAAAACCATTCAATTCTGCTTTTCCTTGTTAATAGCAAAAAAAAATTCTCTGCGAATTTCGAGAGATCGAATATATGCTGCTTAAATCTTGTAGTTTCAGCATAAAAATATATTAGAACGATGATACCTATGATAGTTGCATTTCATAAGTGGAGAAAGAGATGCCCAGAAGCATCATGAAACCAGTGAAAATGCATTTACAGATCCACTTTTGAGTATTATTCAAAACTTCTGAAATGCTTGACATTCATTGGTCATTCAATAAATATTTAATGAGCAACCATCATCTACCAGACATTGGGCTAGGTGAGCAAGACATACTCAAATGAGTAAGACAAGCCTCAGGGCGTGATTAAAAAGACACAGTGGTAACCCCAAGGCTTCAAGTACGGGGTGGAAACAGTGGGAGCACACGGACAGCCACGTAACCCAGAACAAGGGGCCGAGGGAAGGCTTCCCAGTAGTGGTATCTAAAATGACACCAAACGAAGGAAGCCGAGAGCAAGAACTTTCCAGGAAGAGCTAAAAAGAGAGCCTTAAAAAAAAGACCTGGAGTAGACAAACCATAAGAGACTCCTAAACTCATGAAACAAACCGAGGGTGGCTGGGGGGTGGGGGCGGGTAGGGATAGGGTCGCTGGGTTATGGACATTGAGGAGGGTATGTGCTATGGTAAGTGCTGTGAAATGTGTACGCCTGAGGATCCACAGACATGTACCCTGGGGCAAATAATACATTATGTGTTAATTAAAAATAAATAAATAAATAAATAAATAAATAAATAAATAATACACACACACACACACACACACACACACACACACACACACACAAAGACCTGGAGTAAGACAGAGTGTGGGCCGTTGGTCAGTAGCTTGGAGTCCTCACAGGCCAATGGAGACTGCCCAGAGATGCGACCACACAGGTAAATTTGACAGAATTCAGATCTGGAAGCTCCTTTTAGACTACATAAAAGGAATTGTACTTTTGATTAAAAACCAGGAAGCCCTTGAAGGATTTTAAGCAGAGAGCCTGCTGCGATTGTATTTGGGCTTCAGCAAGGTCGCTCTGTCTGTGGTCTGGAAAATGGATTGCACGGGGCAAGCCTGGCAGCACAGTGGCTGATTGGGCAGCATTTTAAATAATCCTCGTGAGGTAGTGTCTTCCAAAGTAGGATGGTGGCAGTAAGGTAGAGAAAAGTATACAGTCTGAGAGGAAAAAGTCAAGGGAAGGCCCACAGGGCATAGGGTAGGAAGAATGGTCAAGGACATCCCCTAGGCGCTCTGGGCTCACTCACCTGGTGTGGGATTCTAGATGCCCCACTTACTATTTATTAGGTGACCTTGAGGACCTTTCCCAACCTCTTTTGCAATAGTTTCCTCATGTAACAAATAGAGGTAAAAATAGTACTTATAGATTATTTTGAGGTTAGCAGTTCCATTAAGTCCTAACACATAATAAGCCCTCGATAAATATTAGCTATTAGGTTGCAAAGGAAATGAAATAGTATTAGGACTGAAAATGTTCATTAATTTAGTGACTTTGGGGAAAGTAACTCTAACATTGGAGGGAGAGAACTGAAGGCACATTGCAGTGATCTGAGGAGTAAAAGAGATAAAGGAGGGATCGGCAAATTGGATAAGTCCCAGAAGAAAGGAGGATAAGAGGCAAAATAAAAAGGAAATATGAGGCCAAAGAGGGACTTTAAAAAAAAATGTTTAAAGGTGATATGTGTAAGGATTCGTGCTGATAAAAAATAGACAATAGAGTAACTTAGAAGTTTCCAGAAACAAAGGGCATATGTGATGGCATAAGCTCCACAAAAAGGAGAGAGAAAGGGGCATCCAGAGCACAGTTGGGGGAATCAGCCACAGAGGAAAGACAAGAGCAGCTCTTTCAGACTCCAAAAGACTCTTTCTGATACCCTTTTTCAGACAAATTGTTTATATTTGTCCAATCAACAGAATATTTTTATTCAACGTGTCATAGAAAAGAAAACACGAAAACATAGGACACATAGGACTTAACTAAAAAGTCATATAAATGTAAGCAAAGTGAATGAGCCTGGACTGTAGGTTCTTTGCAGCTCACACCCTAGTCCTCTGGACGTCAATGATAGAAACTTGGGAAGCCACTGTTCAAAGAGTCCTCGTGAGGTTAGGTAGAAGGGCGATGATGGATTAGTGAGCAATCGGGAGGATTCAGCAGCAATATAGTAAATAATACCAGGCCAACAAATATGCAGATATTGAGAAATAAAACTCAGACCGCAAGGATTTACAATATAAAGAGAACACAGTATTTAGATATAGGTAAAGACTAGGACCAGAACTAAGGTGGATTCTTACACAAAATATTTATCTGTATAAAATATTTACACTTCTATATTTTCTCAGAAAATAGTCTGCTAGGCTCTGTTGCAAAGCCAAAGCTCTTCATAGGCCTAGGCTCACAACGCCTTCCAAGGTCAACATTCCATCAGGGAAGACAGTAATTGAAACTTAGGTACGCACAGTCATTTGCAAGGCTGTTAGCAATATGGCGAAGCAAGTGCCACTGGTATGCGATTGATTTTCCAGACCACAGTAGATGTATGTCAAACCTCACACCCTCATTCATGATTATTTCAGTCTCCTTCATGAGGCAACATATTAGAAACCTACTTGAATGAGCTTGGTTTATGTTTTTCAGAAATGTGTCTAATGGATCATGCTGTGAAATATGGTGGGAACATGCAAATATTCTTTAAAATTATAAAAATGGCACAAAAATAATAACGGTGCTTGAATTTTAAAATATCAAAGGGTATTTTTTTTCCAGAATGTTAGGTACTTCACTATAAACAAATTTAGAGATCAAGTTAATGATATGCTTGTGGAAATATTTAAGGAGTGAAGTGTCCTAATATCTGCAGCTTCTTTTGAAATGCCTCAAAAAAATAAGATGCCTTGATGAACAGATAGAAGGATAGATAAAGGAGATATGTAATAAAGCAAAAATAGGAAATGCAAAATGTTAATGGCAGAACCTAGGTGATAGATATAGGATTGCTAACTTCATAATAGTTTAATTCTTCTGTGTATTTTAAAATCATCACACCAAAATGCTGTAAAAAAAATACTTGTGAGTAATTATTTCATTCAAGTTCTTGGTTTCATCAGCTACCCTCCTCTCAAGGGCCTCATTTCATAAATTTGGTCTGTCTTACACCACTTTCTCATTTTCTCTCTGCGTGTTCTACCTTTCACCACTTTTAATTGTGTGTATGTGTGTTGTAAGAATAGAAATGCATTCCAATTAGTCTTATAGAAGAAAGGCTTTATACCGCTCACAATTTTGAAGCTCCAGAAACCTAACTCCTTCTGACTGAGGCAACACGGAGAATTCACTTAACTCACAAGTCCAGCTGCAAGGGGCGGGGAATCTGGAAGCTTCAGGCACAGCTGGATCCAGCAGCTTAAATTATGTTGTCAATTATCTACCTTTTTCTATCACTGCCCTTCTTTTACAACGTTGGTGTCTTTTCCTACATGGCAAGATTATTTGAGAAGCAACTGTATAAGGGGTAGGACGGTAGGACTGTCTGACATGTCTATTGTAAAACCTTCCCCTATTCTGGAAAATTCCCCCCTGAATCTGTGTCTCCTTGTAGCTATCACCTTATCCCTTGCCACATTTTTTGGAAGCTTCATCTGTATTCATTTTCCTTCTTCCACATCTCAAAACCACTCCTCAGTTCTCTGCAATCTGAATTCTGCTGCCACAGCTTCACAGAAACTGCTCTTATAAAAGTGACCAATGACATCCCTATTGAGGAAGTCGCAAAAAAGTTCAGTTCCTATCTTACTGGTCTCCCTGTGCAATATCTGATTCTACTGGCCACTTGCTTCTTTGCTTACTTTGTATTCTCCCACTAGCAGACCTTGAGATGGGACTTGGGTTCAAGCAGTTTATCTGAAAGATGATCTCAAGAAGCATCAGTGAGGGAGTAGAAACAAGTGAGACACAGAAGAGAAAAATGCCAATAAAAAGGTGTTAATAAAAAAAGGCCTTCCTCAGTTTTCATCTGGACTGTGGCAACAATGTCTAATGGGTCACCTTGCCTGGATTTGCCTGCCTGAATCCATCCCTCAAAGAGCAGTCAGGGAAATCCACGCATATCTGATAGCCCGTCCCTGCTCCAAGTCTTTTCCTCTTTCCAGGCCCCACCAGATAAATCCTGTCTCCTTGGCATTCGGTACAAGGCCTCCCACCACTTAATCCTCATTTGCCTTTCTTCTCATTTCTTGCCATGGTCTCTACCTATAGTTTCGTGTTTCGTTTTGTTTTAAGATTTTATTTATTTGAGGGCGCCTGCGTGGCTCAGTGGGTTAAGCCTCTGCCTTCGGCTCAGGTCATGATCTCAGGGTCCTGGGATGGAGCCCCGCATCGGGTTCTCTGCTCAGCAGGGAGCCTGCTTCCCCCTCTCCCTCTGCCTGCCTCTCTGCCTACTTGTGATCTCTTTCTCCCTGTCAAATAAATAAAATCTTTAAAAAAAAAGAAAAGATTTTATTTATTTGAGAGAGAGAGTATGCAAGAGAGAGGGAGAGCACAAGCAGGAGAGAGGGAGAAGCAGACTCCCCTGCTGAGCAAGGAGCCTGCTGCAAGATTCAATCTCAGGACCCTGGGATCATGACCTGAGTCGAAGGCTCAGTCGGTTAAGCGGTTAACTGACTGAGCCACCCAGGTGCCCCCCCCCCCCACCTATAGTTTTGCACTCTAGTACTCAATGACTGTAGGACACCAGATACTCTTTCATACCTTCTTGTCTCTGCCAAGGTGACATTCCTCTGCCTAGAGCACTCTTCCCACTCTCCATGCCCACAGTGTCTCACACAACCTCCCTGACTGGACCAGGCAGGCTTCCTCCATGTCTCATTGCATCTTGAGCAAACTTTTACATTGGCACCATTCATGCTATTGTATCAACACAATCTGTTCTTTTTCCATCTCCCATACTAAACCATAGGGACCTCAAAGATAAAGGTCATTTATTATTCAGTAGGCACTTAATAAAGAATGAGCCGAACTGTAAAAATACTAATAGTAGCTTTACTGACATCTCTCAATTAAAGCGTATAAAATTGATTATAATTTGTTTTTGGACAGTTACAAGAGCTATTTCCTGAGGGAGTGAACAGTAAAGAGGTCTGTTTGACTCTGCATAACGTGTGCTGGAACCAGCCAAATGCCTATGGGCTAAGTTGCTGGAGCTGGTGAAGGGGGGAGGCCAATAATCCCACTCTGTGCTCCTTGGCACTCCGTGGTGAATTGGCTAGGGTTTCCTAGATCTGGAATTGGCTTCAGCCCTTAGGCTGAAGATTTGCTTTTATAGATAAGTACTGAGAATTTAAGCTGTTCTTCTGCTTACCTACTTGAACTGGATGTAGACTTAATTCCACAAAAAAACAGCTGACTTGATTGCATTTGTTGAGATTCTCCGAATAGGTTATTAGTAGAAAAGTTTTTAGCCAATATTCATCATTCATTCATTCAACTAATATTTTGTTTTAACCCATTCTTTGAAAAATAAATATAAATAGTAAATAGTGAAAAAAAAAAAAGATAGAAATCAGTGCTGTCCAAAACATCATTCTTCAGTGATGAAAATATTCTGTATCTGTGTCATCCAGTATGAGAGCTGCTATATGTACGTGGCTATCGAGAAACATGGCTAGTACAACTGAGAAACTGAATTTTTTAATTTATTTAATTTTAGTTCAATTTAAATAACCCCATGAGACTAATGGCCAATAGATTAGTGTAAGATAGATAGTAAAACCTCTCTCGCCCTTTGTTTCCCCTCAACCACCAAGTCCTTCTTCTCAGAGGTATCCATTATTATCAGCTTCTTAAACATATTTCCCGTGATACTCTACACATTTATCAAATATTTGTGTGCACAAATAGCAGCATACAATTTCCACAAAACACTCTGAATTCTGGGTTTTCCCTTAAGATATTTTGTCAACATTTCCAAATCAGAATGTAGGATTGCCTCGTACAGAAGTACTGCAGAATATTCCCTTTTGTATATGTGCCTTAACTAGTCCTCTATTCATGGACATTTTGCTTCCTTTAATGTTTTTCTGTGAAGACAACTTAAAATGAATGTTTCATAGATCCCTAAGACCATCCACATAGTTCATGATTCATTAGAAGAAATTTCAGATCTCAGAATACACTTGTGCTCACAGCTAAGGTTTATTAAGCGAGAGGATACATAACAGGGTCAGCAAGTGGAAGAGACACAAGCAGAGCCTGAAGAAATCCAAGCACAGGCTTCCTACTACCTTTTCCTCTGGTGAGATGACAGATAGACTGTGCTCCTTCCTTCCCCAGCAAAACATGCGGTAACATGCGTGCAAGGGTTCTGCCCAGGGAAACCCACTAGAGACTCACTGCTAAGGTTTTCCCTGGGGACTGGTCACATAGATAATCCCTGCCTAGCAACTACAGTAGCTCCAAATTTCCATTTACAAAACAGGTGTTCAGTACTCCCCGTGGGTAAAATAGCCTTAGCACTCTGGCAACATCTTGTATCAGTTCAGGGAACTGTTTACCAGCCAAGTTACCAGAAGCCATCCACGAGCCAGTCTTATAAGCAAGCCCTTCTAGGGTAGCAGCTTCAGACTTGCTATGTGTGTGCATAATGAATATCTTTGCACATACCTGATTTTTCACAGATGCAAGTATATCTGTAGGACAAACACCTAGACACAGAAATGCCACATTAAAAAGCATGAACATTTCTAATATTAATAGATCCTGCTGGCCTGCACCAATTTACACTTGTACTTGCAAGGTATCGGAGTACTCTCCTAATTGCCACACACACAGTGAAACAAATATTTAAAAATATTTACTATGTACAAAGCAACACTCTAGGTACTAGGAACAGAGCATTAAAGAAGGCAGAGGTCTGGCTCACATTCCATAGGACAAAAGTCAGAAATAAACAAGTAAATGAGTAAGTGAACAGAGTAATTCCAAATAACAGTAAATCATATGGAAAAAAAGTAGAATTAGATCACAGAATATATGGGGGCAAAAGGAACTATTTTGGATTCAGTAGTCAAGGAAGTTCTCTCTGATAAAATGATCCTTGAGATGAGATCTCAATTATAAAAAAAGAGATCCCAAGACTGCAGGCAGAGGCCTACCAGACAAGCCTAAAGGAGTAGTTCATAGGCCACAAGGCAGGAACGGAAGAAAGGTCTCTATGACCACAACATAGTGCTGGATCAAAGGGGAGAATAGTTCAAGGTAAAGTCAGAGAGAACACTAGGGGCTTTCTGTCAATGTAAGAACTTTCGGTTTCATTCTGAGTGGTGCTAGGAAAAGTAACTTCACACATGCAGTCTTTTGATCCCCTTTTGGCTATATAAGAATGGGTCTTGGGCCTTCCTTACCAAAAGTTAAAGAGTACTCACAGCCTCATAGCCTGTGCTGGGCTTATCACCTTGTGTGGTGGGTTATCTTTCCCTGTTTCAGACTCAGTGCGTCCTCTCTCGGTCTGCTTACGTGTGGGGGCCATATGGCAACTCGTCAGCCCACCACTACATCCGTCCCAGGCATTGAGGGGACAGGAAGCACAAGAAGGACACACAGGCCAACTCCCCAGCATCGGCTGTGATGGAGGGATCCACTGGCCATCAGATGTCGGCTACCAAAGCTGATCTTGCTCTGTTTCTGTTTCTCCCCTGCGTGAGTAAAGTGTTGCTCCATCCAGGGCTTGCCTGCATTTTGTTTTCCTTGGCAACCCTGATACGAAGATGGATGGGGCAGAAGTGTTCAGACTTCAACCTCTAGGGATGGGTAACAGATGCCACTTGCTCATCAAGTCCAATGTGAAACTTTTGGAAGATTTTAAGTAGGGGACAAAGGTGTTCGGTAAGCAACTGTGTAGAGAATGGATTTTAGAAAAGTAAAAAGAAAAACAGAAAGAATTTGGAATTTATTATGGCATTCCAGGTGAGAAATGGTGGTGATTAAACTTCAGTAGTAGCTGGGAGGGTTAGAGGAAATGAAGCCCACAGGAATGGCTGAGAGTTTGGGTGTGTGTGTGAGGGGGACTGAAACCAACATGATCTCTGTCCCCATGTCAAACAATCCTGGGACCAGGCATATCTTCTTTTCCCTATGTTAAACACTAATGAGAACAAGCATAAAATAACTCCGCTAATTGCTTGAGAAAACACTTGCTCCTTAAACACAAGACTGTGGAACCAACTAAATAATTTACCCAAGGAGACAAACAGCGTCAACTTCTGCCTCAACGTACCTACTTATCCAAAGATATTAGGTCATAAACTCCATCTTATCTCAACCAGTTTCTTGCTTTGTAAGACCCACCTTACAAATCACCCAGCCCAGGCCCTAAAACCCCGTAATTATCCTCCCTGAAGGTCCAGAAGGTGTTGGGAGAGAAGGAGAAAGAATCTTCCAGAAGATGATTATCCTCCTGCTATTACTGTAGTTGCAGAGTCTTAGTAGGAGAGCCTGGTAGAGTAAGTCCTCAGTTAACATTCAAAACGCTTGGTCTATAGCAAATCCATTGACTTAAACATCTCAATGCCCCAAGCTCCTATTCTTCTAAATAATGTACAAATATAAAGTTAAACTCCAGTACACCTTCAAAAAAAACGTGAAATACTGTATGTAAAACTTGGACTAGCTTGAGGGGAAAATTGAACTTTATGAAATCAAGAACGGTGTTATTTTCTGATTGGAGTGGAACTTTTAACTCACATTCAACCATTCATCTCTTGAAGTACAAGATGAGATTTTCTGATTCCTTGGGAAGTGCCTGGAAACCAACCTAATTATGTTTTACATGAATTTAGATTCTATCAAAGTAGGTGACAGAACTAGCATCTGAGTGTTAATTTTCCTTCAAGTAGTAGGAAATAGATAATAATCCCAGAGACAGCAGGGCCTTAAAAATAGACATAATCCTAAATTACACAGAATAATGATATATAAAACAAGGAGTACACATATTGGCAGGTAACCATTATAAGGCTTTACTCAGGTTATACAAAGTTCAATTTTAAAATATTACTTTTCTCAGAAGAATCCATGCTTATTATCATAGGTATATTAAAGTTTGGGGCTGACTTTGCAATGCATTGAAATCTTTGTTCAAAAGGAGAGAAAATAACTACACTTCTCTGTGGTTTGAATTTTCTTCTTTTCAGTGAATATTTCTCATCCTGATACATTGCATGGAACAGATGCTACACCAAACCAGTATAAATCTTTTCAATGAAAACACAATAGTTACTCAGAAAAATGAAGGCCTACAAACAGTGTGTTTGGTATACCATCTTGCAAAATCTAAATATAGAGCTGGGTCAACTCCTTTAGGGCACTAAACAGAACGGGCTGGCAAATCCAGACAATTACTTTTTGTATTTTTTTCCCCTGAACATTTTCACCACCTGTCTTCATGTCTGACCTCTCCAGTCATTTCAAGCAGTTCACAAAAGGAAGAAGGAAAAAAGCCTGGCAAGCCCATATGCCAAACTAAATCATATCCAGGAGACCAAATGCCTGCTGAATCCAAGAAATGGTTATTTATAGACCTGTAATTAGTGATTAAAACCCCAGGGAGTATTTTGTTTTCCTTTTAACCTTAAACTCCCCTCAGCTTCTATGCTCCACCATTTATTAGAAAACAACCCAGCAATTATTGTGGGAAATGTGCACGTCACAATATGTCTCGTTTGCCTCATGTTTTTAGTGGTCAGTTATTCTTCAAAATAAGATCCAAGACTGATTTTCCCTGGTTGGCCATCAAAAAACTCAGCAGTGTTTCACCATGCAGAAACTCAGAGATATATTAAAAATAAAAAGCAACTTTTCATTAGTAGTGATGTTTCAATATATTTAAGCCGAAATGGTGTTATTTAAAGGATCAGGTGTTCAAATAGGAAAAACAGAACCAGATTTACTGTATCATGAGAGATTCAATAACTGAGAAATGAGTAATGTTGGACTAAAAGTATGCTTATCTATTATCAATTGTTCTGAATATTTAACAAGTCCAGGAGTATACATTTGCTTAATTAAAATTTGCCCAGTAGAAACAGGCATTTTGCTTCTAGCAGTAAGAAACAGACCCAGAAAGCAAAACAAGAGAATGATTAAAGATCCCATGCAAAGAATTTCAAATGATTCATGTAGCTCTTCTAGCTTCCAGGAGGGAGAGCATAAAGTCTCACTGCTTAAGTATGGGCAGTGCATGGTGACTTTCTTCCAAAGAACCCAGCATGGAAAGGGTGAACAAGAGAGTAACTTTGCAGTGGAGAAACCTGACAAATACCGCCTCAGCCCGGTGATCAAGGTCAAGGTCAGTACCAACAATGATGACTCATGATAACAGTGTGTACCCCCAATATGATAGGAGACTAGCACTTCACCCAAAACTCCTAACCCCAGTCTAATCATGAGAAAAACACCAGACAAATTCCAGAAGAGGGACAGCCTACAAAATACCTGACCAGTCCTCTTCAAAACATGTAAGGTCATCCAAAGCAATGACAGTCTGAAAAACTGTCACAGTCAAGAGGACCCCAAGGACACATGATAACTAAATGTAATATGGCATCCTGGATGTAATTCTCTAACATAAAGAAGACATTATGTAAAAACAAAGAATATCTGAAGACAGTTTGGACTTTAGTTAACAATGCATCAATATTGGCTCATTAACTGTAATAGAGTAATACAATACATTAATAATAGGAGAAACTGGAATATATGGGTACTCTCTGAACTACCTTTCTAATTTTATCTGTAAATCTAAAACTCATATACAAAACAAAATGTCTTTAAAATGATAGTAATATATGTGAGCACATGAGCGCCCAGATTTTAGTTTCTGGTACTAAAGGTTCTTTGGAGAAATGGCTGATTCTTGGACTAGAGCAAGAAATAAAACCTGGAGCATCTTGTAACATGAGAAAGTTAGAAAGTGGTCACACATAGACACACAAGAACCAACTAATAGCACTCCTAACAGACAAAGCTGAAAAAATTAATCACTTAGCTTTTACCACTGTTACAAGGAGGAAAGAAATGAATATTGATGGCGGGCTGTTTGTGAACCAGGCACCGTGTTAACGCTGAGCATTCACGCTACATTTAATCCGAGGACGACTCTGTGAGGTAGAAGTGATTACCTCATCTTTACAAATGAGGAAGCTGAAGGTCAACAAGTTTAGTTAACTTGCCCAAGGTCACCCATGTTTCAAGGACAAAACCATCTTTTAAATTACAGGATTGCCTAGCTCCTACATCCATACTTTTTTCACTATCCACTGCTGCCTCTAATTCAAATTCAATCTTCTTTGGTCATTAAACTTCGTCCTAAATCACGTAAGGTTTTCTGCTAAATAACCCATTAACGAGTCTTAAAAAATGGATGGGAGAGGGGAACCTTACTTCAGAATTTATTATTATTATTATTCTATTAGTGAGCATGATGGACAAATTACAAACAAGCTGCAAAGTGGAGGAAATGATAAAGCCATCCACCCCAATCAAGAGACCCATGGGTTAACTGTTCTTGGAACTGTAATTTGCATCCCAGCAGGGACATCTAATAGTTAGTGTGCCCCTTAAAAGGCAGAATGTTTCTGCTTCATTTCTGCTGACGTCTCCTCCAGGAGAATCAGTTTGTACTACAAATTCATGAGTAAACAGCTAATAGAAACTTGGTGTGACAACAGAAGAAAGAACCCAACATACCTCGAAAGGCTGCACCCATCAAGCTGTCACTCTAGAAAGGCCAAGAGAGATCTAGTTAAACAGAGCATCGCCAGGAACTGGCGTGATGATGCACAGTGAAAACAGAACCCAGAAGGCATATACGCTGCCCAAGTTGGGATTATATTACCTACTGCACATTTCCACTCCCCTCTTTCCTGCCTGTCCCCACCAGCCACATCACGTGTTTCTGGCTTACCTTGTCACCCAAAGGAAGGCCTAAGTATCCAGATGCTGACCCAGTGACTTGTTACTTTTGTGTTTAATCAATATTCTTCCACATTGCTTTCATTGAAGCTATTTCTTCTTCGTAGATAAGTAACTCACATTGGTTATTTTGGGACTGTAGGAATTTTACTTAAATATTTTCTTCCTTTGACCTCTATACCTAGTGGTCCATTCTAACCACATTTTCAAGTTTTAACCTAAACATTGTCTTGGGAATTGTGTAGCCTGGAAAGTTTAAGTCCTAGAGAATGGTCAGGTCTATGACTTATCCCATAATGTATTTTTCTCACTTGGGGAGTACATCCTCTCACACCCCCTTTTTGTCCTACCAAATCATGCTCTTTATTATTATTTAGTCGGTTTTATATGTAGATCATTTTTGTTATGCCTTTACTAACAAGCACTATATAGTATATGAAACAACTTTTTAAATTGTCTTAGATTCAGACCATGTTATTTCCTTATTTTCTTTGCATGTAGAAACCCTAATCATTGAAGAATAGAGTAACTAGTTGAAAAATATCAGGCCTTATTATTACACTGAGAAGGCATCTGAGGCCTTCCAAATTGGGCTTATAGACTCTGGGAAACTTTTATGAGGCCACAGCTCATGTTTAAAAGGTTCGATGTGCAGTAAACCAATTTGAGTTTCCATGTCAAAGAAAAAGGCCTGCCATTTGGGATAATTTCTTGGGAGTGGGTGAAGGCATTAATTAATAAAAATCACTAATCTTTCTGCAAATAAATTATGAAACAATTTTAAATAATTCCTTTTCTTTCTTAGAAAAATGTGTGACTAACTTCCAAATAAAATGTATATTTTGCCTGCCTTACAGAAATCAGTAACAGTATAGGTGACAAAGTTTTATAACCAGAGTTTGAAAAATATTATTATTATTTTTTTAATATTATTTCTAATGTTTTCCCACAGTAACAGTCCGGGAAATATTTGTTCTTATGAGATAACCAAGAAGCTAACTCTGTATAACGTTCTGGCAATTTGCCTCTCTAGACAAGGGTGGGAAAAGCAAGTATTCAGACTCTGGGAAAAGCCTTCTCCAAGGTAACCCCCATGTTTACCCTTCTTTGGGGAAGTTGTATGAGTGCAGGACGCTCTGTGTCCAAGCAGGTGACTGGCAGAAAGAGCTTTCAGAGAAGGGGTCAACAATGCCCCTTCCCAGCAAATGCCTCAGGCAGTCATTGGCTTATTAGACTTCTTTGGTAATTAAATGTGTGTGTAACAACCCAAAGCCACATGCTAACACAAAAAGTGAAAGCTCTGGGAATTAGGCCCTGCATCTAATGGCTGACAGAAATAGCCAAAAAGAGAGACGGGGTTGAGGCAAGGTTGGAAGTAGTTGCAGAAGAAAAGGGACAGAGCTCAGAGCTTCTCTCCCTCTTCTCTCTCTCTCCCTCTCTCTCTCTCTCTTTCACACACACACACACACACACACACACACACACACACACACACCAAGCATCCAGTGTTCTTAATTAAATTTGGATTATTTGAGATTCATTCCCTTTCCTGTCACAAACTGTTTTAGAAAGGATTAAACACAATGCTAAAGAAGAGATTTGGGGTTCACAAACCACTAAACAAACATCACATTTTTAATATAATAGGTTAAATTAAAACCTGCTTCTCAGTACAGAAAATCCTGGGAAATGTACATATGGGGTCTTACCATAGTTAATATTAGATTTTGTACAAAAAAGAGTGGAAGAAATAGCCAAAATGTGCCACAGATATAATTGTATGCTACTTAAATCCCACTTAAGAGAGCTGCTAAATTAGAAAACAATTTTAAAGGATTTTTAAAAAGATTAAGATTCTGTCATTTTTCATCAAGGAGTGTGTTGTCTGGCAGGGCAGTAAAGAAAGCATATTCTATAATCAGAGCAGTAATGGGGGCCCAGGGAAGGATAGAACCTAGATAGTTAGAGGAGTAGGATCTTTATAGATGAAGCATATTTGAAATAAGCAACAAAAGAAAGGAACATTGAGTCTTCATAGGTGGAGGTAGGAGAAATAGTCTCTAGGGAAAGGGGCAAAGGCTAAAAATTAATAATAATAATATAATAAAATATATTAATATAATATATAACATATAATTAAGAATATATGTTACATATAATTATATATAATATATAATAATATGTTATTTATAATTATATGTAACATATAATTAATAATAGTGGTAGCAGTACACAGAATTGGCAATTTGTTTAGAACAGTGGTTATCAAAGTGTGGTTCCTGGACCAGCAGTATCAGCATCATATGGAAAATTGTTAGAAATGTAAATTCCTCCAAAAAAGACGTTCAAATGACCAGCAGATACATGAAAAGGAGCTCAACATCACTCATCATCAGGGAAATACAAAGCAAAGCCACAATGAGATTCATCTCACACCTGTTAGACTGGCAATCATCAAAAAAGACAAGAGATAACAAGTTTTGGCAAGGACGTGGAGAGAAGGGAACCCATGTTCATGGTTAGTGGAATTGTAAATTGGTATAGCCATGATGGAAAACAGTATGGAGAGTCCTCAGAAAAATTATAAATAGGACTACCATCTGATCCAGCAATTCCACTTCTAAGCACTTATTCAAAGAAAACAAAAACATTATCTCAAAGAGATATCGGCACCTCCAATTTCACTGCAGCATTATTTACAAGAAGCAAGACATGGAAACAACCTATGTCCATTGATAAACGAATGTATTAAAATGTGATATATATAAAATGAAATATATATATAATGAAATACTATTCAGCCATAAAAGGGAAGAGAATCTTGCCATTTGTGACAACACAGACCTTGAAGGCATTATGCTAAGTAAAATAAATGAGACAGAGAAAGACAAATGCTGCACAATCTCACATACATGTGGAATAAAAAAAAAACAAAAAACTGAATCATGGAAGCAAAGTATAGATTGGTAGTGGCCAGAGGCTCAGGGCAGGGGAGGGGAAGGGAAGAATGACACATTTATTCTCCTCTTATAATGGTTTCTATTCCTGCATCCTTTTAATTCTCTTATTTCATAAATATTTTTATAAGGTCCTTCTCACTCTTTTTTGAGGTAGCTAGAAATTAAGCATGTACATAAATATTATAAATATTTCCAGGTCTGGGACACAAAAGATGCAAAGCTGATCATTTTATAGCACACCACATCATAATGAAGGGATGTTAATAACTTTTAGTTATTTTAAAAATAATTTTAATGTATATACTATAAGGAACATGTAGGAATAAACATCAACATGAGCCAAAAGAATTGATACAGTGATATTCAGTGCCTAAATGTAGTAATCTACCCAGGTTTTCTGGGATGGAAATAAATAAAAGTTCTCAGTGGTGAGAAAGCTCCCTTAGCAAATAAGCCAATAGTAGAAGACTCTATCACCTGTGGAGAAAATTTGTTACACTTGGAAAGAAGAGGGTACTATGAAGTAGGGGGTAAAAGTTTTGGCTTTGAGCTTGAGGGGGTTCCCACTGATCTCCCCTGGGACAATTTGAGTCTCTAAATAAATAATAAAAGCAAGGGATAACAATTCACTAAATAAAATAGGAATCCATGAGCCTAAAACTATAATAAATGAATGAATAAGTGAATGAATGCGTAAAAGAATGAGTGAGGGGGCACCTGGGTGGTTCAGTCAGTTAAGCATCTGCCTTCAGCTCGGGTCATGATCGCAGGGTCCTGGGATTGAGCCCAGACTGGCTCCCTGCTCAGCGGGGAGTTTGCTTCTCCCTCTGCCTTGCTGCTGCCCCTGCTCACACACTGTCTCTCTCTCAAATAAATATTTCAGAAATTTTTTAAAAAGAATGAAAACTTTGATAAACAGT
>CM052898.1:86710835-86729299 GCA_028534135.1 Potos flavus | reverse complement strand
CTGTCTCTGTCCTGTCCCCCACCATATGGCACAAACATGGATTGTCCCCTTCTCCATTCCCTCTATAGCCACAAAGAAAAGGCTGTTTTATACAGTGTATTTTCATTGGAGATCTGTGAACAAGGAATGGTTGTCTCAACTTAGTACAGAGAACAATTTGAAAATGAGCATGGAACATCACTCATGATTCCTAAAGGCACAGGGCAGGCTTTTTGGTACTGAGGGACTTCCCAATTCCCAGCATCCCCATGAAACCCCCTCACCAGCTCTTTCCTGCCAGGCCTGTACTCCCGTCTCCTATTTCCCCATAGCCTGGGCTCTCTTCATCACATATACCCCATGCTCATGCTCATGTAGCTCTAACTGTGAAAACAGCACCTACTTATAGCACACCACAATTTTGGTTTCTTCTGGGTCTGAAGCACTCTCACACTCTCATTCAGCTAATCCTTGAATCTTTACTTTTCACAGCCACTAAACCAACCCACCATCACTTTCTCCCATCAATATGCAGGGATCTCCCTAAAACAATTTTTCTGCCCTCCTAGATCAATCTACTCAAAGTGAAGGTTATTTTGGAAATGGTAAATGTCCTCGCCTCCTTGTGCATAGATATCATCAGGAAGAATCTATAGCAAACCAGTAATAGTAGCTGCGCCAGGCAGATGAAGCTCTAAGGATTGAAATCGTAAATGCCTACAGGACAAGGCAGGCAACAAAACCAAGTGAATCAGGCTGACGTAAGAAATTTCTTCAAGAGAAGTCACGAAGTTCACAGGAACATTGCTTTGCCAGACCTGCGCCTAATTTACTTTAAAAAGTTATGAATATTCATATAGTGTATTCAGGTTACCTCAAGGCAGGTAGGTTTCCCAAAATTAATGTATAGATACTTGCTTCAAATTTCCCTAATTAAAGAATAGTCTTCTATCCAGATTCTTAATTAGAGCCCAGAAGAACCAGAGCTGGAGATTTTTATCACAGACATCTGAGATTCAGGTATATATGTAAACTCTTCTGAGCTTTAAGTAATAGCTCATTTTAAGAGACATACTAAAATGACAAATTACCCAATTTAAAAAATGGCCAAATAATCTAAATAAACATTTCTCCAAAGAAGAAATATAGATGGCTATGAACAACATGAAGAGATACCATTAACCATCAGGGGAATATAAATGGAAACTACGAATTAAAATGAGATACTTCTTCACATTCATCAGGATAACTAAAATCAGAAAGTCCAATAATAAGTGTTGGGGAAGATGGAGAGACACTGGGATGCTCGTATATGGCCAGTGGGAATGTAAATCAGTGAAGCTGCTTTGGCGAATAGACTGATAGTTTCTAAAATCGTTAAACACAGAGTTACCACATGATCTGGCAATTCTACTCCTAGCTATATACCCAAGAAAAAGGAAAACCAACATCCACACAAAAACTTGTACAAATATATTCACAACAGCCAAAAAGTAGAAACCTTCCAAATGTCCACGAACTGATGCACGAAAAAACAAAATGGGGTCTATCTACACAATGGAATATAATTTGGTGATAAAACAGAATACCATACTGATACATGCTACAACGTAGATAAACTTTGGAAACATTATACTATGTGAAAGAAGTCATCCTCAAAAGACCACATATTGTACGATTCTACTTTAAGTAAATCCCCAGAATAGACCTATAGAGACAGAAAGCAGATAAGTGGTTGCCAGATTTTGGGGGGAGGAAATGGGGAAAAATGGGAGGTAACTGCTCATGGGTACACAGTTTCTTCCTGAAATAATTAAGATGTCCTTTAAAAAAAATTATTTATTTATTTGTTTGTTTGAGAGAGAGAGAGAGAATGCGCACAAGTTGGGGGGAGGGGTAGAAGGACAAACAGACACCCTGCTGAGCTCAGAGTCCCATGTGGGACTCGGTCCCAGGACCCTGAGATCATGACCTGAGCTGAAGGCAGATGCTCGATCGACTAAGCCACCCAGGTACTCCAATAATTAAAATGTAAAATTGATTGTGGTGATGGATGCCCAACTTTCTGAATATACTAAAAGCCACTGAACTATTGATTATAAATCGGTGAATCGTATGGTAAGTGAATCATATCTCAATAAAGCTGTTTAAAAAATACCAGGTGAGCCAAACAAAACATGTCTTCAGGTCTAATGTCACCTGCAGACCCTTCAGTTTAGGATCTTCACTTTCTACTTTGTCATTTATTGAATGTGTTATAATGAGCATTGTATTGGTAACTGCCATAACAAAAACCATAGAGTGGCTTAAAGAACAGAAATTGATTTCTTATCATTCTGGAGGCTGAGAAGTTTGGATCAAGGAGCTGGCCAGGTTCCTTTCTGAAGCTTCTTTCAGCTTGTAGGTGGCCACCATTCTCTGTGTGTTCATGTGGCCTCTTTGTGCACGTGAGCGGAGGGGGAGTGAACAAGCTGTCTGGTGTCTCTTCTTATAAGGTTACTGATCCCATCCTGGGGGTCCCACCCTCCTGACCTCATCTAACCCTGATTACCTGCCAAAAGCCCCATTTCTAAATACTATCTCATTGGTAGTTAGGGCTTCAGCTTTGGGAGGACACAAACATTCAGTCCATAACAAGCATGAATTACTCTGTAATTTTAAAACTATACTTAAAATTTTTTTAAAAAATATTTTTTATATTAGAGAGAGAAAGAGAGAGAAGAGAGTGTGGGGGGGGAGCAGAGGGAGTGGAGAAGCAGACTTCATGCTGAGTGTGGAGCCCAAGGCAGGGCTCGAGCACAGGACTCTGAGACTATGACCTGAGCTGAAACCAAGAATCAAATGCTCAACCAGCTGAGCCACCCAGGCACCACTACTTAAAATTTTTTAAGTAAAAATAATGAAATCTCTATTTCCTATACTCTGGTTTTATCTTAAAGATTGGAATGTAAGCTTCATGAGGATGCGGATTTAGTCACTGGTGAATCCTGGCTATATGACATAGAGTTGGCACTCAGAAATATTTGGGAAGGAAGGAAGGAAGGGAGGGAGATTGGGGGGGGATGGAGGGAAGGAAGGAAGAAGGAAGGAAAGAAGGAAGGGCAGACAGACTAACATGCAGGGAGCCTAGGGCTAAACTTGCAGGTGGGGATTAAGAACACAAAGCTATAGAACCTACTGCAGGGGCTACAGAGGCTAAGAGTCAGGCACTTTGGGACCTTCATCCTAAATTTTACCTCCTTCATTCAGGTGCCAGTGTTTGGCCAAGCCTAACCTCAATTTGAAAGACAGGCAGTGTACTAAGGTATGAGTAATTCCCCACAAGGCAATCCTTGTGCCCTGATTTAAACAATTTCGCATGACATCATGTAGCAAGGTCACCTACACATTGACATGGATCAGCACACTGAATTAGAGGTCAGGTGGCAGAGAACCAGAACAAGCCTGCGTGTGCAAGGAGATGACCAGGTCCAGGGCATGCCTCTTGGTGCACCCTGATCGCTTGTGCAGCAGCAGGCAGTAGGGTCAAGGGTGGGAGGTACCACTGAAAGCAGCGTGGGATTTTGTCCCCCACTGGGTGGTGCCTATGAGTTGGTTCCTCATCTGTCAAGAAACTCAAGAGTGTCATAGCTTTGCCAGGACGGGAGCGTTCCTGTAAGCTGAGCAGGTGACCCCCATCTCCGGTTGCTCCTTCAGTGATTTCACCCTCACCGTGGCTCACCTCCGAGTCTCACTTCCTTTCCTCCACTCATGCTCCACCTTGTTGCTTACATTAATTTTCAGAGGTATGGTCTGACATTTTTTACTTAATGACAGTGTCACAGCAGTGTCTAAAGTAATATCCAACACAATTCTGCTTTCCAATCCCACAAGCAAAGAACTCAGCAACTGGGGAGAAATTTCCAAGAAGATGCAGAGAAATCAGTACTATGCTTAAAAGTGGCACTTTGAAAGAAATAACGCCTTATATTTGCATAGTCCTTTATACATAACCAAGCACTTTCCCCATATTTACCCCATCTGATCTCTTTGAATCCTACAGGTATTAGCATCTGGAATCTGAAGCTCTGAGAAAGAAGAGACTGAATTGAGTGTCTACACTGTACAGGGACTGCTCTTGGTGTTTATAGACGTGTGAACCCATTTAATGTTTATGACAACCTGGGCAGGAAGGGAGTTATTACCCAGTGAGGATTTTCTTCTGACTTTGGTAACCGAAATAAGAAGCATACTCATTAGTGTTTGGAGAAAAGGGTATTATGTGTCTTCCCAACTGCCCTTTCTGAAGAAGAGGAAGGGGATGGAGGCTGAGCACGGTGGCTGCAGAGGTGGACAGGGAAAGGGTGGGATGGCTGAAGAAATACGTGCAACAAGATGTGCCTATTTTGCTTCTATTATTAGGTGTTGCACTTGGGCAACTATCAAAATGTTCTTTTTGAGAACTGTCCCTTAAGAACTTTGCATTGTCAAGGAGACAGACTGTGCAAATATAAAACAACGAGAGAACACCACTAACACAAGTGCTAAAATGTATGGCGTAGACAAGTGAATCTCACCCTGGGCATGAGGATCTAGGGCCACATACAGTTTATTGTGTAGAAGCTGTACAGTTGTATGTGGCAGCCCTGTAAGGATCCTTGTGTGTGTGTGTGTGTGTGTGTGTGTGTGTGTGTGTGTGTGTGTATGTGTGTGTAGGGCAGGGGATGGTACAGGATGGTAGGACTATCATTATCCTTGAAATCTCTACTGATTGAGCAAATTACATGTAAGTGTCTATGGATTCAAGAACACCTTGGAATAAGAATGCAGCTCCCCCCCCAAAAAAAGAATGCAGCTCCCCCTGAATATAGGGCCTGCGTGCCCTAAATTAAAAAAAGCAAAATGAGTCAGAAAAGATAAGAGACTCTGGAAGTTAGAATATATAAAGAAGTACTAGTAAAATGCGGACTGGAAAATAAGCCTGAAATCATTCAAAGCAGAGAGAAGATGAAGCTAAGGCTCAGATGTAGGCATGAATTTTGAATTTGGGGGCTTATAGAGAGTAATGCCATTTTTGACCTCTACTTTTTTCATGGATTTCTCTGCTCATAATCTAATACAGTCATGCAAGTACCTACTTGGAATGAAATTGTCCCTCATAATCTCTTGGACAAATAACCATGGAAGTTATTCATGTTGCTGTGTTTCCCATCACAATGTTTCTAGGCCTTTCAGGTAATTCACAGTTGAAATGTATGGACCAGGCCAGATCATCTTTAGCACACTGTTTATATTCTTACGAGTCGGGAAATTCTAAAGTGAAAACTATAAAATGCATACTGATTTTGATAACTACTCAATGACAAAATTCTATATAAAACTAAGATTCTTTTTAGCAAGATCTAGTTAAATGGATCCTGCCATGTCTGGAGGGGCACAAAGGCAGCTTTCCATTTTACCACTAAGTAACCCACCTATTCATTATACGATTGTCCTGACAAGTACCAGTGATTTTTTTCATGAACATGAACAATAGTAGAAGGAATGATTCAATTCTTCTCAGAGCACAGGGCAAACTTTTTAGCTTCGTAGCCTGATATCTGAGATTACACAGAGACAACACTCAGTTTCCAATAACCTCAGGCTCACAATATCTTATATCCTAAAAAACATCGTATGGCTTCCCAGCTTCAAGACAGAGGTCCTAAAGAGGAAAAGAGATGGTGGATTCCTTTTTGGGACTCCTTTTTGGGGCTCCTTTTTGTGTTTCAGTGATCCAGAGAAATGGAGGCAGAGCCAGAGGTACAGAAATTGTGTTGTTTCACAAAAGAAAGCAGGTACAGAAATTGTGTTGTTTCACAAGAGAAAGCAGAATGAAGAATGATGATGTATCAGTCAGCTCCCGCTACAATAATGCAGCATAACAAAATGTCCCAAAACACAGGGGACTGCAACATAAGCATCATTTTTCTTATACGCAGGTATTTAGCTTGGCAAGCTTAACAGCTCCAGGCTGTGAGTTGGCTCCAGAATGCACAGTGGGACTAGACCTACCCCAGATGTCTTTTATCTTCCTTGGAAAAGTGACTACCTAAAGCAAGTTCTTCCTGATACTCAGCAATTAATTACATAAAAACAAGAATCAAATGTGAGAAAAAGCTGGCACTTCTTAAGCATCTCTTGAAAATAATAAGAAGAAAAAACATACCATTCTTTACTTGGGAAGCATGGTTCTCTCCAGAGTTCCTAACCTCACACACTTGCTCCCAACTTGCACATCTACTTTTATGATGGGCTTCTCAATTTTCTCTACTCCTTAAAATCTACTGACATATGGCTAAATTCATAACTCCAAAAATTTCAATATTAAAGAAACAAAGAGAAAGGACACACTCTGATAATAAATAGCAGACTGCTCTTTGTAAATTACTCATTTTCTGTGAGCTTCAGTCTCTACAAAATGCGATTTTTTAGTGTAGACAATATTGGCAGCCTAAAAGCAGAAAAGCAACTCAGAAGGGAATGGAATTCCAAAGTCTTGAGTGCCTTGCTGAGAGAAATGCTAGAATCACACAGATTTAGCAACATCTTTTCCATAAATAAAAATCACAACTAAGAGTTTCTAAAGGCCTAGTCTGAACCCAAAATAAATATGTTAAGAGATACTTACTGGGAGAAAAAAAAGAGATTGAGAGATACTTATTGGGACAACTGCCCTGAGAAAGAGATTTCACTTTGCAGCTGAATTTATGTTCTCTGAGGATAGGTGACAGGGTAGGGAGAGATATCAGGAACAGGAGTGAGGATGGCCAAGAGTGATTTATAGGACTCAGTTTTGGAATAATCACAGGTGCTGCTAGAACTCTATCCCCATCTCCATAGAGCTCTGTCTCTTCCCCACACTCCATGGGTTTAGGCTCCATGCACAGGAGTGAAGAAGGGGATCAGAGGGAGCAAGCCAGCCGAGCCCATTCAGGGGTGCTGGGTGCACTGGTCTACTTGGGTCATGGGAAGTGGGCAGGTGCTACGTTTAGCCTTCTACAGAGCTAGTTCACCTGTCAAACAAACAAACAAGCTGCTGTGAGTTTCTTCCAACAACCACTTACCTCAGGTGATGCCTGGCAGAGCGTGGTGGTGAAGCTGCCTCATCCTTGTCACCTCTGCGCATGCTGTCCAGTGTTAGAGGTGTTGCTGCCGTGGGCCTCCAGGCTCAAGGCAAATACCTCAGCCTGCAGACACAGCACATTCTTATGTTAATCACCTGAGTCTTATCAACCATAGGAGGAAGGGGAGGCTCCTAGGCCTGGATAATCAACCTGGTAGGAGGCACCTGGTAGGCAGCAGACCCTGTTCTCTGATATGGGAGCAAACTGAGCGGGGAAGGAGTAGCCTCATGTGACAGAGGGAAGCAAGGTTCCAGCTCTCATATTGTGCCCTGAAGCTAGAAGCTAGTTCCCTAATAAGGTGAGAAAACTGTGTCCCAGTCCTTTAGGACCACCTTGCAGGATGTGGATGGGAACAGATGCCTAGCCCAGAGAGAAACAAGCAAGAGTAGGCAGCTGGATGATTTCTATGCTCTGGGTTTCCTTTTCTTGTGTTCTCCCTCAGGACTGACTAAAGTAATTGTGTCTTTTCGTGCCAGCTTATCTCAATGGCGAAACTTTCCAGAGAAGGCAGAACTCGCCCCAACCCAGAGCTGCACATAGCGGCAGTGGTCATGGCATGAGAGTGCCTGAGAGGCGATGGGGTCGGAGCTGCTCTGTTCAGGTGGATTCCCCGAGTGCAAAACTGGTTATGTTTTCATTTTAAGGGAAGGAGTTCCCTCTCACAAGGGATGACATGTTATTTGTTGTATAGGGAAGAAGGTCTTTTGGTGGCCAAGAATATGGTCTCTGGAATAAGACCTATTACTCAATTTGGTCCCATCACTTACAGCTCTGTGATCTTGGATAAGCTTCTTAATCATCTAAACCAGTTCTGTCATCTATAAAATGGAGATAATTATTGTAACTTACAAGGTTGTTGTAAGAATTAAATAAAGTAATGCATGTAAATTTCTTGGCATGAGGCCTAGAAGAACAGAATATATATTTATCATCATTACTATTATCATTATCATTACTCCTTATGTTTTCTGGAAATTTGGAGAACAGAAGCAATATTCTCACTCAAAAAGATGTGGGCTCAAAGGAATTGCTAATTCTTCCATCTCCCTCTCCTACTTCTTTCCCCCTGTCATAAGTGAACTGCTGATTCCAAATAATTTAATTATGGTCACCCTTTCCAGGGTGGGAGAGAAGAGCTACTAAACGTTAGTGACGCTTTTTTGTAAGACCAGTCAGCTCCTGAGATAAGCAAGAAAGAAAACGAGTGTACCTCATGCCTCTTGGTGCAGAGCTCGGGCCTTAGTATTGATTAAATTCTCAGGAAAAACAAAAATGAAAAACAAATGACCCTTTCACCAACACTAAAATTTACTTTTGGAGAACAAGCTTCCTTTATTAAGCATACAGTTTAAAAGTCCATGATTCACAGCACATAGCGAAGGACTGTCCAGAGTTAAACTTAAATTGGAGAAGTTACAACCCCCACACATGGAACTGAAACTCCTCTCCTCCCATATGCAAAACAGCAAGGTTCACAAATAAGAGAAGTGAGAAATTATCAAAGGGGACAAATGTTTAACTTTGAGGATGGGTATTTTTAGATAAGGAGAAAAGTACAGGGGTGGCTGGGGCACAGGAATGGAGAATCTGAGCTCAGGGGAATCAGGTCAGAAGAAAAAAGAAATGTCACCAGAGACATTCCCCAACATATTTTATATGGTACCTCAGACTTCATCAGGCTTTCCCCGTGAGAACCAGTAGATAATCCAAAATAACTCCACCTAGTCTTCTAGTAAGGAGAAATACTTACATCTGCAGAGTATGGGATGCCAATTGTGGTGAGACTAAAGATACCAAGTGGAAAGACAAGGCAGGGGGCCTGCTTGGAGCTATCACTCTCCAAGCACAGCAGAGAGGCAGTGGCCAACTATCAGGTGAAATGCATCTTGAAATTCCAGGTGATCAGTGGTACAGGTTAATGAAGTCAATAAACTCAGGAAAGGCAGGAAGACTCAATGGGTCAGAGAAACACTGGTGGTGAGGGGTGGGGGAAGATAGATATTAAAAAATGAGGAAAGCTGAAATGAAACAAGAGCTATTTCAGAAACAATAGCGAGCCAAACTTTGATCAACCAGAAGAAATCAGGCAAAGAAAATTACGTAGGTAGTTTTACCAAAGCTTCAAGTAACTGATAGCAAACTTACAGAAATTGTTTCAGTGATCAGAAAAAGCAAGAAAGTTGCTTAACGCATTTCTGAATGCCAATATAACCTGGATACGACAACTGGATAGTGACAGCAAAATAAAATTTCTATCTGTCTCACTTATAAACATAGATTCAAAAATACTAAGTAAACATTAGCACATTAAATTTATGGTTTGTTTGGTTTTTTTTCAACACGTTTAAAAAAATGAGAACAGCTACTTCAGTCTTAAAGTGTCAGGTTTTTGTCAAAAGAAACAACTCTAGATTTTTGAAAATCAGAAACTTCCAGTTTTTGCCAGCCTGACCAGATACTTCATTCCTTAGTACAAAGATCAAGGGAACGAATAAAGTGCACCTACACAGGACCTTAAAACCACTTGCCTGATGCTTCAATCACCATGTTCAACCAATAGGAAGGGCAACAACGGCATGACCCCTCCTTTAAGTGCATTTCCTCCAAGGCTTACGGAACATATTCATTTATATACCATTGGCCAGAACTTAGTGAAATGTCTAACCTCAACTTCAGATACAGCTGGGAAATGTAGTCTTTGTTCCAGGCAACCCTATTCCCAGTTAACTCAGTAGATCCCCTACTAAAACAGTTAAATAGAGAGAGATACAGATAGGCAGAAAATGAGTAGAAACACAATAGCAAAAATGTGATAAGGGGCCCCTGGTTGGCTCAATTGGTTGAGCAGAAGACTCTTGATTTCAGCTCAGGTCATGCTCTCAGGTTCCAGAGATTGAGCCCCCCACCGCCCCCGCCCCCCCTGAATCAAGCTCCATGTTCAGCATGGAGTCTGCTTGTCCTTCCTCCCCCTCCGCACCTCCCCCCACTCCATGTGCTTGCTCTCTAAAATACATAAGTAAAATCTTTTAAAAAATGTAATTAAAGACGTTTCAACTGATAATAACAATGATATGGTACTAGGAATAAATCTAAAAATCAACAACAAAAAATATGTGGGCAAAGATAGAGAAAATTATTTAAGATTATTAAAGAATGAAATAGAAAATTTGAGTAAGTAGAAATATACACCATAGCCATGGATAAAATGACTCAGTGGCACAGTTTATTCTCACCGTATTAATCAATAAATTCAAAGCAACTTCAAAAAAATTTGAGCTGGATTTTTAATGAAATTGTCACGTGAGTCATAAAATCCATGTGGGAGAATAAGAGGTCAAGAATCAATTTTGAGGAGGAATTAAATGGCAAGAATTATCCTACCAGATATTAGATAATAATTAAGTTGAAAAAGAGTAGAAACATAGACAAATGAAACAGAATACAGAGGCAGAAAAGAATCTGAGCCTATGCGGAAACTTAGTATCTGGCGGAGGGGAGCTACCAGAGCATAAAGATCAGTGAGTGTGTTAGGTTTCTCCTGAGAAACAGAAGCAGTAGCATCCATGTGTACATCCATACGTCTGTGTCTCTATTTATAGTTCCATTGAAATAGATGGACTTTAAGGAATTAGCTCACATGGTTGTGGAGGCAGGCAGGTCCCAATCTTAGTAAGTAGGTAGGCCAGTGGGCAGGAGGCCTATGGAAGAGTTGATGCTGCAGGTTGGGTCTGAAGGGCAGTCTACTGACAGAATTCCCTCCTCTTCTGGGGAAGTCAGTCTTTCTCTGTGAAGGCCTTCAACTGATTGGATGAAACCCGCTCACCTACATTACGGAAAGTAATTTGCTTTACTCAAATTCTACCAATTTAAATACTAATCTCAGATTTAAAAGTACCTTCACAGAAACATCTAGAATACTGTTTGGCCAAATTTCTGGGTCCTGCAGCCTAGCCAAGTTGACATATAAAATTAACCGTCACAGTGGAGTAAGAGAGAGCTATTCTAAATGTGATGCCAGGACAAATAATTATCCATATGGAAAAAAAAAATTAGATCTCCACTCCCTTCACTCCAAAAATTAATTCTAGATGAATTAAAGACTTAAATGTAAAGCAGGAGAACTCTCAAATATTGAGAAAAAATATAAAATATTTTGGTTGCCTGAGGGTAGAGAAGAGTTTATTAAACACAACAAAAGCACTAATTTGTGAAAATCAGAAGCAAGCTCTTACCTATCAAGGGGAACGGATTCTTAACATGTGGTATATTCAATCTTCATTCAATAGTGTATTACATAACAGCTAAAATGAGTGACCTCTAGATCACGGATTACATAACATGCATCAAATAGATAAATCTCAGAAACACAATGTATAGTCTGACACTATACAAATTTTGAAAACACACAACACAGTGTTATATAGTACGTATGTTATGTGGGTGTACATATATACATATGTGGAGTAACGTATCAAAATGTGAAGGAGAATGATAAACATCAATTTCATGACTGAGGTCACCCTTAAAGCATGAGGGAAAGGAATAAGATCTGGGAGTGTGACAAGAAATGCTTCACCAGTATTTGTGATATTGTGTTTAAGAAACAATATGAAGCAAGAAGAGCATAATGTAATTTGATAGAGCAGTGTGATGGGGACATAGGTGTTCTTTATGCTAGTCACTGTATACTTGTTTATTGTACTTTAAATTTTCAAAATAAAATAAGAGTTTATTAGAAATCTGTAATTTTTAAACTGCCTCTGTCACAAAAAGGCCAGTATCTGTTCCCAAAACATAATATTTTGGACAGAGTATTATAAATGTAAAGTGGTTTCCTGACCTGGTGAAATGACTTCCATTTAGCTCTCTCTGAACATCTAATTTCCACTCAGTACACATTCTGTTTAACATCACACAACTTGTAGATTTTTAAATGCTTTTGTTGATATGAATTTAGAGACCTGTCAATAAACCGAAATAGAGTAAATTGTTAAAGGAAGAGATAAATACCCATAGTGTTTGGCCAACTGGAAGAAAAAATTGAGTTAATTCTTTTTTTTTTTAAGATTTTATTTATTTATTTGACAGAGAGAGATCACAAGTAGGCAGAGAGGCAGGTAGAGGATGGGGGGGAGGCAGGCTCCCCGCTGAGCAGAGAGCCCGATGTGGGGCTCGATCCCAGGACCCTGAGATCATGACCTGAGCCAAAGGCAGAGCTTTTAACCCACTGAGCCACCCGGGCACCCCATAGTTAGTTCTTTTAACAAAAATTTGTGATATGTATTCATTTTATTTATGTATACATTAACTACTATAATTGGCATGATATGTAACAAAACCTTGCTAATATTCTCCAGTTAAATTCTATGTGCTAAGAATGAAAGAAATTGCCACTTTCAACTTTAAAATACTTGAATTAATATAGTGAAATAGTGAAAGAAGACTCAGTAAAACTTAGCTTCCTCCTCTCTTCATCTCTTGCATGCACCTTGAGATTTAACCCGTGTGTGTAAGTGCTTGTGTGAAATCCATCAAGCAAGGCATCCTGCCGGGTAGAAAAACCACAGGCTGAGAAGTTTGAGACAGTTGGGTCCATTCCAAGCCCTGCCACTTTCTATACGTGTGACCTCACTTGAGAGATTTCCCCATATTGAGCTTCAGCTTCCTTGTCTATCAAATCTAAATACTACCTTCCTTATAGGGTGAAGGATCAATGTGTACGCTCATATGTAAAATGTAAACAGCACTCATACCATGTATGACAGCAAGTTGGAGTGGTTTTCACCAGCTTTCACGTGCAGCTGTGTATATTCCACCCATACTTAAATTTGACAATAGCTTTAATCCCAGCAAAGTGAGCACTGTCCAAGTGATGAACACTGTTTAGTCATTTAGAGTCAATGATTTATAAGCAATCCTTAAAGGCACTTGGAAATATTGGGAAAAATGCAAAGTCATAGCCTACACTAATTCTCCAATTTGGAGCAATACCTTTCACAGAAAGACTTGCTCATCTACAAATGGGCCATAGCATGTGCATTGTTAGAAGCACTGAAGAAAACTGAATGCTTTCAATTTATACACTCATTTTCTTAAAATTCTACTCTCTACAAGTCTATAGATCCTATCATGTTCAGTGTGGCACTAAACATGGAGGGAGTCACTGAGCTTTTCCTTCAAGAGAGAATTTGCTCCAAAAAGTGCAGGTAGGTGATGGCACCCAGGGGCACCACCTTGTTCATCGACCATAGCATTCACTTCCAGTCAATGGCTGAGCATGGGGGATGTAAGGGCCCAAACATTTCTGCCCAACGTGGGCCTTCTCTGTGGTCCATCATCACACCAGAACTATCTGTTGGTCTGGCCAACCACTGGGTCTGGCCAACCACTAGGTCTGGCCCACAGTGGCCCAACCACTGGGTCTTGGCCCACAGTGGCCAACCACTGGGGCTGCACCACAGTGCAAGTCTCCTCATACCCAATCTTCCCTCCTTCCTACCCTCAAATCACAGAATACTTGCTGTATACCCCAATCCGAAGGCTTCCCTGCCTACTTCTGCTCTTTCGCACCATTATCTTCCACTCCAGTAAATCTCCTGTACCTCTTACTGTTTTAGCTTCTGCTTCCTGGAGGACCTGAACTGACATTAAGAGAAATAAATATTATTGCCTCGAAGGAATTTATAATCTAGAATATAAATCTATATAATTTATATACATATATAACCCATAATATAAATTATATTGCTATGGAAACATGTAAAATTTAAAAGCACATTATGATCAGTCTACTGAAAAACAATTATAACTTATTTCCCCCCAAAAAGCTAATAAAATTCAATGACTTAATGGATATATTTCTCAGTCTTTCTGTCTTTCTGTGATATGCTGGGAACAATGGAACAAGGTGGGGCATTAATTCAGGGAAAAAAAAAATCCAACCTTTAATTATTGGATCCTGTTACTGCTAGCAAGAATAGTAGCTATAGTTACTGACCAATGTTACCTGACACTATTGAAATCCTTTCCTTTTTGAAGAATTATAGGGTGTAATTGACTCTTACTTTTCAATGCCAAGAGACCATTCTTGAGATTTATTGATGGCGAGTTGAATTGATACAAGTATATACAAGCAAGCTATAAAAGTGGTGTTTGAGAAAAATATGGCAAGATATCCAACATATTTATTTATTCTATAAACATTTGCTACAGCTTATGGGCAAGACTCAATGTTAGTGCTACGCTATTGGAGAGTTATAAAAATGAAGCAAACATGCATTTCCTCAAGGAGCTTAGAGTCCAGTTGGGGAATTCAAAATTATTTGGACATTTCCTTTTTTTTTGGATATTCCTTTTTAAAGTCATACTTACAAATTTGCAAATATTTGAAAAGCAAGGAAAAGTAGCCTGAAGAAAAATACATTAAAAATAAAGTTGAATACAAAGCATTAATTTATTAAAAAGGCAAAGATAAACTGGTATGGGAATTTAGAATAAGAGGCAATACTTCCATCTGGGTTGAGAGCAGAGAAAGGGAATATCATAGAAAATTTCACAGGGAAGATGGAATTGAAGATGGGAGGGACAGGATTTGGACATCAAGTACAGACAAAAAGCCATGTCTGCAAAGAGGGAAGTAACAATGTGAGGCGAACACAGCAGCAAGGACATGAGGAGGTTATGGAGGGTGGGATGGGGAAGACATTAATTTAGGTTTCCTGGCACAAAAGATAAATCAAGACATATAGTGAGAAGTTGAGTTGGAGAGGTAAATTGAGGCTGGAATTGGAGGGCCTTGAGTGGTGCATGGAAGACTCTTTATATCATACATCCCACTGTTGGGAACAGGAGAATGCTGAAACAAATGCACAAGTGTGATGTTTTTTTTTAAGATTTATTTATTTTTTTTATTTTAGAGAGAAAAGCAGGGGGGAGGGGGAGGGAGAGAGGGACAAAGAGAATCTCAAACAGACTCCCCACTGAGCACAGAGTCCGATGGGGGGCTCAATTTCACAACCTTGAGATCATGACCTGAGCCGAAATCAAGAGTCAGTTGTTTAACCAACTGAGCTATCCAGGTGCCCCTCAAGTGTGATCTTTTATAATAAATGAGCACCAAATTAAAATATCAAATTGTCTTGGACTTTAATGTCACAAAGAGGCACTTTTCTACCCATTTGAAAAAACAATCGCAATAAAGAACAAGTGACTTAGCCTGCCTGAAGAGAAATAATGGTAAAGAACTATGCATTTCATTTAGTTAACTTTGTAAATATGTATTTCTATACCTGCTTTTTTCCTGGAAAAAAAGTTTTTCCAATATCTTTCTCCATAAAAATGATTAGATTTTCATATCTGATGTCTGTGTGCAGAGGACACAACATATTCAAAACTTCACTTAGCTTTGAGTAGCAGATTTAGGTTCTGGATTATGTCAGTTAGAAAGCTTTAAGCTCCTAGTGATAAAAAATAGAAGGAAGGGAAGAAGGGAGGGAGGGAGCCAGCCCAACTCAATTAGCTTAAACAATAAAGAATTACTGCTTTATGTTACTAGGAATCCAAGGCAGAAAGTTTCTGTAACTCGTTAATTCAGCAGCTCAACGACATCATCCAGAACCCCCAATATCCATTCTTCTGCTTTGCCACCCTCAGCTTGCAGCTCCCTTTGGGCTAACACCTATCACAGTGACAAAATGGCTGCCTCAGTTCTAGGCACTAAATCTCATTCAGCAACATGAAGCTGAAGAAAGGAGGGTATATGTCTGCTTTCATGAGCCAGAGAACTGGTACAAGAAGCTTCTTGTCAATAGAATTTCCTTCCCATTTCACTGGCCTGTTGCTAGTTTGAGGACAAGCCCCTTCTTAAGGCTGAGGCCCATGAGGATTAGCTCTGGGTCAGTAATACAGGTGTGGACATCTAAAAAATCAAAATCAGCCACCAAGAGTGAAAGGCCTTAGGTTGACAACCAACAACACCTGCTAGATCATCTATCACTATATTGCTACATGACTGTGTATGACATTTAACATCTCTGAGCCACAATGTCTTCAATTGTAAAAGAAGGACTTTCATAAGCTGCACATACTACTTTTTTCCTTTTTTTTTTTTTAACTCAAGTATAGTTAAAACAATGTTACATTAAATTTGGGTGTACAACATACTGATTTGCTGAATCTATACCTTATGTGCTCACAAACGTAGCTCCCATCTCGCACCATACAAAGCTATTATATTCCCTGTGCTGCACTTTTCATCCCTGTGACTTATTCAAGCCTGTATCTCCTACTCCTCTTCACCCATTTTGCCCTTCCCCTCACCCATCTCCTCTCTGGCAACCACCAGTTTCTTCTCTGTGTTTTATGGGTCTGTTTCTGCTTTTTGTTGTTTGTTCTGCTAAGTAAAATAAGCCACATATTACTTTAAAATTTACTGTTAATTATCCCAATGAGAATTTATCTTTCTCTTCAAAACTCTTCCCTTTAGTTGTATGTCTTGTTTTTATTTCGACTGAAATACAGTAAATTGGTGAGTTAATGTTGCAAAGGATTTCAGATAAAATTATCATGAGCAGAAAACAAAATGGTAAAACAAAGCATTTGCCATTCATACACAGAAAAGGGGCCGAGTTCACATATATGTTCAAAAGACAGAAAGAAAGAGAACTCTCTCAAATTAGAAAGGAAAAAATCCAATGAAAAAATGGGCAAGTTTATGAAGAGACAGATCCTGAAAGAAGAAATACAAATGAGTCTTAAGCTCATGAAAATGACAAAAGTGCAGTCGTGATGAGAGCATTGATCATGAAAGCTATGCCATCATGCCATTTTTTACCTGTTGGATTGGCAACGGTCTGAAAGTTTGGTAATGCCTTCTATGGGCAAAACTTCAAAACAGCAGGAACCACATGTGTTGCTTGTTGGACTGGAGACCGTGGAGACTCCTACAGAGGATAAATTGCCTACACCTTTCCAAATCACAAGCAGGCGGGCCCTGTTCCAGAAAAGCCAATTTCAGGAAATTACCCTGCCTATTACCTTTGATAGCAAGATAATTCATTGCAAATTTATTAAAAAAAAAAAATACTGAAAACTCTAAGTGTCCATCAGTAGAGGATTGGTTAAAACATAAACTATACAGTGTCAAAACAAAGATAAATTGTACTACATACATACAGAGAAAGGTATAAACCTGAGGAAAAGCAAAGAAAAAAAAGACTGAGGTGATGACATATATACTAATGAGAAAATATCTCAAAGAAGCACAGTAAAAGAATGCATATGGTATTCCATTAGCTCCAGAAAAGGAGAAATAGCTTAGAAACAAAGCACATTGATTATGAGTGGGGAAGGAATCTTGACAACTGGGAGACAGAGTTGGAAGAAAGATCTTTTTTACTGTAAATTATTTTCTATTTTTTGAGTTTTTAACTATATGGGTGTACTGCCTAGTCAAAGGTAAATAAAACACTTTTAAACTGTTATGATAGGTACTTACTAAATTTAAAAGGTTGCTTCATACCTATTTCACCAAATGTCATAGTATTCATCATAAGTGGAAAAAAACCAACAATATACATTTCTATTCAGGAAAGGTATATTTTTTTAATTTAAAAGAATATATAAATAGACCTTCTGACTTAAAAACAGTCTTTTGCTCACTGATTATTGACTGTTCCTTGCTTTCCTATACACTAACAATGAAAATATGGAAAGGGAAATTAGAGAATCCATTCCATTTACTATAACACTAAGAACCATAGATACCTGGTAATAATCCTAACCAAAGAGGTAAAGGAGCTGTACTCGAGGAACCACAGAACACTCATGAAAGAAATTGAAGAAGACACAAAAAGGTGGAAAAGTATTCCATGCTCATGGATCGGAAGAATAAACATTGTGAAAATGTCTATACTGCCCAGAGCAATCTATACTTTCAAGGCCATCCTGACCAAAATTCCACTGGTATTTTTCAAAGGGCTGGAACAAACAATCCTAAAATTTGTATGGAACCAGAAAAGATTCTGAATTGCTAAGGAAATGTTGAAAAAGAAAACAAAGCTGGGGGCATCACGTTGCCTGATTTCAAGCTTTACTACAAAGCTGTCATCACCAAGACAGCATGGTATTGGCACAAAAACAGACACATAGACCAGCGGAACAGAGTAGAGAGCCCAGAAATGGACCCACAACTCTATGGTCAAATAATCTTTGACAAAGCAGGAAAAAATATCCAGTGGAAAAAAGACAGTCTCTTCAACAAATGGTGCCAGGAAAATTGGACAGCTATATGTAGAAGAATGAAATTTGACCATTCTCTTACACCATACACAAAGATAAACT
>CM052898.1:86684121-86710335 GCA_028534135.1 Potos flavus | reverse complement strand
GGGGGGGTGGGGGTTGGGCGAGCCTGGTGGTGGGTATTGAGGAGGGCACATATTGCATGGAGTACTGGGTGTGGTACATGAACAATGAATCTTGGAACACTGAAAAAATAAAAGTAATTGGAAAAAAAAAAAAGAATATATAAACAGACCTTCTGACTTAAAAACAGTCTTTTGCTCACTGATTATTGACTGTTCCTTGGAACAACACATGTGGGGTAGCTGATGTTGGTTCATAAAACTGTGCATCTTGAAAGCGATTATGTATAGAAATCCAAACTTCAGTATCCTGCCATCAGCTGCTATGGCAGACATGTAGTCTGCTCACAGGAGAGCCCTCAGGTCAGGAAACGTACCAGTACATTTCCCTGTTTCTTGGTTCATCTGCCACAAGGCAGCAAAACATAACTTGACCCTTGACAAAGATCAACCCTGAGCTTCACTTGTATCATTAAGGAGACTGGATTTTTCTTAAAGGTGGGAATCAACACCACAATTTAGGTGAGTACACATAATATTTATTTCGAATACTGGAAAACAAGAAACTCCCCTGATTTTAGTTACAGCAAGTTATTTGGGGAAACTCTAAAACAGTGGAACCATTGTCCAGAACGGTCTAGTCAGCCTCTGCCAGAAATGGAACTCCCATTTGTACATTTCCTGTTGCATGCCGGCGGTGGAAATTTACTTCGTATCCTTCATATCCTCCTATTTACAAATGAATTCATTTGCATATTATCTACACGTACTTCCTTAGTGATAAATTATACATGTTGTAAAACTTGCACAAGAAATAGCAATTTTTAAGAGATCAAGAGAAAAATATATATAAAAGTTCTAATCTTTTCTTCTCATACTCGAATATCATGTACTACCTTTGGTGCGAACACTCTAACATAAGATATCAAATATTAAGTAATTTATCTATTTTGTCAAACTTGTCATACTATTAGACATTCTTCTTTGTGAGTAAAATTAATATCTATATCTAAACAGATATGGTGACTTATTTATCCAAAAAATTTCATGATCCTGAACTGCACAGAAAGCTGCATTCTATATGCTTTGAATAAAATAAAGATTAAGAATTCCTTTTCCTTGCCCTTAACAAACATAGAATTTAGTAGGGATGTTGAAATCTACACTTTAATGTAAAATCTATATTACTATGAAGTGATAACAACAGTATACTCAAATGCCTTCAAGTTTAGAAGGCAGACAAAAGATCATTTCAATAGCAATCTGCAAGAAAGACTTGACTAAAGAGGCTAGGTTACATCTTGGCTTTGAATCATAAGAAGCTTTTCAACTGATAAAGAAGGATATAGGCAGAGCTGTCATTCTACTTGGGGAGAATGGCAGGCGCAATACGGTAGAATGACAAGAGGTCTCCAAAGGACGAGGAGAGATAAGCTGGAAGTGTGAACTGGGAGTAAGTTGTAGAGGACCTCGAATTATTGGCTAAGGCTTTTTGGTGTTTCTGTGACACACACTAAGAAAGTCCTAGAGAAGATGTGAAGGAATTGAAAGAATTCCAGAGTAAGAATTAGGACACCTGGTTCTAGTGCCACTTATATTTATTTGACATTAAAAGCATTTCTCAATTTCTCTAAACCTCATTTCCTTTCCTAGATGAAAGCTTCCTTCATCACTGATACTCTATAATTCCTCAAGGACTTTTGAGCCTGCCTTGGCTTAAGCTGGACTCTGGTTAAAAAAAAAAAAAGTATATCATAACAGCCAGAGAAAGGTCATGGTGGCCTACACCAGGGAGGTGGCAATGGAAGAAGGCAGTGGTGTCAATAGTAAGGGAACACTGCTATGCTACTGGCTTTACTTGCAGAATTGTTCAAATAAAATTGGGAAAGAAGAAAGAATGGGAATGACATTGCCAAGATCGAGTCACTGGGTCATACTGAGTGATTAGAAACAGGGCAATGGGGGAGAGAAAAATGCAAGAGTATTAAAAAATTGTTAGCTTACATTACCAACAGAATTTTAGCACCATTCAAAGAGAGATTGGGATATTAAAAAATATGTATTCTAGAAGGAGGAGGTGAGAACAGTTTGGGGGTTATTGAGTTTAAGTGGGCAGAAGATTGTTGAGATCAAAATGTCCAGCAAGGAGTTGGTAACTTGAAATTAAAATGATTGATTTGAGAGTCATCCCCTAAGAAGAGAAAATTAAAAGTCAAAATATAATAAATCTTTTCAATTAAAAAAAGATACATATATTTTTGGTGGCAATGAATGCTAATATATGTTCATAGAAAAAGGTAGAAAGTAAATAATCAAAATATCAGTTGTTCAGTCCACATTATGAATAATATGAGCAATTTTTATTCTTTGTACTTTTTTCGTATTCTTCCAGTTTTCCATGATGAACACATAATACTCTTATAAACAAAAAAGGGAAACAATTAAAAAGAAAATGCAAAAAATTAACTGATGATCAAAAAGTTGCTATTAAATCTTGAAAGGACATTTTAAATGTAAATTTCTCTGAAAAACAGGTCTGTTCATAAGTGCTCATACTGACTAAAAATCACACTTAACCAAAGTCCAATGGGGCATAATGCAAGAATCAATTATCTCAAGTCTATATAGTTGCAGTTACAAAGAATGAGCTGTTTACTCTCACATTCCTGGTAGAATCAAGCACATTCTACCTGTCTTCTTCCATAACAGGTTTCTGTATACTTGAAGGAGAAAGGGAAATATATCCGGACACGGAGAAGACCTCCGAGGGAGAAAAGATAACACTAAGTGTCAAGGTAGAAAACACGAGTTTCAACGATACTGCCCCATTACATTAACTCTATCACCAAGCATGAAAACTGAAACCTCAATTTTCATTTTATGGTTTAAAATATGTTGGAAGCATCCTGTTCCTTACCCCCTGACAAAAAGCTGTATCAAGTATAAGGCAGAGTCTTAAGTTATAAAAGAGACTTTCATTTTTAAAAGATGTTATTTATTTATTTGTTTGTTTGTTTGTTTATTTATTTATTTATTCATTTGAGAGAGAGAGAAAGAGAGCATAAGCAGGGGAGGGTGAAGGGGGAGAGAAGGAGGGAGAAGCAGACTCCCCTCTGAGCAGGGAGCCAGATTGAGGCTCGATCCCAAGACCCTGAGATCATGACCTGAGCTGAAGGCAGAGGCTTAACTGATGAGCTACCCAGGCGCCCCAAAGAGACTCTTTTATTAAATCTAGAATTCAGCAACCTAATTTGTTAGGTCAAATGTAACCAAAGTATAAAAAAATAAGTAAACTGGTTTTGTCTATTCAGGCTCACATTTATGCTAACACTAACTATAATTAGGCTAGAGTAGAATACAGTAGTCGACAAGATAACAAATTTCCAGGATTCTTCAGAAAGTGGTTCGTATTTTCCCTTCCCAGTTATTTGAAAGGGAGCCATTTGGGTTACACCAAGTGGCCTGAGACACTCATTTCTCCTAATGAGAACTCTCCCATGGCCACTTGGATATAGGTAAAAACTTATGTGGCCCATATGATATCATGAATAAAGAAAAGAGTTACAGAACCAATAGGCATTCCTTGTATAATATTCAGGTGGGAGATAGCTCAGGCGCCAGGTGTTTAGCTAGAATTTCTTAGCCCAGTGGGTCAGTCTCGACTGCTGGCCCTACATCAGAAGCACCAGAGCGATGTCCAGCTTGATACTGAACGAACAATTCCTCAAAACAACCATTGCACCACAATTGACTTTCTAATATCCCTGACTTGTGATCTCTGTTGAGTTTGTCAAAACAAACATAGCACATTAGACGGAACACTAGTTTTGGACTAAGGAGACATGAATTGAAATCCCAGTGCCACCATGTGTTATCAGCTTACCATATAATCCTCTAATAGTCATTTAATCACTTGGAACCTGAGGTTTTACATCTGTAAAAGAGTTAGGAGGGAATTCTACCACAGGGGATAATCATGAGAATTAAGTGAGATAACAACATACATATGTGGTAAACGTAGCAACTCAATGCTAGTGAAGCCAACTGCCATGTAGCAAAGAACTATTCTATTAGTCTGCTTCTCCAGAGAGGCGGAATATAGACACACACATATATACATAGATACACACCCACAATATGTTGTGGGTATTTTTTTTAATATTTCAAATTGAATGCAACTTTTTTCTTTTGAATACAAACCTAACAAAGCCACTATTCATCTTGGAGAGAGAGGTTTATTATCAGGAATTGGCTTACACGATAATGGAAGCTATGAAGTCCTGAGATCTGAAGTGAACAAGCTGGAGACCCAAGAGAGCAGATAGTGTAAGTCCCAGTCCAAAAACTGGCAGCCTCCAGCCCCTACAAGAGTGATGTTTGGTTGAGTTAAAGGCAGGAAGAGAGTGATGTTCCAGCTCAAGGAGTCAGGCAGGAAGAGATTCTTCTTACTCACAATAGGATTGGCCTTTGTGTTTGATTCAGGCCTTCAACTGATTGAATGAAGCTCACCCACTTTAGAGAGGGCAATCTCCTTCATACAAATTCAAATGTCTGTCTCATCCTAAAACACCCTCACAGACACACCAGAGTAACGGGCACCTTGTGGCCCTGTCAGGTCGACACATAAAGTTAACCATCACTAAAAAATCTTAGTGATTTACAAGGAACATTCATCCTCCTTAGACCACTGGCTACTCCCAGGCACCATCTCATAGCAATGGAGGAAAAACAGGAGAATGTCTATTGCATGCACAAACACATTTAAGCATCTGTTCCCATCATGTCTGCTAACACTTGATTAGCTAAAGCAAGCCTCATGGAAAGTTCCACATTAATGGAGCATGGAAATATATACACTGATGCTAGGAGAAAACTGCAAAGCCATAGGGCAAAGGGGTTGGATACAGAGAATGGCAATAACTGAGGAAAATAATGCAATTTACTATGGTAGCCCAGTGCCTGGCACCTATTAGATATTCAACAAATTTTATGTATGGGCCTTTCCTATCCCTCCACTCCAGTTCTACTTGCTGTTTTCCCAAAAGTTTCCTATTCCTTTCTGTAATGTTCTACATTCAATACAAATTCTATAGACCTTGAACAAAGCAGGGATTAGGGGTGCTGACCACTTCCACCTCCAAATAGTCAAAGATCTACATATATCTTTTGACTCCCCTAAAACTTAACTATAAATAATAGCCTAGTGGTAACTAGAAGCCTAACATAAACAGTTGATTAACATATTTTGTGAGATCTGGCTGGCTCAGTGGGTTAAGCACCCAACTCTCGGTTTCAGCTCAGGTCATGATCTCGTGGACGGTGCGATCAAGCCCTGGATCAGGCTCACACTCAGCAGGGAGTCTGCTTAAAGATTCTCACCCTCTGCCTCTCCCACCACTTGTGTGTACTCTCTCTCAAATACATAAATAAATCTTAAAAAGAAACATATTTTGTGTGTTGTATATATTATATACTGTATTCTTACAGTAAACTACAGAAAAGACAATGTTATTAAGAAAATCAAAAGGAAGAGAAAACACATTTATAGCACTGTACTGTATTTATTGCAAATAAATCTGCATGTAAGTGGATCCACAGAGTTCGAACCCACAGTGTTGCAGGGTCAACTGCATAATATTTTTAAGAATTAAGATAGGGGCGCCTGGGTGGCTTAGTGGGTTAAAGCCTCTGCCTTCGGCTCAGGTCATGATCTCAGGGTCCTGGGATCGAGCCCCGCATCAGGCTCTCTGCTCAGCAGGGAGCCTGCTTCCCCCTCTCTCTCTGCCTGCCTCTCTGCCTACTTGTGATCTCTCTCTCTCTGTGTCAAATAAATAAATAAAATCTTAAAAAATATATTTTTAAGAATTAAGATAAAGCTATTTTCATAAGAAAATGCTCTCTCACCCAATGGAAGGCTTCAGGTGCCAGGCAAGTTGCTTCTTCAACCCACAATCCCTGTTAGTTCATTTCGCTGAGATGTTTTACAATCAATTAGGAATGTACAATGTGTGGAGGTAATTTGCATCCCATTCTTCAGTGTGCCCTACTTCACATTTGCTTATGTGGAATTTCACCTCCTTTTATTTTGCTCAATTAACGATGTTTGTTCCACAATTATCTAATCTATTTAGTATGTTCTGGAAGTCTTTAAAACTCTTTTCTCATCTTTTCCCTGACTAAATAATTTATCATCTGTTAACTGTCTTAACCATTCAGCCCTGCTTGTCAGAGAGGTCTTTGAAAATATGAACATTTCAAATCCCAGTGTAGAAGGCAAAGATGTTGTACAATTAATTTCTTTTCATGCTGTGACTTGCCTTTTTCTCTTCCTAGTTTTACTAATCTCTCAACTTGTTTTTAAATCCATAATAGAATTTTAAGTCTCCCCATAATGCTGCCAGTTTCTTTGTGTACTTCTTTACGGAACAAATATGAAGATCTTATCAAGATGTCAACAGTCACAGTTAATAACTTGAGGCAATGTGAAAATCACTTATAAAGAACTGAAGGGTTCATATGGAATTTTAATCTTTAGAAGCCAATGTCTAACATGAATGTGTATTTAACCCTTAAGATCTCTTATTTCAAAGGAAGAACATTAATATTTATCGCTTCATCTAGCATCTATCAGATACTGCATGGGTACGGTCAGATAATTTATTTCAATTTGATTACCACTACAACCTTACCAAATTGTTATTTTTATATCTGCTTTACAGATGAAGAACCTGAGTTCATCTTAGTTTGAAGGATTTGACCAGGACTACCAGCAAAGTTGTGAATGTCCTAACGATTGATTCCCAAATCCATCTTTTCTCTTCTAAACCTCACTTAATAGGTCTTTCTCATTCTTTCTTGTTCTGTGACTCTTAGTGATAAACACAAATTCTTACCATCCCACAGCTATATTGAAAATTATTTAATTTCAAAAATAAATTGAAACAATAGGACAAAACCTTTTTCAAATTGTAATCTTCCCTTTAAAAATTATGACATGCATTAATATGGGAGTTTCCCCCTTTCAATTTGAGAATCAATCCTTTATAACATTAAAACCAGTTATAGAGGTGTCTACTTGGTACATTGGTGGGCATCTGACTCTCTCGGTTCCACCTCAGGTCTCACCTCAGGTTCAGATCTCAGGGTCTCTTGGGGACATGAGATGGAGCCCTGCCCCTGCCAGACTCTATGCTCAATGAGGAAGTCTGCTTCCCCTCTCCCTTTGCCCTTCCCCCTGCTCGCTCTCTCTCTCAAATAAAAAAAAAAATAAATCCTAAAAAAAACATACATCCTCCACACCATCTGCAAATTCACTAGGCTTACCTATTGCTCTCACTATACAGCATCTGCAAACATTTTTGGTCACACATCCCTCTTAGTAAAATATTTTGCATATCCATCTCCAATGTAAGCATATTGATTTATAAATCATTTGTATGGGCTACTTTGATCTGTACGCTAAATTTTTCATAAGTTTAATGTTTTCTTAATTTTTAGAAAGTTTTTAATATCTCTTCTTCCACCTCTTTGTGGGAAGAAGGTTAGAGACCAGTGCTGAATTACAAGCTCCTCAGGGTCCTCAACAAGTCTTATTTACCTTTATTTGACTCTTCAAGACCAGGACCATGGTAGGCATGGAATTGAGGCTTTTAAGATAAACAGTGAATGGCAGAGCTGACTTTTTAAGATAAGATCAGAGCCAAGCCTTTGTTGTATTTCTTTGACTCCAAAACAGCATCCTTTGCCAACAACATATCCTACCTTACATTCTTTCCCTAAATAATATGAATTTTTCCCATGAAATGAATCCGCCTTGCCACTGCAACACTGAAATCCCCACTCTAAGATGGAATGGTTCATAGGAAAGAGCACCGAAGGGAAACTTCCAGACTTGAGTTTTAGCTCTGTCACCGGCTAACTTCATAACTTTGTACAGGTCACTCCAACCCTCTGAGCCCCTTTCTTATCATGTATTAGAGTAACTTGAAATAAATAATTATAAGTAACCCTGCAGCTGCACCAATCTAAATAGGAGAATCTTTGTGGTTTTTGTCAAAAAGAAAAGTTATATTGTATATACTTAAATATTTATATAGACACCTTGAAAAAATAGTTACTTGAACCAGTCTAATGTAAGAAGAAGAATCCAAAAGTTGTTCTTCCTTCTTCATAATCCTTAGTAAATAAGCAAATGATGCCTAGAGGTGAGTGAGAATGTGACTTGGTTTGATGTTCCTGCTAGATCTAAACATACTAAGAGTTGTAAGAGATTATCATCCTTCAGAGACTCCCCAGTAAAGCCAATGTCTACAAATTCCATACTCTGTTCCCCTATGAAACCTACCCTTTTGGTGGAATCTAAGGCAAGATAAACACAATCAAATTAAAATTAATGAGTGATGCAATAAGAACCAAGTCATAAATTTATTTGCGCTGGTCTGTTTCTTTCTGCTCAAGGAACGAATGCAACTTAATTAAATTACAGAAATGCTATTATAGGAAAGATAAAAGAGAGTTGGGGGTCAGAGAAGGAGAAGCTCTTTCTTAGAATAGCTGAAAATTTCCATTTCAGAAGAAACAACATTTATTTATATAATTAAATATATCATATATAAATTGTTCTGCTAGATATACATTGTATATAAAAATTGCCTCTTGGAGTTTTATCAGACTTTGATGTTTCAAAAACCACACTAATATGAAGGATTGAAATAAGTTATACTGTATAAATGGAAAGTTCTGCCATCAAATGGCAATTTTCTGTCAGAGATCTGCCCTTTATCTCTTGAATTAGATCTAGTCACCTTTCTGGAAATAAGCATTCTTATCGGAGACTGAAGCAATCACCATACAAAAGAGAAAGTTTAAATACTCTAGAGTTTCACAAAGCAAGCCTCTGACTTCCCAGTATTTATTCCTTTGACAGAAAGTAAAGTCACATACAGAATAGAAGTAAAATCAAAGAGGGTAGGTGTTAATGTCTATTCAGAAGGACTACAATAGAATCCTTCAGTTCTTCTCCTCTGTGTAATGGTTTACGCCACAATCAAATGTTCTCTGTGAGAAAGGCTGCTCGCCGGACAATCTCTCAGAAAATAAAGCAGATTGGGAAAATTTTTTTCCTTGTGTAAATGTTGCATTCTTTGCAGGAAGGGTTCTATTGCTTTTTTCTATTCTACTAACGTGCTTCCCACCAAGGATGTGAGACCCAGAGCAAGGAGTGCCCAAAGCCAACATTTGGGTACCTACTAACAGCCAAGAGCCAGCAGTATGTCACTTAAGTGTGGATAAGCCATTATCCCCTTTTTACAGCTAAGTAAGTGGAGGTTCAGAAAAGTTCAATAACCTGACCAAATCCAAATAGCTGGCAAATGGCCAAGGTCTGCTGACCCCAAAGCTCACTATCTCATGTGTGTATGTGGACAATCTGCCGACATTCTGGGTGTTCCAGTTTTGTTTTCACCTCAGCAATGGTGGAATAAAATATAAATTCTTCCAAGCATTCCTGTTATCTCAGACAAGATTAATCCTCACTCTCGACTTGACTTGGTGTTGTGGGTATTTTTTTAAAATTTCAAATTGAGCACAACTTTTTTCATCTAAAACCAAATCTAACAAAGCCACGATTCCTTAATTAATCATGTGTCTACATAAAGTTTAAAACCAGAAAAAGTGCGTTACCCAGATGTATAAAGAAGACTGTTGTAATACAGTAACATTTCTTACTGTAGTAATAACTTTCTCCTGAAGAACTTACAGTGTATCCATATCTATTATCCCACTCATTACAACATCTCTCTACAAAATCTAATTACCACGTCTCATGATTAGTCATAGTTTCCGAAGACTGCTTTATCTAAGCTAGCTCATTCAAAGATGTGGGAGGATAGAAAGATCTATTTCATTGTCTTAGCCTTTGCAAAGGCTTTTCCTAAATCAAATCAGAACTGAAGGATGGAGAGTGTATGTTCTAGTTGAATGTAATTCTAATCCATACCTATAGCCTAGTGCTTCTTTCCATTCAGATTCTGCTGTTTCCTCAACCCTTTTCACAAAGAAAATTAGGACAGAATCTAGATTCATGATCTAGTGAGTTTCTCCATCATTCTCACAGCATACAACACATCCGCACCTGCCTGTGTGCGCACGTGCACACACACACACACACACACACACACGTGTTCCTTTATTTTATTTACTTATTTATGTGTTAGAAAAGCTACAATAATATGCCTTTCCTTACTAAAGCCTGGTGATTATACAAGCCCAGGCAAGCAGAATTTATCATTTTCTCTGGGATTCCATAAGCTTTGAATTTCTCACAATTTTCTTTCCTTAAAAACTAGTGAGTAAAGCAACACAATTATACAGAAAAGGGAGGAGGGGGAGCTGATAACCATGTCTTTAAATAAAACTAGACTAGTAATTAGACTCCGAAGTCGATAATGAAATCAGCCTCAGGAAGTTTCACATGTACTCATCTCATTCAACATGTCCTTAGCCAGCTCAAACATAAATTTTCATGGCATTTAATAGATATTCACTGCAAAAAAGGGAAAAGGGTTAGAACAAGATATTTTCAGTCTGCAACATAAGTAAAATAACACTGAGCTCTATTCCAAATGCACAATGTGGCCCCACTGTTATGGCTCACAGTTACCTGGAGTAAGAAGCCTCATTGCTCTCCCAAAGCTGGTTAACAGGTTACCATGTGAGTTAGTGATGGGTTTTCACTACTCGTTATCTTATTATCATACAGAATAACACTGATGCAAGTTACCCACACTGAGACCAACTCACTAAGTAATGTTTGCTCTTACTGAGACACATATACTTCATCCATTTGCTAAAAAGCTGTCCCTGTGCTTGAAAAAGATTCTTACAGAAGGGAATACAATCCGAACTGGAAATAAGAACCATGGGTTGGTCTCCAGTTTTTCTTTCAGATGAGAAAGATATGAGTTTAGAAGTATCTTAATTACTTCTCTTCCAGATACCTATCAAATAGGATATTATAAAGAAGGGGGCATACAGGCCTTACAAGAGGGTGACAGAACTTCCCTAATTTGTATTTACCATTGTGATTATTACCAATGAGTTCCTTGGCAATACACAACTCCTCTGTACATGGTACAAATGACACTGGGCAGAGCTATGCCCGTTTTCCCAAGACGTGTTAGTTTGCTATGGCTACGTAACAAAGTACTACAAATTGGGTAGCTTACACAACAAAAATTTATTGTGTCACACTTATGGAAGCTGGAAATCCAAAACTCAAGGTGTCAACAGGCGTGGTTCCATTTGATGGTTGTGAGGGAAGGGTCTGTTCTAGCTCACTCCTTGGCTTACAGTTGTCTGTATTCTCCCTGCATCTCTTCACATTGTCATACTGCTATGCGCATCTCTGTGTCCAAATTTTCCCTTTTTACTGGGACACCAGCCATACTGGATTAGGGCCCACCCTAATCACTTCATTTTAACTTGGTTACTTCTGTAAAGATGCTATCTTTTTTTTTTTTTTTAAGATTTTATTTATTTGAGAAAGAGAGAGAGAGGGAGAGCGCGAGCATGTGCACAAGTGGTGGGGGAGCAGAGGAAAAGGGAGAAGCAGGCTCCCCACTGAGCAGGGAGCCTGATGCAGGGCTTGATCCCAGAACCCTGGGATCATGACCTGAGCCAAAGGCAGATGCTTAACCGACTGAGCCTCCCAGAAGCCCCAAGATTCTATCTTCAAATAAGGTCGCATTCTGAGATACCGGAGTTAGGATTCAACATGTGAACTTGGAGTAGATGCAATTCCACCCATAAGAAGACATTACTACTTAAATATTATGTACATTTTAGGAGAACTGGGCCACATTTTATTCAGTAAGTTATTGATCTTGATTATCACCAAATTTTAAGAAGAGGCTGATGTGGATATAGGAAATTCAAATAGCATAAGGGCCCAAAGTCTGCCCTCAAAACCTAACCAATCTACTTTAAAAACTGGATATACACACAAGATAATAATACAATGTGCTTGTGATGAATAATAAGATAAAATTTTATAAACTAATGACATTTTTCTATTTCCTTTTGATTTTTTAAAAAGATTTATTTATTTGAGAGAGAGCTTAAGGGGGGGGGCGGGCAGCAGAGGGAGAAGCAGACTTCCCACTGAGCAGGGAGCTGGGACATCTCAGGACTCATATTTCCTTTTGATTTTAATTATGCATTTTTTGCCAGCTCAACCAAGTCTGACTTGTTTGAGCAACCACAGCAGCAGCTGCAGCCATGACTTAATTAGAGTGTGTAGAAGCCAAATACAAATAGAAAAAGCACCTGGAAATTGCCTGTAGTTGGAGTAGGCCAGTATCAGAGCTCAGTATACTATAACAGGGCCGCGGAACCTTCACATCCGGTTTACTTGCTCTGGGTGCTAGCTGCTTTACTTGTGCTAGCAGAGAATGCAATTGCCACCTGTTACATAGGTCATTTTTAGTTGGTTTCTCAGCACTGAGAGATGTGTTGTAAATTTACAAATGAGGACACTGAAATACAGGATCCCTTAGTTGATCCAGCCAAAGTTATACCAAAACTTGGCAGTAAAGACAATTCTAAATCTTGAGTTCTTCTACTTCTCCACACTGATCTGCTTCTTATTAAGTGAAGGGAGAGGATGCAAACTTTTTGTGGATAAGTTTGTTTTGTGCAGTTTTTCAGCTCATCTATACCCGATCCAGGCAGCTGTCTCGCAAATGTGTTTTGTGGGCCACAAGGCCTATCAGTGAAATGTTGTGGGTGAGTCAAAAAAAAATCTCGAAGTTAATGCTCTTCCAATTTTGAGTCAGAAGCTACCTACCTATTTTATTACGTGAAAAATATAATTATATTATAGATAGCCAACTCACAAACTGTAATACTTTAGGACTACTTCTGCTCCCACAGCCTTGATTCAGAGTTTACAAATTTGTTGCTATAATTTCATGCATTCCCCCAAAAGATACCTACTTTTCTGAGTCTTAGTTCTCCTGAGTGTAAGGAATAAATGCAGAATCAGAGCATTTGTGGAGTGGACAAAAGAGAGAAATACAATAGAATAGTCATTGGAAAAGTTGGGTTTACACACTGGTGATTCTCAAACTAAAAGATTCATGTTCCTAGGGAGACCACAGAATCACCTGGTGTACTAGATTACGCCCCAAAATGATGGCAGTGATCCCCTCACATCCCCTGTGAGCTTTCACAAATGTGCTTGTATCCTCCTCTCTTTGAAAGGTGGTGTCTCTTTCCCCTCGTCTTGGGCTGGCCTGTGACTTACTTTGACTTCCATGCTTTTTGAGTTTTGGACGTAAGTCTTCACAGAACTTACAACTTCTGTTTTAACCTTGTTAGAAGTGGTGCACCATGTAAACGAGCAGAGGCTAGACTACTGACTGACAAAAGGCCATGAGAATTTTCTCAGCCTTCTAGACATCCTCTTCAAGGCCCCAGACATATCAATGTGGTTGAGGCCATCTTGGACCTTCCCACCCGCCCCCGATGCTAGTTGAATGCAATGACCTGAGCAGGTCCAGGGAAGACTAGTAGAACCACTATGCCAACTCACACAATCATAAGAAATCAAATCATTGTTCTTTGTTTTTTGTTTTAAACTACTCAGTTGTAGGGTGCCTGGGTGGTGCAGTCAGTTAAACATCTGACTTGATTTTGGCTCAGGTGATGATCTCAGGGTCCTGGGATGAGCCTTGCATTGGGCTCCACACTCAGTGTGGAGTCTGCCTGAGATGCTTTTGTCCTTCTGCCCCTCTCCCCTACATTCTCTCTCTCTGTAAAATAAATAAATAAAATCTTTAAAAAAGTAAATAAACTACTCAGCTGTGGGACAGTCTGTTACACAGAAATAGAACCCTGAGAAACCTGAGAATTTTTCTGAAATACTTACACATCCCTAACTCCCTCTCTTGGACTTGATTCACTACCCATCTCCCTAGAACTTGAGACTTATCATGTGAGAATCAATAACATGACATTCCTTGTCCTCCAGTAGTTCAAGTGAAGATAATTAGTCATAGTACAAGCCAGCTTGTGGTAAGTTCCATAATTTAGGAACATAAGAATTTCATAATTTATCAGAAGTACACCTCACCCTGATTGTCAAAATAAAAATAAAGAATGTCTGTTTTAAAGAACCATTAAAAGTGATTCTCATTCAACAACAAAAAAGCAAACAACCTGATTTTTAAAATAATAACTATTGGTGAGGACATGTAGAATAAAGAACTCTCATGCACTGTTGGAAATGCAAGCTGGAAAAACAGTATAGGAATTCCTCAGAAAATTAAAAATAGAACAACCATACAATCCAGTAACTCCACTACTGGGTATTTACCCAAAGAAAACAAAAACACTAATTTGAAAAGATACATGCACACCTGTATTTTATTGCAGCATTATTTATAATAGCCAAGAAATGGAAGCAACCCGGGGTGCCTGGGTGGCTCAGTGGGTTAAAGCCTCTGCCTTCGGCTCAGGTCATGATCTCAGGGTCCTGAGATCGAGCCCCACATCGGGCTCTCTGCTCAGTGGGGAGCCTGCCTCCCCCTCTCTCTGCCTGCCTCTCTGCCTACTTGTGATCCCTCTCTTTCTGTCAAATAAATAAATAAAATCTTAAAAAAAAAAAAAGAAATGGAAGCAACCCAAGTGTTCATCAATAGATGAATGGATAAAGATGTATTTTATTTATATATAATGAAATATTACTCAACTACAAAAAAGAATGAGATTTTGCTGTTTGCAACAATATAGATGGAGCTAATGGGTATTATGTTAAGTGGAATAAGAGAGAAAAAGGAAAATAACATATGACTTCACCTATATGTAGAATCCAAAAAGCAAACCAATCAACAAACAAAAGCACACACAATAAACAGATTCTTAAATAGAGTAAATTGGTGGTTGCCAGAGGAGAGGTGTGTAGGAGGATAGGTGAAATAATTAAAGGGGATTAAGAGGTACAAACTTTCCGTTTTAAAACAAAGCATGGAGATGAAAAGTACAGCATAGGGAATATAGTCAATAATATTGTAAAGACATTATTGGTGACAGATGATGACTACGCTTATAAAAAAAAATGGACAATGGACTTGAATAGACATTTCTCCAAAGAAGATATACAAATGTCCAACAAGTATAAGGAAAGACGCTTAGTAAGGAAATGCAAATAAAAACATAATAAAATATCACTAGTATGGTTTTCACCCACTAATATGGCTACTATCCCAAAAAAAGGAAAATAACAAGTGTTTACAAGGATGTGAAAAACTGGAACACTTGTGCACTGCTGGTGGGAATGTAAAATGATATAGTCACTATGGAAATCAGTATGGTGTTTCCTCAAAAAATTAAAGGATTACTATATGATCCGGCAATTTCACTCCTAGGTCTAAAACCAGAAGAGTATATTGGTATATAACCAAAAGAATATAACCAACCTAGGTATATAACCAAAAGAATTGAAAGCAGGGGGCACCTGGGTGGTTCAGTTGGTTAAGTGTCTGCCTTCAGCTCAGGTCATGATCCCGGGTCCTGGGATCCAGCCCCACATCGAATTCCTGGCTCAGCAGGGAGTTTGCTTCTCCCTCTCCCTCTGCCTGCCGCTACCCCTGCTTGTGCTCTCTCACCCAAACAAATAAATAAAATCTTAAAAAAAAAAAAAAGAATTGAAAGCAGGGACTCAAATGAGTTTTGTACACCCATGTTCACAGCAGCATATTCATAATTGCCAAAAGGTGGAAACAATCCAAATGTCCATTAATGGGATGAATGGTTGTGGTATATACATAAAATGGAATATTATTCAGCCTTAAAAAGGAAGTAAATTTTGATATATTATAAGACATGGCAGAATCTTGAAGACATTGTGCTAAGTGAAATGTTGAGAATCACTACATTATAATATTGTAATTATCATCAGTTAAAATATGGAGAGGATGGAGAGGATCACTGTAATTACAAAATCATATTACATTCCTAAAGACCTTTTCAAGTTACTAATGTAATCATTTGATTGAATCTATATTCAGATGCTGCTGAAAACTAAAGCCTACGCATTCATTTACTCATTCTACAGCAACTGGGGTTGGTATAATTTTAGAAATAAAGCCTTACATAAATTGGTACTGTCACACCAGCTTTTATATTATATGTAATTAATGTCACCCTCTCACTCCTTCCTCACATTCTGTTCCCAGTTCTGAATTGGCTTCTGCCTCCCATGAGGCTTGTCCAAGCTTGATCCAGCAGAACTGCCTAAATATATTAGACTCTGGGAAAAGAGGGCTTGATATCATTTCTACTCCTGAGCCATTCACTTGGCCCTTGTTTTTCCTCATGAAGATCTTATCCCTATCACTCTCCAATCTGATCCATAGTGACCTTGTTGGTGACCTCTATGCCTGCACACCAACCCCCCTCAAAGGCATGCACAGTCTCTGTGCAGGCATCCGTGATGAGCTAAACCAGGTCCGAGCCATGTTTCCCAATATTTGCATGTCCCTCATAGCCCCCCACCCCCATGTAGGATTGAACGGACATATCATAAATTACTGAGAATTTGGGGAGCTAAATGAAGTAACATTGCAGCACTGAAAACAACCAGAAAGAAGATAGTAGACATTCCTAGTCTCAAAAAGCCTTCAAATGATGTGGAGCAATTAGAACTCTAGTAGGAATGCAAAATGATACAGCTACTTTAGAAAAATAATTTGGTGGCTTCTTATAAAGTTAAACAATTGTTAACAATGAAATCCCAAAACCCACTCTTACATATTTATGCAAGAGAAATCAAAGTTTATCTTCAAGTAAAAACCTATTCACAACTATTTATAATTGCCCAGAACTCAAGTGTCCTTCTATATATAGAACTATATATAGTTCTATATATAGAACTCAAGTCTATATATAGTGTTCTATATATAGAACACTATATATAGGGTGTAGTATATCCCTAGCAAGGACACTATATAGGGTATAGTATATCCCTAGCACAGAACACTCCTCAGCAATTAGAAGGAGATAACTATTGATACATACAATAACATGGATAAATCTCAAATCCATTATGCTAGCCAAGAGAAGCCAGTAAAAACTCTACACATTCTAATTCCATTTAGATGCTATTGTGAAAAACGCAAACTCTTGCGACAGATCAATGGTTTTCAGGGACCAGGGATGGAGGACAAGTAGACTACATGGGGATACTATGGAATGTTGGGGTGAGGTGATAGATTACATGACTGTTGCATTTGCAGAATTCTTATAACTGTGCACTAAAATGAGTGAATTTTATCTTATATAAATTATATCTGAATCTTTGACTTAAAAAAAAAAAAACCTCTCCAAACATGGCAGGTACAATGGGCTATATCCCCAATGCTTATCACCATGACAAAAATATAGTTGGTGTTTAAATAATATAAACAGCCTCCTCACAGTACACCGGAATTTCTCACTGGTCACCCATCTCAGCTGGTTCCAGCTGCCTGCCATGTCCCACACTTCTTCTCTCTGCCTTCTTTTCCTCTTGCATTCTTTTCTTCCTCCCTACTTCCTCTAGTTTCTACTTGTTTCTTATGTTGAACTCTTTACCTATTTAAGATTTAATTATTAGCCCCATTACCTTGAACAGTGACTAACATAGAGCAAGAAGTCAAGAAATATTTTTGAGAAAGGGAGGGAGGAAAGAAGGGAGGGAAGAGTGAGAAAGATAAAAAGGAAGAAAGGAAAGAAGGAACAGAAGGAAAGGAAGTCTTCCAAACTTTGCCCTCAGGTCCTTAGTTTCTACCTCCAAGAAGCTTATAGAGAATTTTTTTTCCCCTCCAAACAAATTTCCCTTCCAAAGAAGAACACTTACGCCATTGTTAAAATAATGTTTCCACCCTTAAACACACACACACACACACACACATATTTGTATCTTTACTTAAATATGTATGTTTGTGCATATAATTTTGTTATATACTCATTAAAGAGCCTGTATCAGGGGCCAAAAGTAATAAATTTTGATTTTCAAAAGTTAGAAAGGATATAGGATCTTGAAAGGCAGTAACAGAATGGCCAACAAATCATCTCATCAATATATGCACATCTAAGGGGATTCTTTTGTTTTCTAGAAGTACTAACTAACATAAATAGAATAAGATAATAATTTTATCAGAGGAATAATAGAATAAGATAATGTGGTAAAAGAACAAAGAAGTAGTTCTGGTAAACTGCTTTAATATCCCCAAAGCAAATGGGGTCATAGGAGGGGATTAGTTCTCAGAAGACTCAGACAGAAACATAGAAAATCTTAATTTTGTGAGAATGTTTTTCTAAAATATCCCATCACACAGCATGACCAGGAAGCTTCCTGGCAGAACTGAAAAAGACAGGCCTATCCCATACAGATAATGGGTAATAAAAGGGATGTATTCTAATGGCTTGATATGGGTCTATTTGTAATCACAATGGAGAAATGAGATCTAGGTAGAAATGAAGAATGAATAAACAACCAATCTCTGTCCTTGGAGTGCAAAGTTTAGGAAGGAATTACACACCAACAAAGGGTGACTCTTCAATACTTGGGGTAATTGTGACAATACTTGGGGTAATTGTGACATGTATGGAGAACTATGAGAATACAAAAAGGAGGGAAAGGGGGATGATCCAGGCAATCAAAAAAGACCTAAGAGAAGAGATATCTGGGTTTTTTGTTTGTTTGTTTTATCTTTTGTGTGATAATAACTTTTAAAATTTACTCTCTTAGCAACTTTCAAATATGCAATACAGTATAATTAAGCATTTTATTTTTAACAGTCATGTTAAGCCATCAGAGAAATGTAACTGAGAGCCACAAGATACTACTTCACACCCTAGGATGACAAGAATAAAAAAGACAGATAATAACAAGTGTTGATGAGGATGTGGAGAAATTAAAACCCTCATACATTGCTGGTGGGAATTTAAAATCGTAAATGCTTTTGAAACAGTTTGGCAGTTCTTCAAAAAATTAAACATGGAGTTAGCATAAGAACCAGCAATTTCCCTTATAGGTATACACCAAAGAGAAATGAAAATATATGCCCACACAAACACTTGTACACAAATGTTAATAAAAGCCAAAAACTGAAAACCACCCAAATGCCCATCAATTGATGAATGCATAAAAAAAATATGATATGTCCATGCAATGGAATATTATTTGGCAATAAAATGAAGTATTGATAGAATATGGATGAATCTTGAAAATATTATGCAAAATGAGAGAAGCCAGGAGCTAGAGGAAGGGAGGAATGGAGAACTTCTAACGCACACAAGATTTCTTTGTAGTGATAAAAATATTCTAAAATTGATTAAGAATATAAATTTAAAAAAATATTGAATAGCTTAAGGGGTGGATTTTGTGTTTTGTGAATTATATCTCACTCAATAAAGCTATAAAAACTTCTGAAGAAAGTAAGACAAAGTCAATGTTTCTTAATCCTTGGGATGGAGGGTGGGTAGAGGGGAGACCAGGGTATTAGTTTAAGTTCTTCAGAGGAAAACCTAGGAAGGGAATTCCAGGATAAAGAAGAGTACTGTCCAAGGATGGAAGCATTAAAGAGCATATTGTACTGAGGGATTCATGAGAAATCCAGTATCGTTCTAGAAGAGCGTGCAAAGTGTAGAGTGATAAGAGCTGAGACTGGGAAGGGCTTTGTATATTTGATAAATGAATTCCAAATTTGTCTTGAAGGTAACTGAGATGAAATGTTTGTAAGCAAGAGATTGAGTCGTGTTTTAGGAATAATTTTTCTGGCACATGAAATTGTTGAGGCAGTGACTGGAGGCAGAGAAACCAGTGGAGGGTAGCTATAATAACTTTCATGGCAACTGTCAGTCAGCTGACACACTGTGATAGTAGTTGAGATGAACAAGGGGAAAAGCATGTGAAAGTTAGTTATGACAAAGTCAAATAGACTTGAAAAGTCACTTACGATGCTAAGATTTCTAGGTTGAAAGATCAGACTGATGCTATTATCTGTTTTAATCTTTACAGTAAAAACCAGTAAAGACCAAATTTGGGGTGTAGTATCCGCGAAAATGCAGCAGTGAGATCTCCCACTACAGGGAGAGTAGTGACTGAGGACTCCAGAGGCTCTGAATCCCCCACTGTGTTAGCACCAAAGCCATGCTTTCCCCAAGCTCAGTCAATTACTGATGTGGTAGAAATACTAAGGCAGATCCCTTCCTGCAAAGGGTAAGACTCCTCTGAGAGGCAAATTTGACTCAAGAACTTCTTGCTGCAGCTTTCTTAGAGTTATGCAGTGATTCGAGGTTCAGCTAGTCCAATCCTTTTCCATTCTGTCTCTCCTTCACAGAGGTCAGACCTGCACTGGTCTGATAGCTCTTTCAGCCTCTTCTAGCTCCCTTTCAGTTTCCTCTTTCAGGTTGCTAATGACTGAATGTGCCCCCCCCCCAAATTTACATGTTGAAATCTGAACCCCCAATGTAATGGTGTTAGGAGATAGGGTTTTAGAGGGTCATTAGATCAGAAGGTGGAGCCCTCACGTATGAAAACCCCCCAGAGACCTCCCTCACCCCTTCTTCATGTGATAATACAATGAAAAGATGACTATCGGGGCACCTGGGTGGCTCAGTGGATTGAGCCTCTGCCTTTGGCTCAGGTCATGATCTCAGGGTCCTGGGAATTAAGCCCCACATCGGGCTCTCAGCTCAGTGGGGAGCCTGCTTCCCTCTCTTTCTCTGCCTGCCTCTCTGCCTACTTGTGATCTCTCTCTCTGTCAATAAATAAATAATCTTAAAAAAAAAAACAAAGAAAAGAAAAGATGACTATCTGCAGCCCAGAAGAGGCTTCTTACCAGAATCCAACCTCCAGGCAACCTGATCTTGGACTTCCAGCCTCCAGAACTATAAGAAATAGATCTCTGTTGTTCATAAGCCACTCCATCTATAGTATTCTGTTACAGCAAGCCACACTGAGAAAGAAATCAGTACTGAGAAGTTGGGATGCTTCTGTAACAAATACCCAAAAATGTGGGGAGGGGCTTTGGAATGGGGTAACAGGTAGAGTCTGGAAGAACTTTGAGGTGCAATAATTGAAAAAGCCCTCATTGCCGTGAATAGCCTATTAAGAATGACTGTACTGATAGCTCCCAAAGAGAAGAGGAGAGCTGCACAGAAAGTCTCTCCATCTTCCTAGGGCGTATCTAACTAATCATGAGCAGAAGGTTGGCAGAAATGTGGACAGTAAAGGCCGTTCTATGAGGTCTCAGACAGAAATGAAGCACATGTTATTGGACAATGGATAAAAGGTAATCCTTGTCATAAAGTGGTAAAGACCTTGGCTGAATTTGTGAGCAATGAAATCGGATATTTAGCTGAAGCAATTTCTAAGTGAAGTGTTGAAGGTGCAGCTTGGCTCCCCCTGACTGCTTATAGTAAAATGTGAGAAAGGAGAAATGACAAAAAAATGGAATTGATAAGCAAAAAGGAACTAAAACTTAAAGGTTTGGAAAATTCTGAGGCTATTGTAAAAAAAAAAAAAGAATGAGATAGCATGATAGAAAGAGAATACTAAGGGTATGGTCAAGTGACCACTTCATAGAGATTAGTCTAAGTGTGAACCACAAACCCAGTCAGCGATCTCAACAGAAGGCGGGTGCTGGTCTCCAATAGAAGAATGATCCCAAAGGCAATTCAGAAAGCATCGGAGTTTCCACAGCCACCACAGGCCCAGAGGCAAGGGTAGGGTAGGGGTGAGAGGTGGGGGGGACAGGAGGGGCTAAGTAATATCAAAGTTAAAAGACTGGTGCCTATGGGAGCTCGATGCACAGGAGCTGCCCAGTGCGGCCTCACATCACAGCTTCCACTCCCCGCAGTCCAATAGCCCTCCTTAGCCACCCCAGGCACAGCTCTGGAGGCCCTGGTGCATCACAGGCTACACTGGCTACCCCTAAAGAGGGTGATTTTGGAAGCCTCCATGTGAGCCTGGGGTGCATGGCTGACTCCACCCAGAACTCAAAGGACGAGGCTTTCCAGAAGAGCCTCTGGCTCAGGACCCCAACCCAGGAGACCCCTGAAGCCCAGGCAGAGAGCTGCTGCAGGCCCGTCCCACTGAGCCATGGGAGTGACGGTGCCTCCTCAATGGGCCTGAGGGTAGAGCAATCCTTCAGTCAAGGAGGATTATTTACAAGCCTTCAGATTTCATAGAGTTTGCATGCAATTTGGACTTACTTGGGATCTGTTAATTTTCTTCTTTCCTATTTCTCCCTTTTGAAATGGAAATGTCTATTCTGTGCCTATTCTACCATGTATCTTGGAAACATGTAATTTGTTTGGTTTCACAGGTTCACAGCTGGAGAAGAGTTTGCCTCAGGATGAGTTGTACTTGGAGTCTCATCCATATCTGATTTAGATGGTATTTAGATGAGACTTTGAACTATATACTTTTGAGTTGATGCTGCTCTGAGTTAAGACTTTTGGGGCTGTTGAGATGGAATGAATGTATTTTGCATACAAGATGGATATGAACTGGAGTGAGGGCAGTGGTGGAATGCTATTGATTGAATGTTTGTATCCCCCCAACATGTATATGTTGAAATCTTATCCCCCAGTATGATGTATTAGGAGGTAGATTCTTTGGAAGGTGATTGGGTCATGAGGATGGAAGCTTCATAAATGGGATTAGTGCTCTTACAAGAGAGGCCTCAGAGAGCTCCCTTGCCTCTCAGCCCTGTGAGGACACAGCAAGAAGATAGCTATCTACAAACCAAAAAGCAGGTTCTCACCAGATATGGAACCTGTGGTACCTTGATCTAAGACTTCCCAGCCCCAGAACTTTGAGAATTACCTTTCCATTGTTTATAAGCCACCTTGTTTATACTATTCTGTCATAGCACCCCAAATGGACTAAAACACAGGTGTTTTCTCCAATTAATTTCTTGTGGTCTAAGCTCTCATCTTGGTATCTGCTTCTCTGAGAATCCAAAATAATAAATGGGGGAAAAGAAGGGAAAATAATGCTCCTTATTCCTTTAGCTTATTTCATTCAAATTCAACATTCATTAACAACATATGTTTTGAGCACCTATACATACAAAGATCTATAGAATAACTGAAAGAATACTACAAAGAATTCCTTGGTTACAGTTGTTTTCCAAGGTTCTGTGGTTTTGTATTATATATTAATGACTTGGCCTTGGCTCAGTTCACTTTTTATATTGTAGAGGAATATTTGTTATTATATAACAAGAAACACTGTACAATTCTAAGAGAAAGATAACAAAGTTAAAGCTTTAAGGTTGTCCCAAATATTTTAAATGCATTTTTGTACAAAGAGAGAAGACCAAAAGAAAATAACAATAAGAAGAACGTTGATTTCCGAATGGCAGAATTTTAAGTTATTTTCTATGTTTATTCTCTTCATTATATTTTTCTAAATTATTCAAAATTTATGCAATAAGCATTTTGGTAATGAGCAAGATTTCTATTTTTTGAAGTTACCTATAGAAAGAACTAAACTCTTAGAGGCAGATAAGAAAAGATTATTTTCTAGTTTCAGAGACCTTGGCTAGACTCTTTTCGTGTGTTGCCATGGGAATGAAAATAAAAATAAGAATTGCTATAATTTTTTAAAAATCTAGAAAGACCCATATATAGTGTTGAATCTCCTAGATTATCTGATTCATCCCCCTGCAGTTGTATGTGAATGTTTTCATAAGTCTTGTTATTAAAACTGGGTTTGAGAACTTCCCCCTACAAATTGTGCTATGAACTATAAGAAACCACCCTCTTAAACACAAGAATAAATACACTCCCAATGCTCATTAACGCTGAAGGGATATTTAAATTAAACTCAATTCAATTGAATACTTAAACTCAATTCAAAGGAGAAAGTTTAGGGGCAGTGATAGCTGTACCCAACGTGTATTTCAGTTCCCTTTCCACCACACCCCTACTTTTTTTTTTCTTTTTGATCTTTTTCATAAGAATTCGTCCCTTCACCCTGGTTCCTTTTTTGCCCACAGCAAGAAAGGAAGATGTGGCACAAGCCTGTACCTAAAAGATAAAAAGTAAAGGACATTACACTTTTATCCTTGGGAGATTTCATTTTGCTTGCTTCATTATGTCCCCAGCAAGCTAGTCTTTCAACATTTGCGCCATTCGATTTCTCAACCAGAATCCAGTCAAGAATAAAATATAAATGTTTTATAACTCTTGCCAACACCCTGAACAACCATTCAAATAGAACTCCAGTTTAAAAGATCCACTAGATAGAGAAAAATGAAGGTTACCATTCAAGAACCTTGGAGCAAAAGAGCCATTAAAGTGTGAGAAATAATAGCATTATTAGAAATATGAAATCATTTTCCTCTATTTGAGAAGACTAATTTAATTGTGTAAAAGACTATATTCTGTTTGAAGTACAAATCTCTGGGCCAAAATCTCCAGCTTTAACCTCTTGCTAGACTTTGAGCCAAGATCAGCGGGTCCAGGTAGCTCTTGGTGAATGTGAGAGCCATTTGAAATTGTGATAGCGCTAGGGAGGGAAATACATTTGGAAAATATTGAGTCTACTCTGGAGGAACCAGACTAATTTTTTTCACATTGCTACAAATTTAACTATTGTTCTCACTCTCAAATTAGCATCATTTTTAAAAAGTAAATGTTTCAATTACACAAAACCAACAGGACTTGAAATGTAACCAATCTCATTTCATAATACATATTTACAACAACAGCAAAAATAAAGCAGATCATTATTATAAGATTCTACCTTAATCACTCACAAGTAATATAATACTGGACTGAGAATTATAGAAAGCCAAATTCTAATGTCAGATACACTCTCTACTAGTTGTGCTAACTAAAGCAAACAAATCGAACTTTCTTATCTTTTCATCTACAAAATGGGTTTAATAATACCTGCTCTATCAACTTAAAGAAATTATTTGAGATTTTAATAAGAAAATGGCATAAAAGTGCTTTGAACATCATGAAGCATTACTCAAAATAAAGATGATTATTACTTCCAGCTATAGTAAATTATTAATATATAGCAAATGGGAAAGGTGGCAATATGAATCCATATTCCCTTAGCAATGTCAAATAGATGGTAAGGGACTTAGGACAGAAAGAAATAGACAGAATCCTCTCTCTCTCTCTCACACACACACACACACACACACACACACACACACACCATCCCTAATCAATCAATATCAGCTATGAACATTGGATAATAAAAGAAAGAATAATACTTTAGATCAAACTAAAGATATTCTTTAACTCATTAAGGAAAAAATTCTTAGTATTTACTATTTCAGTATTTAGTATTTCAGTATTTACTATTTCAGAAAAAATTCTTAGTATTTACTATTTCAGTAGATAAAATATTTCTTTCTTCTTATATGCATACATGAGAAAAATAATAGAATTAGAATTCTACTTCATACCATTCACTAAAACAAAATCTACATGACAAAAAGAATGGATTTTTTTTTCCATTTAAACCAACCAGAAAAAAAAATAGATGACTAATCTCTTACATGAAAATGAAAACTTTCTGAGCACAAAAGCAAAGGTAAAAAATCATAAAAGAAATCATTGATAGAATTTAATGAAAATAAAACTTTATGTATATCTAAACAACAAAATCAAATCAACAATTACAAGGCAGATAACAAACTGGGGAAATACCTATAACTTATTAACAAAGGATTAGTATTCCTTTTTTTTTAAGATTAGTATTCCTTTTTTTTTAGGATTAGTATTCTTAACATACAAATAACTCAGAATCAATATAAAGTAGACATTACAATAAAAAAATTGATGACAGTTCACAAAAGAATATAGTCAATAAAACATGTCTTTATAATGTCCATTTTCAGGGTGCCTGGGTGGCTCAGTGGGTTAAAGCCTCTGCCTTCAGCTCAGGTCACGATCTCAGGGTCCTGGGATTGAGCCCTACATTGAGCTACCTACTCAGCAGGGAGCCTGCTTCTCCCTCTTCCTCTGCCTGCCACTCCTTCTGCTTGTGTTCTCCCTCTGTCAAATATATATATAGATTTCCCTCAAATGTATATGCATATACATTTGAGGGAAGTCTATATATATGTGTATATATTTGTATATATATGGATATGTATAAATATATACATTCAAATATATATGTATATATACATTCAAATATATATGTGTATATACACATTC
>CM052898.1:86634457-86684021 GCA_028534135.1 Potos flavus | reverse complement strand
AACTAGAAGTTATATACATATTTTAATAAGATGCTGCCCATGTACCTCTGAGCTCCCTAGAGTTTTTAGTGATATTAAAGCCAATTTTCACAATTCAAACATAAGTTTCAAATGATGTGTCTGACCAATCCAAGCAGGTTTTTTATAACAAATGTGAAAAATATTGGTCCAGAATTATTTCACATGTGTAAAAAATCCAGAAATAGCAAAATTAAAGCTACCAAGTCAACAAATAGTATTTAGTAAGAGTTTATATAAGATTAATTCCTGAGTTGCGAGTTTTCAAACTCAAAGACTGATATGAAACTCAAAGACATGAAGTTACAGGATGCCTTCATACAGTGAAAATGAAGAAGCTATTAACCCTTTACAATGATCTATTATTACAACTGGAGTTTTTAGAAGGCAGGGGACTGGTTAAAATTGATCATCTCATACTATTTTTAGAAAGATGACTTAAGTTCCTTTTATGATTGTCAGAGGACTTTACAAGTTAAGTTTACCTTATGTTCATGAAATAAGCTTGTTAGTTTTGCTTATGTTGCTTAAATGGTTTTGTTTGTGTGAGGGAATTCTCAAGTCTGGTCTCCATTTTGTATTTAATTTTAACACATAAAATAAACCTATATTATAGGAAAGAGATGGGAGAGAATGAATGACCCAAGGGACAATCAAGGAGAAATTCTAATGTTAAACAACAAAAATTCAATTGAGTAAATTTAGAGATCAAATTGACTTTATTCAACAATTCATGAATCAGGCAACATCCTATCTAGCAATATAAAGGAACTCTACCAAGCTGTGGAAAAGGAAAGTTTTTTAAAGTTGGAAAGGGTGCCAAAAAAGGAAATTATCAGCAAAGAACAGATTGTTTCAGACCTTTCAGTTCCTTTCTAAGGGGAATGGAAAGGGTCTATGGAATAGATTATCTCACTAGTACTGACCAGGTAATTCCATGTTGACTGATTTAAGGTTATATGCCTTCGGGTTTGAAACTGCAGTTAGATTAGGTATTAAGTCTTGGTTTATTGACACGGGGTTTAGCACAAGTGATACTATTTTGGGCCTACCGTCTCTCCTTTTAACACTAGAAAAGAAATGATCTCTTAGGTTTCTTACAAGTACCAAACCCTAAGTCAGAAGGCCAGCCCCTTGCACGTCTATGAATGCCTTGGGAGGAGTTGCAGAGATATGGAGTGAATGAGCAAGCCTCACATCTCTAAAATATTTTTTTTTAAAGATTTTATTTATTTATTTGACAGAGAGAGAGATCACAAGTAGGCAGAGAGGCAGGCAGAGAGGAGGAAGCAGGCTCCCCACTGAGCAGAGAACCCAATGTGTGGCTCCATTCCAGGACCCTGAGATCATGACCTGAGCCAAAGGCAGAGGCTTCAGCCCACTGAGCCACCCAGTCGCCCCAAGCCTCACATCTCAAGTCAGGACACCTGCATTTCTATTTCTTTAGCTAATTCAGCTACCAAAACTGCTAACTGGTTGAAAAATGAGAAACTCCCAACCAAGAGTTAAAGTTCTATATCTCTCTTTCTAATGTGGTATAAATTAAGCTAGTAAACAACTGCAGAAAGAAAAGGACAATAATAGATCTAAGTTCCTGGCTTCAAAACTCAATGTTCAAATCCATTGCCTATCAAAATGACACTTTGGGAGGAGGCTTAGACAGTTAGATAATAGCTTCTTGCTAAAAAAACAAAAGAGCAATAGAGTACGTTTTGAATGAATCATTGAGTTTCAGGCCTGGAGCAAGTCATTCTGCTTTTCAAAAAAAAAAAAAGAAAAAGAAAGAAAGAAAGAAAAAAGTCAGTTTTCCACAATGTTAACATGCTTTCAAAATCAGAATTGGAAGTTTGTAATAAAAGACAATACCTAGAGTCAAGAATCTCATAATAGTTTTGAGGGTTGCGGAAAGGGAGGTGGGAGGGGGGAAGGGGTAACAGGTGATGGGTATTGAGGGCACATGATATGATGAGCACTGGGTGTTATACGCAACTAATGAATCATTGAACATTATATCAAAAAAATAAATAAAAGAATACCTACTTGCAAAAAAAAAACTGTATAGTAAAACAATTATAGAAAATAGACAAAAATTTTCATTACACCACCCCCATAATACACACACACACACATATACACACACCTGTCAAAGACAGATGCCTGCCTCTTCATTCCTGGATTGAAGAAACACTGAAACCTGGTGGCAAAAGTTACTGCCAGCATACAAAGACAAATTTTGAGATAAGAAAACCCAATATTTTGTTTCCAAGATTAAGAAGGATTTACAAACACCATAATTTCTGAGCACCTTCATATGTACTCTTCTCTTCCACCCAACCATATGCCCTCAAAAGTTCTCTAGCACTAGTTATTAAGATAGAAATCCCTTGGTTTTATTTCAATCCACCTTAAACTACAGTTATCCTTTATTATCTACTTTACTTGCTTCCAAAGAAATCCTGCATTGAAGCAAAGAACTTAAAAAATTTTTTCAGTTATAAGTTCATCTGTTTTGTAATAATTTCAATCATAAAGGCTAACAAGGACAATCACTTTTTTAATGGAAAGCATACATTAACACAACTAAGTTTGTATTGTGTTAGAATATCTTGTTTGGTAATCTTACGCCTTTCTTATTAAAAACCTATCATTTTTTAGTTGTACTTAACTTTCTATCTCAATTCTTAAGAGAAACTAAATAACCACCTTTCATTTTTTTTTAAAGATTTTATTTATTTATTTGACAGAGAGAGAGAGATCACAAGTAGGCAGAGAGGCAGGCAGAGAGAGAGGGGGAAGCAGGCTCCCCGTCAAGCAGAGAGCCCGATGCAGGGCTCGATGCCAGGACCCTGAGATCATGACCTGGGCCGAAGGCAGAGGCTTTAACCCACTGAGCCACCCAGGCATCCCCACCTTTCATTTTGACAGAATTCCAACATTTAGATTTTCCAAAGTTTTCATCAAAGTGGAGTGTCAGTAGAAGCTTTGTTAAGATAATTTATTCAGCATTTCCTCTTCCTTTCATTACTATGGGCTCAGTTTCTAATAGGTCTCTAAAATATATCTGCAAAGTATGATAATCCTCTCAACTGATAGAATTGCTTATTTTCTAAGTAATGATTAATTTGACCATAGTAATATAAGAACTTACCTGTGATTTTTAAAAGATTTAGCCAACTTATTAAATCTAAAAGAATTTTTTCTGATTATTTAAGAGCTGATCAATATCTAAAACCTGAGTTTGATATCAAAGCAAAATATGTAATTTATTAGTTACTTTTACTTACTCCCTAAATTTAAGGACAGGTGCATACACAGACTAACTAGACCAGGATTTCCAAATGCAAATGCCAGTCAGGGTCAAGAAGGTCAAGAATATGAGATAAGTAGAACTGCCCTTCTCAGTAAGAAGACAGGACCACTCAAAGGAGGCAGCTGCCTCTCAGTATCAGCCAACTTTTGCCAGGAGGGAACATGGACCAGGTGAAACTAAACTTTGGATTCATCAAGAAAAGCTAGGAATTCAAATTTATATACATTAGCTACTAATGATTACTAAAAACACCAGAACTCTGAAGGTTAACCAAACAAACAAAAAATGTTTGTGTCCCATGTCCAGCCACCATTTTGCTTCTTCTGGTATAGAAATCCATACAGAAGTAACTTGCTGAAAGTTTTTCTCAAACTATGCCTGAAATTCCCACTGCACTTCCTCCTTTAGACTATAATGATATAGGGGCGCCTGGGTGGCTCAATCGGTTAAGCGTGTATCAGATCATGGTCTCGAGGGCCTGGGATCAAGCCCCACATCAGGCTTCTTGCTGAGTGAGGAGGCTGCTTCTCCCTCTCCCCCTCCCCCCTGCTCATGCGCGTGATCTCTCTCTCATAAATAAATAGAATCTTTTTTTAAAAAATAAAATCTTTTTAAAAAAAGATATAAATGATAGTTAAATGTAATTATGCTATCTGAAAGGAGAGACATCAATAATAGCAGTTATCATACTATCTTAGCCCAGAACAGCTAGGCTTTGATGATGGAAATGAGGAAAAGAGCTTGGTTAAGAAAGCTGCAGTGGATTGTAGCATAAGAAAATCTAGATGTACATGAAGCAAGGGTCAGGGATTTTTTTAGGAAAATGGGGCACCTGAGCTTAGGAGGCTTTGAGAATATAGGGGCTCTGCACAAGTCTCAAGTAATAGGGATGAGGCTATAAGGCTTCATTGATTTCTAAAAGTCTCCATTGGCCAGCTCTGCTCTCAAACAACTATTTCTATTGGCAACTTAGAGTAGTAATCCCCAAATCAATTAATCAACTGACTAAGTACAGTATAGGGGGAGAGTTGCTCATTTTTATTTTCATAGATGTTGAAACATTATGCAAACCATTCAAACATTTAAGAATCATCTTATTAAACCACCACCAAGTCTTGGCAACCAAGACACAACAAGGAATCAAAGCAAAAGAGGAATTTTAATAGGACAGCAGCTGGTGTTTTTTGCAAGAAGCCAATTTGTTTATAGGTATTGGGTAGCAAACTAGAAAGTTCTTGTAGGGCTCAAAAAAGGGCCAAATACTGACATAAATCTAAATTACATATCCCAAGTACCATGAGGCCAACTCCCCCAGCCCTCACTTCAATTATTTCTATTTTGCTTTCACTCTTTTGTTTCTTCTGATAAAGCACAAAATTCTCTGTTCCTTCATTATGGCACTTACCATAAGCTGGCTTGTACTATTGTTGTCTTCAGCTGAACAACTGGAGGGCGGGAAAAGGTTATGTAATTATCACCAACGTACCTACCAGGCTCCCTGATAGTAAACACTGGTTCCATAAACTCTAACATAAATCAGATTGATGGTGGCATTTCCCTAATGCTTACTGGTAGCTCCTTCTTCTCCGGCAACTCTCTGCTAAACATCTGCTCTAGCTTCTTATCTGGCTCTGCTGCCAGCCTTATCAAGAATGGTCTCACTTTTCCCATCAGAATCTGCCATGAAGAAACTGTTTACAAAGTATGCTTTTCATAGTACTCTTCAGCTGGCTCTAATGTTGTGCCTTGGTATTGAAAATGGTCTTTTAAAAACTAGCTTTTCCTTCACATTTTAGAAGTTATTCCTGACACAAAATTTTCCCAATCTCCTATAAAACCTAAAAACTATTAAAACTGTCCAGTAGAGTCAATAATCTTCCTAAGGTTTTATGATGATAAAGACTTGAGCTCTGTCACATTTCATCTCTAAATTTTCTAGCTTTGCAAATTCCTACCTCTTCATAACCATTATTTCACTCTCTCTTAGGACATGAGTTGGTCCCTAACAGGTATTGACTCTTCTTTCTGGCAGTTCAAAGACACCTTCATCCATAGCAATAGACAAGTTTTAATTTCTTTTTCTCTGCTAAAACAGCTGCTAAGAGAAATAACATTGCTGGAAAGTGAATCCGATTCTTCATTTGGCCGGTGAATCCATGTGCTTGAGAGGGTGTGCTGAAAGCCTATCGGTGACCTCGGGAGAACACAGAAGCCCATTTTGCTTGAAAAGACCCTTGACAAAAGAAGCACACAAGACCAGTGCTTCTTAAGCTTTGGTGTACATCTGACTTACTTGGGATCTGGGTAAATTCCCATTCTGACTCAGCAGATCTGGGTCTTACATTTCTCACATGCACCTGGGGGCTTCTGTTACTCTTGGTCCCCACACATCACATGTGGAGCACCAAGAGTCCAGACAGGGCGCTTTGAACTCTTCCCCTGAAACCTTTTCCATTTTCCCTTTGTCCAAAGCACCCACCCCACAATGCAGTGACCTACTCAAGCTTCCTGCCATGAACTGCCTCACTTCAGTCCCTTATCACTCTTCATCAAACTCTGCATGGGTCCTGTAGGGGCCTGCCCTTAGTAGGCTGCAACATTGCAAGAGAAAGCTAGTCAACTGACTGACATGAAATATTAACAGCTGTTTTTTGACTTAATGCTTTATTTTATAATTCTCTAATGGATCCAGGGGCAGTGAGAGAAAGATTCTAGAGCTAGGATAAGGGCTTTTTCTGGGCTCCTTATATAGCAACCCATTGAAGCTACCTAAATTCACCTGTGTCAGCTAATTCACTTTCGCTCTTCTATTACACTGGAAATTTCCATTATTTGGCACCTCTCAAGTTCACCTGCCTGGAACAACTATGATTCTCCTTATTTTCTCCTAACCCCTAGGTTGAGATGCCATGACAGCTTACTCAGGAACTGAGACTGTTAGAAAGGTTGAAGAGCTTCTGAAATCCTATCAGACTTGGCAATATTACAGGGATAAATCAGACACAGAAGAATGTTCAACTTTTGGCTAAAATGAGAATGTCTTTATCTAAATTCCATTAAACCTGGCACCTCTCAGAGAGTTCTCTGACAGGAACAAAACTCAAACACAGTGTCTGCAAGCCTGCCAAGTTCCCCTTATCTGAATAACCTTCGATTTAAGGCCGGTCTATATCATTGACTTTAGAAAATTACCTGCCATTCCATTTTTGCTTCTTGTGTAATTTAGGTTTTGTTATTGTCAAGTTCAAGTATCATTTACAGCATAACATTAAAATTCCTTTACAGTCATTATTTTAACCTCCATAAACATACATGTCCATGAATGAGAAGGAGAAGAGATTTTAAAATTGAAAAATTTAAAGACTGCGTGATTAACTATTCCTGTACCAACACAGAAGAAACCCCAATTGTGGATATATTTGCTCCTGAGAAATGTTCTGAAGCAGAGTTGAAGGTTGGGTCCTCCATGAACTGGATGAAAGTGTCCTATTTCATAGGTTAACCATCGATAGAAACAAAGGACACATCAAGTCAATAGTAAGTGAACCGTATCACTAGGCAATGAAAAATAAGAGGATTACCAGAATGGGAATCAGAGAAAGCAGGACATTTGTCTCAGGTTTCTTCCTTAATCCATTAGCATGATTCTGATTGCAGCCCCCATATTAAATAAAGATTATCTTAATTATCCTAATGATTTTTTAAACAATTACTTAGAAAAGCATTGCCTCACTTTCCCAATGAGGCAAACAAAAATAGGATCTGATTTTACAACATGGACAGGATGAACTCAGCCATATCCGATGGCATGGTCAGCAGAGCACTGACAGGCACAGGCTGAGCCTCCTCTCCTGAACTCCTAAAGGCAATGACGAGCTTCCTGCATTTCCAATTTCGGAACTCCCCAATTCCTTCTCCGTGAACACAGAAAAGTCGAGACCAAAAATGTCAGTCTAAAGTGGCATACAGTGGGCAGGGGAGAGCAATAGGAGGCTCCCCCTGTAGGTCTGAATTTGTCTGAAGCTGACTGGCCTTAGAAGCTGCCGTGCTCAATCTCACAAAATCCCAGTCACCTGTGTTACTGAATTATCAAGAAAACTCCCAGCTGACTTTAAGGCTCTGGCTTGGAAGGAATAAGCAAGAAATCATTAGTTATGGAGCACACACAGCAAGCATGTGCTGGGAAGTTATATAAATCCAACTAACTCTCCAAATCACGGATTTAGAGCTAGTATCCTGGGATGACCTCTTAGCTTCCCACTAGCAGCCTCTGTGGGTATGAAAAAAAGAAAGTGAAGCTAACACGAGTTAGAAATTCATTGTGATGATTCCTCAGTGACCCTGGAGGATAGAGAGAGGGCTCTGTGGTGGAGAGCCCTGGAAGCCCGCAGCTGTGGGAACTGCCTAGCAGCTGGGAAACATAATCCCAGAGTCAGGAGTAGCTCTAACAAGCATGAGCTCCTTGCAGGTGCCCTATGTCATCTTTAATAAATGCATGTTAGGTGTCTATCATGTTCAGGGTTCGTCAGACAGAAATGAGTATAGCGAGGTCCCTTCCCTGTTATCTTCTTGTTTACTGTATCCGTAAACACCACTCAACCCCTTGGACCCCCAGGAAACCCTCAGTGAGCATCTGCTGAAAAGGCACATAGCCCAGAAGTGAGAATGGGAACATTTCAGTAGATTAAAGGACAAGAGCCAACAGATCCACTTATAAATTAAAAAAAAAAAAAATTGGAAGAAAGAATTGTAGACAGAAGTTGGCTTAGTGAGTTTGGGAATTAACCAAGTTACCATCAATATTATCTGGATTTCAAAGACCTGGCATTTTCAGAAATTGCCTTCTCTTAATTACAGAATGCCTAAAGTTTTCCTTTCTGAAAATCACCAATTTATGGAATAAAAGATGTTCTACAGGCAATGTATGAAAAAGTATTTCTCCTCTATTCTTGAACTAACATGAAATCTGGTCTCTTCTGTTTGAAAACACACTTACCAAAATGTGGCTTTACAAATATCACTAGAACTTTATTACTTTATATCACTTCATCAGGAAGTAGGCCTAGAGTAAAATGACAAATATTCTTTACTCCTCACTCAGCAAAGACCATTATATGCCTAAGGCAAGCAATTATTTGCCAGACTGAACTATTAAAATATTTTATGACTCAACCAATTGTCAACAGTATAATGCAAATATTTTAGAAAGCTTGATTACATAAGACTATCTCATGAATGAGAAGTTCGAAGTATATTTATTTAATAAATATAATAAATATGTATGTTGATCAATAAAATATTAGAGGTGGATTAGGTTTTTTAAAGCATATCCATTGCAAAACAGAAAAATAGCTATTGCTGTTGTAGGGTATTTTGCTGTCCAATGTCCTCTATGTTAGTAAAGTAGAACATCACCCGAGTATACGGAAAGCCATACCCTAGAGTAAGTAAAACCAAGGATCGACAAACGTTTTCTGTTAGAAGCCAGATAGTAAATATTTTAGACTTCACAGGCCACATAGTCTCTGTTGCAACTACCCACCTGTGCAGCTGCAACACAAAAACAGCCACACACAATATATAGAAGAATGAATATGGCTGTGAACCAATAAAACTTTATTAACTAAATAAGTGACAGGCCAGATTTGAACCATAGACCATAGTTTGCTAACTCCTGAGTAAAGTCAAGCCCTAATATAAAAGTCAGATCTAACAATGTTGTCAAGATTTGCCTAATAATTTTAGCATTTGAAATTTATTCCAGCTGCATTTTCTATATATACTAAACTCATATTTTCACTAATAGGTAGGGAATAAAAAAATATGATTAAGCATAGAATCAGGTTCAGTTTTTTCCATTAAGTATCCATTAAACAAGCATACATCCCCTAATACTATGCTATTAGATTATATAGACAATTGCATGAAAAGCAAATAATTTTCTGCCGAAACATCATAATCATGACACATTTCAGGATCTTAAAGTAGTGCTGAAATGTAAGCATAAACAACTTTCGTTATATAGTGTTGTTAAAATATAATTTCAAAAAGGCAAATCATGGCTTTCAAGCAAATATAGAATGAACACATGTTAAAAGATTTTATTTAACTCATTATTTAATGAGAAAAATGGTAAGATGCCAAAACTCCCCCAAAGAGCATTGAAAAGGTGTATGTAGGCAATTTAACATGAAAATGTTAGGATAAGATTACTGGGTTAGAATTAAAACTGGTTAATTACCAACAACAGAGGTTATCTGTTCCACTAGACAGAAATTATTTGCGTATCTACTTGACAAAAATCTACAAGTTAAACTCTGTCCTCCAGAGTTGTAAATGGCTCAGTCAGTAGAAGACCAGCACTGCATGGGAGAAAACACCCAATAATCTCCTTTACTTGAAGTTTCATATAATTTTCCTGACAATATTGGGGATTAGCCTATATCTTCTCTGCATCTATGAAACATCTTGAAATGTATTAAATACATTATAAATCTTATCTTATGGTCTTATATTTTTTCCCCATTAAGAAAATAGAATTAGGAAATAGGTGACCTTCTGTGCTTCATAGCACTATGAAGACTCAAAAAATTAATGACAACAAACAGCCTTCTCCCAAGTTGCTCTGCACACTCATGTCCTTGGGCTTTACTGTTCCGAGAGTCTATTTACACAGCCAACAGTGGACAGCTGAATGGATGATGGTATATTAGCACCATGGAAGAACTGCAGCTGTTGCCATCACGTTGTAGAAACATTTATTGGCATGAAAATATGTCCACGATATATTCACAGGTAAAAAAAAAAGTAAGCTACTAAATAGTGCATATAGGCATTTCTTTCTGTGTATACATTTTCTCGGTTTTCTGCATTACTTTTAGCTTAGAAGTTTATAGTTTTAAAAGTTTAAGGTTCTCTCCCCATTCCTTAAACGTAGGTTGTGCTTAATAACTTCCTTGCAAAAAGTCCAATATGGAAAGAGGAGGGGAAGGTAACTTTGCAGTGGAGAAACTTGACAAACACAACCTGAGCCAGGTGATCGAGGTCAGTATCAACAGTGATAACCCATGCTAGTGCTATGTACCCTTGTCATGATGTGATGAAATGGCACTTTATCTCTGTGGTCTTCCTCCCTAAAACCCACAGCCCCTGTCTAATCATGAGAAAAATTGCAGACTAACCCGGATTGAGGGATGTTCTACAAAATACCTGAATTATACTACTCAAAACTGTCATAGTATCAAAAACAATAAAAGTCTGAGAAGCTGTCACATTCAAGAGGAGCCTAAAGGAGACATGATGACTAAATGTAATGTAGTCTTTTGGAACAGACAAAAGGACATGAGGTTAAAAGCTAAGGAAATCTGAATAAAGTATGGGCTTTAATTAATAATAATGTATCAAAATTGGTTCATTAATCATAACAAATGTACCATACTAGGTAAGATGTTAATAATAGGGGAAATTAGGCGGGGGTATATTGGAACTCTCTGTACTATCTTCACATTTTTTTTCCCCATAAACCTAAAACTATTTTGGGGCACCTGGCTGGCTCAGTTGGAGGGGCATGCAACTATTGATCTTGTGAATGTGCGTTCAAGTCCCACGTGAGGTATAGAGATTACTTCAATAAATAAAAAAAATTTTTTTAATTTAAAATTGTCTTAAAGTTTAAAAGTTTATTAATTTTTTTAGATTTAAGAATCTCCATTTTTTGCATAATTTTTCGCTTAAATTTCTTTAAAATTTTTCATTTATGCTTCATCTCCATAAAGTATTTTAAGCAAGGGAGGGATATTCTGTGAATTTCTGCTTCTGTATTTTCAAGCTGCCTTCTCAAGTCTCAAAGTCTCTTTTCTCAGAAAAAGAATACTTCTATATGTGTCATGCCACAATTTTTTTAACTTTGACTTAATCATTCCATTTAAGAGAATTTTCCACACAAATACGAAAAATTGTTACTTTGATATAATGAGATTTAGAATTCTTCATAGGGCTCACATGGTTGATTTCCTATCACATAAACTATCTTCTGTAATAATATTTTACTCTTTTAATATCATCCTGATACATAAGTTAAGTCAATGTAACTTTATTGGTAAGGTGAAAAATGATGAAAATATTAAGTGCAGGTTTTGCTTTATAAACATTCTAGTACAGTCTAATGTAACAGAGGAATCATAAAGTAAAAGATCGGTGGTGCCTGGGTCACTCATTTGGTTAAGTGTTTGCCTTCGACTCAGGTCATGATCTCAGGGTCCTGGGATGGAGCCCCACATCGGGCTCTCTGCTCAGTGGGGAGCCTGATTCTCCCTCTCCCTCTGCTTGCACTCTCTCTATATCTACCAAATAAATAAATAAAACCTTTAAAAAAAAAAAAAAGCAAGAGGTCAGAGTTGATTTGTGTCTTAAGCTTCACTCCATACTTACTGAGAAGTCAAATTATCTGTGTGCTAATTTGTTCTAAGCATAAACAGTATGATGTATGTGTAGCTTAATTTTAATCTATATCCCCACAGTGGCTTATCAGTGGTTGGAAGACCCCCCATTCAGAAATCTACATGCCAGAGGAGTCCATTTCAAATGCCATTGTCAAAATCTGTATCAGAATATCTGTTAATTAAGATTGAGTATGTCTAGAAAATAATTTTCATGGATGAAATAAAAGATGTTCAATGGTATTTTACCTGATCGTGCAGATCACACCACCTTTGAATGAAGTAGGTATAAAAAGCCAGGAAGCCCAACACTCTAAGCCATTTGCTCCATTGGGTTCTGTGTCCTCCCCACTTCCCAGATGACCCTGTGGCTTGACCACACGGAGCACTGGTTGGTCCACTAGACTGGAGGATCATTTGTGTCCACGTGAGAGTGAACCGTTAAAGTAGTAAAAGCTAACATTTGTCAGTCAACTATTGTGCCCCCAGCACTGACTGTTCTGAGCCTCATACATCTAGAAACTTGTTCAGTCTCTCTAAACCCTCTAAGATATACAAAGCTATATATCACGAAAAAAGAAACAAAGGCACAGAGAGATTATGTAACTTGCTGAAGGTCTCACTGCCAGTAAGTGATGTGAATGAGAGAAGCTTTCCTAACCCACAGAACTTTATTATGTCCTGTATTCTAAAAGTTAGAAACTCCAAGAATAAAAACATCCTTAAAATGTTGATTGCCTTGATTATATTAGGTGATATGGCCCTTCCAAGGTCACACTCTACTCTGTTCTTCCTAAGCAACATTTGAATTTCTTTTCTTTCAAATGTTTGTTTATTGTGATGCCCCTTCTTTTAAAAAATGTTTATCTCAATCTCTTTTTCAAATGTGTATTTGACCTTTTTTACTGGGTCTCCTAAATTTGCAAAAGGAATACTTTAATTGCTTTTAAAGTGCTGTGTTTAAAACAATTGCATGATAATCTATGGACTCTGGTCAAAATGACTGACCCATCATTTTATCCTCTAAAGTGTCAAATACCATTCTTGGTGTTTCCACACCACACTTTGGTGTAGTCTTGGGCTGACCCGGCAGAACAGATCTTGACAATGAAGAGGTAGGTACAGGAAAAATCTCATGAAAAAAATACCAATTCCAAACCCTTCCTTGAGCAATTTTCATTTCAAAAGGCTTTTATCATTTCAAGTAGGAATCATACTGAGCCTGTCTTCCGTGTTTGCTTGTTCCGTCTATCCTCTGTTATCCCTTCCCACCACTTACCATATTTTCTGTAAAGATTTCATAAATCAATTTTTCTAGGTAGCCTATTTTCATGTGTAGGCAAGACCCACTTTTTAAAAAAGATATTATTTATTTACTTATTTTTTTATTTGAAAGAGAGAGAGAGAGAACGAGCAGGGGGATAGGTAGGGGTACGGGCAGAGGGAGAGGGAAAGCGAATCCCAAGCAGACTTCTGCCCAATGAGGGGCTCGATCTCACAACCCTGAGATCATGACCTGAGCCAAAATCAAGAGTCAGACGTTTAATGGACTGAGCCATGCAATCCCCCCAACAAGACCCACTTTTTATGGGCGTCCACTGTCCGACAATCAGAAAAATGAAGCCCCACCCTTGCTCAGTTATTTACAACCAAATGGACTCCATTCTGCATAATTTGGTGTACCAAAGGTGACCCAAAGTATTCCCTTGATGACGTCTAAGACCATCATGATATGAATCACCTAAGAGAAAATAGAATTTTTTTCTCTAATAGAAAAATTTCATCCTGGCCAGATAAAGTCTGGTATCTATAGGAAGAAGAAGCATACAAAAGCATACAAAAAGAAAATTTTAATTGACTCCTCAGATGTCCAGGAGAGTCTGGAAACCTCACTGAGTACAGAGAGAGAAATGCAGAGAGACAGAGAGACAGAATGAGACACAGAGAGACAGAGACAGAAGTTGGGGACAAACCTTGTAAAAGTATCTTTTAAAGGCCCCAGGAGCAAAAGTTCCAGTCTCCATTCCTTAAATGGGTAGAGGCCCAGGTGCCCCCACCAGACTATATTAGGGAACAACGAACTGTGAAACACCTGGTATTGAGGAAAGAGTATCTAATAAGCTCAATAACCTTTCTACCTCATTCCTAGACTTAATGAGCCACCCATGCAGTGAGCCCCTACCAGCTTCCAGATTTCCTTCTTCAGAGATGCCAGAAAAGTTTCTATACACTTACTTCGACGTAAGATTAACTACTCAAAACATTATTATTGAGGTTCCTAAGCCCTGAGGAGGTCACACCTTAGAAATAATGGCGCGTGGTGGCCACTCTGCTTCACAATGAATGGAACAGAGACTGATCCCCAGAAAAAGCCTATTTTTCAGACACTAATTCCTTTGCTGTCCTTTCCTTAACTTTTCAATAATAGGAAGTAGATCAAAATAACCATTCTCCCCAAGTTAGCCTGAATTACAAAGAACTGTGAAATAGAAAAATTATTAGTCTAGCAGGAAGCAATGAGTAGATGTTGAGATCCAAACTGCTTTAATTGTAAGAAACTCCACTTTAGGTTGTAATGTAATAGCTCTTTTATAGATACAAGAATGTGTTGTCCCTAAAAGTAAGTAAGTAAATAAATAAATAAGTAAATAAATAAATACCTGCTTGGATAGTTACACATATAAACTTATTGAATTACAAATGATGTTAAAGAATTTTTTTTTAAGAATCCTAAGAAATGTCTTTTGGGGAAGGAGTGCTGAAATACGTTTACCATGCAAAATTTTATTTTTAAATGTATATGCTTATAAAGTATAAAATGTGTTGATCTATATTAGAATATTTTGATTAAATATAACAGTTGATTTTTTAACCAGAAAGACAGGATGCCACATAAAGTGGTGCATGAAAATTTAAAAAAAAATTATCTTAAGCTCAGAAAGAAAAAGTTATCTTTGGTCTGGTAAAGACCAGCAACAAGCCAGTAATTGATAATAGGCTTGTGCCTGAGGCTAGCCTCTGAAAGTAAATAAAAAGAGAGGGAGGAGGGGGGAAAAGATGTTAGTTTACGATCTGCAAATAGCAAGGACTTCAGCTCTAGAAAACTAGAGAAGGGAATGACCTAATTACCTCCCTCTTCTTTAATAAAATATTCATATTTTATCTCACTTTTATTTCTCAAACATCCATTGCAAATTTGAGGGTGTTTTTGTTGTTGCTGTTGCTGCTGCTGCTCTTTTAAGCACCCTCGTTAGGAAAAACTTATCCAATATATGAAAATAAGGCAAAAGGATGGCTGTGTCCTTTCATTGTCATACAGGAACATTGACTAACAAGTCAACTGCTTGGGGGATTATACTTTTGTTTGACTTACTATTTATCATTGATTAAAGTTCAGACTCTGCAAAGTTAGGTATTAACTTGTAGCAAACTGATAAGCTGCAAATTATTTTGATCTGGCAGAGATGTAAATAATTTCTACCCTGTAGAAAATACAACCCCAAAAGATTAAACCTTTATTGTCCCGTTTGGCACCTATTTAATACTCTTATTTCAGCATTCTTTTTTGAAACCTCTTCTGATCCAACTTCGCCATCCTGCTGGTTGCCTCTTTAATGAGTTAAACATAGCTTTGACTCACTTTATATTTGCACGAGAATTATATTTTTAATGATTTATTATATTTTGACATTTTAAATCTAAAATTCTAATTTTAGAAAATATTGTATAATAAAAATGAAATTATATTGGTTTACATAAGTTTTAAGAAATACAATTTTATATTGTACTCTATAATTACAGGTGCAATTACTATAAGATATGAAATTGGAAATCTTGGGCATGGCATATTTGTTTCCGTTTAAGAATTTGAATTTCTGCACTATAACTAAAGAGCTAACATGATATTTCTTTCATTTGAAATGAACTGCAACTTAAATGTGTTGTAGTTGCAAACCTACATGTTCCTTACGAATACCATTCTAAAGAGACCCAGATGATCTGAAAATTATATGAATCCATAGAAAAATTTCCACTTGAATTTGAGCATAAAATCTTCCACATTTTCCAATTATTTTTTAAATCGATTGTATTTTATTTTGATATCTCTTGATGTTTTTCTAACCTTGTTAGTTGGATTTTAGAAGTCTGCATTCAAAAGTCCTAAAAGAATATCGATTAGTATTTATCTAAAGGCTTCTGAAAAATAGCTGTGTTTATTCGACCTGTTATTAAACTAAGGACACCAATAATCTATATGAAATGTTCTTGACCCATTATTTTGACCGGCTGTGACCTATACATAGAAGCCTATATATCCATGTTTTGTCTTTGATAATCACCAAGAGTTGTAACATAGGAGTTATTGCTATTCCTGAAGCAAAATTAAAGACTTCGCTGGATGGGGTGCCTGGCTGGCTCAGTCGGTTGAGGGTTGAACATCCAGCTCTTGGTTTTGGCTCAGGTAGTGATCTCAGGTGGTGTGATAGAGCTCCCTGGCTGGCTCCAAGCACCGTGGACAGTCTGATTGAGATACCCACCCCCTCATGATCAAGTGCACTCTTTCTCTCTCTCTCTCTCTCTCAAATAAAAAAAATACAGTCCTTAAAAAAAAATACTTTGATGGCACTAGGTTAATATGACCCTAATTGGGAGATTCGGATTCATATACTTTAAACTTGGTATAACAACGTAAGTCATGAGATGTTGGGCTTTTAAGGGGATGCTATAGATTATAAAATAAAAAAGACTTTGTAGCTCAGAAAAAGCAGCAAAATAAATTTAAAACCTTGAAAGATCAAGAGATGATTTAGCAGACTTTAAAATACATATAACAAAACATATAAACTATATAGACTCTGATATTCTAGAAATTCAGTAATACTTATATATATAGTTTCATTATATGTTTTTTATTAGGGATGATGATGTTATAGATGATGTACAGAATTTCAAAGATTGAGCTATTTGCATTTTATCTTATCTCAAGTAGACTAGACTCTTCTTTCTCCGAGTTGACAATAGCCACCAAGAAAAAACTAGCTGCTAAAAGCTTCCACTGTTTTAAGAATTTGGATTATCAGCTGATAATATGCCAAAGCCCTCAAAATGAAAGCTAATGGGAACAATTGAACCAAACTATCAATCACTTGGTAATTATATAGCCACACAAAGACTATATAATTTCTCGTACAAAGCAATTTTCCGCAAATCCTTAGAGTAAATGTACTTTAAAATTAAAAGGAAATACAAAGAAATGTTCAGACTTTATTGTAGTCACTTTATTGTTTGTATTAATGTTGTGTTTTTATGTTGGACCTATGATATTGTTAGTAAATAACTAATTATGTTGATTGTGCTAGGAATCTTGAATTCTATAAGATATACATAAAAGTATACTATATCCTGTATAGTATAAAAGAAAGGAAGTAATATTTTAAAATCAAGAATTAAGAACACCCTACTGATAGAATGGGACTGGAAATTTCCCATAGGAAATATGCCCATGAGGCAAAGTTATCTCATGTCTTTATAAAATTTAAAAAACAATACAAAATGAACCCCTCCTCAAAAAAACCACTCTATTTCCTAGCTCTGCTTTGTCACTTCTAAAATGTCACTTCTAAAACCCAGCACCAGGTTCAATGGTTTCCAATAGTATTTTCCCCAGGCTTCTTAGAAAAGTGGCTGATGCCACATGTGGAGCAGGAAAGTACAAGGCAAATGAAGATCATTCTGCTTGCCAATGAGCAAGACAGCTTTCAAAGTTTACGGAGTCATGTCAAAATTATACCAGAGCCAATTAAAATGGGGGTCCCATCGGCCAAAGTTATGATAATCTGGCATCGAAAGGAGAAAAGTGGCTCAAGTTGACTGTCATACTTTAAATCTGAAAAGCCATAAATCCATAATGATACATGGAAAAGGCTAATAAAAAATAATTTGAGAGAGAAGAACAACAACAAAAAAGGTGTTTCTATTCAGTTTTATATTCAATTGAGTAGATCTTACTGAATCATTTCTTATATCCATGAAGAATATAGGAACAAATAAATACATCAGTGAAAATCGGTTTTCTGATTCATGGAAAATATCAGTAGAAAGACTCCATAAGGCATGACCTGGAGTCAGACAAAGCCATGTAAAATATATGCATTCAACTAAAAGACTATGAAGGATTTTTAAGAATTGTATGATTTGAGGATGCATGGGTAGCTCAGTCGGTTAAGCATCTGCCTTCGGCTCAGGTCATGATCCCAGGGTTCTGGGATCATGTCCCCCTGCATCAGGCCCCCTGCTCAATAGGGAGTCTGCTTCTCCCTCTGCCTGGTGCTCCCCTGCTTGTGGTCTCTCTCTCTCTAAAAAATAAATAAATAAAATCTTAAAAAAAAAATTGTATGATTTGAAGAATATAAAGGAATGCAAGATTCCATCAGATCCCAAGACTTTGTATTTCCCAGGATACCAGAGAGAGAAGGAGATGACTTGGGAGGTTACTGAAGAATTCTATGGTTAAGTGGAAGAATTAGGCAATAGGAATAACCAGAACCCAGGGGAGTAGGCCATAAGATCACAACTCTTTTGAAGTTATTAGAATAATTGAAATAACAATCATAAAATGGGGCTCAGTATATCCCTGAAAAGATCATATGGTTGATGTTCCACACATATACTTGTGACAGTTAGTTTTATGTGTCAACTTGACTGAGCCACAGAGTACCTAGATATCTGGTTAAACATTACTTCTGGACGTGTGTGTGAGAGAGAGTAAAGCAGAGGGCCCTCTTCAGTGTGGTTTGGCATCATCCAATTGGTTGAGGACCTGAATAAAACAGAAAGGTAGAGGCAGGGAGAATTCTCTTTCTTTGCCTGACTGCTTGAGCTGAAACCAGTCTTCGCCTGCCCTCAGACTTAGACTTAACCCTATTGGCACTCCAGTTCTCACGCCTTCCAACTAGAACCTGCACCACTGGTCTTTCTGGTTCCAGGCCTCTGGACTCAGACCACACCACTGGCTTTTCTGGGTCTCCAGCTTGCCAATGGCGGATTGTGGGACTTTTCAGCTTCCATAACTGTATGAGCCGATTCCGTATAATTGCCTAATATAACACTAATACAATACTACAACAAGGAAGTTTGGAATAAGTGCATGGAGACACAGGACGAATAACCTCAGGACTATGTTGTGATTTTGAAAAGCCATTCTCTCATAGTGGCGATAGGAGTCATTCTGTCTTTACCTCCTTTCTTGTTGTAGTTCGCTGCTGCCTACCAAGAGGTTCCTTCTAAACTACTTCTTACCATGCTTGCCTTCCTTGGAAGTTTCTTACAGTGAACAGTGATAGTGTTTGGAAAGGCAGAATTAAGACTAATATATATATTATATATGCATATATATAATTATATATATAAATGTGTGGACTTCTATATCCAAGAAGGAGAGAATATGATGACAAAATCAGTCCCTACATAATTAACAGAAATGTTTATTAAATGTTCTAAAATTTAAAATCTCAATTGGTTTTAAGAAATCCTTTATGTTTACATATTTTCACAGGTCCTTCCATGTCATACTGTTTTTTGTTCTTCCAAAGTAATACCGTGATTCCCTATCTTTTTACAAAGTGTATCTGAATTTTTTCAAATCTATAGTAGCTTTATTTACTGTGTCTCCCTTTTTTCAAATGTATATTTTAATTTTCTAAATTTACGTTTGACCTAATTTCCTGTTAATAATCCCATTTTTGAAATATATACTTGAGTCATTTTGAGAGTCAGAAGAACTGAAGTGTCCGATTTCTGACTGATAGATGCTCCCTTGTTTCCTCCTGCATGCAAATCTTATACAGATAACAAAAGATTAATTTTCAAAAGCCCGAGTCTATAATATTTTCCTGTATCGAAGGCAGAGCCTGGGCATAAAACCTAGTATCTCAGTGATCAATTGTCTGAAGACAGGGATAGGGTGTTTAAGGTTCAATAGGTTATATGATACCTCTTTGCTACTATGGAATGGTTTGCTTGGTAGAATTTTGCTAAGACTTGCCCTCATTCTAATATAACCCTGGTACATGGTGATGGGAGACAGACATGGCCTATAAGATCTTGAATCTAATATTTATTAAAAGAGGCCAACAATTGCTGAACAGCTCTGGTCATAGCACAATGCTATTTTACTATATTAAATATTAATATTCTTACTGACTAGATAAAAATAAATCAATAATCAGAATTCAGACTGTATTTTGTACAATAATGTTGGACAAAGTGATTTTTCAACTACCTTTATAAGCACTTAAAAAATAAACAGGATAAAGTTTGTCGTTTTATGAATAAAATAGTTTTAAACTTAACATATTGATTTCTAATCATGTAGTCCAATTTTTTAAAAATGCATATGCCCTTGGAAAGCCAAGAGACCCCAGTTCCACCTCTCTTCCTGTATTACCTCAGGTAAGTCATTCAGATATTTAGTACTTTTATCTATCATTCCTGTTTCACAGAGTATTGTGGTGAAGATCTAATAAGAAAAGACATGGAACAGTCCTTCGAAAAGTTAAAAACAAATAAAATAAGTCAATCAGAGAAAGACAATTATCATATGATCTCTCTGATATGAAGAATTCGAGATGCAGGGTGGGGGGTTGTGGGGGGTGGGAGAGGGGAATGAAACAAGATGGGATCAGGAGGGAGACAAACCATAAGAGACTCCTAAACTCATGAAACAAACCGAGGGTGGCTGGGAGGTAGGGGCGGTTAGGGATAGAGTGGCTGGGTTATGTACATTGGGGAGGGTATGTGCTATGGTAAGTGCTGTGAAATGTGTAAACCTGAGGATCCACAGACATGTACCCTGGGGCAAATAATACATTATGTGTTAATAAAAATGTTATCTTAAAAAAAAAAAAAAGAAAAAGAAAAGAAACCGAACTTAACTCTTAAAAAAAAAAAAAGTTAAAAACAAATAAATAAGGCTACAGCTCTCAACCTTTTTTCCCTACCAAAGTGCACACAGCAGACAACATTAACATGTACTATTAACTCCTATGGGAATACTTATATACTTCACAAACATTCGCGCAGTCCTTGCTGTATTCTAGACAGCATTCTCAGCAATTTACAAATAACAATTCATTTAATCCGCAGCCCCCAAAGTAATCCTTATAATTTTTACTTTACAGATGAGGAGACTTAAGCACAGGGAGGTCATATAACTTGCCCAAGATCACACAGGGAGATGGGTCACAGAATTAAAATAAAAACCTAACACCATACTCCTTAACTACCACAGGAAGTTGTCTCTAATGAAAAAAAGTTAATCATGCTGTAGTTTTTGTTTGTTGTTTGCTTTTCAGTTTTCAACAATTATACAATGTCACAGGAAGGATAAAGTCAGCTATTTTCCCACGCCAAATGGTAATTTTTCATGAAAAAAATAAAAGGCCTATTTTTAAAAAATTAAACCTTTTTTAAAACGTCAGTTTGTAAAATCAACTTCCCCTCTCCCCACCTCAGGGTAATACTAATAAGACAATCACTTGGGAGGCACATGGCAAAAGGAGTAGAGAGGGAAGTTTCTGAAGTTAGACTTCAGAATGACTTAGCACTGGAATCTTTGAAAGATCTTGTAATTGAGAGACATGAGTATTTCAGGTCAAAGAGTAAGTTTTGTGATTTTCCTCACTTAAGACCTGCTGCTGAATCATTTCCCACAGAGTCAGGACCCCCAGGGCCTCTCTTTTATCTGTGCCACACGGGAGGAAAAGAAATGGACAGAAAGCAGAATAATGCCTTTCAGACAATAACAAAAAATTCCTATGGTCTTTTTTGTTTTCTTTCTAATCAGAAAGATAATGTTTTACTTATAAAAAAACAAAAAGAGATCTTTCTTCCCAAGCAGAAGTTCTAGTGATAGCTGTTGGTAAGGTATTTAGTGAAGTTTAAGAACAATGGATTTCCTCTTTAGCTAGAATTGTCACTAGCAGTCACTCCATTCTGTGCATATTTCAGCAAAAGGTAATGTTTCAGAAGTGATGCCTTAACAATCTTGTATCCTTAAGAGAAACAAAGAGCTGTAAACACTAGAGCAAGAAGCATAATGTTACAGTTATTATTATACAATAACCACTCATGCTAGTCAAGTCCTGCACTCATATGGGGGGACAGCGAGATAAATCATGAGACATGTCCTAAAAGAGGGCCCATGGCAGTAGTGGAAACAGTCGTAGGAGTAAATAACAACAGGGTGATGTGATTCGTATTCTGACACCGGCATACAAAATATTGTGGGAACACTGTAGCTGAATAGCTCCATCATCCTGGGGAATCACTGATGAAATGACCTTTAGTTTTGCCTTGAAGGGCAGTAGAATTTTAATAGGTGCAGAAGGGAGGCAGAAGGTGTCAATATTTCAAGGAGGAGAAACAGCACAAGAAAGGGCATGGAGGAATAATATGCAATAATTTGTTTGTGGGACTGATAATAATTCTTAAGTGGCTGGAGAACAGCGCCCATGGGAGGAGGCTGGTGGGAAATGAGGCTGGAGAAGAGTATGGGGATGACTCGTGAAGAACCTTGTAGGGCATTTTAAGGAGTTTATATTTTACGCCATGGACAAATAGGAGATTTTTTTTTTTAAAGTTTAAAAGCAAGCGAAATCATACTTTTAAAAAATTGCAGTTTTCAAAGATCAGTCTGGTGATAATATGGAGGTTAGAGTAAAGGAAGAAATCAGAGATGGGAAGACCCACTAGAGTGCTGTAATAATCCTACCGGAAGATAATAAGGAGGCCAAGGAGGTTAAGATGGTGATCCGGGAGCGCTTCATGATGTAGAATCAGTGGTAGGTGGTGACCATTCGGTTAGCTGACATTAGAGAAAGGGTGACTCACAGGTTCATGGTTTGTATCATTGATACCGCTAGCTAAGCTAGGGAGTATACAAAGAGACAAATGTAACAGGAAAGTAAAAATTGAAAACCTATCTGGAACTCAGGTTCTGCAGGAAAAGGATGAAGATGAGTAACCGAATCAGAGTCTCTGAAAGGAGTATTTGAGTGCAAACACAGAGAAATAGGAGGGGCTAGCGGATTTAGAGGTTGAGACATTCAAAATGAATGCAGGAAGAAGAAGGTATATATCTATCTGTAGAAGTTACGAGGTGGTAGAAGACACAGGGCATCAAACACCATGCCTCTGAGAGGAGAGTGGAGAGAATCAACTACCAGAGAGGCAAGAGCAATCAAAGCAGAGATGGTCACACAGCCCCTCCAGAGTAAGGTCACTGGCTTTGAGGAGAAGAGCTTCGAAAGCTTCCACTGGGCCTCAGCAGTGCTGCAGGCCAACTGAAGAATGACTATGGTGCCCAGTCATTCCTGACCATATGGCTGTTCCTGGTCTTCCACTCTTCCCGATGCATCCCAACAACAAACACCCACCACCTGGGTAAGCATGAGCACGTTCTTGTTTCTTGAAAACAAACAAACAAACAAACAAACAAGAATACCATGTGCAGCACCTTGAAGAGTTTCGGGACAATTGTCCTTTTATTTATTTATTTTTAATTTCTTTTTAAAATTTATTTTTTTATTAATTTTTTTGAGAGAGAGAGGAAGAGAGTGTGCGCACATGAGCAGGGGAGGAGGGGCAGAGGGGGAGAGAGAGAGAATCCTAAGCAGGCTCCACACTCCCCTCAGCACACAGCCTGAGGCATGACGGTGAGATCAGGAGCTGAGAAACCAAGAGTCGAGTGTTTAACCGACTGAGCCACCCAGGTGCCCCAACAATTATACTTTTCAAATAGTAACTTACTTATTTTCTTTTTGCTGTTTTTTTGTTTTTATATTGCTTTGTTTTGTCTTAATACAATGTTACCACACCAAAAAAAGGACAATAAACTACACTTATTATTGGCTTTGAACCCATGGCATTGGACTTTCTTAGCAAGCACCTCTAGAGATTTGATACAGTAGTATACGTAATGCTATTCAAGGAATAGACCCTTCTTAGAAATTACTTTCTAAAAAAGCTCATGCTTTTGAGTTTGAAATTTCATGATCATATGGATATGATTTTAATGCCAATGAAACTTCAGTACACAAGAGCCATCCTTCAGACACTGTACATGGCTTGCTAATTATATCTGCCTATAAATTCTAATTCCTTTGCCTCTTGTGTTAGATCAGGGGTAGCTGTAAGCTCTGAGGTTTTATTTGAATCAAAATTAACAAAGAACTTGCTGTAGGAAAATGCAGGATAGATGATGTGGTTGCTTCAGCAAATAAATCACAAGGAAAAAAGATAGAAAGTGTATGAAACCCATAGATTGAGAGGCTTAAAATCATATTTATCATAATGTATAGGCCTGATTTAAATTATTTAAATATATTCAAGTACAAATGCAAATAAATACAGAAAAAGTATGACATTTATAAGACACTTGGAAATTTGAACACTAACTGGATTTTGATGGTGAGGAAGAATATTGTTAGTTATACCTATTTGTGATAGTGCTTTGTGGTTATGCTTTTAAAAAAAGAATCTTTACCTTTTAGAAACACATACTGGTATCTGGGATTTGTTTCAAAATAATACAGGAGAGGGGAAGTGGGTGAGGAAATAGATGAAACAAGATTGGTCATGAGATAATTATTAAGGATGGGGATGGAGATTTACACCATATAATAACTCCTTTTGTGTATATTTTTAAATTTCTCACCATAAAAACTTTTGAAAAATAGATAACGTTTAGCATCTGCCCTTTCTGAGCCTTGATATTATATAACATAAGTGAGCGAATTTTGTCTCCCTCTAAATGTGTGTTTATGTGTGTATGTAAAAATATGATCAGAAATAAAATACCAAAAGATTAATAGTGACTGTATGTCAGTGTTAGGTGCTTTAGACTTAATGTATCCTTTCTGCCACCAATATTCATATGTTGAACCCTAATCCCCAACATGATGGTGTTTGGAGGTAGTGCCTTTGGAAGGTGACTAGGTCATGAGGGTGGAGCCCTCATGAATGGGATTAGTGTTCTTATAAAAGAGACACCCAAGAACTCCCCTGCTTCTTCAGCCATGTGAGGACACAGTGAGAAGATGTCTGTCTATTATGAGGAAGCAGGTCCTCACCAGATACTGAATCTACTGGCACCTAGACCTTGAACTTTACCTACTTCCTAAATATGTAGACATTCCCAACAATAAGACTCCCGGGGGGGAAATAAATTTGTGGGTATTAAGACAGAAACACAAGCAACTATAAATAAAAGGCAAATATAATGGCAAAGATAAAGGAGGGACAGATTACTTCTGGTGAGATGCTTTTGGAATCTTCAGGGTGTTGGTGACATTTGAGCTGGGTCTTCAAATGTGGGTGGCATATAATAAGCAGAAATGCATAGAAGGATATATCTCCCATTGTCTAGAAAAATCACTTCTGTGTTTTCCTTTACTCATACATTTAATACTTCTGATACCAGACATGTGGGTTTCCACAGAGCAAGCAATTGTCTACAACACCAAACGGATGCTCTATAATTTAATTCAATTCTGACACTATCTATTTGAACTTAGCATCATATCCCCTAAGTTAAACCCTCAGTCCCACAAGACTGCCCCCATTTCAGACACCAATCTCAAGTCCCAGATTGTCACCTGTACTTCTGACCCATTGTCTATTATTGGGGTTCCCACAACACCCTCCTTGGGCTCAACACTTCATTAGAATGGCTCACAGAGCTCAGGAAAACACATTTACTGGTTTATTATAAAGGATACTATAGAGGGTATGCGTGAACAGTCAGATGAAAAGACATATAGAGTGAGGTCTAGAAGGGTCCCAAGTATAGGAGTTTCTGTCCCTGTGGATATGGGACATGCCACCCTCCCGGCAAGTAGATCCAAAAGCTCTTCAACCAGTATTATTGAGATTTTTATGGCGGTTTCATCATGTAGACATGATCAATCATTAACTCAATCTCTGGCCCCTCTCCTCTTTCCAGAAAATGGGGGTCAGGGGGTCACGGTGCTGAAAGTTCCAAGCTTCTTAATCACATCTTGGTCTTTCCGGTGACCAGCTCCTGTTTAGCTCACCAAAGGTTACCTCATTAGAACAAAAGACCCTCCTATCACCCAGGAAATTCCAAGGGATTTAGACAAGGGATTCCCCTGTGTCGGGAACAAGGGTCAAAGATCAAATATTAGAACAAAAGCTGCTCCTAGTGTTCTTATCACTTAGGAAATTACAAAGGTTTTAGGAGCTCTGTTCCAGGAACCAGTGGCAATGACAAATATATATTTTCTATTATTTTATACTCTCTGATCAAGGGAAAGGATGAGAAGAAGCAGTCCAGTGGCACACAGCATTTGAGAGTCATGAGAGATAAGCCTGAAGAGAGGAATTAGAGTCAATCACAGGCAGCCTTGGATGCCATATTGAGACCTCGATGCAGTTTTTAAAAAATGCAACTAAAAAATTAAATTTTACTCAGATGCAGTTTTATTGGTGTTGTAATGCCTCTAAATGTAATTGTCTGGTTAATGACCATAATCAATACCATTGAAAATTTTACTCAAGTGGGCCCCTCAAAACAATTGGACCCAATGCCTTGGCTGGATCAACTTACTTTTCCACTGACAGGCTCATTCTTGGGAACATTCGGAAATAAGTAAAATGGGAGGGAAACGTGGGCTAATTAAAGGAATATCCCTCAAACTTCTTGAGGTTTTTGCTTAAAGCTCGCTCTCTACCTCTCCTCCCCATCGATGTCCTCCTCCTAGTGCCTTACACATGCTTTTCCTTGACCTCTCAGTTCACATTCCTTCGACTCCATTGGGTCTCTAGAGTCAGTGGACACAGAAGACCTAGCTTGACTCTGACAGGCCATATTCTGACATGCTTCGATAACTAAGCCTTTGTATCTAAGCTCATATGTGAAAGAAATGCTCTCCTTCTAAGGATATAATTTTAATACTACCAGTGCCCCTGACAAATATTAAATCGGTAAAATCCCACCACCACACATCCCAGGTGGATAGAATAGAAAGCATTGTACTTGACCCCTTCTTGAATAGAGCTGATGAAGGAACAACTCAGGCTGGTCTATGTTAATTGAGCAGACGCAACCCGGGGCAGAACAGAAAAGCCCCAAGTGAGGATTTTATGATCAACAGGTTTCTAAAACCAGCAATTTTGCAAAACAGCCTTAGGCGGCAGTGTAAACAACTGTGTGTAAAAACAATGGGCAGTATTAAAATAAAATCCAAATGTCAGGCATAAAAATGCATTCTCTTACCTTATTCTGAAAGAATGCACCAGGGAGAAATTCAGCAAATAAAACCTGTTGAAAATATGAGCATTCCTGCCGGCTTATTTCCAGTGGGACATTAACACAGGCTTGCAGTAATACCTCCATTAATGAAGAGAATGTGTTCCAATGACACACTTATTCATCAGATATTTCACAAGCAAGACAGAAAAAAGTACAAAAGATTGAGATGTTAGCTTCAGAACTTCATGCAGGAGGGTAAAAATACGACATGTAATGTAAAAATATGACAAAATACTAAAGAAAATAGCATCAAATCTGCTGGAAAACATGAAATGGGACTCCTACGATTGAATATAGAAGTAAATGAGGAGAAATCATGCTAACAGGTTTTAGGACATAAACCCCAGAGCAGCCCCATTGTCAAGACAATGGTGGAAGGCTTGGGGGAAGGTTGATGAGCAAAGGTGGCCCAGGTGACCTGCTGAAGGGCAAGGCAACATAGGTTTTGGTAGGTCACAGTGATGAAGGGCACAATTCCATCTAGTTTCAGCCATCTCTCCATCTGCCACTGGTGACCCAGGGGAGTGGAAGGAAGGGGAGAGACTGGGATGGGTGGTCTAAGGAAAAAACCAAAGTATCCAATAGGAGCAACTCAGCTTCACTTTCATGACCTACAGACCTCCTGACTTGAGTCTCTTACATACCTGCTTCCCAAGGTCTGATTCTTTTAAGAAGAAACTAAATCCTTCCCTTCATATTTGAATGAATAGGTAAAAACCTTAAGTTCATAAACCGTAAGTGCTCTTTAGGATAAAATTGTCATTAAATACAAGAGTCAAAACAAATGCCCACAAGGGCCAGCAGACGAAGTGGTTAAGGAGGTGGGGAGGGGAGACCTAACTGCAGAGGACACACCTTGTCAACAGTGGACAGATGTCACCCAGCTTCAACTGAGGGTGGCCAAGAGAAAGTCTGGACAGTTACAAGCTGATTCAAGAGACATGCTGATCCCTATTTTTATGTAAAATGTTTGTATCTTCAAACATCAGTAACTAACTCATAAAAGCCAACAAAACAAAACACTGCGAGGGCAAACAGAACAGTTTTGCCCGCCAATCTCAGGACGTAGACGGACATTTTGCCATGTGCTCATCAAAAAGTATTTAGTCATCTAGGCGAGCTGGGAGAAGTGAGAGTCACTAAAGCTTCCTCTTTGGACAAAGCTGAGAGTAAACAGAACAAGAAGGCACTGGCTTAAGGGGGTAAAGCAAAAAAGGAGGTGAAACATATTTTGAAAGCCTCACGATTTTGCTCAGTAGCTCCGCCAGCCTGCATTTAGATGGAACAATGGGAAGCCATGCCATTTGTCGAGCCTTACCACATATAAAGCTTCACTTTCCACCGTTTTAATACTGCCAATTTCATTATGAAGGAGATTAGTTCCCAGAGTTTTCCCTAATCAAGGTATCACGCTATATGTTTTCTGGCACAAAGCGTACTTATGAATCACATTAAGTTCCATCTACAAGGATGATTTTTCCAAGATGCCACAGGCTGAGTGTGGTTTTAGATTCTGTAGCCTAAACAAGGATCTGAGGATCCTGGCTTTTTTTTTTTTTTTTAAGGAATTAAATTGTAATTTGCAATGCAGCAATAATTTACTACAGAGCTTTGGGCAAAAAGCCGGCTGCAAATTGTCAGTCTGAAATGTTATTAACACATTGGCTATCAAGGTCAGCAAAAAACAGCAAAGAAGTTTCTTTTACTGTTCTTAGTGAAATATATAAATCACTTAACTGGTGCACAGAAGTTGCTTTAAGCAAATAAATTCAACATTTGCTATCAATCGATTTCAAGGAAAGCAGCAAGCTGATGAATAGTTCTTAGGATAGTAAGAATTCTAAAGCTTAGATTAGATAGTAAGAGTCACCCACAAGGATACCTCAAGATACACATGCACCTTTGAGTAAAAGGAAAGTATATATGTTTATGGGTATGTGCATGAGGTATCTATAGTACATGCGTGAGTAAAGTATGTTCCTGGAGAAACTAGAAACATTCATACGGTTTCACCATAAATTTTTTAAAGCTGGTACTGCTTGCTTACATGCTTTCTGCACTCTGCTGTAAATTTATTTTCTGTATAAATAAATATTATCTCATTACCAACCATCTCCATTAGAATCTAGCAGACCATGAAATAGGCTTTGCAAGATCAAGCAATGCACTTAGGCCCCCCAAAATCATTGTTTTGGCTTCTAGCTTAAGAACTCATGGAGAAATAAAATTTTACATAACAGTTTGGAGAACATACACTATATAATCCTTCCCAGTCAAAGGCATTTCTAAAAAGGAAAGCAGATTACTCATAACTGTGAAAAATAAATGTTTCTATTTCTACCTACTTCGTCTACCTTTCTAGTATTTCTAACTTTTACATTGTTTTCAACAACCCATATTTAAAAGAGCATATTTTTGCGAATTCAAAAAAAACTTCACGACAAAGCATCCTGAGATTTAAATCTGCTAAGTTAAACATTAAGTTAAGCATCAATCCACTCCTCCACTCATTTTAAGCACATAACTTCCAAGGATAATGCCACTAAAAATAGTATAAAATTCAAGAGCAAGTCAGTGGCCACATTCTAGATGCCATTCTGTAATGCTACTAAAATATCAAGTCTATTCCATATTCCACTAATTAAGAAAATGATGCCTAAGGGCAACCATGACAAATCCACACAGTTGATTATGGTTACAGGCATTCATTTCAATCTTTATTTAAACTGCATAAATGTTAGCACCTTTCATAAAGTACATGTGCCGAGTTCAAGTTCAAAGGAATCTTTAAATACACTCCCAAAGAAACGAAGAGCTATATTTTTGCCTAGAAGTTAAAGTGAGTGGGAAAGGTAGCAACATAAATTGTTGCAGCATAAGTTCTGTTGCCAGGTTTAGGAACTGGCAAAAGCCCAGCAACCATGAAAGAGGCTGGCAGAGAGGGAACGGTCAGTTTTGATTGGCAGAAGGCGAGCTTTGAGAGGCACAGGAAAGCAAACAAAAGCACACTTGTGTTCTGTGTCCTGAGAGCCCCAGAAGAGAGGGGGTGGGAAGGCCCCTAGATGTTTAGACAGCAAAAGCCAGTAGTTCTGCAACATGAATGAAACATATCAGTATTTTTACTTAGCACAACACATGGGAAAGTTTTAAAGGACTCAACTTGTACTTGAGGAAAAATTAATCTGTTAAATCATTTGGTCTAATACCATATTTCTATTGCTCATTCTAGGACATTGATTTTGGGGGGGTCATATTTCAAAGTCAAAGACATTTTTCACATACTCCAAGGGATTTCTAAAATTAAGTGTGTTTAAATATGAAATTATATAGAGGACTCTATTTTTTTTAAAAAGTGGTCTGTCTAAAAATTCGGCTATGTGCTGGTGCTAAAACATCACCACAGAGACTACAGGTTGGATGGGAGAAGTGTGGCTTTGTGGGGAGGAATCTGGCCAGGCCTCTTTGACTCAGGGATCAGTCTCGACATCATGATGGAGGGGCAGTCGTACACCGAGCACTTTCTCATGGAATGTGTTAGGAGCTAGGTGGCTTCATTCATAAAATATTTGTGCCCCACTGGGTGGCTCAGTCAGTTAAGCTCAGGTCATGATCCCAGGGTGGTGGGATCAAGCCCCGCATCGCATCCAGCTCCCTGCTCAGCAGGGAGTCTGCTCCTCCTTATCCCTCTGACCCTCTTCCCCATTTGTGCTCTCTCTCTGTCTCAAATAAATAAATAAATAAAATCTTTAAAAAAAAAATCTGTGCCCCAACTGTTCAACCTAAATCTAATCTCTCCTAAAGATCAAACTTCTGGTTTATTGAAAAACAGGAGCTGGAAGAAGGAGCTAAAACAGCACCACCAGGAATCAATTAAACAAATTTAAAAAGCATATTGTTCTACAAGACAAGTGGCCCGGTCTCATCATCAAGTTAATATCATGGAGAGGGAAGGAAGTAAGGGAGCGAGTGAGGAAAAAGCGGGTGTTGTAGGTAAAAACAGGCAAGAGACATCACCAAAAAATGCACTATATGTCCCTCTGTTAGGATCTTGGTTTCAACAACCGGCTATAAAAGACATGCTGGGAACAGGACTGGCTATTTGAATATGGGCTGAGTACTAGATACTGTATGGTAATTATTATTATACTTCTATTTGCAATAATAGAATTGTAAGTATTTGGGAAACTTCCTTCATTTTCTAAAAAATCCACTCTGAAGTATTTAGGAATAAAATGTCATGATGTATTCTATATTTTACTTTAAAAAACTTTAGAAAAAATAGATGAAGCAAATATGGCAAAAGTTTTATCAATTTAAAAATCCAAGTAGTAGGTATATGTGTGTTTATTTTACATATAGATATATATATATATCTATATATGAAATATATGTATATATAAAATACATATTCTTTGTACTTTTGGGTATGTTTTAAAATCGTCATAACAACTATAAATAAAACAAAACAGTTATTTATTTTTTAAGTTGCTTCTTTACATCCTTTCTGAACTTTAGATATTCAAAACAAGATAGTCTCTATATTTTATTTAACTATCGTCCTATTCCATAAGTTCTAACAAATAATTTTTTATTTCTATTTATTCATATTCTTTAATGCTTTTCAAAACAGTAGCAGCTTTCTAGGCCTTAATTCAGTAACTTATACAGAACACATAGGAGTATATCTTATTCTACTCCTCTAAAATACATGTTAAAAAATATATTTTAAAAGATAGCAAGCCACTCAATACCATTACCACAAAATGACCACTGTTAATTTTAATATTTTAGTTTTTTTGAAGAGTAGCTATATCTCGATATACTCAAGATATGATTACCTACGAGTTTTTATTCTGCCTTTTTCATGTATTGCGATAGAACCCTGGTATTGCAGTATTTTTCTAAATATTTTAAATTGTTTTAAAAGATTCTCTAATCATGGGGTAGATTTTACAACAGTGCACTTAGCATAAGAAAGAATTTTTTTTCCTAGCTACAGCAATCAGACACAAAAAGAAAAAGCACCTGGATTGGTAAGGAAGAAGTGAAACTTTCACTTTTTGCAGATGACATGATACTATATAAAGAAAACCCAATAGATTCCACAAAAAAACTGCTAGAACCGATAAACGAATTCAGTAAAGTCACAGGGTACAAACTTGCATTTCTATACACCAATAATGAAGTAGCAGAAAGAAAAATTAAGAAAACAATCCCATATACAATTGCACCAGAAATAATAAGATACTTAGGAATAAATCTAACCAAAGAGGTGAAAGACCTGTGCTCTAAAAATTATAAATTGAAGATGACACAAAGAAATGGAAAGACATTCCATGCTCATGGATTGGAAGGACAAATATTGTTAAAATGTCTATAGCACCCAAAGCAATCTATAATTTAATGCAATCCTTATCAAAATACTAACAGCAGTTTTCACAGAACTAGAACAAAGAATCCTAAAATTTGTAGGGAACCACAAAAGACCTTGAATAACCAAAGCAATAGTGAGAAAGAAAAGCAAAACTGGAGGCATCACAGTTCTGGACTTTAAGTTATATTACAAAGCTGTAGTCATCTAAAACAGTATATCGACACGAAAATAGATAGCATAGATCAATAGGACAGAATAGAAAACCCAGAAATAAACCCACAACTTTATGGTCAATTAATCTTTGACAGAGCAGGAAAGACCATCCAACGTGAAAAAAGTCTCTTCAACAAATGATGTTGGGAAAACTAGACAGCAATATGCAGAAGGATGAAACTGGACCACTTTCTCACAACACACACACAAATAAATTCAAAATGGATTAAAGACCTAAATATGAGATGTAAAACCATAAAAATCCTAGGAAAGAGCATAGGCAGTAATTTCTGACATAGACTGTAGCAATTTTTTTCTAGATAGGTCCCCTGAGGCAAGGGAAACAAAAGCAAAAATAAACTATTGGGACTATATCAAAATAAAAACTTCTGCACAGCGAAGGAAAAAACAAAATTAAAAGGCAACCTATGGAATGGGGGAAAATATCTGCAAATGACATATCTAATAAAAGATTAGTGTCCAGAATATATAAAGAAGCTACACAACTCAACACCCCAAAACAAATAATCCAATTAAAATTGGGCAGAATCCATGAACAGACATTTCTCCAAAGAAACATACAGGTGGCCAACAGACACATGAAAAGATGCTCAACATCATTTATCAGGGAAATACAGATCAAAACCACAATGAGATATCATCTCATACCTGTCAGAATGGCTAAAATCAATAACACAAGAACCAACTGGTATTGGTGAGGATGTGGAGAAAAAGGAACCTTCTTGCACTCTTGGTGGGAATGCAAACTGATGCAACCACTATGGAAAACAGTATCCAGGTTCCTCAAAAAGTTAAAAAACGACCCTACAACCCCACTGGGTGTTTACTCAAGATTACAAAAACACTAATTCAAAGGGATACATGCATCCCTGTGGTTATAGCTGCATGATTTACAATAGCCAAATTATGGAAGCAACATAAGTGCCCATTGATAGATGAATGGGTAAAGATGTGGTGTGTGTATACAGTGTGTATTACATTGTGTGTGTGTATATATACAATTGTGTATATATATATATATATATATATATATATACACACACGCATATATATACTGAATATTATTCAGCCATAAAGAAGAATGAAACCATACCATCTGCAACATGGATGGAGCTAGAGAGTGATTAGTGAAATAGGTGATGGGGATTAAGGAGTGCACTTGTGATGAGCCCTGGGTGATTAAAATAAAAACTAAAAAAAGTAAAAAGAAAAAAAGGAAATACCACTAGGGAAAAAAATAAGAAAAAAATTTTTTTAAAGATTTTATTCATTTATTTGACAGAGAGAGAGATCACAAGTAGGCAGAGAGGCAGGCAGAGAGAGAGGGGCAAGCAGGTTCCCCGCTGAGCAGAGAGCCCGATGCGGGGCTCGATCCCAGGACCCTGAGATCATGACCTGAGCCGAAGGCAGAGGCTTTAACCCACTGAGCCACCCAGGCGCCCCCAAGAAAGAATTTTTTAAGTCAACATTTAATTATCATTTTCCATTAGCAAAATTCCTACTACGGAAGCCATGACAAGGAAGACCACAGTTAGCGGATAACCACCAGGCTACATTATGACTCCTTACTGTTAGGGTCCAGTCCGAGATGTGACTAAAAGCTCGTTCCCTTCGAAGCTGCCTAATACTGACATCGAGTTGCTTAACTTTACACAACTTAAAAGCAATTTACCCTGGGGCAATTCTCTTCTAGAAAGGAGTAACTGTGAAGTAAGATAGAGAAAAATACGTACAGAGAGGACTTAGCTGAACCTGGAAGAAAGCATGACATGGATACTTGGATTGAGAGTCAGGGTGAAGGTAAGAAAACAAAGGAAGGGATTGTGTTGGAGAAGGATTTGAAAATGGATATCTCTGGCACAGACAATCTAAGCAAAAGCGTGGCATTGGGAAAGGCACCTAGGACAGCCAGAAACCAATCTATAGCAGGAAGTAGAGTCTGAGGAAATCTAAAAGACAATTTTTATAAGCAACATTAGACCAATGGCAAAAGACCTGCAATGACAGTCAAGTTCAATTGGATTTGAAGCATCAAGCAATATACAATTACTGTAAGTTCTCAAGCCAAAGAAAGGCACAATGAAAGTAATGTTTCAGACAGATAAATCTGGCAAGTGTGGTGTGGTTTGAACTGGGGGTAAATAAAATCTGGGAAAGGAGTGACATGTGTGTAACAACAATGAATCAGTTGAGGTTTTGTAGCCATGGGACTAAGAAGCAAGAGACCCTGTAAAGAAGAGTAAACAGGACTCCATGGCTGATTAAATAAGAGAGATAATGGAGAGGAAGAAAGTGAATGTTCCATCCCTTAGCAACTAGGAGAAAGGTATGCCCCCAAATGAAAAGAGAGTGGATGATGGGGGAAAAGTTCCAGATGAACAAGGGAAGCTTGATTTGAGTATCTGATAGTGGGACGTGTATATGAAAATACTCTGTAGGTGTCTGGAAAGATGAACCTGGACCCAGTGTGTACAGTGAAATCTGAAAATAAAGTAAAGTGAAGAGTTTCATGAGTAGTTTATAGAATCCAGCATCTTAACGGTATAGAACTCCTTATGTAGGCCAATAGCTTAAGCGGTCATTGAAATGAAAGTAAAAATAACTTACATGCATGCATTCATTCATTCATTCAACAAATACACATTTCCTTTCATCGTGAATGATCTTTAATGTATATTCTACATCAATGACATTCTAATCCCATTTGCATTAAGAAAGTTGACAAGTAAAATTCAAAGTATGGGAGAGTCAGTTCAGGATATCTAGGGAATGTGTGTTGTCTTCTTCTATATTGGAAATTACTTCTATGTTGAAAAATCAAGGCAGCCTGTTTTCATATCATGGAAAATATCAGTGTGAGTCTATCTCCACAGTTTGATAACACATTCAAACCTTTTAAAAATTTACCTGTTATTAAACCTAGTCTTAAAATGCTATTGCTTCTAGATTCAACATTGCATTAAACCCACTTATAAAAAATTCCTGCCATCATCTTTTTTATAACTGTCAATATTACTCAGCTCCCATCATCCACAATATGATTAAGTCCCATTGAGTCTATTCCAACTCTCTTACATAGTTATTCATGGTGTTCTGCTAAGTCTCTAACCCAGGTAAGTATGAGATCACATAACAATTCACAAAATTATCAAAAAAAAAGTGAATTGAAAAGACATTAAGGTAACGGCTTAATCATTCAAAAAATGAGTGGTGGTAGCTTCAGACAGGCAAGTCAACTGCCTTTTTAGTATTCTTTCCCGTATCAAGTTACTGAGTTTCTTTACCCTGTGCCATGATCTAAAGGTCTTACCATATCTTTGTTAACTTTTTCGTGCACGTGTAAATAAAAGCCAACTATCAGAAATAACCATTTTTAATAGTACATTAGTTGGCTGATACTAGCTAGAATGCTTCCCCTGCAAATACAAATCTAATTTAAGCTAGTTCAGATAAAGGTATGTATTGTCTCCTATACCTAAAATTCCAGAGAAGCTGTAGTATATTTGAAACAAGCCAATAGCTCCGGTCCTTTTTCTCCATAATTCCTTCCACTGAGTCCTCCACTGTGAATTAATTTCATCCTAAGATTAGCTCCTGCATAACGGAAAAAGAACTGTGGCAGTTCTGAGCATTTTATCTGCATCTCCATGATATGACCAGAGAAAGAGAGACTATCCATTTTGATTGGCTCTTTTATAACAGCAAGGACATTTCTTTCCTGGAAACCCTCATTAAACCTTTCCTCACATCTCACTGGCACAAACTGTCACCTCACATGCCCATTTCTGAAGCAATCACTGGCAAAGGAAGTGGGAGTATCTTACTCAATGACACTAATCTCTCAAACTGGGGAAAAAGTCTTTTTACCTGATGCCCACGGGCTGGAAGGGGCAAGAGGGATATAATTACAAAAAAGTGAGGCGAACTGTTAGAAGAGAAAAAGGAAGAAATGGATGCTATGGCAGAGCTTGTTGGTCTGCCACTGGCCATTAATTTGTTTTTGAAGTGGGGAGTTTTGGTGTGGGGTAAAGGAGAAAATGGAAAAGAAGCCACTTGACAGTTCTTATGGTTATCCACTCCTTCCAGTCTTTTTTCTTCTTCTTATTTTTCTTAATTTTTCTCTTTTCATATTTTTACTTTTTTTTCATAATTTTCTCTTTTCATATTTTTCTTTTTTTCTCTTAATTTTTCTTTTCATATTCTTCTCTTTTCATATTTCTTCAAATTTGTTTTCTCTTTCATATTTCTTCAAATTTGTTTTTGAAGTGGGGAGTTTTGGTGTGGGGTAAAGGAGAAAATGGGAAAGAAGCCACTTGACAGTTCTTATGGTTATCCACTCCTTCCAGTCTTTTTTTTTTCTATTTTCTCTTTTTTCTTTTTTTTTCTTAATTTTTCTCTTTTCATATTTTTTCTCTTTTTTTCTTTTTTCATATTTTTTTCATATTTTCATATATTTTTTCTCTTAATTTTTCTCTTTTCATATTTTCTCTTTTCATATTTCTCAAGATACTTGCCTGTCACTGCTCTCTATTTATATGTCTAACTGCAAGTTTAATTTCTCAGTAAGATGAGTGACTAGGATCCATTATCCTGGGACTACTTCTTCCAAGTAATTCTTTCATGTAGGTATTTTCCTTTTTTCCATTTTTAGAAATATTATTCAAGTTCCTAATATTTACAGGGAAAATTCATCAAGAAATAAAAACTTTCCGGGGTGCCTGGGTGGCTCAGTGGGTTAAAGCCTCTGCCTTCGGCTCAGGTCATGATCTCAGGGTCCCAGGATCGAGCCCTGCATCGGGCTCCCTGCTTGACAGGGAGCCTGCTTCCCCCTCTCTCTGCTTGCCTCCCTGCCTGCTTGTGATCTCTCTCTCTGTCAAATAAATAAATAAAATCTTAAAAAAAAAAAAGGAAATAAAAACTTTCTGAATATCATTTCAAATTCTTTTTCAGGGATGGCAGTATGTGTGGTATTTTAAAAATAGCATCAGTTGATCTAAGGAGATCTCACATTATCAAAAGGTAAAACTTTAAAACACCATATCCTTGAGACTGGTTGGATTTACCCTTTCCTCTGTCTCCTATATACTGCCTCTGAAAAGGGTGTAGGTCCATCTATTGCCTTCTAAGGGCCTCCAGGGTCTGGGAGCATGCCACTAACATGCATGCTTCATTCTGCAATTGAGATGAAGGATAAGTCCCTTGGCCCTGGTAGGAAGGTACCTCAGCTGCTCCTCATATCAATCCTGCAACATAAATATTATTCACTTAACTTATTCCTGAGAAAACTGAGGCCCGGAGAAGTTAAATCTCACAAAGTTATCAGGATAATAATGGGTAAAGATTCAAATACTGGTTTTCTGACTCAAGGGTGATGTTATTTCCAATGTGTCAAATGGCTTCTCAATTCCAAATGCCCTCCAACATTCCTTTGAAATTAATAAACTTTATTTTTAGAGCAATTTTAGATTCATAGCAAAACTGAGCAGAAGCTGAACAAAAAGTACAGAGTTCCCATATATCCTCTGCTCCCCACATGGATAGCCTCTCCCACCATCAGTACCCCCAACCAGAGTGGTATATTTGTTGCAATCGATTCACTCTTGGTGTTGTACATTCTGAGTTTAGACATATGGGTAATACAAGTACCCACCACTGTAGTATCATACACTGTAAAATCCTCTGCCCTAAAAATCCTCTGTGCTCTGCCTATTCACCCCTGCCGCTGCCCTACTTCTGGCAACCACTGATTGTTTTATGGTCTCCATAGTTTGGCCTTCTCCAAAATGTCGGATACCTGGAGTTACACAGTATGTAGCCTTTTCAGATTGTCTTCTTTCTCTTAGCAATATGCTTTTTAGGTTCCTCAATGTCTTTTCGTTGCTTGATAGCTCATCTCTTTTTAGGACTAAATAACATTCTGTTGCTTGGTTGTATCACAGTCTATTTATCCGTTGACCTACTGAAAGCCATCTTGCTAACTTCCAAGTTTTGGCAAATATAAATAAAGTTGCTATAAACATCCATGTGCAGGCTTTTATGTAAACATAAGTTTTCAATCCAACCAACAATTTTTGGTCAATTCCAGCCCCAACAAATCCTTTAGAAGTACAATTGTCACAAAGATATATTGCAGCCTTGTCCTTTGAGTGGACTTTCCCAGGGACGTAAAGAATTCTCTAAAGAAAATGAGAATGTTTTAGAAATACAGATTAGCAGTTAATATTTTATGAGAGAGTTTATATATCCTGGTATTATAAAAATTCAATTTGAAGACTATCAGATTACTTTAGATTAATTTTCACTGTTCTTCAGTTGGTAGAAATGAAAGTCTCAACACCAAATGAAAATGACAGAGGAATTATTTTCCAGGAATTATATATTCATATACCATCCGTTCTTAGCACATATTTTAGAGTAAACGTATAAAGGAAGAGAAGAAGGCTGTATAAACAAACACAGAACCTTATCCTCAGAGGCCTTAGATCCTGTGCTCTCATGTAGGGTGTGATGTCTGCAGAGAGCAAAATAATTAATTCCATATCATAAAGTCCACTGAGGGCTTAATGCCCAATATGGGCCTAGACAATCATGTTAAAACAAGGACACATAGGATAAATTCCATTTTTGGTACAACTTTAGGATTTCAAATCCATTTGAATCTGATGAATTATGTTTAATACAAATTTTTATTTGTAGAGTTCATGTTATTTTAGAACATTCTTTTTATTATAACTGTTAGAGATAAAAATGGTTTATAGGAAAAGAAGTATTGAATCAAGCCCTTACAACCAATAATTTCAAAGTCACTGTGGAGACTGTGTAGCTATGCACGGCAACTAAGAGGGATCCGATGTGAAAGTTTAGTTGGGGGAAGGTCAAGAATGGGGGGGGGGGGAGAACTGACTCTGCTCTAACTAATGTGAAACACAAGCTTGACAATGACAGAAGTAGCCTGGCAAATGAAAATAGCTTTAGTTCTCCTTTTGGACTTTGAACAGAGAGCGATCAGGTAACTCACATTCCTGCAAGGACCCGGAGGGGACCAAGTAGAGACTGAAGAAAACTGGAAGATTCATGCCAAATCTAAGAGAGCAACTGCTCTTCAGCTCCAAATAAGTGTTGCCATGTAGGAATGAGGACCCGGTGTAGTTCAATTTTATTACTTGGTAAATTGCCTTTTGAACTCCTTTGCCCATTTTTAAATTGGGTTGCTTGTTTTCTTAGGAAGTATTGAGGACTTTTATGTATTCTGGATGTAAGTCCTTTATCAGATGTGTGCTGTGCAAGTATTTTCCCCAAGACTGTGGCTTGTCTTCTCGCTTTCTTGACAGTGACTTTTGAAGATTAAAAACACTTACATTTGATAAAATGCAATTTATCAGTCTTCTCTTTTATGGGTTGCACTTTTGGGGATGTACAGTAGTCCTCCCTTATCTGCAGAAGATATGTTTCAAGACAAGTGGATGTCTGAAACCAGGATAGTATCGAACCCTATTTATACCATGTTTTTTCCTATGCATATATACCTATGATAAAGTTTAACATATAAATTAGGCACAGTGAGAAATTAACAACAACAATAATAAAGTAGAACAATTATAACAACATACTGTAACAAAAGTTTTGTGAATGCAGTCCCTTTTTCGAAATCTCTTATTGTGCTGTATTTACCCTTCTTGTGATGATGTGAGATAATAAGATGCCCAAATGAAGAGATAAAGTGAGGTGAATGATGCAGGTCTTGTGACCTAGGGTTAGGCTACTATTGATCTTCTGACGATGTATCAGAAGGAGGAACATCTGCTTCTGGACCATGGCTGACCGTGAGTAACTAAAACCTCAGAAAGCAAAACCATAGATAAGAGGGGACTATTGTATCTATGAGCTCTTTCCTTAACCTAAGATCCCAAAGATTTTTTCCTATGCATTCTTCTAGAAGTTTTATAGTTTTAAGGTTTACACTTAAAACTCCAAGTTAATTTTATTATATTGCATGGTTATGAATCAAGTCCATTTTTGCATGTGATTTCTAACTGTTCCAGTAACATTTGTTGAAAAGACTCTTCTTTCTCCACAGAATCACCTTTGCAATTTGTCAACAATCAGTTGTCCAGACTTTTGCTACTGAGAAAATAGAGCTAATGTACTTTTCCCTATTTCTCCCTTGAAGTACAACTAAAGGCTCTGAACACTGTATATAAAACAAGCATAAGAAGACTCTGAGGGATGGAGAGAAAAAGGCAGACTGGCTAGTGAACTTGGGATCTGAGGAATGACAAAGTGGTGGGTTCTATGGGTTTTCTTTTTGCCTCAGATAGCCCAGACTTGGAGCTGAAAAAGCCGGTGGAGCAGAAATGCCAATGGAGGCAGACAATAGAAAGCCCAGCAAAAGCCTGCTCCTTCTATCCAAAGGATCAGGAAAAGAACAAGGTAGAAAACAGAACCCCTTACACAATATCACTATACTCTGGCCAAACAGCACAGAAAAGGGCAAGGCCCCATCCCCATGCTGCCTTGGAATTCTATCATAATAGAATAAGCAACTCTTAACTGCATTATTTAATTTTAATTTCCCCCAGAATAGAGTATAAATAGTAGATTCATAATAGAGAGAGAAGAAACTACAGTGAAAACCACAAGTTACTAAAGTTAGACTCATTCGTTTAGTCTGAGATGGCTGAAACTCGACATTTAGAATACATTGTTTTTGGGCTGTGCAAAAGCAAGTTTGTTCTTAGAGCAATACAATTAAGGATACGACCATTGCTGGGGTACCTGGGTGGCTCAGTCAGTTAAGTGTCCAACTCTTGGTTTCTGCTCAGGTCATGATCTCAGGATCCTGAGATTGAGCCTCTTGCCCAGCCCCTTGCTCTGTGCAGAGTCTGTTTGAGATTCTTTCCCCTTCCCTCTCCCTTCTCCTCTGCTCTTCCCCTGGTTGCATGCGCTCTCTCTCTCAAATAAATAAATAAATAAATAAATAAATAAATAAAATCTTTTAAAAAAATGACCATTACAGAGAAAAAAAATGATTTTCAGGGTATAAATAAAGGCCAACACACAACACATTTTTAATGCAGTGTTACCAAAATCTGCCATTCGAGTTGAAGTTCTAGTGAAAAAGTTAATGCTTATGACTATCAGCTTTTCTGCTTTCTTCCAAACATTACCCAAACTTCTTTTTCAGAGAAACTTATCCTATTTAAGTGGACATATATCTTACAGCCTCATGAAATTCATTCCTCAGGAAGACAGCCAAAAAGGAAGAGAAAAGAAAGAAAACCACATACTTATATTACCTTGTTTGATTCCTATAAAGAACCAAAGACCTTGATAAACTTTATGAGAAAACCATGAGGTCCTAACACTAATATTCAGGCTTAACTGCAGATATCCTACTTCTTCATAAAATCTAATTCAAGTCTTTCAAATGTAAAGAGATGGTTTAAAATAAAATCTTGCTTCATTAACCAAAAAATAAAAAATCTCTATTAGATACCCAGTCTGGTAAATAGCTATAGTCACTTCTTCCCTTTTCAAAAATTCTATTTGTCTTCAGTTGAATCTAGGAGATTGGCCATAGCCATGAAACAATAACCTGTAAGTGATAGCTGAACACTTCCTCACAGCGCGTAGAGGTGTCTGATATGCCCCAGACCCCTTTACACTTTGAGCACATAATCCCCTGTCCTGTACTAAGGTTGGACCTCAAACCAGCTGGTAAGTCTTGATTTTCCAACCTTACTGAAGTATAGGTATAATAAGTACTTTAAGGTCCTCAATGACATGGGAAGGTAGATCCTCCCTCTGATAGGACTGGAAAGATCTTCCCTCTGCTCCAGAACATCAAAGTACTATATAATCTCCTAGCTCCTAGTACCACAAACTGCTCTTAGCTCTAATACTATAGTAGCAATCTATGCTCCTAGTCATTTATCCAACAGATGTTTATTGTGCACCTGTTATGTGCTAGGCACTGTGCTAGATGATAGAGACAAAAGGAGAACAAGTTAGAAAAGGCCTATGATGTCACAAAAAGCAGGTGAGAACAGACAATAGATTAGTATAGAAATAGGATAATCTCAGAAAAATAAGCTATTTAAAGGAGACAAAACAAGGTTATTTTAAGAGTACTTTGAATGTGTGTGAGGGTTTCTTTAATAGAATGGTCAGGGTAGACCTCTCCGGGTGGTAACATTTGAGCTAAGATGGAATGCGAGCCAAAGAAGGATCCCAGATGAAAGCATTCTCTCAATTAAAATGGCAGGAAGGGCAAGGTAAGGCCCAATAAGACCTGAGCCAAGCCACTAGTCCATTTCTGGAGCCTTTATCTCCTGGACATCAGGTCTCATAAATATAGACTTTCTGCCCTGCACTACTATGACATACCTGTTCTACCCCCAAACTCCTCCCATGTTGAGTACAAGCCCTAAGGATTCCCATCTCCATCAGAAGAGTCACATCCCAGGTCCAACCTTCTGCCAATGACCAACACTCCATCCACCACATTAACCTTATCTCTAAAGTCTGTGTAGAAATAATCTTTGTGTGTCTTTCCAGCCAGGTGTTAGACCTGCCCTCAAAGCACAATTACAGAAAGAAGCAGAGACAAGAAATGGGGAAAAAACTGATGTTTCCCAGTCCCTAGATTTACTCTCTTCCTAAAGACTGGCCACATTCATGTTGTTGGAGTATAAGACACTTATATATAATATTATAATATGATATGATATGATACGATATAATATGACATAATATATGTATTTCATATATTAGCTTGAGTTACTCTCTGTTACTTACAATCAAAGAATATTGACCACAGCACTCTCTCTACTTCTTCCTCTACTATGTAAGTACTTTTCTTTAATGTCAGTTCTGAGCTAAGCACCAGCAATTTAACATAATGATGAGTGACCACATTTGGTCAGCTTTCCCACGCACTTTCTTCCTGATAGTAGAGAAGTTTCAGTAGACAGTTTGCTATTTTTTAAATGCTAGTGGTTTGTGCTCCAAATGTAATACGGGAAATATTTAGCTTTCAAATTGCCCAGCTGCTATTTATATCATATTTTTCATCTGGTGGTTGTGCCCTTTGATAATATAATGTGTTCATTTTCCTGGTCCTGTCATGTTTGCATGTTTTTCTTAATGTTCACTTTGACATTAGAGTCTTATTTTCCCCCTATAAATATTTTAATAAGCCTTCTTATAAGACTGTCTTCATATCATTGAGAGTTCCTGAGTTTTATTAGAGCAAAATACCCATACTCTATTCTTTGATCAGTAATAACGTGTAAAAGAAATGTCACATTTTCCTTCCCACTTGTTAATTTTGTTGAGGGTATTTGGTAGGTATTATAGACTCTATCAATTTTAATCTCATGTACAAATACATAGTGAAAGCAAAATCAGAAGTAGATGCTAAAACTTTGCAGGAATAGAGGCACTAGAAACTATTTCACAAAAAATAGGTTAGAATCTATTCCTGGTAAGCCCAAGTTTTCCTGAGAACACAAATTCTCTTTTTATAGTAGCCATTATCATTCCTACTTATAAGGAACAATTTCAATTGAAGAAAAATTTATTGAAAACAAACGATTGCTGGAAAGATTCAGACTTTTAAGTCACTTCCCATCTTAGTATGAATGAATGATCCTTAGTTACCATTTCTAAGATGCTTTCAGCAATCCATCTACATTTAACTTAATTAATTTTGCCAATAAATGTTCTTAATTCAAAAAATAAATCTCATTTAAACAAGTGATATCTCATGGACGCTCCAATTTCAAGTATATAAAGACAGTGAAAATGTGATATGTTCATGTTTTGTGTTCAAAGTTCATAATGGTATGTAATGGAATAATCTAGTAATCTATATAATATATATATATGGGATTGCCTGTTTTCAAAATATTAGACCAGCTCATTAGACATTTACCCTATTCTCTTTCAAATGCCCCTCTGACACACTGAGCTGAGATCCTGGCAGCCATTTTTTCAAGTGGTGAAAAAAAATGAACTGAAATACGTAGTACATAGAGGATAAAAAGTGCCATGGAGAAAAATAAACCAAGGAAGGGGCATAGTCATATTCAGTGAATATTTTCCATAGAAAAACATTCATGTTCTGTTTCAAATGTGAGAATAATTTTATTTTACAAATATTTGAGAGAAATTGGATGAGAATCTTAGTGAGTTTAGGATCTAATAGAATGCATAGCTATTTAGAGACAGAATAATGTGCAAAGGAGACCTTGGGACCAAGATGATGGAGGAGTAGAAGACCTAAATTTCGTTGGGTCCCAGGAATTCAGCTAGATAGTTACCAAACCATTCTGAACACCTACAAACTCAACAGGAGATTGAAGAAAAGAATAGCAGCAATTCTATGAACAGAAAAGCAACCATTTTCTGGAAGGTAGGAAGTGTGGAGAAGTGAATCCGAGGCGACATATGAGAAGATAGACTGTGGGGGGGCGCTCCCGGCAAGTGAGAGAGCAGGGGAGCACAAAATTGGAACTTTTATAAGTCTGCTCCACTGAGGGACGTCACTCCAGAGGCTAAGCGGGGGTGGAGCCCTAGCTGGGACAGTGTGGTCTCAGAATCCATGGGTCACAGAAAGACCGGGGGTACCTGAGTGCGGCAGAGCTCCCAGGTATGGGGGTGGGGAGGCCGCTCCAGAGATGGAGCTGAGGAGGGGCTCTCAGTTCAGGGATTACCTTCAACTGTGATCCGAGGCACAGTCGGGCCACTGCTCTTCAAGTAGGGATCCTACAAGTGGCAGATCCGGAGAGACCCCCTCCTTCCTCCTCCGGGAGGAGCGGCGCGGTAGCTCGCGGCAGGAATCTGCTGGGTTTGGAGACTCCAAACGGGGCCGAGCGCCAGAGAAAGAAACACTCGGTCACAGGCCAGCAGAGCTTGGAGTGCGGCCGGAGACCAGGGAGATGGAGGGACTGACTGCTTTTCTCTGAGGGCGCACTGAGGAATGGGGCCCCAAGCTCTCGGCTCCTACGGGCCGGAGATTGGGAGGCTGCCATTTTCACTCCCGCCCTCCAAATCTGTACGGAAAGCGTTCAGGGAACAAAAACTACAAGCGGGAACCCGAGCAGATTACTTAGCCCGGCCCCTGGCAAGGGCGGTGCAATTCCGCCTCGGGCAGACGTTTGAGAATCACTGCAACAGGCCCCTCCCCCAGAAGATCAGCAAGAACATCAGCCAAGACCAAGTTCACCGATCAATGAGAACTGCAGAATTCCACAGATAGGGGAATGCAGTACATAGAATTCATGGCTTTTTCCCCATGATTCTTTAGTCTTTCAAAGTTAAATTTTTTTAATTTTATTTTTTTCTTATTCAATTTTTAAAAATTTTTCCTCTTTCCTATTTTAACCTATTTTAACTATTTTATCTTATCAATACCTTTTAAAAAATCTTTTAAAATTTTAATTGTTATAACCATATTCTATCCCTTCATTGTATTTAACCTTATTTTTTGTATACATATAAGTTTTTTTTCTTTAAAATTTTTGGATACAATTTATTCTAACAGACCAAAATATACCCTAAATCTAGCATATGGCTTTGTTCTAGTCTCCAGCCTGATCACATTCTCCTTTTTTTTTTTCAACCAACTTCTTATCTTACCAATTCCTTTTTTAAAATATTTTTTAATTTTCATCTTTACAGTCATATGCCATTCCTTCAGCATGTTTACCCTTATTTTTGTATATATATATATATATAAGTTTTTCTTTCTTTAAAATTTTGGGGCAATTTCTTCTAACAGACAAAAATACACCCAAAATCAAGTGTGTGGCTCTGTTCTATTCACCAGTCTAATCATATATATATATTTTTTCCTTTCTTCTCCCCCCAGTTTCGAGTCTTTTCCGATTTGGTTAGTGTATATTTTTCTGTGGTCATTGTTACCCTTTTAGTATTTTGTTCTCTCATTCATCTGTTCTTCTCTGGACAAAATGACAAGGTGGAAAAACTCACCTCAAAAGAAGAACAAGAGGCAGTACAGACTGATAAGGACCTAATCAATGTGGACATTAGTAAGATGTCAGAACCAGAGTTCAGAACGATGATTATAAAGATGCTAGCTGGGCTTGAAAAAAAAGCATAGAAGATACTAGAGAATCCCTTTCTGGAGAAATAAAAGAACTAAAATCTAACTAAGTTGAAATAAAAAATGCTATTAATTAGGTGCAATAAAAAAATGGAGGCTCTTACTGCTAGGATAAATGAGCCAGAAGAGAGAATTAGTGATATAGAAGACCAAATGATGGAGAATAAAGAAGCAGAGATAAAGAGAGATAAACAACTACTGGATCATGAGGGGAGAATTTGAGAAATAAGTGATACTATCAGATGAAACAATATTAGAATAATTGAGATCCCAGAAGAAAAGAAAGAGAGAGAGAGGAGCAGAAGGTATATTGGAACAAATTATAGGAGAGAACTTACCTAAATTGGGGAAGGGAACAAGCATCAAAATCCAAGAGGCACAGAGAACCCCCCTCAAAATCAATAAAAATAGTTCCACACCCTGTCATCTAATAGTAAAAATTAAAAGTCTCAGAGACAAAGAGAAAATCCTGAAAGCAGCTCGGGACAAGAGGTCTGTAACCTACAATGTAACCTACAATTACATTGGCAGCAGACCTATCCACAGAGACCTGGCAGGCCAGAAAAGACTGGCCCGAAATATTCAGAGCACTAAACGAGAAAAATATGCAGCCAAGAATACCATATCCAGCTAGACTGTCATTGAAAATAGAAGGAGAAATAAAAAGCTTCCAGGACAAACAAAAACTAAAAGAATTGGCAAACACCAAACCAGTCCTATAGGAAATATTGAAAGGGGTCCTCTAAGCAAAAGGAGAGCCTAAAAATAACAGACCAGAAAGGAACAGAGACAATATATAGTAACAGTCACCTTACAGGCAATACAATGGCACTAAATTCATATCTTTCAATAGTTACCCTGAATGTAAATGGGCTAAATGCCCCAATCAAAAGACACAGGGTATCAAAATGGATTAAAAAAAAAAAAGACCCATCGATATGCTGTCTGCAAGAAGCTCTTTCATACCCAAAGACACCTCCAGATTTAAAATGAGGGGGTAGAAAATCATTTACCATGCTAATGGACATCAAAAGAAAGCTGGAGTGGCAATTTTTATATCAGATAAATTAGATTTTAAGCCAAAGACTATAATAAAAGATGAGGAAGGACACTATATCATACTTAAAGGGTCTGTCCAATAAGAAGATCTAACAGTTTTAAATATCTATGCCCCTAACATGGGATCAGCCAATTATATAAACCAATTAATAATCAAATCAAAGAAACACATTGACAATAATACAATAATAGTAGGAGACTTTACCACCCCCCTCACTGAAATGGACAGATCATCCAAGCAAAAGATCAACAAGGACATAAAGGCTTTAAATGACACACTGGACCAGATGGACATCACAGATATATTCAGAACATTCCATCCCAAAGCAACAGAATACATATTCTTCTCCAGTGCACATGGAACATTCTCCAGAACAGATCACATCCTGGGTCACAAATCAGGTTTCAATGGGTATCAAAAGATTGGGATCATTCCATGCATATTTTCAGACCACAGTGCTTTGAAACTAGAACTCAAACACAAGAGGAAAGTTGGAAAGAACTCAAATACATGGAGGCTAAAGAGCATCCTACTAGAGAATGAATGGGTAAACCAGGAAATTAAAGAAGAATTTAAAAAAATTCCTGGAAATGAATGAAAATGAAAACACAACTGTTTAAAATCTTTGGGATGCAGCAAAGGTGGTCTTGTACTCAGAAAACTATAAAGTACTCATGAAAGAAATTGAGGAAGACACAAAGAAATGGAAAAACATTCCATGTTCATGGATTGGAAGAACAAATATTGTGAAAATGTATATGCTACCTAGAGCAATCTACACATTTAATGCAATCCCTATCAAAATACCATCAACTTTTTTCAAAGAAATGGAACAAATAATCTTAAAATTTATATGGAACCAGAAAAGACCACGAATAGCCAGAGGAATGTTGAAAAAGAAAACCAAAGTTGGTGGCATCACAATTCCAAACTTCAAGCTTTATTACAAAGCTGTAATCATCAAGACAGTGTTGTACTGGCAGAAAAACAGACACAGAGATCAATGGAACAGAATAGAGAGCCCAGAAATGGACCCCCAACTCTATGGTCAACTAATCTTTGACAAAGCAGGAAAGAATATTCAATGGAAAAAAGTCTCTTCAACAAATGGTGTTGGGAAAACTGGACAGCCACATGCAGAAGAATGAAACTGGACCATTTCCTTACACCACACACAAAAATAGACTCAAAATGGATGAAAGACCTCAATGTGAGACAGGAATCCATCAAAATCCCTGAGGAGAACACAGGCAGCAACCTCTTCGACCTCAGTCGCAGCACCTTCTTCCTAGAAACATCACCAGAGGTAAGGGAAGCAAGGACAAAAATGAACTATTGGGACTTCATCAAGATCAAAAGCTTTTGCACAGCAAAGGAAACAGCCAACAAAACCAAAAGACAACTGACAGAATGGGAGAAGACATTTGCAAATGACATATCAGATAAAGGGTTAGTATCCAAAATCTATAAAGGACTTCTCAAACTCAACACCCAAAGAACAAATAATCCAATCAAGAGATGAGCAGAAGAAATCAAGAAATGAACAGACATTTCTGCAATGAAGACATCCAAATGGCCAACAGACACATGAAAAAGCGCTCAACATCACTCGGCATCAGGGAAATACAAATCAAAACCACAGTGAGATACCATCTCACACCAGTCAGAATG
>CM052898.1:86511914-86633957 GCA_028534135.1 Potos flavus | reverse complement strand
ATATATATACACACACACACACACACACACACACACAATGGAATACTATGCAGCCATCAGAAAACCCCCAAAATCTTGCCATTTGCAATGACGTGGATGGAACTAGAGGGTATTATGCGAAGTGAAATAAGTCAATCAGAGAAAGGCAATTATCATATGTTCTCTCTTATATGAGGAATTTGAGAAGCAGGGTGAAGGGTTGTGGGGGAAGGGAGGGAAAATGAAACAAGATGGGACTGGGGAGGGAGACAAACCATAAGAGACTCTTAATCTCAGGAAAGAAACCGAGGGTTGCTGGAGGGGTGGTGGGTGGGAGGGATGGGGTGGCTGGGTGATGGACACTGGGGAGGGTATGTGCTATGGTGAGTGCTGTGAATTGTGTAAGACTGATGATTCACATACCTGTACCCCTGAAATGAATAATACATTATATGTTAATAAAAAAAAAGAATGAATGAATCATTTGAAAGTTAAAAAAAAATGTGCAAAGGAAACACAATTTTATAATGCTTTAAAGGTACTTCCAATAAATAAAAAGGACTTACCAAATTCTAGAGAATAGCACTTACTTAGCAACATGGTCAACCTCCACATTGATCTCCACCAACACCACATTCCCCTCAGCAAAGAACACATCAGACATGGGGCGCCTGGGTGGCTCAGTGGGTTAAAGCCTCTGCCTTTAGCTCAGGTCATGATCTCAGGGTCCTGGGATCGAGCCCCGCATCAGGCTCTCTGCTCAGCAGGGAGCCTGCTTCCTCCTCTCTCTCTGCCTGCCTCTCTGCCTACTTGTGATCTCTCTCTCTCTCAAATAAATAAATAAAATCTTAAAAAACACACACAACACATCAGACACATACACAAATGTGTATGAAAGCAAATACATTTCATTTAGGTACTAAGATCCCTCACAGGAAAGTATGGAAAAATAAGTCTAAGAAGAACTTTATCTCTTGGTCTTACTGTGTGCATCAACATGTTTTTCACACAGAATGTGCTATGACCCACCCCAGCTTACAGAACATATCTAATCCTCCAGTAAGCTTTTAATACAAGTCATCTTGCTTCACACTGTAGTTATAAATGGTTACCTCCCATCTTGCTGACAGACTTCCAGTTCCTTAAAGGCTTAGATATTTATTGAAAGAATATTTAAAAATATTTAACAGTTCTTCACTAACTTGTTCATTATGACTTATCTAATGGCATAGTATTTACTGTTTTAGAACATAGTTATTGTTTTAGAACATCAATTTTTGAGAATTATTAAAATATGGTGTTTAAGTGTATCCTAAAGACCACAATAAATTTATATTAACTTGAAACTATAGGAAGCGGCAGCTGAAAACGTCCTTAGGAATAATTTCATCCTACTTCCTTTTAAGAAGAGAAAGTTGAAAACCAAATAAACAAAGCGATTTTCCCATGATTATTCAGCCCACTAGTGGTAAAGAGAGGCCTCAATCATGAGTATCTTGGCATCTAAATCATATCTCCCTTCTCTAAAACTTAGTAAATTCCCTCGATCTTAAAATTTAATACTCTGAATTATTTAGCAAACTGAATCTTTTTAAAGAATTGGATAAAATGTCCCTAAAATGCTTAAATATACTGTGAGAATGTATATCTTTAAATCTATCCATAGGCACCACTAGTTTTATCATAGCAAAATAGCATTTAAATCTTCTCTGGCAAATCATGTTTAACAGAAGTAAACAGCTTTTGCCTTGAGGTTGCAGCCATCCTGACCTTGTCGCACTGTTGTCTGAGATGAAGACATTTAGATAGACATTGCAGTAGCTCTCAGCAAAGAACATCTATTCTGAAATCCACAGAGCAAATTCAACCTTAAGGATGAGGCATTTTCCCACGTTATTATCTAGGCTTGACCCACCTTAAAGACGAAGAGAGATTATTCATGGTGACTCAGCTCTAGAGTGTCAGCAAAGGAGCTAGAAGGTGTGTGCAGATGGAATTTAAATCTGAAACATTGTAAGACAGAAGATTAGAAAGAGTTCTTTTAAGACGGTGGAGTCCATATGGAACTCACACTGGAGACTTGTCAAGGACCGCCTCCTTGCATCTTGCAGAGTAAATCACACAACTGGAATTTTATGTTTCTGAGTAGGGATCAAAGAAATGTACTACATGCTCTCTTTCCTTCAGCCAACCCTTCTACTGACCAGGCATGAACATTTATTTACAAGGCAGCTGCTCAGAGGAATAAGGGGGAAACCTGGAATTTCCCCAAACTTTTAACTTACTGTAAACTAATGAATGAATGATTAACTGTGATAAGATAGGCCCAAGTGATATAATTTTGACTCTCCTTCCTTAAAGTGATAAAAATGAAGTTGCTTTCCTAAGGACTTCAGATGAAAATAGGCAGAAAAAAAATTAATGAACGTGTCTCACTTTTTCAGATTAGGCTTTTCTCTCCTTTAAGAATGATTTTTCAATAGTCTCTCATTTGGAAACAGTCTAAAACCTATTAGAGCATTTCTTCTTGGTCCTGTTGGAGACAGGAGGCAAATAGATGAAGGATAAGTTCCTGTGGCCGCAACACTTCTTCTTTATCTAGTATCTCATTTCTGCAACTCCAGGTACATTCATCCACAAATAGAAATGCCCTCCAAAGAAAGAACTTCTCAAAGTGTGGCAACACATATGAGCATATATTTTGTTCAGCTCAAGGCCCGGTACAAACTAACTTTTTAGTGTCAAAAAATAAAATGGTGCAAGGCAAGCATTGAAGATCACATCACAGACATATATTTTTTAAAGCATCAAGTTGTCAGAAACTTGCCAAAAGGAACAGATATCACACACACTGAAAAATCTTGCCAAAAACTTGAACAAAGTTGAAAGATCTGCAGACCCATAAATTTTTTTTTTTGCCAGTAGTACCAAATATAATCTGAGGTGGCATGTAAACTCAAAAGCTAATCTCATCTGATGGGTCATTTCCTAACATGTGACTTAAGAATATCTTAAAAGGAAAAACAAAACAGGTATGAACAGTACCTTTAACAGTTGTCAGTACTCGGATTTAGAATTTTTATTAAAACCATACATGAAGGGTAAATAAAAAACTCATGACTTGAATTCATGGTTTTAAAAAAATCACTCTTTTTATCCCTATAGAATGCACAAAAAAGGCAGTGAGTAAATGTTTCTTAGTTAAAACAGTTTAGTGCTAGTTTAGTAAAAACTCCTATGGAGAAAGAATTGCTAGGAATTTCAAGTGGGATCCAAACTACTGAACTGTTTTTTTTTTTTTTTGAAGGTTTCTTCATGCAAAGGTATGACATAAATAAACGTTTCTTCGAGGACCAGATTACTTAGATATGTTTTTGACAGCCTGGACAGCATGTCAGAATGACAAAAGCACTGCTAGAGATCTAGAGAACTTAACATTTTCCCCACGATTGCCAAGATTTCCTCTAGATGTTAGAGATAATAACAGCATACTTACTATTTAGAATTTAGTTTTATGAATTCAGTTAAGGATGAACAAATCATTTTCTCAAAATCAAAACTGAAAAATCTGTACTTGAGAAAAGTATGCATCACAAGAAGAAAATTAGAATCAAATGAGAAATTTAAAGATGCTTCTTATAGATTAGAAATTACCATGGCCGGGGAAAAGACGAAATGGAGAGTTACTACTTAATGGGTAGAGTTTTGCTTGGGGCGATGAAACATTTTGGAAATAATGGTGGTGATATTTGCACAACACTGTGAATGTAATTAATACCACTGAATCGTACACTTAAAAATAGTGAAATGAGGGCGCCAGGGTGGCTCAGTCTGTAAAGTATCAGCTCAGGTCATGATGGGGGTGGTCCTAAGATCCAGCCCAGCACCTGGCTTCCTGTTCAGCAGGAGTCTACTGCTCCTTTCTCTGCCCCTCCCCCACTCTCCCAGTGCTCTCTCACTTGCTCTCTCTCAAATAAAGAAATACAATCCTAAAAAAAATAAAGTGAAATGACAAATTTTGTTGTATATATTTTACCACAAAATCTGAAAAGAAAAAAAAAGACTCATGACACACAGGAAAAAAGCACTCTAAATCGTCAATTATAACAAACATTTCCTCGAATTTTAACATATCTCAAGTCAACATTTGTTGTATAATCCGTGGTGTCTTACATTTGCTGTCTGTCAGGCAGTAGTTGTGAAGTGGAGCCATTGCCTGCACATGTTCAAAATTGGTTGTTATTCACATTATTATTGGAAAGGGGCAACCCCTTAACACTTCACTCAACACACTATTCAAGAACCATTTCAGGAGCAAATATGAGTCCTGTTTTTTGTGTCTTATTACATCTACTGATAAGCTCAAGAAAGTGGGAGCATCAAAATTTACAGAATTGGTGGTATGGCTTGAAAAAAAATTCTAAAGACAGTAATGAAGAAATATGGCTCTGAGAAATATGGCTGTACCAATGCATTTGATGACACAGAGGATGATATATAGTGTGGAAAACCATGAACAGCAAAGGCTCTGAAAAGAAAAACTGACTTAAGAGAGTGGGTGAACTCTGGATATAAAGTGTTTTGTGAGTACCTTAGCCAATCTATTTTGCTTATATTTTCCCTTTTTTTTTTATTATTTTTTTTCAAGATTTTATTTATTTATTTGACAGAGAGAGAGATCACAAGTAGGCAGAGAGGCAGGCAGGGAGAGAGGGGGAGGCAGGCTCCCTGCTGAGCAGAGAGCCCGATGCGGGGCTCGATCCCAGGACCCTGAGATCATGACCTGAGCTGAAGGCAGAGGCTTTAACCCACTGAGCCACCCAGGCGCCCCTATTTTCCCTTTTAGTATACATACCAAAAAAACTCTAAGCAAGCTATTTCGATTAATATAAATTCTAAGTTACTTAACACTGTTTTTTTAACCTCCCTCCCCTTAGGAGTATACAAAATAATGGTGTCTTATAAGCGATGGCATCTTAGATTTTAATAAATACAGTAATTTCAACAAATAACCAAAGACTAATATATTTAATAAGAGTGGAGCACTCCTACAAAGCTATAGAAAAATGTGAACAAATCAGCTTTTAAAAATGGGCAAGGAATAAAAAATAAGCAGTTCACAAAAAACTAAATGGACATCTAACTCTTTGGAGAGATGGTCAGCCTCACTAAGGCTGGAGCTGGAGTGTTGGGGGAAGACACTGACTTCCTGCTCATGATTCCTGGTGGAAGGACCGCCTAAGAGTGGCACTCCTGATCTGTCTTCCTCCTTCCCCAGTGACCCATCTAACTGGGAAGTTTGGGAAAGGGAACTGGTCATGTGCAGTTCAGCCACTTTCTCTCTTTCCTTTTGGGATATGACTATCTTACGAATCACAAATTCTGTTTCTTCATGTATGTTTTCCAAGGAGAGACTGCTAATGGCAGATCTGTTACTTTTCCAACACTGCCTGTGATAAAAGTGGGGAAAATTAGTTCTAGGATACATATAGTATTCAGAAAACTATTGTTATCACAAATACAGGCCAAGCTGTCCAACAGCGTTATCAATAGTATTGGTGATACTCTCTATTTTGATTCCTGCATCTGTCTCCTAATTTATTCTAAATCGGGCAGGAAGGTAAAGGGGTGTTATTAGTTCTCTCAAGACTTACCAGTGAATTTTTAAGCAGTTGTAAATAAAAACAAAGAAATAATATTTTTGCACATACTCTTGGTAAAAATTTTTTTAAAAATAACAGTGTTGGCAGGTATTAATATATCCATTTTCATATGGTTTTTGGGAGTATATGCTGGTAAAGGACTTTGGAGAATTCAGAAGCTATATTTGCATTTAAATATATGTATCTTTGACCTGTCAATTTTACCTCCTACAGAAGTACTCATACATGTACAGGATTATTTGTAAAAGGATATTCATAATGGTAGTGCTTAATAGTGAAAAACTGGACATAATTAAGTGGAGAAATAGTTAAAACAAAGTATGATTTTTTTATGCACAAATACTATGTAATAATTTAGAACAGTTTGGCCAACTGCAACCCATGGACCAAACTTGCCCTGTTTTTGCAAATAAAGCTTTATTGAAACACAAACATGCTTATGAATTTATGCGTTGTCTATGGCTGCTATTGTGTTATACAATGGCAGAATTTAGTAATTGCAACGAAGACTACATAGCCTGCCAAATCTGAAATATTTATTATCTGATCTTTAAAGAAAAATGTTTGCCATCTCAGTTTAGAAGGATGAAATAGATTCATTTAGATTGATAGGCTGTGAGGCCAATCATGAAAAACAAAACAAAAAGAAAAACAGCTGAAGACTCACATAATCCTTATTTTAGAGTAAGCATAATCTCTCTCTGTATATAATCTGTATGTGTGCTTACCTAAATGCAATCCAACACAAGCAGCATTAACAGTAGCTACTTATTTGAGGGAAAGAAGGGCTTGGTGTAGGGGAAGGGGGCTGATTTTAATGTGCATATGATCATGTACTCCTTTTGGACAGTATTGTTTAATTATAGATGTCACAAAAGGGCAAAAAAAAAGGGGGAGCAAAGAAAATGTCTGAATCTGTCCAGGAATTTCTCTTTGCCTCCTAGCATACCCTGTCTCCACTAAATCCTTGCCTAAGACTCATGTTCTGCCAAGCCAAGAGGAAAACACTATCTGACTATCATTTTTACTGATACTGTCACCTTCCAATGAGGAGGGTTGAGATGAAGTGGTTTATTATTACTAGTAAGCTTGCATATTTTGTCATGTCTCTCTCCACTTTGTTTCCTTTTTTGAGAATTCTCGGTAACACTTAAGTTATAAAAACTGGCTCCACTTAATTTTGATCAGATAAACGAAAGAAAATTTTAAATGAAACCATGAGCTGAAAACAAGTAGCCATACCTAAAGTATCATGGTAACTGACATGTTCCCTTACTTTTGATATTTCAAAGAAGATGACAAAACTAAACTTCAAGAATGAGAATTAACAGTCTCCCTTCCCCAAAAGTTTGAGAATTTTTTTCCGGCTGATTATAAATTATTCTCCTATGAAGCACAAGAAACTGGAACCCCTTACAGTTATCATACGGAATCACATCTTTGGCAATTTCACCTAAAAGCAAAACGTTTTCCAAAAATATCTGCGGCTTCTCCTCCTGCTAAAACTATTTAATCTTAGTTATAAAGAGGTAAAAGTCATGGTGGTCATGCACTGACAACTAGCAAGAAGCCAATTACTTAATTCTTGAATGAAGTTCCTTCTCTCTCTGGGAAAACCATCAATGTTTATCACAATATACTTGTACAGTACTTTGCAGCTATAAAGTGTTTTCCTACACATAACCCTATCTGTCCAGTAAACTTGTAATGGAGTCAAAGAAGAAATTCTGAGTTTCTTTAATGTGAACACTCTCAAAGATGTTAAATAATTTGTCTAGGGTAAAAACTGGTAACTGGTAAGAAATTCAAACTCTCCCTCTCAGAAACATCTAAGTATACATTTTTGATGGTTTAAAGATGTCTATCTTTCCTCAATTTTTTTAAAAAGATTTTATTTATTATTTATTTGACAGAGAGAGAGAGAGATCACAAGTAGGCAGAGAGGCAGGCAGGGAGAGAGGGGGAGGCAGGCTCCCTGCTGAGCAGAGAGCCCGATGCGGGGCTCGATCCCAGGACCCTGAGATCATGACCTGAGCCAAAGGCAGAGGTTTTAACCCACTGAGCCACCCAGGCGCCCCTCTTTCCTCAATTTTTAATTGCCTTTTCTCAAATGACTTAAGAGAAACATTATTTCTCCATGAGAGACAAGTGTTGTTGAGTGTTAGAGATTCCTATTTATGGCTTTAACAACAGCAAGTGACTTTTTTTTTTTTTTTTTTTTTTTTTTAGAGAGAGCATGAACAGGAGGTGGGGTAAGGGTATGGTCAGAGGGAGAAGCAGAATCCAACTGAGCAGGGAGCCCGACACAGGGCTCAATCACAGGACCCTGGGATCATGACTTGAGCAGAAGGCAGACTCTTAACTGACTGAACCACCCAGCCCAGAGAGAGAGAGAGAGAGAGAGGGAGAGAGAGAGAGAGAGAGGAGAGAAGAGGGGATCTCAAGCAGGCTCCATGTGCAGCATGGAGCTCATCACAGGGCTTGATCTCATGACCTGAGAGAATGACCTGAGCTGGAATCAAGAGTCAGATGCTTAACCCACTGAGCCACCCAGGCACCCGCAAGTGATTTTTTTTAAAAAAGGATTTTATTTATTTATTTATTTGAAGAGGGGAGGGGCAGAGGGGGAGGGAATGGGACAAGCAGACTCCAGCTGAGTGTAAACCCCAATGCAGGGCTGGATCCCAGGACCCCAAGATCATAACTTAACTGAAATCAAGAGTTGGCCGTCAACCGCCTGAGTCACCAGGTGCCCTGCAAGTGGCTTTTTAAAAGAATAATAGATCCTCAAAACTTCATCACATCTAACAGTGCACCAATTATCATAAACTAGTTCCATTAAGATCAAAATCTGCCTGTAACTCAATTCTTAACTTATCCTACTTTCCCAAATATTTGAAAATAAATTGTGTGAAAATCATTACATAAAAGGACCAAAAATTTTTTTATATATATAGCGTCCCAGGAAAAGTGAGAAAACCAAGAAACTCAACCCATGGTATTACTATAAAAATACAGGTATTGGTTTAAAATAAACTCTAAAAGGCTCATTTTTAGAGTTGCTGATGGCAGCTAAAAACACACCTTTTAGAGCAAATCTCAGAAAATATATAATTTGGGCTGGGTATGTTTTCCTCACCACTCCCTCCCCACCAACCAAGTATTACTGATTATTCAAAAAATGTTAAGATAAACTTCATAAAAGTCCTTAGGATAATGCGTGTATAATGAAGTAATTTAGGTAGCTAAAAAAAAAAAAAATGAAGACATATTGCAGGAAACTAAATCAATAACAATGTCTTTAAATACAAAAAGAAAAGAAATTAGGGAGACCACTTAATGACACTGGAGGGTCACTGACTGTTTCAGAATTAAAATGAATTACTGAAAGACCATTGCTTTCCCTAGTCCCATCTTCAGCTAAATAGCCTATAAGAGACCTCTTCTAATATTTAATTACCTAACCATGTGAGATATACATAGAAAAGCTAAAATTAACAAAACACCATGCTGAGTAACTGTTGAACTTAGTTCTTAATGACACCTTACAACGCAGACTCTCTTACGAGTTCATATGCTTAGAACTTGGGGTACAGGACATGGCCTACAGTTTCAACAATATCTGTGGGATAAAAAAGAGGTGAAAGTAAACAAAATTTAAAAGGCTGGTAGACCCCTAGAAACAAGATATTAGTAAACTCATGATGGGAATAGTAATCTAACTCTATACGGATCTAAGAGAAGCCTAAAGGTTTAAGGTAAAAGGGAAAAAGATCTTACCCTTTTATGAGATTTTCTTTCTGTTTTCACAAACCCCTTTTTCCTCAGGTTTCTCTTAACCCTGACTTCTCCTTTTTTACCTTGTCTGTGTCTCACTTGGGATTTCTCTGCCTCTCATGGCCCTCACAAATCTTCCCGTACCCTAATTTATAAGAACTGAGGAAATGCATATGGATGTTTTTTACAATTATGTATTTTTTCCTTCAAGTATATGCTTCTGGTTCTCAAGAGTTGCAATACGGTATAGTAGAAAGACTGTTGAAGTCAATCAGAAAACCAATGTTGAGGCCCAGGTTGGCCACTACCTATTTTTGTGACCATGGGCAAATAACTTTTCAAAAGAAAAAGAACTAAAATATTCTTATTCAAAATTTAGACATGTAGCTAACTTTGTATAGAATGAACTATAACCCAGTATAGAATAAGTACTTTTATGGTTTTTCCACATATTAAAGCAAGTGCAAAATTAGTGAATGAGGTTATCTAAGACCTGTTTAGTTGTTCAAATCTGTTTCCAGTTTTAAAATTGATTTGTATACAAAGGTGATATTTGCATTTACTTTGTGTTACTTAAGATTCTTTTAATGTGAAAAGGTCCCCCTCCTTTTCTTTGCAATTTGTTAAAAAAAAAAAAAAAAGTCATTTATCCTGTAGAATTGCCCATGTTCCAGATTTTGTTGATTGCATGCTCATGGTATCTTTTAATACATTTCCTTGTGTCATGTATTTCCCGTTAATAGATCTAGGGGCTTGATCAGATTTTTTTTTTTTCCTTTTCTTGTTGTGCTGGATACTTTTGAGTCATAGTATAAGGCATATCATTATGATTGACCAATGAGTTTAGGTCTTGTCATCTTGATCTATATCCAAAGTTCCTCATCAGCTTTTTAACTAATGGCTTTAGTAGCAATTGATAACCACTGCCTAGCTCTTTCATTAGTATTTATGAAATGGTGATATTCTAACACTCCTTCTGCATTTATTAACTGGAATAATTCTACATATTTTATAAATTCTTTCACTCAATTATTTGATTACCCTGGGGTAATAAGGCAGGATGAATGCTTCTTTGTCTCCAAGTTACCAGTTTCCAGAATAATTCCCTCATATCTTTCTAAAGGTGATGGAATTGGTTTGTCTTTGTTTGCTATTAACATTTTGAATGCATAATTTACATATTTACAATGTTTTGGTCCATTTCAGTTATTATCCTTATTGATCATCAAATTAACTCCATGTATATAGCCAGCAGTTTAGAACCCCGCAGCTGGTTATTGAGCTTTTGAGAAAAGACAGTGGTATTTGAGAGCTTCCCTGCTTTGGTAGATACTGAGGTATTACTGCTAATTTTTAGATGTGAAATGGTACTGTGATTTTGCTGGAAGAGAAATGTGTACCTCTGAATCAGATAACATCTCTCAGATTTGCTCAAAATAACCTGGGGTCAAGTAGATTGGGACATAGATGAAATAAGTTTGGCCACATGTTGCTAACTTCTGAAGTTAGTATAACCATAGTTAACCATTGTTTATCATATTCTTTTGTATACATTTGAAAAATTCCCTAATTTTTTCAAAACTCCCAGATCAGCAGTAAAAGTTATCTACAATAGAAAAAAGTACTACAGAAAAACAAAAGAAAACACACAAACTTTAAGTTCAGCACACAACCAACCAGATAGTTTCTGAAAATGGTATCCAAATACATGCAAGAGGAAAAAAAATAACTTATCTACACAACCTCACTTTCTATTCAAAAAAATTTAGATATTTGAAGTTAAGAGATAGTCTGAAAGGTGTGATTCTTAAAGTATTCTTTATTAAGATCATTAAAAGTTGTAGAAACAACTTTATATTATAAAGGCACAGGGAGACAGTTCTGATAAAATATTCAAATTAAACAGTAACTTACAGTACAAAAGACAATTTTAATGCACATACAAACCCCAATGTCTGATTCAAAAATATTTACTGTGTCTATTAATGGGCAATGATTAAAAATATAAATTGCTGCTGTATAATAAATATCTGATAGTGAACATCTTGATAGCAAAGTGAACAAAATATTTATTGCTTTTCACATACATATTTTTCCCTGTAATTTAAAATTCCTAATTCTTTTACTATCTTCTCAACTTTTTCCAAAGATAAAAGAAATTCCACATAATCTCACGGGGAAAATGGTAGTTGTAACTACCTCCAGTAGCAATCACTGCTGGCAGTGTTTTCTCGCTTCCTGTTCTGCAATCACAATTGCTTTTCCAAAGTAAGATAAATGTTTGCGAAGCCACATAAAGACAACCCTCTGTGACTGGCATTCTAAAGTTTGTAATGAACATTTATCAAATATAAAAGGTGCTCTGTTCTGAAAATGTCTATTTTATTTGAAGTTCTAAGTGGTAAATGTTTGACAAATAATTTTACCTGCTCCCTTCAAAAGTGTTCCGAAGTTGTAAAAAGTCAGCTTAGTAAAGTTTCTAGCACTTAAATGTTTCTTTGAGGGCTAGTTGATATCTGTACGATATGGATGTATAAAAATTAACATAATGCAATCTATTTTATAATGGAGAGAACTTACCCTTCTCCTCCCAGTTTTTATACTAGGGTTAACATTATTGATTTCATCATGCTTTTTTGTAGCAACCCAATTATAGATGGTACAAGTAGAATTTTTATCACAACAGTAAAATAACATGAATGCACCACCCTAACTCAATGCCATCTCAACTTAAGAAATACTTAAAGTATTTGATAATCATTGTAAAGTTACTTAACCATATGTCACGTTTAGACAGTGTGTAGCAGCCAGTAATGTGCCTGACAGAGCTGATGCTCTATAAATAGTTGCTGAATGAATGAAAAAGAAAAGAAAAACCCGGCTTTGGTGTGCATATTTTAATCACTTTCTGATTTAGAATAAGGTCAGTCTAGAACAAAATAACTGCGCACTACACCAAACTTTGCCATAAGCTAAAGCAATAATTAAAAAAAAAAAAGGTACCACCTATGTTAGTGATAGTCAATTTATATATTGTAACTTTTAAAAATAGCCCACAAATTTCACAAGTTTGTTAATTTTTATCCACATATTTAAATTTGGGGTAAGGAAGACCAAGTTGGGCAGACTGGCTAAACTATGCTTTTCAATAAAAATTACTAGTCCATTAATAAATAAAAAGTTATGATGCCCAATTAAATTCAAATGATGACTATACCATGTTAGTTTCTGCAAAACTACCAATGAATATAAGGTAGGATATCTTTAAGTCACATATGCCTGGAAGCAGCTTACCTTTGCAATGTAAATGAATAACCAGGAAGATCTGAATGTAATCATGACAGAGTTGTAGTACTCGAAGTGTGATTATAAGAATACGTAGGTGACCAATTTTAAAATCTAATCATGACACTAGATCTAACATTTCTTTGGCATATGCATTACTATCTTGGACAAGTTAGCATTTACAAAATACTGTGTTTTTCTTTTTTCTTCCAACAACATTAACATAAAGGTGTAAATTGCTTGTATACTTTTCTTAAAGCCTTTAAAAGGACAAGATGACATTTTGCAACATATGCCAAACTTCGTGTTTAGTGTACACTTATAATTATAGGCATAGAGGGATGTAGCTCTTAAATAACCTTGAATGATTTCATGCAATGGTGAAACCACAGAAAGTAGGGGAGAAACGTATTTACATAATAAAATATTCAACTCTCTGAAAATACAGTAAACCTGGGAATCTTGCCCTAATAGTAAATGTGTACCACATAGCACTGAACAAAAACTAGTTCAAATTTAAATAAACACCTAGAATAACCTGAATGTGTAAAATTTAATAAAAAAACATAAAAATGAGGGGAAAAAAAAACACCTCTACATCAGAAGGAAAAAGTGGCCTATAAAACAGGCCAATCTAATTTAACATTCAAAGTAAATGCAAGAGATTCACAAAATCATGATAGTAATGCAAACTAAGTCAAATACCAAGTACCCTTTGATACACAAGCCAATGCAACTATCAGACTCATTTCCAATAGCTTCACAATATTCATTAATCCACTCAGGCATTCGGGGGAGCAAAGCAGTCAATGATGATAGCTCAAGTCTCCAAAGTGTAAGAACAAACTTATTTGCAGAAGCGTCATGAGATTTTTGAAGTAATGTCTTATTTTGATGTTAACATAAGATATATCAGTGCAAGTTTATCATCTTCTGAATGCATTACTTCCAAGTTTCATTTTTCCAGATAGTTTTTGGTGGTTTAGTTTTAGCCAGTGCTATTTAAACGGAGAAAAGAAAAATTCACCATAGACTACCTCACATTGTTACTTAATTGTGCTAGGTATTCACGCAGTTCTTTTGCAGCCTGGAATCTGCCATAGCGCTTCTTTGGGTTGGCACACTCGTCCAGCAAGGCCTCTAGTCGGCCATCTTTGGCAATTTCACTTGGTGGGTCATGAAGAAGTCCTCCAGAAGTGCCACGCCAGGTGGCATGTCTGGATAAGAGGTTCTGACAAACAGCATAGTAATTGTGGTCCACAGTTGCACGAGCGCAAAGAATTTCTTTAGAAAATGATAAGCAAGCCTCCTTATCACAGTCATCAAATTTGCTTTCATACCATACATCCCAATTTTCAGGTTTATCTGTAAAAGGGTGAAAAACAGAAAGAGAAAAATACATTTTAAAAGAGCTCTCATTCCTTCCCAAAATATAACATTTTACTAATTAACACAGTAGTATTTGTTCCTAAAATTGTATTTTAATTTTAAACATGGAAATTTATTAAATTATATATAAACATTTAGTGGGGGTTAACCAATGCCAGGCCTAAAGATCAGACAAGGTCTCTAACTACTCAAGGGTTGAGTCTAGATGGAAACTTTCTATTACATAGATAAAGTGCCATACAGAGGACTCAATGCTACAAGAGTAGAGAGGAAATAGTACTTTTGCCTGGTGCTGTAGAAAGCTGCATATAGAACACCTGATTTAGGGGCGCCTGGGTGGCTCAGTGGGTTAAAGCCTCTGCCTTCCGCTCAGGTCATGATCTCAGGGTCCTGGGATTGAGCCCTGCATCGGGCTCTCTGCTGGGCAGGAAGTCTGCTTCCCCCTCTCTCTCTGCCTACCTCTCTGCCTACTTGTGAGCTCTCTGTCAAATGAATAAATAAAATCTTAAAAAAAAAAAAAGAACACCTGATTTAGGTCTTAAATAATAAGCAAGTGTGAAAAGAAATGTGGGAAAACAGTATGCTAGGCCCAGTGTAAGTATGTGCAAAGGCACAGATTTAAGGGCTTGCTCCAGCTGATTCAGGAGACAATAAGTTCACGGAGGCTAAAGTGTGAGATAGCTACCTGGGGAGAAGGTACAAATGTGGCTAGAGAAATAGCTTGAACCTTGTATGGTCATGAATATGATTTGTTTTATAGAAAGATAACTGGGACTGAAGACTGGAGGGACTAAGATGATGACAGTAACTAATGGTCCAGAAAAAAAAAACAAAAACCAAATTGTAGAAACATAGGAGTTTAGTTTTGAGTAAAGTTTAAGGTTGTAATTGGATGACAAGGTAGATATTATTTATATAATATTGTTAACATTTTATATACAAATATAGAGTGAATATAAAGTAACTACCAGGCATTCAGGTGGGCATATCACATGCAACTAAAACAGACTTGAAACTTAGGATTCTGAAGTCAGAGCTACAGTACACATATTTAGAACACATCAATATACAAGTGCTTGATGGAGCCAGGAGAAGAGCTGAATTATAGTGGAAAGCATGTTGAAAGCAAAGGAAAGAAATAAAGACAGGATGGAACCTTGGAACTTAAGGGGTTGGCAGAGGAGAGGCTAGTGAAAAAAGCTCATTCATTCAACAAATAATTATTTGAATGCCTACTCTAGGACAGGAAAGGGTATATACTGGTAAACAAAATAATTAATAGATGATTCCTAACCTCACTGGTTTACTATCAAGTACGAGAAATAGACATTGAATAAATAAACATTATCATAAATAGTGGAAAATGCTACAAAGGAAACATTTTTAACAGTAGAAAGGTTTATGAAAGAAACAACCTTCCCTAGCATTAGATATAGTGGTCAAGTGTAACATTTAAACTAAGGTTCAAAGGACAGGTAGCTAGCTGAATATGGAAGACAGATGAGGCATTTTAGGCAGACGAAACAGCATATGGAAAAGCCCAGAGGCAAAAAGGTTCATTCAAGAAACCAAAAGGCCATTGCAGCTGAAGCATCAAGGGCAGCAGACAGAGGGATATTAAAATTGAAGCATTTTAGGCCCTGATTAAGGTTTTTTTCCCTTTCTTTCTTTCTCTTTAATGTTTCTTTTGTACACAGAGAACATTACTCACTCTACTTCTGCTTAAAACATTCACATTCAAATGTTACAAAACTTGAAAAAAAATTGGTTCGCCTTAAGCTCTTTTTTTTAAATTGAAGTATAATTAACATACAACTTTATATTTGTTTCAGATACACAACATATTGATTTGACAATTCTATACATTATTCAATGCTCACCACAATATGTGGTCACTGTCACCATACATTATTGACTATACTCCCCATGCTATACTTTCCATCTTTCTGATTTATTTAATAACTGTAAGTTTATATCTCTTAACCCTCTTTATCTATTTTGCCCATCTCCCCTCTGGCAACCATCAATTTGTTCTCTATATTTAAGAGACTTTGTTTTTTCCTTTTTTTTAATATATTCCACATAAGTGAAATCATGGTATTTACTTTTCTCTTCCTGACTTACTTCATTTGGCGTAATGCCTTCTAGGTCCATCCATGTTGTTGCAAATGGCACGATCTCATGCTTTTTTATGGCTAAACTTCCATTGTGTATATGTATATAAATATATACACACACATACACACACCACTTCCTCTTTTATCTATTCACCTTGAGTTGCTTCCGTATCTTGGCTATTGTAAATAATGCTACAGCAAACATAGGGGTGCATATATCTTTTCAAAGTAATGTTTTTTTGTTTAATTTGGAATTAAACAATTAAATTAAACAATGCAAATTGGGTATTTGAATAAATACCCAATAGTGGAATTACTAGATAAAGTGGTATTTCTATTTTTAATTTTTTGAGGAACCTCCATACTATTTTCCACAGTGGCTGCACCAATTTACATTTCCACCCCACATCCTTGGCAACATTTATTACTTATCTTTTTTGATACCAGCCATTCTGACTAGTGTGAAGTATTATCTCATTCTGGTTTTGATCTGCATTTCCCTGATGATTAGTGATGTTGAACATCTTTTCATGTGCCTGTTGGCCAGCTGTATGTCTTCTCTGGATAAATGTTTCTTCAGGTTCTCTGCTCATTTTTTTTTTTTCTCTGCTCATTTTTAATAAGATTGCTTGTTTTTGTGGTATTAACAGTATGTAAATAGTATTAACAGTATGTAAATAGGAGTTTGAGTTTTACTTAAAGAACAATGGGAACTCATTAAAAACTTTAAGCAAGGAAGTGGTAAGATGAGATTTACGTTTTAAGAAAGAAACTATGTGAATAGAAGGAAACCAAAGGACTGAAGAATTTCAGGAAGTTGTTACTAATCAGTCACTTCATAAATTTTGCAATTAGGTGGTTGCTAATGGTAATGAAGAAATCTCAGTCAGGTTCTAATGGGTTGAGGAATGAATGGGGGCTGGGGGAGTAGAAAAAGGCGAAGTAAGCAATACTTCTATAACAACAACTGAAAAACATGGGAAAGCAGAAAAAGTCTTAGATATACTTGTTTATGGGGAGGGAAGAGAAACTGGATTTTAAGAAGGGAGTGGGAAGTTGAAAATGACTAATGCAACAAGTTCTCAGAGAAGGACCTACTCTGTCTGAAATAGAGGGATGAATGTGTATTGTTTTCACTAGTTTAGATAATAAAGAGAAGGACACTGAGGGAGTTGCCATAGCAAAACCTAAATTTCCCTGTGAAGGAGAAAATAAAGATCATTTACTAGAAAGAGTTCAGCAAAGAGTGTGAATAAATAAATATGGCATTTTGCAAAGTAGATATTTAAACAACTCTACCATGAGACATTTGAAAAGAACCTGTCACAGCTAAGGTATCACTGGGGCAATGCTCACTGTACGAATATACTTGTGTGGTTGTAGTCTTCCAAGATTAGGAATTAGTTGGTATAAAACTGTGATGTGTATTCCAAGAATGTCTACATAAAGAAATTAGAAGACATTATTTTTACAAACACTGAAATGAAAATTTTAAAAGTTTAGGCAAACTGCACAACTTAGGGTATACTAAAAACTACTGACCTGTACAATTTAAAAAAGAAAAGGATGGTGTAAGCTGCTGCAAAATTCACAAATGTAGGAAGAAGTAAGTGGAGAATAAAGCACTCCAGCAGGGTGTCTATTCCCTGTGGAAGGATCTACGTGGCAAGTCAAAAAATAATAAGAAAGTAGTTTGGTGAGTATGGAATCAGAACAAGGTACTGGGAAAAATCAAGGATCAAGGTAAGATCATGCAAAACCTAAGTGTCAACCTAATAAATTGCTGTTACTTTCACTGCATTCCTTAGGTGCCACACATTTTTGGTCCGGGTTCATCGAAAGATCCTCATATGACAGGAACAGAGGGAATTAAAAATATAAGACTCTCGCCATAGAACAACCACCTTTCAGTTTCTTTTATTAAGTAGATTAGTTATAGAGTTACACAGGCTTTGTCCCTGACGCTCTAAAATGCCTGTGGCATTTAATTTTCAAAACACTTCAGACAATCTGCCTACTTATGCTATGACAAGCTCACAAATAAATGGAGAGCAAAGTTTTGGGTAAGATGTAATAATGTCAAATCAAAGTTAGGGATTTGCAGTGCCAGAAATCATCTAAATGGTTAAAAGAAAAAGAAAATCACCATAGGGACCCCACAGAACAATGGAATACAGAACATCACTGTAAGTGATCCCACAGAAAAGTAAGACTTCCATGAGAGCAGAACAGTTCCTCTGATAGTCTGTAACTACATAAAAACTTAATTCTGCATTATACTACTAAACCACAGAATGTAGCAGACTGTTAAGAAAAAGACATGTACACACACACACACACACACACACACACACACACACACACACAGTATATCTGTGTCCGTTTGAATCCAAAGGATATTTTACTAGGAGAAATTGCGATTAAGAGTACAAGTATAATAAACTGGTTGCATTTACTGATACTGGTCAAATAAAACAGAGAGGCAAGACTTCCATCTAAGGAAGAAATTAAAGGTTTGTTTCATATAAACGTAAACTTTGACATAAAAAACTGTGTACAAGAAGCAAATGTAAGTTATATACTTACTTTGTCTAATTAATCTTTTGTCAGCGACCAAAACATTTTCAGCATCCACAATGATTACCTTCCCATCTCTAGGACCAACTGCAAAATTGTCAAAGCTGACGTCCAGGAGGTAGAGTGCAAATTCAAAGTCATTGTTTGTAAGCTGCTCTGCTATTTCCATTAACTGCCAAGCGAGGTCAACTCGTTTCTCCCATGGCGCATTAAAGTAACTCCACAGTTCTTCTCCAACATAATTTACAGCCACCATTCTTCCACAAGCTCCAAGATATTTTGCAAATGGCCAACCTTCATCAGATGGAAAACTCTACAAAAGAATTATCTTAATATTATAAGAGATTCTGATGAAGATATCCTACGTCTACCCCCAGATCCTCTCAGCAGAGATTATTACTAGGCATGTGCTTGGATTTCCTGTTATATTCAGGAGTTGGAGAGAGATAATCTGATTTCTTTTCTAATTCATACTGTTACTATGGACCTGAAAAAAAATTTAAATACGTAACTTTACATTATAAAGCTAAAACAGAAAGTCCTGCTTATCATAAATTTCAGAACCAAACTGATCAACAAAACATAAGGCACCTTCCTTAATACCAAACCTGGAAGTATTTACATTTTCCTGTATCTTTTTGACTTGGTGTAAGTACAGTCAACCACCCTTTCTTTTGAATGTACAGCACTGCAGGCCTATTAGCCAGCAAGTATTTACCAGGCACCACTCACTGTACTGTGCTGGCAATTAAGAGTGAACTAAACAAAGAGTCTCTAAAATAAAAATTTTAGAAGAGAAGACAGATACTAAGCAAATAATTTTGAGTATAAGTGTTAGTTATTAGGAAGTGGTATGAGTCCTAAGAGAACATTTAATAGAGACCTTACCTAGTCCACAAGTGGATGGGGGTACAATTTAGAGAGGGATTTATAGCAGTGTTTCTTTTTTTTTTTTTTAAGATTCTATTAATTTATTTGACAGAGAGACACAGTGAGAAAGGGAACACAAGCAGAGGGAGTGGGAGAGGAAGAAGCAGGCTTCCTGCTGAGCAGGGAGCCCGATGGGGGTTCCATCCCAGGACACTGGGATCATGACTTGAGTGGAAGGCAGACGCCCAAGGACTGAAACACCTGGGTGCCCCTACAGAAGTGTTTCTTAACCTATACCCCCAAAGGTTAGTAAAGAGCAATCTGATATCCTACTGATGTAACCTGCGTCCTAAGAACCTTTGGTTCCAAGTCAGTCTTGTTTCCTTTTCTACTGCCACTGTATTTCTGTTCACCTTTAGCTCAACTTTTAAATTATTTATTCTCCTAATTTTAGCAAGGTTTCCTAATGGATTTTATAACCACTGGGAAAATTAACATCCTAAACCAAAAATCTTTCGTGTTGATGAACGAATCACTTTAAACTTAAATGTCAGGCTTTATCTAAGATACTGTCCAGTGCTAAAATGCCCACCTGCAAAATGAGCATTGTGGTGCAAAAGGTTGGGAAGTAATGTTTTAAACAACTTCTTGGAAGATAACATGTCTAGAGGAAGTATAGAGGAAGCCTGGACCTCTCCTTAAAATGGGGGGAAAAATTATAAGATGATATTTACATAAACATTGTAGGGGAAACAGAGCAAAACACTGTATAATATAAATACAGATTACTTTTATTTCTAAAAATTGAACAATCTACATACTTTTTTTTTGAAGATTTTATTTATTTGAGAAAGAGCGAAAGCAAGAGAGATCACAGAGGGAGAGGCAGAAGCAGACCTGCCGCTGAGTGAAGAGCCCAATTCAGAACTTGATCCTGGACCCTGGGATCATGACCTGAGTGAAAGGCAGACGCCTAAATGACTGAGCCACCCAGGCACCCCCATCTACATATGTTTAAAGAGCTAAAGATGAGGCTCTTCTTCCTGTACCGCTTATGAAAATCAGTAATATTAAGTTTGCCCTGAACTTTCATAAAATTGAAAAAATTCAATAATATCCTTAATATTAACACTGTTTATCAACTTTAAAACAAAATGTTCTTAGAACTAAACTTGATCCATAATCACCTATTTTCATTTGTGCTTCCTTTCAACTATAACTATTAAAGCACAGTAACTGTATTTGTTTCTTTGTATGTATAACTTTCTTTTAAATTTTAATACCTGCAGTTTTGTGATAATACACTAATTATGTAAATTAAAAATTTAGATATGATAGTATGAATCTTTAAATATAGTAAATGAATTGATTCAATTTTAATTCAAAGGCAACATCTGATTCTTTAGCAAGAAGGAAGAGGGAAACACATTTTTCATCTTATACCTAAGAATTTTTTTATTTCTTTTGGGTACTGGGAAAAGTGAGACTGCTAATGTCCAATGTGAACTGCAAAAAACTGTTTGCTAACCATCTTATTTTCTACTTTTTATCCCAACTTTAAAATACCTCCTCAACCTTGAAAATTTACACAAATTATTACAAAAGATTTAACTGTTTCCCAGACGTATTCATGTACAAAGTCCGTGACATTAAAAGAAAAAAGGGAAAGCACTAAAAATTGGTAATATAGGAGATTATATAGTTTTCTCCCACGAAAAGTAAAACAAAAATTCCTCCATACATTATTGGTATATTATTCACATGTCATACTGTAGAACAGATACAAACATATCTTTGTGAAAATAAAATGGTCTTTGACAACAGGAGAAAAGGGAACCCTGCCAACATCTGCACATGTACAAATGCCTCCTTGTTTTTGGAGCCTTTCCAACTGGTAAATGACAGTCAAATATACACTTCATTACCCAAGTCCCTCATAGAAGAAGATAAAATATATGAACAAATGTCACACTGAAGAATTTTACATTTACACAGTGATTTCTGACAACATTAACTGAAATCCTGTTATGCCTCATTTTAAGAAGAGCACTACAAATCTTTCATAGAGCTTGCTACCTAATCTTTTGGAAGAACTTTAATAAATGAATCCACACCACTAACTCAGATGACAAGAATTTTTCACAGTATAATCAAAACAGTCAGATTTCATTAATAGGAAAAGAATTCTATTGAACACACTGTAGTACAAAGAAAATGCTCAAAGGAAGCCCAAACATTTTTATTTAAAACAATTCTGGCTTAGAACCAAATTACAATGGTCAAGCAGAGTCTGACAGACAAAACTTTAAGATGCCACAGCCTGGATTTGTTAACTATATCAAGCAACGAGAAACAAAACTTCTTACTTTCTGATTACCAAACTCAACAGGGCAAAAAAACCCCAAAAAACAAAAATCAAAAAAACCCCATGGTAGCTAGGATAAGAAGTTTATTGCTGAGATTCACAGTTTTTATTTTAAAACAAATCAGAAAATCAGATTTTCAAATTGCCTAGAACAACAGGCACACAGTTTAAAGTAATCCCGACATAAAATGTGCAATTTGAATGAGTTATTTACAACTGAAAAAATATGTACAAATACTTTTCATTTAAAGGATGGAGTCTTTAAACTTGGAATGGTTTAAATTCTAACTTGACCAGAAGCACTCCAATTATTTAAGAGCTTTACATTAGGTTGATTGTACATCAAAGTGTAATATATAAAGTTTTAAAACTAAATTATTAGTTTAAAGTTGTACAAAGGGACAAAACATTTATAAAATTTTGTATTTCCTTTCCATTACTGTATTTTTTTATTTTATTATTTTATTATTTTAAAGATTTTATTTATTTATTTGACAGAGAGAGAGAGTTCACAAGTAGGCAGAGAGGCAGGCTCCCTGCTGAGCGGAGAGCCAAATGCAGGGCTCAATCCCAGGACCCTGAGATCATAACCTGAGCAGAAGGCAGAGGCTTTAACCGACTGAGCCACCCAGGCGCTCCCATTACTGTATTTTTTAAAAAAAATTAAATTGGTGAGCCCCCAAAGAAAACTTCTATGACTATTCCTACCAAGGTAAAAATTAAAAATGGATTTAGATATTAAGATAAACATGGTTAACAGGTAAGATTTAAAAAAAATATTAAATGCCTTCAGTTAATTTACAAAATAAAAAGTATTTTGAATATGAAACCTAAGATAAATCACTATATCTCTTTCTCTTTTTTTTTTGTAAGAGAAAACTGCAAGCTACATCTTGGATACCATAATACTCAAATAATACTAATAATAATATTACAGGCATTTACAGTAACTTAAAGTTCAGAAGTAAGTAAACAATCACTAAGGTCATCTTCCATTTTAAGAGAAAATGAAATGAAGGTGACATAAAAAGTACACACTCGATATTAAAGATTAGAAAATTTAGATATTTTATATTCTTTATGGTATTTAACATTTTATAAAATTTATATATTTAAAAGACAATAGAATATACAAGTAAATAATGGACTTGAAATCACTCTGCATCTCATGAGCTGTGACTGTGGCAAAGTGAAAACTTCTTAGAGCTTTTAGACTTTTCCTCTGTAAAACTGGAATATTTGTACCACCATATATATAGTCATCAACACAATCCAAGAACCAAAGGAAAGAGTATAAAATGTACTTTGCAGACTTATACTACTTTATAAAGAATTGCTTACCAAAACATTTTATACTTCCTATTTAAATCCGTTAAATAAGAAGTCCAGATATTCATCGAGAGTTATGCTTATTTTCATATCACTTACTGAAAGTCATCTACAAATAATGAACATCTTCCAAATATAGTCAAGAACCACCAAATTAGAAAACCATCATCACTGTCCTCTGTAATTTCTAATTTACAGTAAAATATATAAATTAGCTATCAAACTTTAAGAAGGTTTAATGCTATGAAAAATGTATAGAGCATCCACAAGCACTAAAAATACGATAAATTAAAACTTGATAACTTGTATACACATAAACTCAAAATTGTAATTTGCTTTTCATTTATAATAGTTAAGCACCACAAAATAAATTCTAAATGCTGAAGTAATCTATCATCTATTTATTGATCAAAACCAACCATCATAATAGTTTATGTGATTTATAATGGGGATGTGAAATGTAAGAATTCTAGAGTAGGAAGTACCCGAGTTGTATATCTAGTTCAATCTTACTAGCACAGTTTAAGCGATCTGCCTAAAGTCACACAGATAGAGGTAAAGTTAGGCTAGTACAACCCCTCAATCCAATATCTTCCTGTTTTAGAAGTCTCCAAATTTTGGAAAGGTAACAGTGCATATATTGCATTCTCCTATTATGGAGAATCTGGGACATATTATGCTGTGAAAATAATGTAAGCTTATACATGCGAAGTGGGATAAAGCACATAAATCTCATGTTTTCATATATTTTTTGATTTGACAAACCTGATTTTCTACAGGTCTTTAAATATGGAATTGCGGATAAGAGATTATAGGTTAACCCACATTTCACTGACTACTATTAAAGCAGCTGGAGTTAGAGAGTGAGCGAGTCACTGTGGAATGAAGAGAATACAAATTTTGTATTAAAAAATTCTAGATCTAGACTAACACCATCATGAAATGCTAAGTAAACAGCTGTAAATAAAACAGTCCCTATTCTCAGGAAACTTTTTCAACCTGAGTTAGGAGAATGATTATTAAATACACAAAAATTATAAATTACATAATTTGTTACAAATTATGAAGTAGAGTACGCTAAGAAAGAGAAGGAGGGACCTATTGCAGATTGTGTGGTAAAGGGCAGCCTCCCTAAGGAAGTGCAATCTTCCTTAGAGATCAAAAAGATAAATGTAATATTAGACAGACTGGGGAGGGGGCAGTAAAAATGTTCCAGGCCATAGTAGAGTCAGAAACAGTTTTCTCAGTACTGAAGAAAAGGTCAAAGCGGCTTTACAAAAATGAATGAGAAGGAAATGGCTTGAGGTAATAGAATCTGTAAAGGGAGGTAGGGACCAGATCATGCTGGGACTTACAGAATAAAATAAACTCCTCAACATGGCCTAAGTGCTTTGAAAAAAACCCAAAACAATTAAAAAAAAAAAAAGCCTTAACATTCAGAAACACTGTACATACTGGAATTAACAACTATCCTGTAATATATGTTATTCTTTAAAAAAAAACCCACAAGCTTTTACAATATCACAATACCCTTTGATCAATAACCACTGTTCTACCAGATTAATAAGGTCATTTTATTGTATTATGTCAGAACACAGTCATTTTAAAAAGACATAAAATGTATGAGTAAAACTGACAGTAAAATAAGGTCAACTCTAGAACTTGTGATCTATTCTTTTTCTTTCCTCCTTACATGACCAAAAGTAGGGTTTGTATACTAAATTTAAAAGATTGGGGCACCTGGGTGGCACAGTCGATTAAGTGTCCAGCTCTTGGTTTTGGCTCCAGTGGTGATCCCAGGGTTATGAGATGGAGCCCGGTGTTGGGTTTTCCACTCAGAGTCTGCTTAGGACTCTCCTTCCCCTCTCCATGCTCACTTCTGCCCTCTTGCATGCTTCTCTTGCTCTCTCTCTCAAATAAATAAATAAATCTTTAAAAAAAATAAAAGATCGGGCGCCTGGATGGCTCAGTTGGTTAAGCGATTGCCTTCAGCTCAGGTCATGATCCCGGAGTCCCGGGATGGAGTCCCCCATCAGGCTCCCTGCTCAGCAGGGAGTCTGCTTCTCCCTCTGACCCTCTCCCCTCTCATGCTCTCTCTTAAACAAATAAATAAAATCATAAAAAAAACATATACTTCCTTTAATGCAAGAAATAAAATATTTTATAATCCCTTACTAACTCACAATATTCCATTAAAAGGAAAGTAACTTTGTAGCTCACCTAAAAAGATGTATTACAAGACTTATTTTTTAAAGGAGGAAATTCCTGATAAAAAGCTGATTTGAAAAAAAATCTATTAATAATCAAAACATACAATCTAAAACCTGCTTATAGGTTTTCTACAGAACTAGCATTTCTGAATACACACTAATCTAAACTTGAGAATAGTTATCAAACATTAATGTTGTCAAAAGAATAGAAAATGTTTAAAAGTTCAATTTAACTTTCAAATTATTTTTAAAAGTCCAAATCTGAACAAAATCCCATTGTAGTAACGCATGTTATAACAGCTGTTCACAGAGATTAGTCAACTGTACTGGTGACAGACTAATGTGTTCACAGTTTTGTGAACTGTCTGGAGGGGGAATATAGTAAAATTACTGGGATGATTTAATGGTTACCTAATTTTTGCTAAAATTTCTCTAAGACTTTAGCTTCTTAATTTATACTGCTAAATAGTGGCCAAAATCCATTGTAAATACTGTAGAATCTTAATAATCTCAAGATTTAAGTTACAGGATATGTTCCATTTATTTCATTAAATAATTTTCTGAATGCCATTTTCCACCCACCTAGAATTCCAACAATATTAAGTAATGCCTTGAAAATAGCAAGGTTATGTTATTTCACTGAATATCATGTCCAAAAGCTGTTTCTAAAATTGGAAACTAATGTCAAAATGCATCAACAAAAAATCTACATAAGTTTGATTGAAATTAATAATCTTTTAGAATAAATAGTTTAAGAAATGCACTCCCTTACCAAAAAAAAAAAAACTTTGCCACAAGTTTTAAATATGCATAAATTTACTTGTCTTAACTGATGCTTTCTTACCTATAGTCACATCAGCAAGTGTGATCCACATTTCTAAGTTGAAATACATATCTACAAACACCATACTCAAAACATTTTCTTCCACTAAGACAAAATTTCAAAGAAAGAAAAAGGATATAATATAATAAGCTTCTTTTGGACCCAATAACCCAAAACGCTACCTTGCTTTCTTTGGTCAAGACTTTATTTCTTTAAAGTCTAACAAGTAGAATAGTAAGTACTAACTTGCTCCCCTAGTTCCTTTAAAACATAAGCTGAATTAACATCGCCCTTCAGAAAAAGACCAAACTATCCTCTAGTAGCACAGTATCTCTCTCTCTTAAACCTGAGGCCTGGTTTTAGATTTGTATTCCTGTTGTTGCCTTAAATTCACTATAGACAAAACAAAACTCTTGGTTCCTGTACCCCAAAGCCTGTCCTTCTCGGGGCTTCCACATCATAATAAGGAATTATTTAGTAGTTGCTCAGACCAAAACCCCAAGAGATATCCTTTATTTTTCCCTTTCCATCATACCTTTGTCTATCAGCAAGTCTTGTCAACTATTTTTCCAAAATATATTGGTTCTGTCTGCTTTTTATAACCTTCATCGCAATCATCTTAAATTAATCCAAACCACCATTCTCTCCCACAATCTTGTGCAAAAGCTTTTCCGATTTCTCTTTTACCCCTTACAATCCATTCTCCCAAATGAAGCTCTACTGAAAACACTTCCATTGTTTAACATTGTCCTGAAAAAAAAAAAAATCCTAAACTCATCAAGCATGGTTACAAAGCTGTACAAGATATGATCCTTGTTTACCTCTATGATCTTATATTCTACCAGGCTTTCCTACTCTGATGCTCCCTGCTCCTCTGGATTTGCCTTATCTCTTGTCCAAAAACACTGCCCACAGAACCTTACACCATTGGCTATATCTCTCATCATTTACACTTCAGCTGAAATGTGACTCTTCCTGACCACCCAATTCAGAGTATTCTATCTCCAATCCAATTCTCCATCACAGGAGTCTGCTTTGTTATTTTTATAGTACGTAAAATCCGAAATTACCTTGTTTTTTTGTTTGCTGCCCTCATCTAGTGTCCCAGAACACAAAGGCTGCACAACCTGTCCTGGCCTGCCATCTTCATGGTATCTTAAGGGTACACACAGATCAGTTCCTGGAACTACTGAGCAACGCCACACAATTCTTGCCAGATCTTTTCACTTCATAGTTAAAATTCCAAATGTGCATTAGAAAGGCAAAATATGAAGAAGACCCTGAAACATCATACCTACCTCAGATGATCTAGCTTTTAAGATTGTGTCTCAGTCTAGGAAATTAGACCAGACCTAATCCTTTTTTAAAAAAAAATTATCACTTGTTACTATACTAATTAGAATTATTAAACTATAATAATTTAGAGAAAGATTGAATTATTTGCTTTGTAAATAATTTTTTGCTTTGTAAATTACTGAATTTACCTAAACTCTATTTTCTACAATATTCTATTTAAAGTTCTTCATATGGGACAAATCCCTAACCCTCCTTTTAATTACTATTCAAAAAGCCTATAGCATGAAGCAGCAACTATGCAGGTATTTATGGTGTGTATACATGTAAATAAGGTAACATTTGAAGGTTTGTCATAGGAAGAGTAAAAATGTATATATTTCTAAGATAGATGTCAATTTAATGTACTAAAGAACTTTTCAACTACAACTAAAAATGAAATAAGTTGATTTGCAAAGTAGTAACATATTGTAAAAAAAAAAAAAGGCATTTTGTGTATATTATCTGAATAACCCTATCTCCTTTACTCTTTATTTAAAACAATCTTATTATAGGTAACTATTATAATTCCTATTTTATTAAGAAACTAAGGCTCTAGGGGCGCCTGGGTGGCTCACTGGGTTAAAGCCTCTGCCTTCGGCTCAGGTCATGATCTCGGGGTCCTGGGATCGAGTCCCGCCTCCGGCTCTCTGCTCAGCGAGGAGACTGCTTCCCTGCCTACTTGTGATCTCTCTCTCTCTGTCAAATAAATAAATAAAATCTTAAAAAAAAAAAGAAACTAAGGCTCTAAAACATTAAGTGACCATTCAACAACTTCTGAGTTAGTACAGAATGCTATCTCAATACTGCCCCCACCACTCTGCCTTCCCCTCTGGCCCCATCCATAGGCAAAATCCCATTTATCCTTCAGAACTCAATTTGCCTATGAAATCTTGCCTGGTATCCACATCTATAAAGATAGGCTCATGTCTCTCCCTAAATGAGTCATTTGACAGAGTGCAGGTATCTTTTTTTTTTATAGGGCCTATTATGCTATACTGATTGTAATTATTATTCATTTATATACCCACCTCCTACACAGTACACTACTTGCTGCCTAGACAGATCCTTTGACTCCAACTGCCTTATAACAGACCATTTACCAAATGAAGAAATAAAGTCCAGTTCTTCTGATTCTAAATCCAGGGCTACAGGTTCAAAGAGCTTCCAGGTTATTTCAGATAACTTTCTATCAAGAATCTGTTTTAATAAAGACATACGAATTGGATAAAGGTTTGATTACATAATTTAAAACCTTTCAAGGTCTATGACCAGGATGAATAACTATCCACATCTTACACTAGTAGTTTACAATTATTTACTAAAGTTCATTGTATGTGTAGGGAAAATGCAGGGTCTATATTCTAAGGTCATATTAGTTCAATATATGCATAATGAATGAAAAGTGAAGACAGAAAAAAATGTCAGCCATTCTGTGAAGTTAGCAACAGCGACTGCAATACAGGAAGTAGGCCAGAAACCATAAACCAGAAAAACAGAAAATAAAAACCAGTTTGATTATCCTAAGAAACTGACTACCCACGTTTAGATAGCAAATTCAGGAAAAGTAAGCTTTCCATTCCCTACCAACATGTGTGAGGAGTGTGTGCTGATCTATGTGGTGGAAACATGAAGGAAAATAGTTTGTAGATTAGACAAAGTACAAAAGGGACCTCAGAATTAATAATGGTGAGAAGATATGAATAAATCCAGAAAATAGGCCAGTGGGGCAAAATTATTTTGCTCCACTGATGTGGAAGTGGTGCTATCCTAAGGGCGACTGCCTGTTTCTATAGTCTTTCCAAAATAAAAGTCTCTGGATGTGAGGTACACAGAATTATATTATTATTTTTGTTTTTTCATGAAGCACGTTCAAGTGTCGATAAAACCTCTGATAAAAAAAAAAAACAGAAAAACACTAAAACCTCTGGATTTAAAGTTATGAATTAGATTAAAAAAAAAAAAAACAGTGCTCTACTTAGAACTACCTACTCAGAACCATCTCTGAAAATCAGGGAATGCAGTTACCACAGTAGCATCCAGTGGGAGAGAAGGAGGTGGCTCCCTAAGCTGTTGCTTGCAAAGAAACTCCTAAGACAAAGTCTGAAACATTCTTTCCAAATGGTACTACCCCACAAGATACTTGGCCACACTGAGCTCCATATTTTCTTCCTTTAAAGGCAATCTCTGGTTTTTCGTTTTGTTTTAATCTGATTTAGTGTATGTAAAAATCTGGGAGGAAGACAAGCTTGAAAACAGGGTTATCTATCCTGGCCTCCTTCCCTACCTTCTAGCAGGGACCAAGTACCAAGTCCCTCAATTCCCTTTTAGAAGTTTAAACCCACCACTTAAAGTCAAACTCAGAAGTAGAAAAAAATAATTTCGCAAATCAAGGATTTGAGACTCAGGATATTGGGGCTAAAAAGGAAAGGACCTAACCCAATAGTCTTATTTTATAGATAAGTAAGTCCCATTAAGAGTTTGTCAACTTGTCCAAAGTAAGACAGCTAAATGGCAATAATCTTTTGTTTACTTCAAAAATGTATCTTGGGCAGTGCACCTTAAAAATATTTTCTCCTTTAGGAAGTATTTTTAGGGACAAAACAACATTCACTCAACGTTTTCTGTAAACATTCATCATGTAATATAGGGATGGACTAAATCAATGTAACCAAAGGTATGGCTCATAGTCTGAATCATAACTATTTTTAAGATGATCCATATAAGCTTCAGAACAGCTGATTAACCAGTTGATGGTTAAAGTTACTTTTACCTTACTTAATGTCTAACACTTACTGAGTGCTTAACAGGGATTTGGCACGGTATAATGTGTTTTACATGTACTGTCATTTACAAAAATTGAAATAAAAGCTAAAATCTATAGCATAAATGACAGTTACATACTGTAAAAATTAAGGAACTCCTATTAAAACCATGATTCAGAAAATCTAAGACAAATAAAAGTTCTACAAATGTAGTGAAACAAATTCCCAATTCCTCCATCTTAAACAAACAAGAGCTTTGTTTCTATAAATAAAACCATCATTATTATCTCTAGGTCATCAAGTCTGAGACAGTTTGGGCTTCAGGAAATCCAGAGAGTATTTCTCTCTAACACACACACAACTTCTATAAATTTAAGAACAGGTAACTACAAATTCTGGTAGAAAATTTACCAATAACCTTGACATCTTGTCAAAACACTTCAACACCTTGATTTTTCAGTATTCCAAGAATGCTATATACAATAAAAAATCAACAAAGTCCCTCTCTCCAATTTTCTTCATAGGATTATGGTATACTTATAATTAAAACATACTTCTTGGTGAAGTAAAACTGTGAAGAAAAAAAATACCATTGTAGAAGATAAAGGTTCTAGCATTATCTTGTTTGATGTTTATAAAAATTTTTTAAAAGATGATAATTCTATGACCAAACAACTTTCCTTTGAACTAGATAAGCTGCTGTAAGCTAGTAGAACTATTCAACGACGGGAAAAAGAGTTGTACTTTCATACCACTTCATAGTGGCTAAGTCTATATTACAAATCTATATAGCCTTACATAGATAAGGTATGTGTATAATAGCTCTTACAGACACTTAGTATCTTGCATGTCTTCTTTCAAGGCATAATAGAAAATTCAATTTGTTATTGTTTCTTAAAATCAAAAGAGGCAAGTTTAATGGGCAAAATTTATATACATTTTCAGTTCTTTCTTTAGTACCTATCAAAGGAGATTTTTAAATATTTATTTTGGAAGCATGTTTACCACACTGGAACTTTTGTTAAGAATACTTTGATGAAGTCAGTTCAAAAGACTTTTTTTACCCCAAAGTAGTTAATTTTTGGACAATATAAGAAAAATCTAATTTGTCACCAACTGTCCAAAAATTCACTAAGTAGCTCCCTCTCCTGGAAACAAAACAATGTGGCGCTCTTCTTTAATTAAGCTGTAAAACACAGGCTTGGATTTTTAAAAATATTTTTTAAGGTACATGAACGAAAGTGCACAAACAGCCAAATATGAGTGAGGTTTTCTATCATTATTAATTAATACCGCATACTATCATAAATAGCTACTAGTTTTACAGAAACCCATATAAAAACTAAACTCATTTGTCTAGTTAGCAGAAATAACAAACATTATGATTTGACTTAGTAATAATCTTTGTACCTGATCACAGAATTTTAAGATTCCTTTCACTTTAGTGGTTTTACTCCACCATCAAAGCCCAATTGCATTGTTCATACTTAACCCACTAATTTTTCCCACAGATAAAGTGGTTCTATAAACAAAGTACCAGCTCTGTGAAAATTTGTTTAAAAATAAATCTTATTCAACTTGCTTGTTCATCATGTAAAAAATTAAACATACCAATATGACTGACTGATATTAAAGAACCCAAATTTGTATTTCATGCAGCACTTACTAGTTATAGAACCGGGTTGCCTAAATTTCAAATGCAATATACAAAAGCCAAAATTAACCAGGTTAACATATATTTCCTCACATATTAAAAACAAACTCTTACCCTATAACCTATCTATCACCCACTCAGAGCAATGGTGTCACTAAGTTTAAATTACAAGAATATAACTGATTTTTTTTAAAGTTTATCACTAAAGATGAAAACAGAAGGAGTAAGTGTGAAGGAAGAGTTAATCAGAAAAGGAGATACAAGCACACTTGCCTATCTCAACTAGAAAGTAAACTGAAAATGTCAAGACAACTTCAAACTTCAAAAATTTAATATAAAAGCTTCCCAAATAAGGCAGATTTTCCTTAGTGCAAATCAAATGCCAAGATATCTTGATAAAGAACTAGATATATAATGTTCTTAAAATATTAGTCCTAGTTATTGTTTCTAATATAGCAATACTCAGAATCACCTGATAAAAATCTTTCAGTAGGCACCCACTATTACAAGTGCAGAAAATGTGTACTACTACTCACATAGCTCCTTACTAAATTTTTGGGTCCCAGAGAATTTGACAGATTACCTGCAAATATGCTGCTAAAGCCTTCTACAGGGAACAACCTTCCTAATATAAACATCTATTTCTCAAAGATAAAAGATAGTTTAAATGGAAAATAAAAAGTTTCAAGTCAAATATATATCACAAATTTGGACTTAAGCTTTATAGGCTGACTAGTTTTATTGAAACCACTTAATAAAATAATTTCTTAGAGGGAAGTTTAGCCAATTTTATACACCATTCACTGTTAAAGAGAACAGTGTTTAATATACAATCTGTACTTTAAATGTAACCCCTTAGGTACATCCTGTAACAGCTTAAAATTTACTAAGATCCACACTAAAGTTTTGAGGCAAAGTATTTTGTGTTAAAATTATCTGGCTGAACTAATAATGAAAGGAAGCCGGTTTCTCTTAGCTAAGTTGGGCAGCGGAGAACTTGAGAAAAGAAAGCAATATAAATGAATACCATACATTCCTATTCATGCACTTCAGATTAAAGAGAAAAAAAAAAACCCACCAAGAATCCTTTACAACCACACCCCCCACTAGCAACATTCTCAGCAGCACAGAAAAAACGTAAGTATACCAAAGTTAATTATTAATTTTAAGTGATTCCCCCTCTCTTTGTATTTGATAAACAGCAAAACTGGTATGGAAAAGAAGCTGAGTAACTTTCCAGCAGTTACAGCAAGGGTCACAACCCCACAGTTGTAACCACTATCCAAGGACACCACACTAAAGCCCGGTGGGAATGTGCAGAAACTCAGTTAACTACTCCAAAGGCCAACAGTTTTCTTGGGTTTTCTTTTTTTGCTGTCACCACTAAAAAGATGCCAACCTACTCCCCTAAAAGGTGTGTTTGTTTTCAAAATAAAGTCAGGAGAGAGCCAATAAGGAGAATAAGAATCTCCTTCCCCCATTGCTCACCCTGGCCTAACATTTCATCTCCTTCCTGCAGCCAAATTACTAGATGAATACAGCAGGTCACAAAATCAGGATGAAAATGTCCGTGTTGGGCTCGAATCCTCCCAGCCCCAAGTCCAACGATGCCTTACTTTTTCCGCTTCCTAATCCCAAAGCATGGCTCGAGGGATTATGCTGACCACAGCCTCAATTCCCCAGCTTGTCCCCAAATTAGCGCCAGGTAAATTAGCTAAAGAATAAAACAAAGACTTTGGGGCCGAAGTTAGGCTGGGCACGAAGAGTAAAAAAGGGGACAGCAAACGCGGTATAGAAACACTTGAGAAGAACTAAGAAAGGTCCAAGGGCTCGTGAATAGACCGCGCTGTGTAAGTGCAAACCCCTTTGGATAAAAGCAGAAAGGCAAGAAGAGCCCAGGGAAACTCACTGGAGAGACATTTTGGGAACGTACAAGACGCGCTCCCTCTGCTGTTAAAGGATCCGCAGTCAAATCCGAGATGCGCCCGTGTCTCTCTGGCTCTCCCACTTCGGGTCGCTCTCCGCTATCCAACACAGAGCCCAAGGGTCCCCTAGTGCCACCCCCTTCCCACGCCCGCAGGCTGGCCCAGGCGGGCCGGGTCCAAACGGGGCAACCAGCGCCGGCGGAGCCACTTCTCCGACTGCGATTACCCCGCGCGGCCCTTCCCGGCAGGACGCCCCCCCATCCCGGGCTCCGCGCCTACCTGTAGCACCAGCGGCTCGGGGTTGAAGGCCAGGGTCAGCAGCAGTTGCATGCGCTCCGAGTCCTTGAGGTTGCGCAGCAGGAAGCTGCCCGAGTCCTTGGTCTCGGCATAGCGGCGCACCAGGCGATCGAGCAGGCGCTGCGAGGGGCAGTGCACCAAGTCCGACCAGCCCTCCACCGCCTCGGGCGTGAGCAGCCGCACGTCGCCGTTGAGGCGCGCGAACTCGGTGCGGGGCATGGCCTGGAGCAGGTCGCAGCGAGGTCGGCCGGTGGCCCGTTTGCAGATGCTCTGGTCGAGCTGCGCCAGCTCGCGCTGCGAGCCGAGGCGCTTGAGCACCACTCGGCGGCGGCCGCCCTCGCGGGGCTCGCCGTACTGCGCGAAGTAGACGTTCTTCACGTTGAGGAAGTCCAGCAGGCGCAAGCGGCCCCACGCCTCGAACACCACCTGTCCATTGAGGAAGCGGCGGCACCAGCTCGTGCCGAAGCACGCCGGGCACTTATTGAGCTGCAGGAAGCGCCGGTCTGCCAGCTCGTTGCGCTGCCAGGAGGCGAGCAGCGACGGCGAGTGCAGCACCATCAGCACCAACAGGCTGCCCAGCGCCGCCAGCTTCAGCGAGCGGGACAGGCGGCCCAGCTTCGGGGGCACCAGGCGCCACATCCCGCCCGCCGCCCGTCCACACGCACCCGGAGGGCGAGGGCACCCCGTGGGCGCCCCCGCCGCGCCGAAACCCGGAGAGCGACCGGCAGAGGCTCCCGGGCGAGAGAAGGAGCGAGGTCGCGGGCTGGGGCGGGAGGCGGAGTAGGTGTGTAAGAGAGAAAGACGGGGAGCGGGAAGGAGCAGACCAAAGCAGGCTGCGACTTCTCCCAGTCACTAGTCTCCACAACTCTCGAGCTCCCTCCTCCGAGCTCCCCGCCCTCCGACTCCGGTGGCGCCTCCTGCACGCCAACCAAGTTATAGAGGAGCGGGAGGGGAGGGGGGAAGCGCGGGGACCGGACGGCCGCGCGTCCGCGCACGCGCACTGCTCGCTGGGGGCGCGAGAGCTGCGGCGGTGGCCGCCCGTGAGGCGAGCGGGGTCTCTGAGGAAAGAGAAAGAGGGACTCACAGAAGGGGAAGAGAAGCTGGAATATCTCACACCGAAAAGTAGCAACAGTGTAGGAAGGTGGGAACGATGAGGCGCCCGCGCGTCCCTGACGCCTCACGCCCCGATTCGTACGCACTGGCTCTCCAGAGAGAGGGAGCGGGGGCCAGGGGGCGGGGCTCGCGGGGCGGAGCGAGCGCGTCGCGCGCCGCCCGCCGCCGGGAAAGCGTAAGCGCGAGCCCGCAGGGGTGGCTTTCGGGGCCAACTCGGCGGGGGCGGAGCTCGAGCTCTTGGGGGAGGGATAAACTGGCGAGGTGTGGTAGTGAAATGACTTTTAGTTAACAGTTAATCTTTTATGATTGTTGAGTTTTACTATCATGGAAACGGTCCTGTAAGGGGGAGAAAAAAGAAATGCAGAATTGCCAGTTCTTCATCCCGGACTGCTCTCGCCTGGGAAGGAGGGGGGCGGGGCAACGTGCTCCTCTCCTCTCAGCCGGGTGGGGCGCGCGCCTGGGGGCGGGGCGAGGCGGGGCACGCCTGGCGGGAGTTCGCGTCTCCCAGGGCCCGCGCGCTTCTAGGCCAGGGGCGGGTCTGCGGTGAAAACGTGGGAAAGGCGTGAGTTGTTGGAGAACGGGGGGGGGGGGGGCGCATCTTTGGCGTCTGTTATCATCTGTGGAGGCACCTTAAATTTACTGAGCGGGTACGAAAAAGCGAAGCTAAGTGGAAAGTGTCATGAAGAAAGAACCGACGCGGCCTGGTGTAGCCGGAGTTCTGTCCTAGCCGCTGCGAGCGGGGATGAGCAATTGGCAGGTTTGCCTTGCTCCCCGCCTGTTCTCACAGCGCGGCCCTGAAGCCGTTTGCTTCTCCACGGAGAAGTGAATTTTCCGGCGCGGTGGGTGAGAAGCGGGCTGGTGTTTCCAGGCCCACTCACCCCCAACTCCGCCCCGAGGCGGCCCCGGGGCTGGAGCCTGCCCCGCGGGCCTCGACGCGTTGCTGTGGCGGTAGCCATGGGGACCCGGGGCTGTCTGGCGCTGCACACAGGCACGTTGGCTCAGATTCACGCCACGACTGCAGAAATAACTCGGAAATGCTGAACTATAAGCGCCTTGATTTGGTATGAGTTTTAGGGGACCTGAACTCTAGCAGTAGCTGAGAACATATAATCCTTTTTAGTCTGAGCGCTCGAATAGTTAAAATGAGGAGGGGTTCTTCTAAGAAGAAGGTGGTTCTTGATATGGTATTAAAAATCAGAGTCCTAACTGAGTTAACTTTAAGGATTGAACAATGATTTTTAGAAGACACTGGTAACTAGCATGTATAGATCAACTCTACAGGGGCTTATTGAGAGACTTAGCTTCTCTATATTCTCAACAATTACTTGATTGTAAAAAGCGCAGCCATCCTCTTGAGAAGTACTGTTGAGTTAATATTTTGTCCTTCCTGAAAGAATTCAAACTTAAAAAAAAACCTTTGACAATAAGTATATTCAACATAGAAGTGAATTTTAAATGATACTATATTACAGACAAATTAGAAGATTTAGTCTTCAGAGTGTTGTATAAAGTGATTAAGAAATTTGGCTGCTACGGCTAAGGACTTTCTGCCACCTTTGCAGTAATTTTATTTAACTTGCCTTCAAGCATCCCAAAACTCCATACAATGCGAAGTTATAAGCAAAATATCAAATGAGGATTTCCTAAGAAAAGCGTTTGGTGTGATTACTCGGGAAATGTCAACTCTGCTGCTGCTGCTGCTACTACTGCTGAATTGTAAACTAGGCAAGTCATTACTGAACTACAAATTTCCTAATTCCCTAATATCTTCTTACCTGTCCTGTAGATGTGTTTGATTAATACCTGATAATTTATGTGGAAATGCTTTAAAACAATAAAAGCACTACATACGTTTTTATATTTATAGCTAGAATGAATGATTCCATTAGCATTGTTGACCATAAACTGATTAAGCTGAGAGAATTGGAGCATAGTTAGAGACTATTTAGGTGACTAGTAACAAGATTTAACAGGTTCTGCTTCTGTGTATGGAAAAGATCTTTGGAGTTCTAAAACTATTCTCAGTCTCCAAATCCTTGGATTTCTGTAACGCATCATCTGAAGAATGGATTTAGAAAAGGTTACCAGTCTATACAAATTGAATTTTGAAAATTAGTTGCTTTGTCCCTAAATATTTTGTATTTGTTTATAAGTCCTGATACTTCCAGTTTTCTAGACTTTTATCAAGTGTTCAAAAATTTAATACATTTTTAAATGTATTTTTAAAAAGACATACAGCTATAAGAGAAACTCACAGTGTTCTAAGTACTATATTAGGGTTTGGAGAAAGATCAGTTAAGTGAATGTTAAAGTACATTACCCACCTGTCCTATAAATTACAGGATGCTTTTGGCTAATGGATTATAAACTAACATCCAAAGCTCTTCCCCATAAGTTTAAATAATGGCAAATAATGTAATTTCCAGTGTATCATAAAATGTTACTTTACAATAACAGTCACTCTTTTAAATGTGTACCACAGAATTAAATATAGTATTTTGATACCCATCATCATTTTAAAAAAGTGAACTAACATTTGGATTGTCTAAGTATTACATTGTATTGCTGTTCTATCCTTTACAGTAGTGGTTTTCAGGGACTGTTGCCTCCCTCCTGGGACATTTGACCATATCTGGACACATTTTTGGTGTCCTAGCTAGGAGTAGGGGCTACTGGATATCTAGTGGGAGGAGGCCAGGGATATTGCAGAACATCCTGCATTGCACAAAGCAACCCTCAACAACAAAAATTAATCAGCCCAAAATGTCAATAGTAGTATGCTACTGAGAAACCCAGACCTATAGAGTTCTACTCTTACATAGTATGGTTTTAAGCATCAAAGTCTTACTGGTTATCATTCTTTGCTGTAGCAAAAAAAAAAAAATGTGTGTATTAATATTGACTGCATATCTTGTGATCATAATGTTCTAAATGTTAAGTCAGTCGGGAAATTTTTTTTATTATTACAACTATTAATATACAGCTGATCAACATATAAATCTTATAATTTTGAATAATTATGGAAAGTAATGCTTTATTGAAATGTATTTCTTGGTGACATTGGGCTTTTTATCATTTAGCTTAAGTTTTCATGGATATATATTAAATATTAGCATCTGACAGAGTTCAACATCAATTCTTTCTCTTTTCATTTTCAGAGATGTAAAGGCCAAAACATCTTGTTAAGTTGAGAGGAATAAAAAGAATGTTAATATAGCAGTGTTGTTCAATTCCTTTTATTCCTATTGCGTTATATGCCAAAAATCATGGCATATCATGATTCTGGTGGCCTCTCAGAATATTCTCAATAACATATCAATTAGGTTCTTCAGTTTAGTTTGATTTAGAATGAAAGCATTAGGATCCCAAATTGGAAAATGATACCTTACCTAGTCATTAATCTTCTCAATATTGACTTTTAGGTGCCCTGGGCAGTTATGTCCTGGAACAATGCACCGTAGTGAGATTCAGGTTAGATAAGAGGTGTTTATTTCTTTTGTAAAGGCCAAAAGGGCAGTTCTCTGTGTACTGAAGTGGTTGTTTATTAGTAGTTACTTGATGGATGGATGAATAAACAACTGAAGGAAAACTTAAGGACTAAATATTATTGTAATAATCCAAGCTAGAAATAATGGTTGACAGCAAGGAAGTTGGTGGGAATATTCTGAAGACAGACCTAACATGATTTAATCAAGGAGATGAGTAAAGAAGATGTGAGAGAAGGAGAAGCATCAGCTATCACTCTGTGGTTTTTATCCTAAACTACCAGAAGATTTACTCTTTCCTGAGATGGGGGATACTGAGAAGAAAAGAATGAGGCAGCTAGAAATAGACTTCCTCCTGTCCATTTTCTTTAGTACCATGTTTGTGTTTCTAAGGTTAAGGTAGTTGTTGAAACCTATAGCTATCCATCAAAATGTAAATAATAATATATATTACTTTCAGTCCAGTTCAGACATCCCACAAAATGATGGAATCTTTTCCTTTGTTTCTAACTCCATTGCCTAAAATTCAAACACTTGACAACGTTAATTTTAACTCTTTACTAATTAATGTTAATAATCTGATTTGCGCATACTAGATTACCTTGAGGACACCTTTTGTAGTTGAAAGCTGTTCAGTGTTTTATTTTTATTTGTTTATTTAAAACACATTTTATTGTATTTTAAATCAATAACTCTACATAGGTATTTTTTTAGGACTAGTTCAATATCAAACAGTTGGCTTCTTTGGATGTATAAAACTCATAAACACCCAAATTATGATTTTGTTGTGGTAATTGAATTATATAGTTTTCTGACTTGTGCAGAACAGGGCAACTTAGCTCAAATGCAACTGCAACCTGTAATTCATGATTTATATTAATTCAAAGTAACATTCTGTGTTATTGGCTAGGCTAACCCAGAGGCACATTTTTCTCTTAGTAAATTTTTAATACTTATGGGTTTTTTTTTTCCAGTTTGTTTCAGCAAAGAAGATAATTCATGCAAAAACAGAAAAATTAACACCATTTCAACAACAGGTTACTTTTGTACCCAGTTGTTAAGATCTTTTGAAAAATTAATCCAAAATGTGTGACCTGTGTAAATTAACATTATCATTACCTGTGTTACGGGTTGGCATATACAGCAAAAGTGCCCCTTATTCAGTTTTACCCAAGTTCAAGATTCCAAGGGTTCTCAGAATCCATTGGATGAAACAGATACATACATACCCCATTTATTACATGTCTGTGGTAAATGTTGAAGTATAAGCAAATATTGAAGGAGCATAAACAGGTTAGAAATGCCTGTAGTTACCAGCATTATATTTGCATTGATAGTTCTCCGGAGAGGAAGTTGTGTGCACTAGAATAATTTTGCTTCTTTCTCCTTTGACAGCGTGTTTTCTTTTTAAGCCTTGCAACCTATGTCTCTTGCCTCTCCGAGTCTGCGGGCCTGTGCAGATGATGTTCCTGCCACCTCTGGTGGATGATGACAGCTGCAGCCCACTGCTCTGTCTAAGCAAGCATGCCAGAAAGCTTGGAGAACCTCAGCTGCCCTTTACAGAGCAAAAGCATCCTCTTGAGTAGCTAAAGCTCGGACTTCTAAGTAAGGTATCTTTACCAAGATCCCTTTATGAAAACCACATGTAAAAGACCTGCCATAGTCTTCAGCCTTATGGCTGTGCCATTTGTAAAGATGAGCCACAGCTGAAGAAGGCCATTTACGTTTTGTACTTGGGTATCAAACATAATATGTATTTAGTGTTCAAAATTATATTGTTCAGATGGGGTTTTTTTGTTTTTTTTTGTTTTTTTTTCCTTACCAAAGGACTTATAAGCCCTGTAGGTAAACAATTAAGAATTCCCATTTTGGGGAACTAAAGATTCTGGCCATCAGTTCTAACATGTAGGATATCTGTGTGTGTATGTGTGGGTGGAGGGGTGGTTCCCCACATCAACAAGCAATTCTCCCAACACCGGCTGGGTATCCAACAATTTAACTCAATTCTGACATTATCTACCTGAAGATAGTATCAGATTCCACAGGTTAAGGGCTTAGTCCCCTAAGACTACCCTCTGTTTTCCACACCAGTTGCAATTCCAGGTGTTTACCTGTTCTTCTGAATGACCAGCTATAAATCGGAAGTTTCCATGACCGCCCCTCTTTGGGTTACAGGTTAAGGGTTCAGTCGTACAAGACTGTCTCTGCTTCCACTTCAGATGCCAGTAGCAAGTCCAGGTTATTATCTATGCTTCTCTTACATACTCTCTCTTCAGATTTGATTAATTTGTTAAAATGGCTCACAGAACTCAGAGAAACATTTTATTCACTAGATTACTGTTTACTATAAAAAGATATAACTCAGGAACAGTCAGATGGAAGAGATGCATTGGGCAAGGTATGGGAAAAGGGCTAGAGCTTCCATGCACTCCCCAAGTGTGCCACTCTCCCTTGACCATATGTTCACCAACCTGAAATTCTCTGAACATCTTTTTGGGTTTTATAGAAGCTGCATTATATAGGTATGGTTGATTAAATCATTGGCCACTGGTGACTGATTCAGCCTCCTGTACCTCTCCCTTCCCTCTTTTCTCTTTCTTCAAGGGATGGGACTAAAAGTTTCAACCCTCTTTTCCTGGTTGGTTCCCTTGGCAACCAGCCTCCATCCTTCTGTGCTTCTCAAAAGTTATCCATTAACATAAACCCAGTTGTGGTGGAAAGAGACTCGTTATGAATAACAAGACATTCATTTTACCTTTATAGCTTTGAAGTGCTTTCAGGAACTGAAGACAAAAAACAAAATATTATAACAAAAGATGCTTTCATTGTTCTTCTGCTCAAAAATTCTAAGGTTTGGGGGATCTGTGAGCCAGTAAGCATGGATGAAGACCAAATATATATTTATTATAAATCACGATATCCCAGGAACTAATTGTAGAGTTGTCCTGTCATCCAGTGTAATCTAATTACAGAGTGTGGTCCATTGAACTATGAGTTCACAACAGATTTACCATCTTCGAAATACTACTGATTCACTCGTCTGTCACTTCGATGGACCATCTACTACTTTTTTTTTTAAGTCTATTATTTTTTTTAAGATTTTTAAAAAAATTTATTTATTTGTGAGAGAGACCATGAGAGGGAGGAGGGTTAGAGGGAGAAACAGATTCCCACTGAGCAGGGAGCCTACATGGGGCCCCATCTCAGCCTGGGATCATGACCTGAGTCAAAGGCAGACACTTAACTGACTGAGCCACCTACGTGCCCTCATCTACTACTTTCTATCCTTCTGCTACCATGTACTTACTGTAGAAAGTAGACTGTTATATAGGCCTTTTCCTTTTTTTTCCGCCTCGAGGAAATGGTAAAGCTTTAGTTATTTTTTTTAAAAAACCAGGAATTAAGAATTGAAATCACAGAACTAATATATGTCTTTATTATAAGTAAGTTTCTTTGAAGATTTGCCTGATACTTAGAAAGTAGAACTTGAATATTTATAAATAAACAAAAAAATACTGTGTGCTGATCTAATCAGAAGGTAACAAAACCATTATTAGAACTTGTTGGCAAATTGAAAATAGCAACTTAGTAGATTAAACTGGAATTTCACAATAATTTATATTTTTATAGATGTTATTCTAAGGTAAGGTAGCATCTAATTGCAGTTATGAGTTTGCAGACTCAGGAGTAAATACAGTAATTGAAGTTCTAGAACTCATATAAAAGCAAGCTTTAAACTCTGTATGAGGGTAGGTTTTATTTTTTTTTATTAGGTTTGATTCCCAAGTCTTTAAGACACGAGTACTTAATTTTGAACTGTATGTAATGAAAGACAATTGAAAAAAAAACAGTTATGTAATCCCAATATCAGGAAAGAAAGAACAGAAAGTTCAGTGTTAAAGTTACAAATACGAAAGAGGTGACCAATAGTAAATAGTTAAAACTTTCCTATAAAAATCATTAAATTATAACATATCTGGTAATTCATTTTTTGTAATATATGTTTCTACGAAAATGACTACTAGTGAATTATATTTCTTAAATTGTTTTTCTCTTGAAACTGGAAATAACTGCAAAGGAAATTTCAGAGAAAATGTTTTACAAATTTTATTTTAAGAATTATTTTCCAATTCCACAGATCTTTTTAAAAGCCATATTTAAAGAGAAATATTTTTCTAATAAAAGATTAGCCTGTCTTTTTTATATTTGTGGCTTGTATATAGAAATAAAATATTTTTGTTTATTGTCTTTATATTGGCAACAGTGCTACATTTCTTACTAATTCTGATAGTTTGTAGATTCTTTGGATTTTTTACACACAGCGATTATATGAATTACAGTAGCATCATTTAAAAAATAATTTTTAGGAATAAATATAAAGAAAATAAGATGGGCAGCAACTCTATACTGAAAATTACAAATCATTGAGAGACAAAAAAGATCTAAATAAAAGGAGATAGTGATATACCATGTTCAAGCACTAGTAGATTTAATATTGTAAAGATGTCAGATGTAAAGATGTTAATTTATAATTCAACATAACCCTCATCAAAATTCCAGCAGGTTTTTTTTTAATTAAATCGACAAGCTGAAAACTCACACAGATATAAAGAGCCAGGAATAACCAAGTTATTCTTAGTAAACAAAAAGCTGGAGGACTGGATGCCTGGGTGGCTCAGATGGTTAAATGTCTGCCTTCGGTTCAGGTCATGTTCCCAGGATCCTGGGATGGAGTCCCACTTCGAGGCTCCCTGCTCAGCAGGGAGTCTGCTTTTCATTCCCCCTCTGCTCCCCCTGCTTGTGCTCTTTCACTCTCTCTGTCAAATAAATAAATAAAAATAAAATCTTAAAAAAAAAAAGCTGGAGGACTGAGTAAATACAAACAGTAGAAACACATGCACAGGTATTCAGCTGATTTATGACATTCTTGACCTGTTTTCACATGCCAAATACCAAAATCAGTTCTAAAGGAAAAAACTGAATGTAAATGATAAAATACTAAAGTTTTTGAAGGAAGCAGGAGAACATCTGCATGATCTTTGATAGGCAGTGATTCAGAAAATCCCTAAGAGCACCCCCAGGTTCAATAATTCACTAGAAGAACAACTCAGCAAAGCTGATATACTCATGGTTACAATTTACTATAGTTAAAGAATACAGATTAAAATCAGCAACAGGAATAGGTGCATAGGGCAGAGTACACGAGAGACCAGGCACAGAGAGCTTCCATTTGTTGTCTCCCAGTGGCATTATGTGAACAATGCTTGCTTCTCCCAACAGAGATGTGTGGCAATGCACACAGAGTGTTGTCAACCAGGGAAGCTCAACCAAGCCTTGGTGTCCAGGGTTTTTATTGGGGGTCAGTCACATCGTCATGGCTCTCTTTCCACATTGCTAATCTTAGTCTCCTGCTCTTCCAAAAGTCAGTGTGATACCACATGGGCCAAGGTCCCTACCATAAATCATATTGTTAGTATAGACTTTGGCGTGATTTAAGGCCCCAGGTGAACAAAGATACTCTTGAGGCAGGGTATTCCAGGGGCCCACAGGTTACCTCCCAGGAGCCAGGGATAAGGGCCATACCTTTTTTTGGACAAGATTAATCTTTCGCTACACATAGGTAAAGAGTTCTTAAACAGGAAATACCAAAAACTCTAGACATAAAATGATAAATCAACCTGTGTTAAGAACTTTTATTCATTCAGAAAATGATTAACTCAGAGTTGGAGAAATTATCTCCAATACATATATTTGACAAAGATGTATCTAGATTATGTAAAGAATTTGTAGAAATCAGTAAGAAAAAAAACCCCAATGATGGTAGGGGGTAGGAGGACAAGAAGCAAAAGACTTAAGGCACTTTTGAAAAGATAAACCTCACCTTTATTAGTTATCAGCCTAACAAATTAAAGTCATAATATGACACCACTATGTACCTAGACAAAAATGAATAAAATTAAAAAGATGGACAATACTAGACTTGGCAAAAATGTGGAGCAATCATACCTCTTATACAATGCTAGTGGGAAGGCCAATTGGTACTTTGGAAAACTGTTTGGCAGTATCTACTAAACATGAACATATGCATATCCTATGACCTAGCAGTTCTATTTCTAAGTGTATACCCAAGGGAAAACTCATGCATTCATTCACCAACAGACATATACTAGAGTATTCATTGCAGCACTATAATAGCAAAAAACTGAAGAATATTCAAACGTCCATTAACAAAGAATAGATAAGTTGTGGTATATTCACATGGTAGAATATAATATAGCAATGAGAATTAACATTCTACAACTGTACAAAACAATATGGATGAATTTCACAAAATATTGAAGAAAAACCAGACAAGGCAGTGCATTATGTATTATTACACTTATATAAAATACAAAATCAGAAATTAGGAATCAGTTTATTAGTTATTCTTAAGCAATACAAAAGGCATATAGTGACTGGAAAGTACACAAGAAAGGTTCCGACAACAATTGTTCAAGAAAAAAGAACAACAATAATATACATGGCAATGCAAATCCAAAGAGAAAAAGACACTTTTTCAAGGAAGCCAAAAAGTCTGCAGAAACCTGATACCTAGATACATTTCAATGTACAAAACAAAATGCTTAGCTTCTCTTAGGTATTTACATTCAGGATACCAGAAGTTTTCCCAGGAATAAGTAGATACTTGATTTGCATTTGCTTTATAGACGATTCTTAAAGAGACAAAGGTAGTTAACTTCTTAAGAGGCAGACATACCTTTTAAAAGATTTTTTATGGTCTATACTCATCAAGGTTTCAAAAGCAGTGTGCCATCTTTTTGTACAAATAGGGTATGATAAAATATTTTATCATTGTCCCTGGTTCCTGACACAAAGCTCCTAAAACGTTTGTGGAGTTTCCTTAGTGGTAAGTCAGGCCTCCAGTAGCTTCAGGATGGGGGCTGGTTACCGGAAAGACCAAACCATGATTAAAAGCTGGGAACTTTCGGTCTGACTTCTAAATTCCAGAAAGGGGAGCGGGACTGGGGATTGAGTTAATCACCAAGAATAATTTAATCAGCTATGTCTATGTAATAATATCTCCATAAAAACTCCTAATTGATGGGGTTCGGAATTTCCCAATTGAACTCATCTAAGGTGCTGAGTGGGTAGTGCACTCAGGGAGAGTGCTGCACACCATAAGCCACTCCTATACCTTGCCCTATGCATCTCTTCCATTTGACTATTCCTGAGTTATGTCTTTTATAGTAAACCAGTAATCACAAGTAAAATGCTTTCCTGAGTTTTGCAAGTTGTTCTAATGAGTTATTAAACCTACAGAGGCAGTCAGAGGAATTCATAAATAATTTAGTGTGCTGAACAGAAATTTAGGTAACCTTGGCACTCGATGTCCCTAGCTTCTGAAGTGGGTGTGGTCTTGAGGGACTAAGCTCCGAAACTTGAGGAGCCTGATGTTAACTCTTAAGAGTCGCTGCCAGAATTGAACTGAGTTGAATATTAGACACCTAGTTGGTATAAGAATTAGTTGATGTGAAATAAAAAACTTAACAAATATCTCTTTTTACAATGACAGTTGTTATGGTCTGAATTGTGACTCTCCCCTCCCCCCAATTCCTATGTTGAAATCCTTAACCTCTAGCACTTTGGAATGTAACCGTATTTGGAGATAAATTCTTTAGAGAGATGATTAAGCTAAAATGAGACCATTAGCGTGGATCCTAATCCAATCTGACTTGTGTCCTCATAAAAAGAGGAAATTTGGGTGTATAAGCAAACACCAGAGGTATGTACACACCGAGAAAAGACATGTGAAGAGAGAGCAAATGTGCAGCCATCTACAAGCCAAGGAAAAAGGCCTCAGAGGAAATCAACACTGCTGGCACATTAATCTTAGACTTTCAGCCTTCAGAACTTTAAGAAAATAAATTTCTGCTGTTTAAGCCACTTAGTCTGTGGTATTTTGTTATGGCAGCTCTAGCAAACTAACACAACAATTTCTTATTCTCTGATTTTACATGCTTATTTCAGACCAGATTCACTTGCGCTGATTTTATATGCTTATTTCAGACCAGGGGTTTTAGCCTGGAAATTTAGGAGTGCATTAACTAGTATCCCTGTCTCATGCTATCCCAACCTAAGGATTTGAATCATAATTTTCATACTTAAAAACAATACATGAGTCATACATCAGCAGTATCAAGATCAAGTGGAGGAATATCTCAAAGCACAGAACAAAAACACAAACAGTTGGAAAGTATAAAAGATCAGAGAACTGAAGGACACATACAGAAGACTCGATAGTGAATAACATAGGAGTTCCAAAAGGAGGAAGAATAAAGATGAGATGATATCAATAATTAAGCATTTTATAGAAAAAAGTTGTCTTGAATTGGAGAAAGATACTTGTCTACAGAATAAAAGAGCTCAGGCAGGATTGATGAAGAAAAACGCTGTTGTGGAAAATAAGACCATAGGCTCAAAACTTAAAATAAGACTTTGTTATTTACTAAGAATGATATGGCAGAAAAGGAGGGGAGTTCCCATCAGCTATTGCAAAGTAATCATAACCGATTTCTTAATACATTGAAATTATCATGGTTTGCTTCTACACAATAGTGCAGTCAAACTCTAGTTCCAAGATTTACATTATACTCAACAGGGAAGACAGGACCTCAGTGACCATTATGAGAAAGGAAATACCAGCAGTCCCAAATCAGCAAACAGAACAGTTACCTGCAAGAGGTGCCAGTATCATACAATGAAAAGGTGTCATGGAAACTATTAATGTCTGAAGGGCCTATCATTTTGTTGAGATTTCAACTTTTTCCACATACTGACTTGATACTACCTGGTTATAGACATTTTAGAAATAACCTATTTAAATTTCTGAGTCCGGAGGATAAAGAAAAAAAAGTTAAATTAGCTAATGGAAGAAGAATAATTATGAAAGAAAAAGAATCAGACAGGAACCAACTCTTTATTTACAATATTAGAATTTAGAAAGTTTAATATAATTTATATTGAGAGAAAGGACTATATGATCCATTGACTATAATACACTCAAGATAACATTTGTCAGTGTCAAAGAAAGTTGTTTGTAAATATGTGCTAGAATCTATCACTCAGCAGCACAACTGAAGAAATAGTACAGGAAAGGACTGTAATCAAACAGCAAAAAAAATACCTCAAGACATGAAAAGATAGAGTAAATGAAAGAATGATGAGCTCCGACACATCTGTTAACTAAGGAGATACCTAAACAGATCCAGAGTGACTGAATGCGTGTAATATAAATACTAACTGGTACTTCTTGAAATAAAAGTGGCATATCGCATAGGAATCCTGATAATAGACTCTAAATGCAATTAAAATATGTCAACAAATCTTAGGAACTTGTGGGTTGGGAGAGAAGAAGTGAAAGTGATCTAAAGGGCTCATCCAGAGAAGGAATGGAGCACACAGCAAACAGAAATAGGTGGAATCTTATTTGCATACAACCCTTATTTTCGTATGGATTTCATTTTGAATGTATGAAAATATAATCACCAGTTGCGTGAAAAAGTGCAATAGAATTTCATAATTAAAAAGAGGAAAAGATAAGTAATAGTAATGATCAAACAGGAAAACTATATAAGGGAAATAATTAAAATAAGGAAATATATATTTTTTAAAGATTTTATTTATTTATTTGACGGAGAGATCACAAATAGGCAGAGAGAGAGGGGGAAGCAGGCTCCCCGCCAAGCAGAGAGCCCGATGCGGGGCTCGATCTCAGGACCCTGAGATCATGACCTGAGCCGAAGGCAGAGGCTTTAACCCACTGAGCCACCCAGGTGCCCCATAAGGAAATATTTTTAAAAATGCAAACAAAGTAGGATGAAAGGAATAAAACATGAATGATTAATTTCCCCAATGTATAAAACAGCTTCTCAGATTGGGTTGAAAAAAAACAAAACCTATCAATATACTCCTTAAGAAAAAGTGTTTAAACAAAGTAGTGAAGAAATGTTGAAAATTTAAAAATGGCATAAAAGATAAGCAATTGCATACAGAAATATTGAGGAAAGACAACATTAATAGCAAATAAAATGAATTAAGGTTAAAAGTTCTAAAGAAGATAAAGACTATGCAGTGACAAAGGGCACGGTTTACAAAGAGCATATAATAATTCTAAGCCAGTTTTTAAGGTATTACCAGCTTCAAATTTACTGTTCAATAATTTGCTTTGTAATGCTGGAATTAGAACTCTGAAAATTGCATTTCTGATTTGTCAGTTTGCTCCCTGTTGAGCTCTGGCAATAGGGGGCAATAAAGGGTTATCAAAAGATAGAAGATGAAAGAAACTTTTTTTCCTTACCATTTGTATCTTGTTCCTATTAGCATCACCCTAATAAATCTTTACTCTGCAGTGACATTTCCTTACAGTAGCAGCAGTCGACTCTAGTTTGCAGTTTTCTGAACACCATGCTTATTGTGCCACTTCAGGTAAACCAACATTAATGGTCTTCCAGCTTTTTTTAGGGTTAAACCCCAATCCCAGGAGTCCACTCATCTGAACTCAGAAATGCCAGCATCAACCAAGCAGTACACCCTTCTTTGGCATCTCAGCTCTAGGTATTGTCATTGCTTTCTGCAGTTTCTAGCTCTGTTATTTAAGGTTCTTGTCATGCCTTTTGGTTCTTTAATACCTAATTAACTTTTAGCTTTTTTATATTAAATTATCTCATTTAAATAACTGTAAGAGGGTCCCTCGGTGGCTCAGTCATTAAGCATCTGCCTTTGGTTCAGGTCATGATCCGAAGGTCCTGGGATTGAGCCAGGCATCATCGGACTCCCTGCTGGCGGGAAGCCTGCTTCTCCCTCTCCCGCTCCCCTTGTTTGTGTTCCCTCTCTCTGTCAAATAAATAAATAAAATCTTTAAAAAATTTTTAAAAAATAAATAACTGTAAGATTTTGAGAAGATGGTCATGGAGATGATACCATAGATTGGAGATTTTTTGAATTCCCACATAAAAACAGATGTTACAATTATAATGTCGTATTATAAAGCCAGCAACAAACAATATTTACAAACAAATAAGACAACAGTGTATCCTCACAAGCTTCAAAATACAAGCAGGTGGAAAGAAGCCGTCAGTAGACATGAGACCTGTATCTTCTGGGTGTCTATGCAGGGAAAAGCAGAGAGAAGTAATGGGGTATTTGATGGGCCTGAGGACAGAAGAGCCCCACATAAACTAAAAAGTATTCACTGGAAATCATGGCAATTCAATTTGGGAACAGTAACTAAAACTAGAAGAGGTTTAGCATGTTTCAATAACTAGTAAGTCTTAAGAACTGGCTAATTCGCATAAGTTCTCATAAAGCTTCCTCCAAGTATAAGGCTTGTACAAGAGAAACTGCTGTGATAAAACAAAATTGTTCAGATTAGAAACAATTGAAACGAAGGAAAAAGAAGGTCTAGATAAAATGGAAAAGGAAGCAGCTAGAAACTGCCCCAACCAAGCCATCGTAGTTTTACTAATACATGAAAACAACATAAAAAGGATCACATAACTAGTTAGAAAAGCTATCTGAACTAAATCTAAGAAATCATGAAAATTAAATTTACATAAAAATAAGAATAGAAAATAGAAATAGAAAAGTATTGAAGTCAAATACTAGGCAAGTAACTATAAGAAAACACGACAATAATAGAATAACCCTGCAGGCAAAGAAAACACACTAGAAAAACATACTGAACATATATGCAAATTGAAACATACCATTTCAAAATGAGTTAAAAATATTAGGAAAAGATAGAAGATATGTAAAGACAATAAGAATCAGAACTAGAAAAACTCAAATTAGCTGATATCACTCAAAAAATAATTAAAATCTATTTCAGAATTGATGAATAAACTAGAAAAAGCATATACTCCAAATACAACAAATAATATCTTACTAGAAGTAGATTAAAAGAAAGACTTAAAAACAAAAACAAAATGAAGAGATAAAAAGGATTTGAGAGAAAATGACAAATATTGAAGATATAAAAAGATTTGACATATGGAAATGGTAGTTCATAAAAAAAAGGAAATCTAGGTAATAGAACAAATATTAAAAACTTGTTGAAAGTATTATTATAAAATACGTGTTAAAAGAGCACACTGTTAACTGATAATATCAGCCCAGAACAACCAAGACCAAGACATAGTCTAATAAAATGGACTTAAAAGAAACAGAAAAAAAAAAATGCTTTGAGAATCTAGGGAAAAGTGCATATATTTAGTAAGGGTAGCAAAATGATATTACCATAAGATTATTTTTTAGCATCAGTACTCTATGCCAAAAAAATAAGAGTAACACATATAAAATACTTAAATGGGACAAGGCATAAACAGGATAAACCAATGAGTAATTATGGTATATTCTATATCTATTATTTTGTGTGGCTTTGAGAACCAGGATTCTCAGTGTGGAAGAAACAAAGTACAGATGTAAAATTAAAAAGGTTGTATAAAAACCCTGTAGTTCTGAATTTGTAAAATCTTAGGAAAAAAAATTACCAACCAGTAGCAAATAGCGGCCCTAGTTTCCAGACTATTGTTTGGACACACCATTTTTTTTTAAAGGAAACCATGGCTGCTTCAAGAAATTGCTGATGATGAAATTAGCAGACACATTCTTTAAAATAGTAATTATAAATATTTTGAAAGATTTAGAGGAAAACATGAAAATGAGAGGAATGGAAGATATGAAAAAAACCTAAAATGAAACATTTAAGTCTAAAAAATGTATCCAAATGAAGAAAAACAAAAAACAAAAACAATAAATGAGCTTAATAGCTGACTGTACACTAAAATAAAAGATAAATGAAGATATAGCAAACAACAACAAACTATTCAAGCTAAAGGACAAAGAGCAAAAGGGCTGAAAGTAAATGAACACATTGATTCTTGTAACCATACGACAATATCAAGTATCAAGTAATCTAAAATAAATATAGATGGTGTCCCAGAAGGGGCGGGCAGAACATTTTTTAATGAAATAACAGTCAAATACTTTTCAAATTTGAAGAAAATTATATATGCACAACAGCCTGATTATATATGCACAATTATATATGGACAACAGTCTAGTGAGTCCCTAGCAGAGTAAACACACAAAATCATGCCAACAGATGTAAATTGTTGAAAATTAATGACAAAGAAAAAAATTTGAGCCAAAGACCAAAAAGGCATTTTACCTGTAGTGCAATTAATAAAATAAGAATTAACATTGACTTTTCATTAGAAACAGTGTAAACTGGAGGGCAATGAAAAAACATCTTCAAAGTACTGAAAGAAAGATCTATAATCAGATTCTGTTAGTTAAAATATTCTTCAAAAATGAAGGCAAAGTAAAGACATTTTCAGACAAAGCTAAGAAAATATATCATAATCCAACACTATAAGAAATGATAAAGGAAGTTATTTTAGAGTTAATAAAAATAATGCCAGAATTTGGAAATTTGGACCTACACAGATGTTGTAACAATCCAATTAAAAGCAGAGATTTTCAGGCTAGATAAAAAAGCAAGGCAAACTTTATGGTGTGCACAATAATCACTTTCAATATAAAGACAATGGTAGGTCTTTAGTTGTAAAAAAAAAAGCTAACGTGGCTATATTAATATCAGAAAAATAAACTTCAGGTGAAATGGTACTACCAAAGTAAAGAATGTCATCTCATAATAATTAATGGATCAATTCATCAAAAGGGCATACAAGTCCTGAATATGTATTCACCTAACAACTGAGTTTCAAAATGCATGAAACCAAAACTAAGAGAACTGAAAGGAAGATTACATTAATCTATAATTATGGTTGAAGATTTCAACACTATTTAGTAACTGATGAAAGAAGTTGACAGCAAATCACTAAGTTTATAGAATATATGAACAACAATTTCATCCTGCTTAACCTAACTGAAATATAGAAAACTACATCCAACAAAAAATCCATGTTCCTTTTGAATACACAGGAAATATTCATCAAGATAGATTATATATTGAACCACGAAAAAATTCCAATAAATGTAAGATAGCCAATATCGTATAGCATTATTCTCTGACTACAATGAAATGAAATTTAAAAATAATAAAAAAATTTATCTGTAAATAACTAAATATTTGAGAATCAAATTACACAGTTTTAAATGATCCATGATTTAATGAATAATAACATGGTAATTTAGAAAATATGTTGACGTGAACTGAAATGAAATTATTTTTTAATTATAATGAGAATACACATAAAAACTTGTAGAGTACAGCTAAAGTGATTCCTAGAAGGGAGTTTATAGCTTTAAGTGCTAATATTTAAAAAAATAATAGTAAGAGGAAACACTTAAAAATCAATGATCTAAGCTTCTATTTTAAAGAGCTGAAAATTAAGGCCAATATAAGTAGAAGGAATGAAATAAAGGATAGAATTATGAATTAAACAATAAATAGAAAAAATCAATTGAACAAAGAGCTAGTTCTTTTAAAAGATCAATAAAATCGATAAACCTCTTGCTAGACCAGAAAAAATGAAGGAAGATAAAAGATGTCAAAGATAGGAATGAAAAAGGGTAAATCTCTATGGAGCTTATATACATTAAAAGAATAATAACAACCTATTTTGTGAAAAAAAAAACCTGACTACTTAAAACTGATAAAATTGAAAATAATCTGAAAGATCAAATTAACAAAATTGGCACAGAAAAAAATGTATGTGAAAAACTCTCCCATTAAACATGAAATTTATTTTTTAAAAACTCCCCACCTTCAAAACAAAAACAAAGACATCAGTCCCACATGATAGGACTGGTAAATTTAAGAAAATATTGAAAGAAAAGTGACACTAATCTTATATAGATTTGAGAAAACAGTGGGAATGAAATACTTGCAACTCATTTTAGGAGACCAACATTATCCTAATACCTAAAACCAGACAGAGACATTACAAGGAAATAAAATTACAGACCAATATCCGTTATGAAGATAGATGTAAAAATTCTTATCAAAATACTATAAATCTAATCTAGTGATACATAAGAATAATGTATCCTTACCAAGTAGTATTTATCCCAGATATGCAAAATTGATTTAACTTTCAAAAAATACAGATATTTAACTTGAAATGGATCAAAGATCTTAACATAAAAGCTAAAACATTATGAAACTTCTAGAAGAACACCGAGGAGAAAATCATTACAAAACTGGGGTAGACAAAGATTTTTGAGATAAAACACTAAAAGCTCCCATCATAAAAGCAAAAAATAATAAACTTACTTATCACAATTAAAATCTCTTTAATTTTTTTAAATGTCTTTTGTAAGTTTTAATACATTCTTTAATAAAATAAGGAATTAAAGTGACTGGGGAGCTGGTCACAAAGGTTATTGAGAGAGTGGGCATGTGGGATCTGAGATGTAATTGTTTGAATATGTAAATTTCAGGAATCCCTGAGGAGATCATCTTGACTCTGTTGACATCCTGAAGTAATGCTCAATGCCAAGAAATCTCTTTGACTTTTAAAAATCTATTTGGCAAGGTAAGGCCACCCTTCATCCCAAGAATGTGAAAGCAGCTATATGCTTTAGGACTAATTTAAAATCTATTATTCTTTTGTAAACACTTATTGTTTGATTCTGATTTTCCTACTCCTTTTCTTTCCAGTTTCTTCTTGGTTATCAGCTATTGGTTTACAATGCTCATCCAACTTATCCTTACTGAATTGCTTTTCTTTGCTTGATGCTGTAGAGGTGCTGAAAGAGCCCATAGTGATAACTGCCTTTCTTCTTTTCTTCTGTGCGTCACACTCAGGATTGTTTTATCCATTTCCTAGGTGTAAACCTGTATTATAGTGTGTTTTGTTATGACACAGTTGCAGTCTCACTTTCTTTCAGAGTGGTCACTTAGGTTGTTTCTGTGTCTTAGCTATTATAAATAATGCTACCATGAACATAGGAGTCCAGATCTTTTTGACAGCGTTTTCTTTTTTTTTTTTAATTTTTTTTTTAAGATTTATTTTTTTATTTTTTTATTTATTTGACAGAGAGATCACAAGTAGGCAGAGAGGCAGGCAGGGAGAGAGGGGGAAGCAGGCTCCCCTCTGAGCAGAGAGCCCGATGCGGGGCTCGATCCCAGGACCCTGAGATCATGACCCGAGCCGAAGGCAGAGGCTTTAACCCACTGAGCCACCCAGGCGCCCCCAGCGTTTTCATTTTCTTCAAATATATTCCCACATGTGAAATTGCTGGAGCATATGGTAGTTCTAATTTTAAGTTTTGGAGGAACCTCCTTACTGTTTTCCATAGTGGCTATACCAATTTACATTTCCACCAACGGTGCGCGTGTTCCCTTTTTTCCACGTTCATATGAACATTTGTTATCTCTATCTTTTTGATTATGCTGTGAGGTGATACTGTGGTTTTGATTTGCACTTCCCTTTAGGATGTTAAGCACGTTTTCATGTACCTGTTGGCCATTCATATATTTTCTTTGGTCACATTTTTTAATTGGATTATTTGGGGGTTTTTTGCTATTGAGTTGTATAAATTCTTTATATATTTTGGGTATTAGCCCCTTATCAGATACATAGTTTGCAAATATTTTTCCCATTTTGTAGGCTGTCTTCTCACTTTGATAAAATTTTTTTGTTTCTTTGTTTTTGTTTTCTGTGCGGAGCTCTTTAGTGTGATGGAGACCCATTTAATTTATTTTTTACTTTATTGCTTTCGCTTTAGGTGTCATATCCAAAAAAATCATTGTCAAGACCATTTCAAGGAGGTTTTTGCCCTGTGTTTTCTTCTAGGAGTATAAGGTTTCTAATTTTATCTTTAAGTCTTTAAACCATTTTGAGTTCATTTTGTGAGAGGTATGAGATAAGGGTTTAGTTTAATTTTTTTTACATGGGAATATCCATTTTTTCCAGCACCATTTATTGAATAGACTGTCTTTTCTCCATTGTGTATTCTTGGCTCTCTGGTCAAATATTTGTTGACCATATACATGTGGGTTTATTTCTGAGTTCTTTATTCTGTTCCATTGGTCCGTGTGTCTGTTTTAATGCCGGTATCATACGATTTGGTTACTATAGCTTTATAATATAGCTTGAAATCAGGAAGTATGATGCCTCCTACTTTGTTCTTTTCTCAGGATAACTTCTGCTCTTTAAAACACCCCATTAAGAAAATGGAAAGGCAAGCCAAAGATTGGGAGAAAACATTATATATATCAATTAAATTATATATGTATACAACTATATAATATATTACATATTTATGATTATATTTTATATAAAATTATTTGAATGTAAATAATATATAACTGGTAAATAAATGCTGAAAAGATATTCATTATCAATAGTCATCAGAAAAATGCAAACTGAAACTCAAATGACCTAATGACTATACACCCTTTAATTTGGCTAAGATGAAAGAACTAGAAATACCATGTATTGGCAAGGATGTGAAACAACAGAAACTCAAACATTGCTGGTGGTATTGAAAAATTGCACACTTAGAACACTGTTTAGCAGTTTTACAACGTCTTAGAAAACATTTACACAAATAAGTCAATGTCAAGAAATAGCCTAAAAATTTACCTTATTCTAAAAATGAAGAGAAAATTACATAGAAATTCATCCCAGTAACAATCAATGCTGGAAGGACATCATTTACATTTTCCTCAGAAAAAGAAAGAACATCCAAAGAATTTGATACAAAAGCAATTTATTGCACAGATTTAGGCTAACAGACATTTCAAACCTACAAAAATCATAGGATAAATTATATTGCTTTTAAAAAGGAAACCACTGAAATTATTAAAAAGAAAATAAACAAGCTTAAAGCTAAACCAAAGAAAAACAAAAACGTGTAGCAAACATTTAAAAAGTAAAAGAAGAAAGGGTACCTGGGTGGCTCAGTTGATTAGGTGTCTGGCTCTTGATCTCAGCTCAGGTCTTGATCTCAGGGTTGTGAGTTCAAGCTTTGTGTTGGGCTCCACACTGGGCATGGAACCTACTTAAAAACAAACAAACAAACAAACAAAAAAAAAAAAACCCGTAAAATAATTTGACAGAACTAAGTCCAAACATATCTCTCAGATGAATAAATTTACATGGAATAAACTTACCTAGTAAAAGAGAAAAACTCTTAGATTGAATCACAAAGCAAAATCCAAGTATAAGCTATAGATTAAAGAGATCTAATCCAGAAAAGTTGAAAATTAATAGTTGGTATAGACATAACTGCAAGTGCCCACAAAATAAAAATAGGGGATATTTGTGCATGTTTTTCCCCAGTTTTACTGAGAAAGAATTGGCATACATCACTGTATAAGCGTAAGATGTACAGCATGATGGCATGATTTCCGTATGTTGTAAAATGATTCCACAATAGGTTTAGTTAATATCCACCATCTCATATAGGTATAGTAAAAAGGAAAAGAAAAAACAATGTCTCCTTATGATAAAAACTCTTAGGTTCTACTCTCAACAACCTTTCTACATACCATACAGCAGTGTTAACTATAGTCATTATGCTGTATATTATATCTGTATTATTACTTTGTATGATAAAGATAAATATAAGACATAAGGTAAACAAAAGATAACTGGAAGTTTGTTCCTTTTGACCACCTTCTTCCAGTTCCCCCTCCCACCACTCCTGCCTCTGGTAATCAATTATGATCTCTTTCTATGAGTTTAGTGTTCTTTTTTTTTTTTCCTGGATTCCGTATATAAGTGAGATAATACTGAATTTGTCTTTTTCTGTCTGACTTATTTCCCTTAGCGTAATGCCTTTAAGTCCCATTTATGTTGTTGCAAATGGCAGGATTTCCTCATTTTTTTATAGCTGAATAATACTCCATTATATATCTATATATATATAGATATATAAAGTAGTTATATTTATATATACATATATATGTGTGTGTGTGTGTATGTGTGTGTGTGTGTGTGTGTGTGTATCTTTATCCATTCATCCATCAGTTCACACTTAGTTTGTTTCCATTTCTTGGCAATTGTCAATAATGCTGCTATGAATATGGGGCTACAGATATCTTTTCAAGTTAGTGTGCATGTTTATATGTATAAATTTTTTTCATACTAATTGTTAGATGCTTATCAATCCCATTTCCTCTTTCACATGGGGCAACTACATTTCCCAGCCCAAACTTCAATATGGATATGGCCTGGTGACTAGATTCTGGCAAAAGTAGTGTGGTGGACAGGATACACCCACTTGCATGTCTGACAATAAAATGTTTCATGCAGTCTTCTCACTTTTTCTCTTGATTAACAATAAGCAAAAGACCCAACATAAAATTCTGAGGGGGCCATAGAACATGACTTGAACTAATTTATTCTTTTCTAAATATCAATATGTAGTTGATAGGTTATACTTATTCCTCTAGAGAGTGTGGCCCTCCACACCAGAAGGTGATATCTTTAGGGGTGATTTCCTCATTCTGGGGCCTCTGTCTACTTAAATCCCAACTATCAGATATCCTTAAGGTTCAGGGGAAAGGTAATGTTGAAATATTGCTGAGAGTAGTGCAATAGAAAAACCATTTTCATTCACCTACTTTCCACCATGTAGAGATTATGAATCATCAAAGTCTTACACAACTATTAATAATTTCAGGTCAGTCCAACCATTTGATGAGAATGATCTCATTCCTGTCATATCCCTTTGTCTAGATCATTTCTTTTTCTATATTGTGTACTAACTCTTGACATAGGGTTATGGTTTGGGATTCTTCTGGTAGTTGATCTTTTAACTATAAACTAGTTGCCAACTCTTAGTTACCACTTTTATTGTTAAATATATCTCGTTACTATCTCCTGGAACCACTTTTCAAATCTTTCATTTAACCCATATGCAATCCTGTGATTTGCTTTCATACAAAGCAGAATTTTTTGTTTTTTGTTTTTTTTTCTCTTTAAGATGTAAAGAATTTCTGGCTATAACATTTATAGATTTTTTTTGCAGATGATCTGGTGGTTGTAACTAGTGATAAAGTGTTGATTTATCAATGTATTAAAATGTATTTGAGCAGTAAAATAGCATCACATTTTAGATTTAAAAGTCCTGTTGAACTGCTCTAAAATCTCAGCCTTAACCAATCACTGTTGACAAAATGATGGATGTTATACTCCTTTAAAAGTATCCTTATGAGATTATTTAAAATTCCCCCTGCTTCCCCTATCTCATATGTCTGGAGTATCTATATTTCCTTGGCCCAAATCAAATATTACTTTAGGAGTTTGGGCAATATAATGGCCTCCTTTGTCTCTTAGACCCTTGGCTAAGGTAAAGTTTAAAAGTACATCATTGAATGTTAAATCATCCTCTGTTACACTTATAAAACTGGCTCATATTCTCCAAGTCTATATGCAAATGTTATTCCATGTCTAGAATCATCCTATTGTTCTCTTAAAATGAGAAAATAAAAGAAGCTTTATTTTAAAGAGCATAAACATTTTTTTCACTTAAAGATTATACTACCTGACTTAATTTTCCTTCTTGTTCCTCCTTAACTGCTCTTGAAAAACAGGAGACACAGCCTGTTAGCTAATAGTTCCTAGGAAATAGTAAATCCCTAAACAAGCGTTGGGCCTTGTTAAATGATGAAGATTTATTAAAATAGTGGTTGTGTTACTTTTCTAAAGCTGCCGTAATAAAGTATCACAAACTAGGTGGCTTATAAAAAGAATGACAAAAATCTATTGTCTCACAGTTCTGGAAGCTAGCAGCCTAAAATCAGGCGTCTACAGGGTTATGCTCCCACTGAAGCCTATAAAGGAATCCTCCCCATTACATCATTCTAGCTTTTGGTAGTTTGCCAACAATTTTTGGCATTCTTTGGCTTGTAGATGAATTATTCCAGTCCTCTATCTTCATGTGGTATTCTCCCTATGTCTCCTGCTAGAACCTTTCCTCCTTTCGAAACTCAGACTTCTGGACCAGTAGAGTGTAGTTTGTGGGTACAGGAAGCAAAAAATTTGCTAGTGTATACTAGGAGAGTGATAGTGAATGATGCCACTCCCATATCCTCTAGGAGGCTATTTATATCTAAATTAGTAACAGTATACGATGCTGTTTTTCCCTTAGCCAGAATTGACAGGTCCAGGAATCAAGGGATAGAAATGGGAATGAATCCTGTTACTATTTGATACAACTGTTTTCCATACCCTAAAGGCTGACCATTAATAGAGTTTTACTGATTAGTTAAAATTAACTCTTAAAAAAAATCTCAGCAGTAAATAATTATTAAAATAAATACATTATTATATATTGCTTATACTGTAAATTTTTAGGAGAATTAAGTTGCTGCTTACTTGTGTCTTCTCTGAATTCTTTATAGTTTTTTTCCCTCCATCTGTCAGTTTTTACTTCTTAATCTTACCATCTCAAATACCTCATTTATCCCTATCAGAGAGGGAAAAAGATAAACCCAATCACCTTAACAGCTCAAGAAAAAATAAACTAATACCACCAGCGAAACAAGTAAAAAAAAAAGGGGGGGGGGCAAATTTTTTGACTTTATATTCTTGAGTTTGCTATACCTTTTCACTAGCTTATCATAGTGAGGTTAGTATCATTGTCATTCACTCTCAGTTCTTGAGTATAGGATATATATTTATCAATATAAAAGTATGTGGACACTATGCCATGGTTTATTTACCTCTCTTTTGTGTGTAATTTTATTATTTTTGAAATATTTTTACATATGTTGTTTAGACAAAATGTATGTAAATTTGAAGTAGATTTATTGCCTTTTTAAATAAGATTTATTGCCTTTTTATCTTATTTTTTTGTTTTTTTGTTTTTTGGGTTTTTTTCCCAAATACTTTTATTTTATTTTTTGTGTTACAAGATTCATTGTTCATGTACCACAACCAGTGCTCCATGCAATACGTGCCCTCCTCAATACCCACCACCAGGCTCACCCAACCCCCCACCCCCTGCCCTCCAAAACCCTCAGTCTGTTGCTCAGAGTTCACAGTCTGTCATGGTTCATCACCTTTTTAAATAAGAAAACTAAGGTTCAAGGCAGTTAAACAATTTGTGTTCTGGTATGTTTAGTTTAGTGGCAAATACGAAGCTTAAAATACTTTTTTTACCTACTACAACTCAGCTTTGGAATAACTTTACAAATGGAATGCTCTAGCAAATATTGTAATAAAGATTATTTAAAGTATTAAATTCTCCTTTTAACCTTTTAAAACTAATGCTGCTTATATGAATCTTATTCTAAAAAATACAATAGCTTAAAATCTAATTTTCATTCATCGTTTACTTCCGTTTTAAAAAAAATATTTTATTTATTTATTTATTTGAGAAAGAGAGAGTGTGTGTGTGTGTGTGTGTGTGTGTGTGAGCGGGCGGGGGAGGGGGGAACAGAGGGCCAAGGAGAGGGAAAGAATCTCAAGCAGACTCACACTGAGCACAGAGCCCAAGGTGGGACTTGATCTCACGACCCTGACATGGCTTAAGCCAAAACCAAGAGTTGGAGGCTTAACCAACTGAGCCACCCAAGTGCCCCTTTTCATCATATACTTCTAAAAAATACTTCTGGATTGTTTGAATATTAAAGTATATGATAAAACAATTTTAACAAAAAGAAGCAGTTACAGCTGAAAATTATAATTTCTTAATCATGAAAAGTTTTTTACAGTCTAAGAAGATCTCATGCATCATCCAAAATAATTTTCAAAATCATTTCATGTATTTATCTCGAGGACATTTAACAAGTTGTAGGGGCAATATTTCCTTTTATATGTTTTCTATAGTAAAGGATCACAAGTCATCAGGTGCCAGCGTTTGGGTCACAGGTATAACTCCCAAAAGAAGTAATCTACTTAGAAAGGAAATGACTGCCCACTTTGTTTAAAATCAGTCCAGTGTGTTAATTTAAGAGAGAAAAAGTATACCTTTGTGTAGAGATAATGATCTAAATATATATCTGCATCCCTGATTCCTTCTCTAAGCTTCAGATATGCATATCTTCCATAATGACTCTATCCACTGGGATGACCACTAGGCACTTCAATCTTAACCTGGTCTTATTGGAACTCTTGTGTTAGGTCTTTATCCCAATCTTAGAAGCTAAAATCTAAGACATTCTTATTTCCTCTTTCCTTCACACCCTATATTCAACCTATCTGCAACAACTGTTGGATTTACTTTCAAATTATAACCCAACCACTTCTTGAAAACTCTACTCTTATTGCCCTAGTCCAAGTTGCCATCATCTCTCACCCTATGTACTGCAGTAGTCTGCCTGCTTTTATGAGACCATTACCCTACCATCCAGTCTTTACATGGAAGCCAGACTGATATTTTTACAATGTAAATTAAACCATATCTGTTACTCCACAGCCCAGAATATGGCCCAATGTCCTTATTTGGTTTAAGGACCTACATAGCCTTCTGTCTGGCCTCATCTTGTACCACTCTCCCCTTATCACTGCTGTAGCCACACTATCTTTCCAGCTCTTCCTAAAAACACATCAAGCTTGTTCAGATCTCAAGGCCTTCCCATCTGGTATTTCCTTTACCTTTCACTGGAGATATTTACATGATTCAGTCCTTCACGTCATTCAGGTTCCCTGAGAAACTTTCCCTGGTTGCTCTATCTAAAATGCACCCTCCCCGCTACTTAATTGCTTTTGACTCCTTGATTCATTTTCTTCTTAGAAAGTGTTTATTTTTCGTTTTCACAGTAATTGTCCCTCCTGCATGAATAGAAGGTTTGTGTTTTTCATGGCTCCATCCCCAGTGCGTGGTGTAGTGCCCAGTGCTTAGACAGAAATGAGTATTTTTGAATGAATGGATGAATGCATTTATTTAAATATTCATAGTTCTAAAATTGAGGGAAAATAGTTCAATTTAAAAATGTATAATGCTAGCTTAATAAAGAGTTACATTGCTTTGGAAAAATCTTAGTTAAAATTGTCTGCAATTTCCGTTCCTGTAGAGTTGATCTGCTGAGTGACTCAACCCTTAATAGGCACGCCTGGTGGCAGATGCAGGCATTGCAAAAATAAGGACTAAAAATATATAGTCTGTCTTCATTATCATCAGCAGTGGTTCTCAACCTTGGTCATACATTAGAATCACCTGGGGGAAGTTGTAAGAGTCTGATAACCAGGCCAGATCTCAGAACAAGTAATTCAAATCTTTGAGGGTTATATTTAGGACTCCATTAACATTTGAAAAAATCTCCCCCTCTGATTATAATGGATATCCAAGATTGAGAACCACTGATCCATGAGGCAAGGGGTTTTGCAAAACTATTCCTGATGCCTACAACAGTATATGAGGTATTCCAGTACCTCTTGAATTAATTAATGAGTGGGTTAATGAATGAATGGGTAAGTGTAAAGGGTGTTAATAGCCAGTTGAACTGAATGCTACTTGAAAACCATTCAGAGGGCTTGGCCAGTAGGGTTGGTAGATTTAGCAAATAAAAATATAGGATCCCTAGTTACACTTGAAATTTAGATAAAGAAAGATTTTTTTTTTAAGTAATGTATGTCCCAAATATTTCAGGAAGCATACATATACTGAAAATATATTCATTATTTGCCTGAAATTGAATTTTAAGTGGGCATCCTGTATTTTATGTGACAACCCTACCTACTAATGAAGGAACAGTTAAGGTTTTCTTGTAAAATTCAGCATATTATTAAAATATTTAAAATAATTCACTGTCGAAGTGGTAATTTAATCTTATATCTTCAGCTGTACAAAGCTACCATAAAAACAGTCTATTATCCTTAGGAATTAATTTAATTTTTGCCTTTTTAAGCTATTAATAGAGTAATCATAAAAAAGTGAATTCTTGCATATTATAGATTTTCAAAATGAACTTAGAATTTAAATTCTTCAGTATCTGTTTTTGAACTATCGAATCTTATACTCTAGAGTAAAAAAAGAAAATTCAAAGTGTTTTTAAGACCTATAAAGTATACTCTCAGCGTAACCTCTGAATCAGAGACTTTATCAGGTGCTATATTTTGAATTCTCTTCATACCCATATGAAGTGTGAGAAAGACAGGAGACCCTCAGGCTATAGAACTGTATTTCTCCCTAGCTATTTTCTGCTCATTATACTGACCAGTTAAAACTAAGATTAAATGGTGATAGTGAATAAAACTTGACTTTAATGCTGGAAAAATAGAATAATTGAAACAAATCAATTGAATAATTAGTCATTCAAGCAGAAGTGTCAAAGACACTGCCTTTTTCTTAAAAGACCCATAGAAATCCCCATCTTTTGCAAATAGCAGATAAATGCCTTTCCACCAATAGGTGGCATACTCATGTGTTCAGAAACTCCAATGGGTGGGTGACCCCAAAAAAGTATCAATTATGGTTCATTTTGAGTGTGGAAATAATGAAATGATGAAAAATTAAAACAGGAAAAGCTATTCACATTTGTAACATTTTCTTTCTCCCTTTAGAGAAAGCACAGTATGGGCTAGATTCTATGCTTCCTGAAGAATTTGCAGGAAGTGGCTTGCTAAGTTAGATGGTCAAAAAATATTTGATTTTGTTTGCACAATGTCTTTGTTTGAGTACCTCCTCTTCAAAACTTGCCCAAATGTTGTCACAAAAACCAAACTTTTATAGCCATTTTCTGGGTTATATGCCATTTCTTTGTAGATATTTTAGTAACCATCCCTAAATCTAATGATGGATTAAAAAAAAAATCAGAGAAGGAGAAAGTCTATTCAGATAGAAATTTTAATTCATCCATCCCATAATTCTGAGACTATTTCAACAAGGGTAAAATCAAGTAAGCTGTATATTTTCTGCATATCGCTCTAGCTGACAATCTGCAGTGAGGATACAAGAACATTAGAACTCAAATAGATTTTTCTGACATGGAGTGTATCTGGCACCATGGTCTTTCATAAACATTATTGCACCTTTCTCAGAGTTTAAGATTACATAATTGCAGGATTTGTACATTTTCAGCAACACACACTATTTAAGATATGTGATGTAGGTATTATGTAACTTTGAAATACAAAATTTCAAATTGTGTTTTTAGAAAGACTGTCCTGGGGAAGTGGATCCAGGTGGGAGTGCTTATTAGCTCTATTTTGACTTTTAGTAGTCCTCATATTTACCTTGCAATTCAGTCCGAAGGTGAATGTTCTCAATTCAAGATATTATACATGGAACTATTTGATTCCCTAACAATGTTTGTCATGTTTCAAACATATGCATATATGTATTTTTTAGTGATTGATTTTACGTTTTTTTAAAACAGAATATGTATGGAAATAATAATAATAATAATAACTATTCCTTGCTGAGGCAGTATAGTTAAGGTTAAAGGCATGGGCCCTGGGTTTTTTCTTCTTGTATTCTGACCCCAGCTCTGACTCTTAATAGCTGTGTAACTTTGGCAAAACTAACCTCTCCAAACCTTAATCTCCTCATTTGAAAACTTGAGACAATAATAATAGCTACCTGTTGGCAATGTTGGCTAACTGCGAAAATATATGCGAAGTCCCCAGCACGTAATAGGCAGTAGATGATTGATAGCTGCTCTTCTAAGGGTAGAATTTGTAAATTGGAAGTTAACACTTCAATGAACTCATTTCTTAATTAGAGATAATGACAGTAACTACCTTTAGGGTTTTTGTGAGGATTAAATGAGGTAAGGTATGTATAATACACAAAGCTTAGTGGCTGGTACATAGTAAGCAAGTCAATAAATGGGAGCCATTGTTTTATTGTTATTCGCCAATAAAAATATCATCCTCATTTTATTGAGTAGAAACTTGGGCCAAAATAGGCTAGAAGGTAATTGGCCAGCAGTCACACCCTGGTCTGACTCCGAAGACCCACCTCCTTTCATAACAATCTATTTGGCTCTAACCAAAGGTAATTCTGACATTAAGACAGCTGACAGTGAGAGACCAAGAAACATGTTTTATTTCGGTTCAATTGCTCAGAGACAGGACATTCTTCCTACCACTTTGCTGATATTCTACTATATAATAACTGAAAAATGCATTGTTTACTCTAAATTTTGGGCCTTTTTAAAAAACATCATAATGATCTTTTATCATTCAGACAATGAGAACATAGAGATTGAATAACCAAATAAAAAATAAACCAATATCATATTCTTTAAACTCTCCAAAATGTCTGCTAAAATTATAGACTTAGTTGTGCTTTTTGGTGCATTTTAAATGAGTAAGAAAGCTGATATCTAAAATTAGAAGTATTTTGAATAAAGATGTTACGTGAAATTTTTATTTTTGCCTTTAATGTTTAGTTTTTACCTCAAGTGTTTACAAAATGCACCTGGCCAAATATAAATAAGTCAATCAGTTACTGTTCCAGATGTCTTGGGAAATATCCAGATGTTTGTGATCTTCAGAAAGGATATTTTCAAAACAACCATTTTATTTTCCCACTTTTCATCTGTGTGTGCTAGCCTAGCTATTACACTGACTTAACTATAATTTGCTTTTTAGTATATGTGCTGCCGAAGCGAGCACTATAATTTGCTTTTTAGTGTAAAATAACCTGAATCTTTTCATAGGGAAAATCCAATTCCAAAAGTATAAACTTTAAGTAACATTGAAAATATTTTAGAAAGTTAGAATGAAAAGAAAAAGAAGGACTGTTTAAACCAGGGATTGGTAAAATTTTCTGTCAAAAACTAGATAGTAAATATTTTAGGCTTTGTAAGTCACATGATCACTTGAAACTACTGCCTTTGTAGAATTCATAGGCATGGCTGAATTTCTTACTTTTTTTTTTTTTAAAGATTTTATTTATTTATTTGACAGAGAGAGAGACAGCCAGAGAGGGAAGCAGGGGGAGTGGGAGAGGGAGAAGCAGGCTTCCCGCTGAGCAGGACGCCTGATGCAGGGCTTGATCCCAGGACCCTGGGATCATGACCTGAGGCGAAGGCAGACGCTTAACGTCGGAGCTACCCAGCACCCCAGCATGGCTGAATTTCAATAAAGTTTTATTTACAAAAGCAAGCAGCAGTGGGCTGTATTTGGTTGGCCTGGGTCTAACCATACTAAAGACACAGATATATTCTGTTTTGGATAATAAGTAAACATATAAGTTAGGGAGAAGAAAATTTCAAAATAGTGGGATCTATCACTATCCAGTTGGCCTTGAAGATATAATGATTATACTTCATTTGTCCCCATCTCCTACTCCCCTTGTCTGACCTCCTTTGTCCCCCAGGAAGAGGACTTTAACAGACTGCACCACCCTCCAACTTTTGGGTTACACTAACTGGACATGAGAAGCTAAAAGAGAGAAATCCTTACAACTTTGGAATGATTCAGCCAAGCATAATTATTTAACTGCCTTCCAAACCTGGACTGCTGTGTCCTAAGGGAAATCCACACTGTGCACAAATCTTTTCCCTCTCCTCCAAACTAAAGTGTATCGCTTCTGTATTCTCTCAGGGTAAGCTTCCTGCTGATTCTCACTTAGAAAACAGCTGATAAATCTGCTGAGTGTTAACTAACCCTCGGGGAGGGACTTCTCTTTATTAGAGGATTTCAAGAAATGTCTTAAAATGTAAATAAGGAATTTATAAAGATGGTACTGAAAGCTACCCTGTGGAACATTGGGGCCAAAGAGCCATTCTGGCAACTCCTACCTTAGAGAAAATTCATTATCCATAAAGTCAAACGTGACAGTAGTTACAAACCAAGATTCGGGGACACAGGTGTTTTTGTATCACCTCACCAAATGCCAGTTAGGCCTTTTAAAACAAGTGGTGAATGTTTATTCATCTGTGATACCAATAGTTTCTATATATTTTTAAATTAGTCTAAATTGTCAGGTGCTATGGTACCCATGATGTAATTGAGAGACGGTGAAATAGAACTAAAGTGATAATTTTTTTTCATGTAATCTTGATGACAATTGGAGATGTTGCTGGTTTGACCAAGTATGTGTCTACAAACAATCTGCTATTGAAAAAAAAATCACTTTAAAAGTCTGTTAATGAACCATTTGTACTTTTGTATTTGCTGAAGTGCGCTTCCTGGAACACTAATCTTATGAGTCTCTGTAAAGGAGTGTGGACATACTATCTATAGCACGCTCTTAAAGGATGGCAATACGCAGGAACAGATTGAAGGTTCTGAGAAGTATTGTAGTAACTAACCGGTTTAAGTTGCTTCACAAAATATTTCCCAAGCCTACTTAACCATGAAATCTTATTTTGAATGTGATTTAATAATACTTCATAGAATTTACTTTGGGAAATGTTGGTAAAGGGTATCAAAATACCTGGTTTGGGGACACCTGGGTGGCTCAGTTGGTTAAGCATCTGACTCTTGGTTTCGGCTCAGCTCCACACTCAATGGGGAGTCAGCCTGAAGATTCCCTTCCTCTACCCCTTTACCCACGTGTGCATGTGCACACGTGCACTCTCTCTCTCTCAAATAAATAAATCTTAAAAAAAATCTGGTTTTAATCACTAGGAAAATTGCCACTATTCCATTCAGTTATTTTTGGCATCTATCAGTTGATTTGAGTATTTGTTACTTAAAATTCTTGTCTCTGAAAAGATTTAGAAAGAAAAAATTAAATAAGACACTTCCCCAAATGTCTGGTAGACATAGCTTTTGCCTGCCTCCAGGTAATAGGACTGCTGAAGTCAGGTCCCCAGTAGTGCTTGAGAATAAGTACTTCCTACCCATGTTCAACATTCAGCATCATCTTTTCTTGGAAGCAATTTTGACCCATGGATCCAGTTACTTGCCTCCTCCTTTATATTTCCCTTGTTATAACATTTAATGATTGTGTTTATAGTCCATGATTTACTTATCTTAGCCCATACCTACTGGATCAGAAAAGCCTTAAGGGTGAAAGCTACAATTAATCATCTTTGGGGCACCTAGGTGGCTCAGTTGGTTAAGCAACTGCCTTCAGCTCAGGTCATGATCCTGGAGTCCTGGGATCAAGTCCCACATCAGGCTTCCCCTGCTCTGTGGGGAGCCTGTTTCTCCCTCTCCCTTTGCTTGCCTCTCCCCCTGCTTGTGCTCTCTGTCTCTCTCTGTCAAATAAACAAATAAAATCTTTTAAAAAAAATCTTTGTTCCTAATATCTAACACAGTATTTGATTTTAAGTAGATGCTTAACAAAGTGAATTCTTATGACAATTCTACATAGTTTGAGGCTCCTACAGAAATAGTTTGCACTCTCAGTAGATATTTTGGCAGTGGTATGCTGGAACTGGCATGTACCAACTCTATCAGAGCAGATTGTCAAAATTTGAGGAATTTTGCAAGCTGATTAATTTCACATTGGTACCTTGATACCAGCTAATGGTGAGAGTATTTATATCATAGAAACTGGCAGAAGCTATAAATCAAAATTTTTTTGTTCCAGAGAGCCAGTTGTTAAATATTTTCTAGCATACCACTATATATGAATTATTTTATTATTCTTTATTAAATTGGCATTTAATAAAGAATAATAAAATAATTTTAACATTTTAAAAATAATTTTTAAATGAGTTGTTCTGTCTCCTCATATGGATTGCAAATTTTCTGGGGAAAGGACTATTGCTTTCTTTTCCATTAATGCCCCAGTGCCTAGGAACTTATAAGCCCTCAATAAATAACTGCATGTGGAGGCATTAATGTCCTAAGTAGGCTTTGTGTTTTAAGCAGTGGGCAAAGGTAGGGTGAGGGTGGGAGTATCTGAAAGGAATGAAAAATAAAAGAAAATATTTTGAGTTGATTCTAACACTGAATTTTATATTCAGAACTTTGACTATACCATGTATTATTTTTTCCTTCTAATTTTATATTTATTCTCAAATTTTAAATATGGTGAAAGAGTTATATTAAAACCAGTGACATAATCATAGCCACAAACAATAATCTCAGGGATATAGGATTTTGTGGTGGTTGGCCTACAGACAAAGACATACTTTCACTGCCACAAAACTGCAGTAAAATGAGCTGGAGTTGCAGTATTTCATAGGTTCCCCATTTTATTTATTTATTTTGAAGATTTTATTTATTTATTTGACAGAGAGACAGAGCACAGGCAGGCAGAATGGCAGGCATAGGGAAAAAGAGAAGCAGGCTCCCCATTGAGCAGACAGCCCAACGCGGGTCTGGATCCCAGGAACCCGAGATCATGACCTAAGCCGAAGGCACGTGCTTAACTGAGCCACCCAGGTACCCCGAGCTCCCCATTTTTAAAAAAAATTATCTTAAAAGGCCATTAATTTCCAGGGATATTATCCAACCTCATAAAATAATTTATTATATGGAATGTGATCAGAATTTCAGTACAAGTTTATGACCACATATGAAGAAAATACTGCCTGCACATGTAGTATTTATGCTCATGTTCTTATAAATGAAATAATCCCTTGAAGCCAAAGGCATCTAAATCTGGAATTTCACCTAAATAAAATGCATATTTTAAAAATATTTTAAATTAAGATATATTCTATATATAGTAAAATATACAAATGTTAAAAGTAAAGCTTGGTAAATTTTTATATACATATAAAACCTCTATAACCATCACCAGATCAAGGCGTAGACATTTCCACCTTGCCAGAAAGTTCTCTTCTCCTCCTTCCTTGTTAATACTCATCCATCCCATGGCATTATTTTGACTTCTACCACCATAGATTAATTTTGCCTGTAAAATACACATTTTTAACAATGTATTTTTTGTTGTTGTTAACAAATCTATAAAAAGGAAAAATTACTGTTTGGGTACTAGTTTGGGGCAAATGAATATGAAACAGATTAGGTTGTACTTTCAGGCATCTAGGAATTCTTTATCAAAGTGATTTTTTAAAAATATCTGCCAAGACTTTAGGAGTTGTCATTAGCTACTGATTTTATTTACTCTTTATCTACAGTTCAGTTAAACTCATGACTGTTTCTGTATGAAGAAAGTTTTTATATTCTTTGAGTCCATTGTTAGAGGACCAGAAGTACAGATTAGACATATATACTTTTGTCAAGAATTTTATAATCTAATATCTGTAGATCTTGCATGTTTTTCACCATTCACCACTGTTTGCTTTATTAGGCTTTCTCTCCTAACTGGTATGTTTAAAGTCAGTCTAAGATTGGAATCTGGTTCTCCACAACTTTTACCCTATGATTACATCAGCCTAGTAAAATGAAAAATAAAAGATCTTTCCTTTGACAATGGGCCACAGAGATGTAGCCACAAAGCCAAATACTCTTGCTCAAGTGGAACTTTGTAGGCCCTGAACAGATGGTTTCTGGGAAAAACCTAAAGGGCATGATTTTCCACAATGTGTCTGCACAGATAAGATAGACTTCAGAGGCTAGAATGATAATAATCATATTTTGTATGGTCTAGAGTTTTCCTGCTTCCCAAGTTGTTTTTGAGAAGGGTAGAACGTGAATGAAAAAAGCTCCTCAAGATAGCCTTCTTTGGGTGTTGCTTTCCTGGCCTGCTGCCCAACTCTGAACACCACAATTCGGTCTATAATTGTCAATGGGGGTTCAGGCTACAGGTTGGCAAGACCCCCTGTAATTTTAATGTCTTCATCCAATATTCTATACTGGCTATTGCTGTTGGTGGTCAACATCCCATCTCCACCTTACCCTTCAATTCCCCTGGTGTAACAAAAGCGTTATGAAAGAAAGAAAGGATAATGATTTCTGTATCTTCCCTTTAATTTTGTTTTAATTATTATTCCCTCTAAAAATTCCTGTGCTTTTTTTCAAAGATATTCTATTCAATCTATTTCCCTGAATATCCCAAACTTGAAATTCAAGTTAAAAAGTGTGCACCTGGAGTTTTGCCTAGATAATGCTTTTTTCTCTTAATTATTCTTTTTAAACTTAATTTAAATGAAATCAATTAAGCAAATCTTTTTTGGCTTCTGTTATGTGCCTGACACATATCCGAAGTCCTGGGGAGAGAACAACAAATAAGAAGATCATAGTCTATAAGGCAGAGGTTATGGAGAAGGGGTAGATCTGGGAACATTTTTCTTTAAAGAGAAAAAAAAATTCCCACTACAAAAAAATGTAGTGAATATTGTGATGTAGCTATCTCTCCAGCATCCGTTTGTCTCTTTTTAGAAACCTTTCTGAATTTTCATTTTGGTAGCCACAACTACTTCATACACCTCTGGCTCTAGGCAGGATGCTCAGGTCTAAGGCAGATAACTTATTTTCATGTTCTGATCTCAGTGATTGGTTAATGATTGCACCACCATAAGAAAGCCAGCCTCAGCATGAGACTAATACATAGAAGACAGAGACCTGGAAAGGAATGAGTCTATGATCAAACCAATCCCGAAGCCCACTGAAGCCCTAGACTTTCCAGTTATATTAGTCAATAAATCTCTTTTGTTTTTAAATGTTTTGTTTTTCAGTAAATATTAAGTTGCTGTAACAAAGAAACAAAACTAGAAAGTAGTTCTTAAAATAAGATGTTAGTTTATTTCTTGTGTAATAGTTTGACTTCACTATCTAGGGTGAAGAGGTGCTGTTAAATGAGGTCACCCAGAGACTGAGAGTCCTGCTATCACTAGGATGACCTCCTTTTAGGGATGGTTGAAGCTGGGTCACTGCCATGTCTATTGCCTAGCCTATAGGAAAAAGAGAAAGAGAGATTGGGGAATATATCCCTCTGTTTTAAGGCCAAAGGCTAGAAACGGCAAAGATTACTTCTACCCACATTATCATTGGTCTGTTTCATTACCTGACCATACCAACCTACAAAGCAGACTGGGAAATGTAGTTTCTAGCTGCATGCCTATCTAAAACTTATAAGTAAGAAGGCGAAAATAGATTTAGGAAACAGCTAACAATCTGTCACACACGTTTAAGTTTTTTTTCTGTTCCTTATAACATCAGAAGTTTTGAGACATAAAAGGAGATATTCATGTTAACATTTGTACTTAATGAGGTAGGTACTATAGAAACACACAAAAAAATGAAACATTTTTTCTCCTAGATATTGCCTTAAGGATAAAAATTGCAATTCTAAGGAACTGTTTCTTCTAACGTTATTAGTAGGGTAGATTTAAGCCATTAGAATGTTCTTGGGGATGTTCAATAATTTTTCTTTGATCCATTGTCTCTCAATTCTCTCTAACCTGATCTATTACTTGTTTTTCATTCAGTCCGCTGCTTTCCTTCAAAGTATAGTCTCTAGAATAGCCTTTTATTGAATATGTTGAGTCATTGTCTTTCTGAGGACATGCAAAACAAAAAATGTTTTCCAATTAATCATTATTTTTACTTGTTATAAATGAGAATACAGAAATAGTCAATGGCATTTATAGAAAAGTACTTCAGCCAACCAAAATTTGGTCAATATTTAATATACTTATTGGGCCATCTATGTCAAAATGGTTCATTTTAGCCATATAATTTCACTGTAAAATTATAATAATGGAATGTTTTAGTTAAAACCTAAGAAAATGATATTACAATTTTATTTGAGAAAAAATTTGCTTCCTATTAAAAAATAGCATACCAGAACTTAGATTTTTTAATAGACTTTTTTTAAGCAGTATTAGATTTATGAATCTAATTCTAATTCTAATTCTAATCTAAATCTAATCTAGCAAAATTGAGAGGAAAGTACAGAGTTCTCATATACTTCATTGCTCCCACACATGCATAGCCTCTTTCATTATCAACATCTCCCATCAGAGTGGTACATTTGTTAGAAATGATGAACCTGCATTGACACATCATAATTACCTCAAATCCGTGTTTATATTAAGGTTCATCTTGGTGTTGTACATTCTATGGGTTTTGATAAATGTATAATGACATATATCCACCATTACACTATCCAGATATCCATTACACATATCCATGACACTATCATACAGAATAGTTTCACTGCCCTAAAAATCATCATATCTTTGGCAACCACTGATCTTTTTACTGTTTACATAGTCTTGCCTTTTCCAGAATGTCATATAGTTGGGATCATATAATATATAACCTTTTAGGTAAGCTTTTTTCACTTAATTGTTTGTATTTAAGTTCCTTGAGATCAAGAGAGCTCAAATACAGCCATAACATTTTTATAATAGTCTAGCTGATAATTTTCACTTGAAGTAATTTTTTTCCATTTAAAATATTCTGATTTCACATTAGATCTGAAACGAGGCTTTTAAAAGCTTTGGGAATCATTACTGAGGTTTCCCAAGAAGCTGTTTTCTCTCTTTTTACCACCAATATTTTATTTTCATCCTTAATCTCAAGGATTTACTCTCCTATGAAGAGAATTTCCATTATAGCATTACTTCTTTCTCTTTTCAAATCCTACGATTTGTAGATACAAACACACACACAAATTCATTTATTTATAAATATGTATATAAATTTTAAGATTTTAGTATCTTAAAAATGACAAGATATTTCACTTTACCCAACACATCCTTAGCAACTAGGTCTATCTAAGGCTGTTGCCTTTTTCATTCATTTTCCAAAAAGATTTTTTAAAGAATTATTAGTATAGCAATAAAATGAATTATAACACCACCACCTCCATTATTTGTTAAAGAAAAATTTAGTAAAGAATCATAACTATTAATCAGTCACTATTTTATCAACTATGTAATAGAGACTATATAATGACTATCCTGTATATTATATTGGTATGCCATTAAATTTAATGCATATTGATCGAAACAAAGGTAAAGAAATAGTACTATAAAATAAAATATTTATATTCTCTGTCAGAATTTCAAGCTCAGATATTTATTTCATGCTATATATTACTTAAGTTACCAATCTAAAATCATAACATTATTTGGTGTCTGGGAAAATGCCAAAGTTTGAAGAAAAATGTATATCTTCTTAAGTTGTTTTCCTACATTGACATGTAATTCTTAAATTCACATTACATTTTGAAAGAACTATATTCATCTGTAAAATAGTTCAGTGAATACACTTGCACTTTATAAATTCACTAAATATCAATGACAGATGAATTAAACATTGGACAACAGGTTCAGTGGTCTTCAAAGTGAGGCATGCACACACCTTAGGTGCTATGCAAATTGATCCAGGGAGATATGGGAAGGAAATATTAGAACACATATTTCTTGTTAACTTTTGGAATCTTATTTGTTTAAAATGGCTATTTTTATGAATTTCCATAATATATAAGATATCAGTACAGGAACACATGTATGTAATTTATAAATAAATATATTTAATGGGTATAGTACCTTTTTTCTAATAGCATTGCTTAATTTAAAGAGTTTAGAGACACTGACTCTAGATATAAACCTCATTGTTGTTTGTTGTGTGGCTCATACCTAATACAGTCCTTGATACAAAGTAGAGATGCTCAGTAAATATTTGTGAATGAATAATTAATCAGAATGGGTAGGGAAGGGCTCCGTGCATTATTTAAATCTTGGAATGCCATGAAAATAGGCCCAATATATAAATAGGTCAAATAAACATTTTATAGACCTGTTTTTTTCAGGACGCTTTGACTTTTAGTGATTGCTATGTTATTCAATTATCCTAGGAATCACAGAGCCCTCTGAAATGCATTCCGCCATTGTTTTTGTTGTTGTTTTAGCTTTACTGCAGAAAAAAAAAGCACAATTAAACCACATAAGTAGTTAATATGCTAGAATTGCATTTGGACCAACAATGAAGAGAGAGTTATGTAAGAACTTACTATTGAATCTAAAAATGATGAAATGGAGCAAAACGAGGTGTTGACAAGGATACTTACAGAGACATAACTTCTAATGTTCAAAGCATAAACCTTTAAGAACAAAGCCAATGTCATTAATTTAATTTATTAATTTTAATGTCATTAAAATTTTTTACAAGACTTTATATTTTTAAGTTTCTATAAAAATTAAGTGAAAAGGATGAAATAGAGATTTAGGGAACAATTCTTTTTTAAAAAGGAATGAGTGACAGCATGGCTTCTTATACAGAAATTATAACCCTGTTATTTTGGAGAAAATGGTAGTATTTTCTCAGGAACCTGTAGTGTGGGCCTCAGCAAGGTGTTAGAAATGAAATAAAATTGCTTATTGACGGTTAAACTTGAAGGTCAAAGCAGAGAGGATAATTGTGTAGGTATGCAATGTCACTGGAAAGACAGTCTTAGCTGTCCTCAGACTGAATGAATCATTATATCCAAAGAAAGATTGTTGCTAATAAGGTGGGGCCTACTCAGTCAAGGAGCACAGCTTACCTGGATGCTAGACTTCAGAGTATTTGTCCTTAAGTGAGTTCCAGCGTACTTATAGTTGCGGGGAGTGTTTCCAATGGACTTTCAAGGGTGTTTGGTTTTTTTTGCCTTTTTTTTTTAATAAGACCTTCCCCAGTCTGAGGTTCAAAATAGTGTCCGCTTGATCTGATTTCATCCCACCAAGGGGCCTTCTGAACAAGGGACCTTCTTCTGATTTGCTTGCTCAGCTGCTCTCACCTACAAGAAGAAAAATATACTGATTATATGAATTTGGGTCCCTTTTGTTTCCTGTGATAGTGGTTTATTAAAGTGAACTAATTAAGTGGTTTCTGATGATGTTTGGGGTTCAAGCTGAGAAGGTGACCATGCTGAAGATGGAGGCACTCCCATCTATGAAACAGAGTTTTTGTTATGCATGATCTGGTGTCTTCCTTCAGTTTGGATTCATTTTAGGAACCATGAAGATTGCTCAGGTCTTATCATTCCTGAATGAGGACAAAAGCAAAGTATTTGGCATTTTGAAATGTTAAAAGGTTAACCTGAACCCAGGATTTGGCAGACCACTGAGCTCCACCCAGCTTCTGCTTAAAGAACTTAGTTCGGCTATTTCTTCTTTGCACTTTCTTGCTTACCCCAAAAGGGATTTGTACACAAAGCACAAAATACTTTCATGTCTACGTGAAAGAACAAAGAAACCCAGACTTTGTTATTTTTTTTAAAGAGGTGACACAGTAATTTCACATTGTGCATTTTACAGCAAAGCTCCCCCCAAATCTATTAGCTCTCCTTCTCAATATTTTCACCCTTGGAGCAGCTCTTTAAAAATCAGTTTCTCTCCCTACCCCCTTTTCTTTGCAGGAGCTCTTCATTCTTGCATGTACACACCCTATATTTCACAGTCCTCAGCCTGGACCCTACCCCTTTCGAAGTCCCACCCAGTATCAGGCCTGTTCTCTGAGAAGAGCAGTCTTGTCTCTGAGTACTCTCCTCCTGCTGAACAGCCCCCTTAAGATTACAGAGGAAAAAATCCATTACCTAAGTATAGCAGTGAGAACAAAAACTTCATTGGAAAGACAGTTTGAAATGATGTAACATTTTTGTTTTAAAAATAAGCTAGTATCAAATAGATGATTTCTTACTCTAGCATAGGCACAAATTCTTTAAAATGTGAAAATTAAAGCAAGAGAAAATAATTATTTAAACATTCGAATTTGGTAATAAGTGGCTTTGAAAAGAATTCCAAGGGAAGTTTGAAAATGTTAGGTAATGAAAGAATACATAAAAGATTATATTTATTTTTCATGTATTACAGAGCCAACTGCTAGAAAGACATTCCTCTTAATCTCAGGCCATTATCTAGGTTATTGCATTATTATTTTTTTAAATAATTATTTTGGTAGTCTTTTGTTTTTCTATTATTACAACGTACTGTGAGGTCATTATACATATTTTCTCCCCCAGGTTTATTGAGAAGTAATTGGCATATAACATTGTGTAAATTAAGGTGTACAACATGTTTTGATTTTATATACTTATATAGTACAAAATGATCACCCCAGAGCATTAGTTAACACTGCCATCACATCACATAATTACAGTTTCTTTTTTGTGGTGATAACATTTAAGATTTACTCTCTTAGCAACTTTGAAAGGTTACTATATTTTGTTTTTATTTTATTCTAAGAAAAACCACTTGGCTAATCTTCACCCAATGTCAAGTGATCTTATACTAGGCGAATCATTACATTTCTTTGGACTTCAGTTTCTTCATCTGCAACATAGGACTAATATTTGTTCTGTTATAAAGATTAAATGATTTTATTAATATATGCATAATAAGAAAAATTTTAACAACTGGCTCCACAATCTTTCCAAGGAGGAACTTTTTCTTTTTAAAGATTTTTTCTTTTATTTATTTCACAGAGAGAGAGATCACAAGTACTCAGAGAGGCAGGCAGAGAGAGAGGGGGAAGCAGGCTCCCCGCTGAGCAGAGAGCCCGACGTGGGGCTTGATTCCAGGACCCTGAAATCATGACCTGAGCCAAAGGCAGAGGCTTTAACCCACTGAGCCACCCAGGTGCCCCTTCAAGGAAGAACTTAAGGGACAATTGCTTATATGTTAGATTATAAAGTGAGAGTTTGGGTCCCCCCCCCAAAAATCATTTATCTCTTCAAAAAAGATAGCAACTTTATTTTTTTTTAAAGATTTTATTTATTTATTTGACAGAGAAAGACACAGCAAGAGAGGGAGCACAAGCAGGGGGAGTGGGAGAGGGGGAAGCAGGCTTCCCGCTGAGCAGGGAGCCTGATGTGGGACTCGATCCCAGGACCCTGAGATCATAACCTGAGCTGAAGGCAGACGCTTAACAACTGAGCCACCCAGGCGCCCCAAGATAGCAACTTTAAATTCAAGTCTCATAATGTACATCATTCTTTTAATAGTTTCATGTTGGACATTAAAGAACTGTTTGGGGGAAGATCTGGCTGAAACAGCTTCAATCAATGTTAATTTCAGTTGTTGATAAAGGTCACCTAAGAGACTTGGTTATTTAATTAAAAAAAAAAAAAGGAGGCAAAGAAATTTAACCCAGCTATAATCATTATTCCCAGAGTGACCTCTGAATCGTAAGTGTTGAATATCATTGTAAATAAGTCTTAAAGGTCAGTTTAAAAGCAATAAATTAAATGGTTACATTATGGAGAACATAAATAACAAGTTCATTCTTATGACTTGGGATAAAATTTGAGTATAAGCAGTCTGGCAGGACTAAACATACTGTACTTCCAACTAGTTAGAAAGAAATGAACTTGATGTGTTTTGGAGAACTGTGTTAAATAACTTAACAATGGCTCTATTGAAGGCAAAGACATCTATGTCAAGTGTGAAGAATTTTCATGAACTGTGAGAATGAGGATAAAAACCCTGTATTATAAAAGGCAATATTGGTCCTATATCATGTGTGTTTTTAAGTATGATTGTGTGATTCAGTTGATGAACTCAATATTGTTAAGAAGACGTTTGACTATTTCTCCTATATCAATCATTTACATACATATTTAAGTTGGTCAGAAACTTTTTAAAGGGCATTTTCTCTTTTGGAAAATGCATTTTCTTGGAGCTCTTACATTCAGGCACAGATGGTATCTTGATGAGCATCTTGTTGGAGAATTTGTGACTAGATGAATAGAGGAGTTTGTTTGCCCCTGAGAGTAGGGAGCAAGAAGGGAGGGAGGCTATAAGCACCCAAAAGTATAGGAAGATGGGCCAGTGCACATTCCCAGTGATGGAGAGACTGAACCACAGGAAAAGAATAGAGATGAATATGCTCGTCTCCTGTATACTGAAATATAAACTCCTCCTAAGTCTCCCATCACCCCCCAAATCTTTAGAAATCTATACTCTTTCACATGCTTTGTGAGAATAGAGTTTTTTTGTGGACCTCAAGAAGGGGGATATCTTTGCATCTGAGTTAATATTGGAACTGGGGCACAAGGAGCCTGGAGGCCAAATGACCTTAAGAATATAGAATATTCCTTGTTTTCTTACCTTGTACTTGTAGAAAACTTGAGGAAAGCTCAGAGCTTTCACCAAGTAGAAGTCAGGTCAGTCTCTCCCAGACCCCACAGGAAGGGGACACCAGTGACAAGTGGGGCAGAAGCATGTGTGATTTGGGAGCACTAAAGCATTTAATAAAGTTATCATTACTTTCTGTCCAATAACTTGTATCAAAAAGTCAACTACTTCTGATACAGATACAGTGGAGTATTTTACGTGTCCAATTCTGACTTTAAGAAAACATATTATGTTTGAGGCCTTTGTGTATTTTTAGACTCAAGTTAATTTTCTCTTATCTCATTTGAGACCTATTTTCAAGGGAAGAATATTTGAGTGATTGATTATTAATTTAAAAATAAGTACTTTATGAAATGAGAATAGAAAATCACATTTTTATTGAAATCAAACCTGTCACTAAGTGGGTTTAGATCATCCTCACTTAGTTTTTTACATGAAAGTGCTTTTACTAGTGCTTTTGCTAGTGCTGCACATGTTCTCAATGTTTCTGTGTACCAATTTTATAATTTACTTTTATTTTACAAAGAGTTATATCCAAAGTTCAACTTTGTTATTATGTTATCAGAGAGTTTTTCTCAGGAACATAAATATTAGGATTAGAGAATGTCTAGCTCATAGGACCCAAATGGAAGAAGTCTCAGATCAAACATTTAGGAACATTATTTTTCAAATTTAATGGTAAAAGCAGTAGCTTCAAGAATCATAACTTACTTGTAAAAATCAACAAGATGAAATTAAAACATGTTCTAATTTTTTTCTAAAATGATCTTTATCTCTATAGATAGATTTTCTATATATAGAAATTTCTATAACAATAAAAAGTTTCTATAACAATTTCTATAACAATATAAAGTTTCTATAACAATAAAAAGAGTTTTTTTTCTATAACAATAAAAAGTTTCTATAACAATAAAAAGAGCTTTTATCAGTTTTGGTAAACAAAAGTAACATTTTATAAGCTTTGGTAAGAAAAGCAGTTAGATGAAGTTGCTTCTTTTTAATAAATTACTAATAAATTACTAATTTAGCCTTATTTGAGCCATTTTACTTTTTTTTAAAGATTTTATTCATTCATTTGAGAGAGAGACAGAGAGACAGAGAGAGTACAAGCAGGGGGAGAAGCAGAGGGAGAGGCAGGCTCCCTCCTGAGCTGGGGGCTTGATGCTGGGCTCATCCCAGGACCTGGAGATCATGACCTGAGCTGAAGGCAGATGCTTAACCAACTTAGCCACCCAGGTGCCCCCAAGCCATTTTACTTCTTAAATAATTTTAAGCATGTATCTGTTTTGAAAGCATGCATCTAGCTTATGCAGGACTGAATAAGGGAAAAAATCGAGTTAAAAGCTGGAAATGCTTTGCAGTTTACTGTCCTGTACAGTAAGGATTTATTTTTGAGCATGTTTAAGATTGGAGGAATGGGGAGGGGCAAGATGCCACTTTTTTAGTCTCAGAGGGCTTTTATTGTGATCCTTATGTTTCTTGTTATCTTGAATCTATTTCTGTAAAACTTGTAGTAGCTATTTTCTAAAAGAAGAATTTGAGGCACAACTGCTGATATATAATTACAGCTGTATTATTATGTCTCTTGGTATAATCCACTATAATCAAAGTTGTTTACTCCCTGATTATATATCCAATTGTTCTACTAACCATGAAACAGTTGCTAGGAATGTTCTTGAGAACCATTTTTTTCCCTCCTTCTCAGTCCTTCATGAAATCTGCTTCTGCATTTACTGTAAAATCTGGCAGAACTTGTCTCTTAGACACTCATTATCTTCTATATGAAGTTTCATGTGAGGAATTTCTTTTAGAATTTAGTTTTAAGGCCCCCAACTTTTTATACTGACAGAGAAGAATGAGAATTCAGAGAGAAGCAACCAGGGAGAAGCAACTCAAAAAATAATTCTAAGAAAAAAAATTTTCCTTGGCCAACCTTGTTTATAATATTTTTGTTCTTTACACTGGAAAACTTTTTTGTTCATCCATGAGGACTCCATTTTGTCCTGGGGGTTGGAGTAGCATTTGTAATCCCAGGTTTACATGCTGTATACTCTACTTCCTATGCCTGTGACCAACATTGCTAGTTAATCTAAGTTTTCTTTCCTAACATGGTCCTAACAAGGACCTTGCAATCCTTGTGAATACACAGGATTGGCAGCCACTGCCAAGAAATCAATTGGCTTACAAGATGAAACCCATCTGTCATCTTCAGTTTAGAAAGTATGAGTAACATCTCCACTTAAACATTTTTATTGATATTTGTCTGAAGACATTGCAACCTTCTTATTAGATTTGCATATGACATCATGGTGTGAAGATTGATTGTTATGAGAGCAGCTTAGTGTTGTACAGAGAATAGTAGCTTGGGTACAAGTTTTTATTTTGATCCCCTTCTCCCAATGTGACACTATGCAAATCACCTTCCTTCTTCTCTTCTGTTTCCCCTTTTGTAAAATGAGTATTGTGATGTACCACTTAGGTCTGCAGTTAGAAATTTTAAAATAATGGATGTGATAACCTTTGTAGATTGTCTAATGATACACACTTGGAAACCAGTGTAATTTTTATGTTTTCCTTGGAAAACTGAGACAGGCATGTGTTTTATTCTTTTGTCTTAGTCTGCTCAGGCTGCTGTAACAAAATACAACAAACTACATGGCTTAAACAACAGAAAATTATTTTCTCACATTTCTGGAAACTGAAAAGTTCAACATTAGTGTCTGGTAAGGTTTGGTTTCTAGTAATGGCTTTCTTCCTGGCTTATAGATAGCCATCTTTCCCCTGTGCCTTTACAGGGAGAGAGTGAAAGCTCTGATGTCTTTCTTACAAGGACACTAATCCTATTGGATTAAGGCCTTACCCTAATAACCACATTTAACCTTAATTATTTCTATTAAGTTCCGATCCCCAAATACAATCACATTAGGGGATAGAGCTTCAACATGAATTTTGTGGGGACATAAACATTCAATTGATAACATCTGTATATCTTGACCCCTTGACCCAGGAAGGGCTGACAGTCAAATCAGCAAGTCTGAACCTGGGCACAGGGAAGCCATATCTATTTTTACTATGCCAGAGGAACCCAGGAGGGTCAGCTGTAAGTGCAGTTCTTCTAATACTAGGAGGAGCCAGAGAAATTGGAGTTCTGTTAAGGGTTCAAAGGAAAGAAATGCAATCCACCTTTGGAGGCTGCTGAGGGTACCTGGGGATCAGGTCCTAGTTCACCTTTTCACAAATTTCTTTTCAGGAATCATACAGTGGAAGGCTACAGGCCTAGAGAGACCCATGCCAAGGATAGAAGCCCCAGGATATAGCAGTCATCATGAGATCTTATACAAGGGGTAGATATGCTGTTATCTGCTTATTATCTAGACAGAACTAAAGTCAAACAGAGCATTCACCCCAACAGGCAACAGAAGCAGCTTAATCCATTAGAACCAAAGAAATTTTCCCTTTCTTTCTCTTCCCTCATCCATCCTCTTCCCTGTTTCCTTCTTCCTCATCTCCACCTCCTTCACATCTTTCTTCCAGAATATTTTAGGAGTATTTGGCTCAAGATAGGGAAGACTCGCTTCTCTCTGCCAGGCCTCAAATAAATTAATAAACTCTTTTGTACACCAGTGAATAAAAGTTTCAAAATGCCAAGAGATAGACATTAGTCAAGTTTTTGAATAAAGTTGCTTTATTGTCTACTCAAGAAAAGGTGAAATAATAATTGTCAGATGTTACCTGTACTATTTTTTCATCCCCAATAGATGAGTCTTTGCTTCTTCAATTATTTCAAAGATCTGAACAAAGATACATCTTAGGAAGGAGAGACCCACACCCAAGATTAGTGGCACAACCTGGTTATTCTTCCTCTCCCTTGAAATGAAGTATCTCTCTTTTTTATACCCCGGATGGATAATTAACAGTGAAGATATCACCTACAACCTTCCTGTTCTTGTTTGGGGTGACAAGAGTTAGCTTCCTTTATTCCCTTTACTCTGACAGATTTATAAGGTTCACAAGCATGTAAAATTATAGGACAAAGAGCAAGCAATAAAAAATATTATGCTTTTGTTCTTTTCCCCTTGCTTTCACTTATGTAAATTACTTCATGGGAGTGGACCAGGTTAAGCTTGCCATGTGAGGCTTTCCTGGAGAGCGGATACCCACTGTATGTGTTCACAGACTGCATGAGGCTGGATGCTCTCTCTGTGTGCTTTACAGGATTCGGCAGAGGACTGTTTGGGGGGAACACAGCAGACCATTCTGAAAATGAAATCTCACTCAGTGTCCTAATGTGAAGAGCAGGTGAAAGTGGGACAGCTTTGCTGAGGGAGCAGGAATGGGGTGAGTTCAGTGAGAGGCCCACTTTGAGAACACTGGCTTTGGGCAAGGCTCACCAGCAGACTCACTTCATGGATTCTATGTAGGACGATGGAGCTAAGAGGAGAGCCTGGATGTTATAGGACAGAATTTAGCTTAGTTTGAAAGAAAAAAAGGAAGGAAGGAAGGAAGGAAGGAAAGAAAAAGAAACCGAAACATCTTTGTTTAAAGCCTATGTAAAAATGGAATAGGCTCTTCCACAAAGCAGTGAACTTCCCAACACTGTAAGTATTGAAAGGATGGTTGCCACATGCCAGTAGAGTTTTCCTCATCAGGTGGGATTTTGGCTCAGATGACATCTGACTGTTCATTATAACTCCAGTGTTCATGGATTTCTTCATTCTGTGGGACATCTTAGCAGGGGACAGAGACCACAAGCAACTGAAATATAGAGAAGTAGTTTAGTAGAAATAATATTGAGTATATACGATATATGATTCTATGAATTATAACTGTAGGTGCCAGTTCTAGCCACAGAAATTTATCAATACCAACCCACAAAATCTGTCTGTTGTTGCTGAGGGCTACCTAAGCTTTCCAGTATTTACATATTAGGTCATTTTAATTTGCATATGTCTAATAATAGCAAGAGTGTAAAGAGCAGTAGTCCTAGGTGAAACAAGCCTAGAAAAGAGCACTTCTCCACAGACAGCAGAACCCAGGCGTCCATGGCTGGATGGCATGTCTCTGTTCTCCCCACACTCGAAAGTTGAAATTCTGGCTGGAGACTCTGGATCCTACTTCATCTCAACAATACTGTTTGATTCATGAAGACAACCTAGGCAGTTTCCAGGGAAAGAGAAAATATCCATATCTAGAAGATGACCAGTGGACCAATGCAGCTACCCACCTGGAGACCCAACCCCTAAGGAATGTATTATAGGGGGAGGGAAGTACATGTATTAATAAAAATAGTAAAAAAAAAAAATCTACATCTGTGATATAATTCTATAATAACTATAAGAGAAGGCTACTCTGGTCAATTTCCACTTATTACATCAAGGCCATGGATATTACACTATTCACTGTCCATCTCAGACCCACCAGAAGATTTGAGAAATTAGTTTCAATATCTCAGTACTTTGGAGTCATTTCCAGAGAGTCCCCTACTCCAGGGTTAGACTCTTCTGGCAATCAGAGGATTCTCAGTGATTTTATTAACCAAGACAAGTCTTACTCAACCACAGACCCACTCTACTGAGACACGGAGGCCATTACTGATAGATCTGCAGAGTTCTATTCTGTTTGACTCTGGCCATAGCAGGACCAAAGAGGGGCCTTAGGAGCTTTCATCTCGCCAGTGAGGGGACAGTGGGAAGTGGAGTGGGATGTAGTTTTAGGTTCAATATTTAGCAAACCTTGGAGCTCTGTGTATTAAAAGCTCAGATCTTCCATGCTTGTAAGTCCCTGCGTTAAGGGACTACTGAAAGTCAGTACTGTTTCTACCTCAATTTTCTGTTCAGCACTCCAGTTCTCTAGGTAACTGTATAACCTCGTATAGCACTTAAGCCTGAGTAGAAAGGGCCTTATGCCCAAGCCCTGGGTTTTGAGCAGCTTGCATATCACAAATATCAAATTGTGAAGACTATGATAGATTTTTTTGAAAGTTTGGTAACTGATAGAAAAAAATGGGAATTATAAGAGAGGGATTTATGAGCTGACCTGGGCATCCATCAAGGCCAGAGGATGCAGGGCTAAGAACCCTCACCTATGATAGTGGTGGGAGGGTGGGGAAGAATGGGTAGAGAAAATCACAGACTCTGCCCTGGGAAACCAAAGAGAGAGAGAGAGTAATTGTTTTTATTTGAAGTTGACCCCTATTCATTTAAAGTTGCATCTAATAAACTGGATTCCATAGATAATTATGTTCCTTTTTTTCCTCTGGGAGGCACTATAAATTCTGAGAAGGAAAAATTCACTGTGGGGAGGAGAACTGGTCCCCTTCAGCATTCTGGAGAGATTATATGGGTCACCAGGCATGGGCCCAATTTCTGCTCTGCCCTGCCCTACTCCAGCAGATCTGTGCTGTACTAATCCCTTAGTCATCAAGTCTCCAGGGCAATATACGGAAAATTGGTGGGAGTGAGGGTGCTTTGGGACCCCTCACTACATTTTTTCTAATTCCCTGTGCTCGGTTACATAAGGGGGACTGGATCCTACATCTGAGACTCTGGTCATGGCTTGGGGTCCGATTCAAGAAACTCATTACTTAAAAGAACAATGCTATTGCCAGCTCTTCTGGGTTTAAGTTGTTACTGCCTAGAACCTTCTGCTGCTATGCCCTTTCTCCCTAGAACACTCAACATCACCACATCACCACCATAACCCCCACATTGGGCCATCTTGGATAACTTAGTCAGACTGAGCTAAATCCTAGTTTGCCTTAGCATGTTGAATATTAAGTAAAATTAATTCTCACTTAACCCCATTTCCTCCCAGACTTGATTTTCTGGTGAAAAATGATTTCAGGATAGTTGCAGACCAGATGAAAATTCTGGGTTGGTTACTATAATTAGTTTGCTAGGACTGTAATAATAAGGTAACACAAATTGGGTGGCTTGAACAGCAGAAATTAATTTTCTTGCAATCCTGGAGGCTAGAAGTCCAAGACTGAGAAGTTGGCAGAGATGGTTTCTCCTGAGGCCTCTCTCCTTGGCTTGTAGATGATTGCCATCTCACAGTGTCCTCACATGGTCTTTCCACTGTGAATGCACATCGCTAATGTCTCTCTCTTCTCATAAGAACGCCAATGATATTGAATTAAGGTCCATCCTAATGACTTTTTTTTAACTTAATTACTTCTTTAAAGGCCTTCTCTCCAAATATAGTTACATTCTGAGGTACTAAAGTTTAGGACTTCAATTTATGAATTTTGGAAGGGACATAATTCAGCCCATAACTGTCACTTAGACTGTGTGATCTTGGGAAAGTTTTATATAACCCTTCTGAGCTTAGTTTCTATAATTGTAGACTGGAGAGTAGAATATCCACCCTATAAGGTTATTATGAGAATTAAATATGTAAATAATTTTAATTATTTACATGTAAATAATCAAAATGATCCTTGGCACAGAGTAGAATCAGAGAGACCCTGGGATGCCAACTTGACCACTGTGGGTTGGATGAATGTGTAATCAATAGCTTAGCTCCGGTATCTGTGTGTATATGTGAACGCAGTAAAAAACACATGACTTCAAGGTAACTACTCATGCATATGTCTTTTTAGTGTCTCATATGAGTATTTGTAATTTAGTTTGAGGAAATAGCCCTGTACAACTTTGGAAATGAAAGTTGCAATCAAATTCAGGTGTTAAAAAATGAAGGAAAGCCCGTTTTCATTTCGCTGCAGTTTTTTTTTTTTTTAAATCTTTCAACACTTTAACTTTGGAGTGAAACAATTCAAATTATGTTCTCTAATAATCTTTGGTGTGTATGCATCATGGCTGGCGTTATCGAATAGGGGAAGGTCCATCTAAGGGAACAACAACAACAACAGAGAAAATGAGCTAAAGAGAATTTGATTTTCATTAGTGCCCCTTGCCTTGCACAGCTGGTAATTTCCAGAGGCTATGGTCAAGGGCTCATCTGGAGACAGGGCTGACCTGAGCCCACTCTAATTCAGGTCAGCAGAGCAATTCAGGAGGAGTGCTCAGGCCCAAAGCTACTCCTGCAGCCTGATTCAGGGGGCAAGGTGTTTGTGCCTAAGGAAGGTTGTTCTACTCCATGGGCATGAGCACACCAGGGAGGTAAGAAAGGGAGGCCCTGCATTGCTAGTTTGTCTTTTTCTAAATATTCTGGGGGACATTTTCAGGACATCTTGCACTCATTTTTCGTAGGCTTTCCTTTTCTTTTTTTTTCTTTTTTTGGCTTTTTCCATTCTATCTAATAAGATATCCTTTTGTCCTGGCAGCTAGTCTAAGTGCGGATAGCTTTCCCTGATGCCTTCCATCTACTTCTCCCAGCTCCCTGACAGCCCCAGGCCCAGGCCTCATCTCTGGCAATGGCTGTGTCTTCTCACTGGTCTCCCCAGCCTTTCTCAAATCTATGCTCCACATTGGAACCAAAGTGTCCTACTGATAAATCTCCAAATCCTTTTTAGATCTCATAGAAATGCCAGATAAAAATACAGGATACCCAGTGAGTGTAATTTAGATAAACAATAATATTTTTATTATACCTATGTGCCATTCATACTTATAATCATCAGTTATTTGTTGTTTATCTGCAATTAAAGTTTAATTGGGCATCCTGTATTTCTGTGTGCTACATATGGCAAATCAAGGCCTTACATACTCTGGCCGAACCTTGCTTTTACCTTTTTGCGTATCACAAGTTAACTCTCTGTTGCTTAGCTGCTTGCAATTACCACAAAGAGACTGCTCAGTCTGAATTCCCCAGAGCAGACCCTATGACAAGGATTGGTGTGCAAAGCTGTTTATTTGGGAAGCATAGAAAATACTGGTGGGGAGCCAGGCAATGACACAGAAAAAGGAAGTGAGTGCCCACAGTGGGGACTGGAGCCAAATCCCTGAGGAAATTCTGGGAAATGTGAAACACACTTAGAATTATTCCATGTGAGGGGAGAATGACTAGGGGAATTTACATATCAATTGCACCACTCCATCATTGGTTGAGGACAACTCTTGGGAATGTCATCCTCCCAGGTTTTTTACCAGCGTTTCCTAGAAGAATGCCCTTCTGCCTCCTGGGGGAAAACTCCCAGATGGAGATGAAGATACAGGCAGGTGAAAGGGCACTGTAGAAGAAGGATATTATTAGGCCCAATGGACATGGGCAGGGTAGCCACTTGCTACAAAGGTAATACTTTTCCTCTTCTAGGTCCTTTTCTTTGCTACTCTCTCAGACTGCTCCCATCTCCCCACTGCCCTTTGTTCTACTCATTCATAGTATTCAACTTAGATGTCACTTCTGAATGAATGCCTTCCTCCTCCACCCCCGCCCAATTATAAATCCAAGATTCAAGTGTTCCCCACATCCTTGTGATAACTTCTGTTATAACTCTGAGTAATTTTCTATTGCAATGTTAAATAAGGCTTTTCAGGAAATTTATTTATAAGCATGTGTCAAAGGTTTATTAGAACTTTGTTGCAAGGAAAAGACCTGTAAGAGAGTATATTGGCCTATTTAAAGATTTTTTTTCTTGGTAAGAAATTTTAGAGTTTGAAGAATGATTAGATGGTTAAAAATCACCAGATTTTTTTTTTTAAAGATTTTATTTATTTGACAGACAGATCACAAGTAGGCAGAGAAGCAGGCAGAGAGAGAGGGGGAAGCAGGCTCCATCCCAGGACCCTGAGATCATGACCTGAGCTGAAGGCAGAGGCTTTAACCCACTGAGCCACCCAGGCGCCCCCAAAATCACCAGATTCTTGATTGACAGTCATCAGGGTAACTGGTCACTTGATTCCCCAGGGCAAATTTTTTTTTCTTTTTTAATTAACACATAATGTATTATTTGCCCCAGGGTACATGTCTGTGGATCCTCAGGCGTACACATTTCACAGCACTTACCATAGCACATACCCTCCTCAATGTCCATAACCCAGCCACCCTGTCCCTACCCGCCCCTACCCCCCAGCCACCCTTGGTTTGTTTCATGAGTTTAGGAGTCTCTTATGGTTTGTCTCCTTCCTGATCCCCTCTTGCTTCATTTCCCTCTCCCTTCCCCCACAACCCCCAACCCTGCGTCTCGAATTCTTCATATCAGAGAGATCATTTGTAGGGAAATTGTTTAAAAATTAATCAGGAGTAATACTTTATCCCAAAATGACATCATAAATTACATCACTCAAAACATGTTCTTTCTCAGATCAGGATTGGAATAACTTTTTCTTTTTTAAAAATGTGATTGCATGTTTCCTTCTATCTTTCTTTCCCGCAACTCCTTGAGGTTGGTAATTATAACTGGCTTCTATTATATATGCCCTGTAACTATTACAGTTGCAGAGCCCTCAATACACACCTTAGTGGGGACTAAATAAATGCATGTTGAACAAATATTTAGTATTCTAGTAGTATGTTACTAGCCTGGTAATATAACTTGAATCTTGCTTCTCAGCTCTTATCAAAAATATGTTTCTGAGAAATAATTTTAGCAGGGACTTCTGATATCCAGACCAGCATATAAGGAGCCTAGAAGTCACCAATCTGTCCTAATAACAAATAAAAAGCTGAGCAAACAGGAAAATCCACATTTCTTCTTAGATCCATCAGAGTAGTAAGGTTACAGGGTAATTCAGTGTTCTAAAAATCAGTCATAGTCATTTTGGGCTATTCTAATGCAAATACCATAAACTGGGTAGCTTAAACAACAAGCATGTATTTCTCATAATTCTGGAGGATGGGAAGACCAAGATCATGGCAGCAGAAAATCTGGTGCCTAGTGAGAGCCCACTATCTAGTTTGTAGACAGCTGTCTTCTCGTTGTTTCCATACATAGTGAGGAGGGGCAAGACAGCTTTTATAAAGACAACAATCTCATTCATTAGGGCTCCTAATCACATCCCCGAAGCTCCACATCCTAATACCACCACATTGGAGGTTAGGATTTCAACATATGAATTTTGAAGGGACACAAATATTTGGCCTATAACTTTCCAACCCTGGTCTCCCAATATTTATGTCCTTCTTGCATATAAAATAACATTCATTCCATCCCAACAACCCCCAACATCTGAACTTATTCCAGCATCAGCTCTATATCCAAATCTGAAATCTCATCTAAATATCATCTAAATTAGATATGAGTGGGACTCAAGATAAGATATATCCTGAGGCAAATTCCTCTCTAGCTATGAAGATTATGTGCTTCCAAAATATAATGGTGGGGCAGGCATAGAATAGACATTTCCATTCCAAAGGGAAAACTAGGAAAGAAGGGGCTTATGGGTTTCAAATAAGTCCAAAACTTAACAGGGCAAATAATATTAAGCCTTCAGGCTTGAGATTAATCCTATTTGGATCAAAGTTCTGCCCTCTGGACTTACTAGGGTAACAATATCACCCTCAAGACTCAGTGGGGGTACTATCCATGACTTACTCTCTGTGGTGACACTGGTCTGATGCAGCTTTTTGCTGGGGCCCCACCACTGAGGCACTGGTCATGGGCATCCTAGTCCACCTGAACTGGAGAGTCAGCCTCACTCTTTGAAACTTTTCTGTTCTCTGGGCCTTTTCAGTCTGAGACGTGGTGGAAATGGCAGCTCCAATGATCTTTAAATCACCTGTGGGGAGAGGATGTCATTCTTCCCTTGTCTTGAAGAATAGCACGTGGCTTTTGTTGAGATGGCCATTTATGCCCATGGCTTATCCACATTAATCTCTTCATCAAATGAGCTCTTGGCTGTACCCTTAATGTTCTCCTCTGAACATGCTTTCTCATTTTTTGCAATAAGGATAGGATGAGAATTTTCCAAATCTTTAAGTATTGGTTCCTTCTTGCTTAAAAATTCCATTTCCAAAAGATTTTTCTCTTGTCACATTTTACTATAAAAAGTCAGGAGGAACCAGGCCACTCCTTCAAAATTTTGCTTAGAGGTCTCCTCAGCCAAATATCCAATTTCATTGCTTACAAGTTCTACTTTTTATAAAACACTAGAACACAAATACTAATCAGCCCACTTTTTTTTTCTTAACATGTTATAACAAGGATAACCTTCTCTACAGTTTCCAATACCATGTTTCTCATTTCCACCTGAGATTATATCAGAATGGCCTGTACTGTTCATGTTTCTACCAACATTTTGTTCAGCATTACTTTGGTATTTTCTAAGAAGATTAAAGCTTTCTTTACAGCTCTATTTTTTTTCTTTCTGAACTCTTACCAAATCATCTTTAATAGTCCATTCATGGCAATGTAGCCTTTAACTAGCACGTACCTCAAAACTTTTTCAGCATCTACCCATTACCCAATTCCAGGATGCCTCTACATCCTTGGGCAGTTCCAACAGCAACATTCCCAGTTCTTGGTACAATTCCTATATTAGGGTTCTCCAGAGAAACAAAATCAATAAGAGATTGTGTATATATAAAACACATATACGTATAAAATAAGGAATTGACTAACAGGATTATGGAGGATGGATAATCCCATAATCTGCTGTCTGCAAACTGGAGACCTAAGAAAGCTGGCAATATAATTCAGTCTGAATATGAAGGCCTAAGAAGCAAGGGACCCAGTGGTGCAAATCTTAATTTGAGGGCAGGAGAAGATAGATGAGATGTTCCAGCTGAAACGGTGAGGGGTTAAAAAAAAAAAAGGAGCAAATTGCTCCCTCCTCTGCCTTTTATTCAGGGCCTCGATTGGATGATGCCCACTCACACTAGGTCGGTCTACTTTTTAAAGATTCCACTGATTCAAATGCTAATCTCTTCCAGAAACATCCTCAGAAACACTCCCAGAAATGATATTTAATCCAGGCACCCCATGGCCAGACAAGTTGACAAAAAATTAAGCATCACAATCAGAGACAATCAGATGGATACAAAAAATCATAATTAGTGGATTAGAAAACTACGAGCGCTAGTGCCAGAGTAAAAAAATTTAAACTGTAATTGATGAATTGCTAGAGGCTCAGTGTGGACAAGTTTGAGAATTAAAAATTCCAAGAAGACGCAGTAATAAAGAAGCCCCCACAGTATTATAAAATTTACCTCCAGGAGCTGTACCAGATCTTCATAGTGAATATCAAAGACAAATCCCCTCTTGCTCCCAGTAGAAGTAGATGAAAAGGAACATTTTCAAATACACCAGGGCATTCTGTTCTTATTAGCAAAACCTGCTCTCAGGAGAAAGTATTTTACAAGAGCCTAACCTGCTGGGATTTTGTCAGAGCCTAATCTACTTGGGGAAAGGGAAATAATCAAATTTAGCTGACTCTGACCTTCCATGTAGGGGATGTTTTAGCCTTCTATGTCACAGAAGGAAAATACCCAATTCTTGCTCCTTCTGCTATCCTATCCCACCTATGGTTGGGGGGACTAACTGAGAAGCACTGATGAAGTTCACAGTCCAGAGTCACAGGCTTATCAAAAGACTGAAACCTAATCTTTACACTGTAGAATATTTCACACCCTCACATACCTTACTACTACATCGCTAAAGGCCTATTTACCACAGTTTCTTTTACCCAGTGCACCATATCAACCTTTCAAAATTATAAGGCATGCTGAAAGGTAAAAAAAAAAAAAAAGAAAGAAATTGAAGAGACTAAACAAGTATCAGAACCAGTGTCAGTTATGGCAGAAGTGTTAGAATTGTCAGATGAGGAAATTTTTTTAAAGCTATGATTAATATGCTAAGAGTTTTGATGGAAAAGTAGATAACATGTAAGAACAGATTGATAATGGAAACAGACAGGTGAAAATTCTCAGAAAGAATACAAAAAAATGATAGAGCTAAGAAGCACTGTAGCAGAAATGAAGACTGCCTTTGATGGGCTTATCAGTAGACTTGACATGGCTGAGGAAATAATCTCTGAGTTTGAGGATATACCAATAGAGTTTTCCAAAACAAAGAGAAAAGAGTACTGGAAAGAAATGCGAGAACAGAATATTCAAGAACTATGGGACAACTACAAAAAAGTGTAATATATGCATACTGGTAATACCAGAAAGAAAAGAAATATAGGAATAGAATAAATATTTAAAGCAATAATGACTGAGAATTTCCCCCCAAATTATGTCAACATCAAACTGCAATTTCATGAAGCTCAGAGAACACTAAGCAGGATAGATGTCCGAAAAAACCTGCACTTGTACATATTATATTCAAACTTCAGAAAATTAAAGAACAAGAAAAAATCTTGAAAGAGACCAGAGGAAAAACATACCTTACCTAATATAAAAGCAAAAATAAGAATTACATCCAACTTGGGCACCTGGGCGGCTCAGTTGGTTAAGGGTCTGCCTTTGGCTCAGGTCATGATCCTGAGGTCCTGAGATTGGGTCCCACGTTGGGCTCCCTGATCAGCCAGGAGCCTGCTTCTCCCTCTCCCTCTGCATTTCCTCCTGCTTGTGCTCTCTTTGTAAGATAGAGAAGTAAAATCTTTTTTTTTTTTTTAAGATTTTATTTATTTATTTGGCAGAGAGAGATCACAAGTACACAAGTAGGCAGAGAGGCAGGCAGAGAGAGAGGGGGAAGCAGGCTCCCGCTGAGCAGAGAGCCCGATGCGGGTCTTGATCCCAGGACCCTGAGATCATGACCCAAGCTGAAGGCAAAGGCTTTAAACCGCTGAGCCACCCAGGCACCTCTAGATAAGTAAAATCTTAAAAAAAAAAAAAAAAAAGAAAAAAAAAAAGAAAAAGAAAAAGAATTACATCCAGCTTATCCTCAGAAAGCATGCAAACAAGAAGAGAACGAAGTGGAATAGTTTAAGACTTGAGACAACAAAACAAACAAACAAACAAAAACCCCCACCAATCTAGACTTCGGTACCTTGCAGAATTATCTTTCAAAAATGAAAGAGAATAAATACTTTCTCAGACAAAAGTTGAGGGAATTTGTTGTCAGTAGACCAGTCTTGCATGAAATATTAAAAGGAGCTCTATAGAGAGAAGGAAAATGATATAAGACAGAAAATTGGAACTATATAAAGAAAGAAAGAACATTTGGAGAATGCATTAGTGAAGTTAAAATAAAATTGTTTTTCTTATTACAAATCGACCTAACAGTTTGTTCAAAGTAATAATAGTAATAATATATTCAATTAGGAATGCTTATGTATAAATGAAATTGATTTCAGCAATGATACGTTGGACGAAAAGGAGGAATTAGGTATATTTTATTATAAGATCTTGCACTACTTATGAAGTACTATAGTTTTATTTGAAAGTGGATTGAATTAGTTGTAAATATACATTGTAGGGTAACCATTAAAAAAATAAAAAAATAATTACAACTAATATGCTGAGAAAGGAATCATATAAAATCCTTAATTGAAGGGCACCTAGATGGCTCAGTATGTTAAGTGTCTGCCTTTGGCTCAGGTCATGATCCCTGGGTCCTGGAATTGAGACCCGCATCAGGCTTCCTGCTCAGCAGGGAGTCTACTTCTGTCTCTCTCTCCCTCTGCCCCTCCCTACCACTCATTCTCTCTCTCTCAAATAAATAAAATATTTTTTAAAAAATCCTTAAAATCATAAAATCCAGAAAAATAACAAGAAACAAAAATAGGTAAAAATAGAGCCACCCTATGACCCAGCAATTGCACTCCTAGGTGTTTACCCCAAAGATACAAATGTAGTGATCCAAAGGGACACCAGTACCCCAATGTTTATAGTAGCAATGTCCACAATAGCTAAATTATGGAAAGAACCCAGATACCCATCAACAGATGAATGGATAAAGAGGTGATACACACACACACACACACACACACACACACACATTGGTATTTACTCAGCCACCAAAAAAAAAAAATGAAATCCTACTGTTTACATTGACGTGGATGGAACTGGAGGGTATTATGCTGAGTGAAATAAATCAATCAGAGAAAGACAATATATGGTTTCACTCATATGTGCAATATAAGAATGAGTGTAGAGGAACATAGAGGAAGGGAAGGAAAACTGAATGGGAAGAAATCAGAGAGGGAGACAAACCATGAGAGACTCTTAACCATAGGAAACAAACTGAGGGTTGCTGGTGGAGAGGCGGGTGGGGGGATGGGGTAGCTGGGTGATTAACATTAAGGAAATTACATGATGCGATGAGCACTGGGCGTTACATGCAACTGATGAATTACTGAACCCTACATCTGAAACTAATGATGTACTGTATGTTGGCTAATTGAATTTAAGTAAATAAATAATAAAAATAAAAAAGAAACAAAACAGGAACAAAGAACAAGAGCCGTGAATCAAAAACACCAAGTAATATAGATATTAATCAAACTATATCAAGAATCATTTTAATAATTTATAGACTATATATACAAATAAAAGAGAGATTGACAGAGGAGATAAAAAAACAAGACCCAACTATATGTTTTCTACAAGAAACCCACTTTAAATATGAAGATATATATAGATCAAAAGTAAAGGGATGAAAAAGATAAACTAATCAATATACATTGATATACTGTATAAGATATACAATACTAATAAAAAAAGTGAGAGTTGCTATAGTAATTTCAGACTGAGCAGACTAAAGAGTAAGGAATGTTATCAGGGATAAAGAGGGACATTACATAAAGATAAAGGGGTTAATACTACAAGAAGACATAATAATCATTTTGTTTATGCACCTAATGACAGCATATCAAAATACATGAGGCAAAATAATAAAACTGCAAGGAGAAATAAAAGAATCCAAAAACTTTAACACTTCTTGATCAGAAATGTAAGTTACAAGTGGCAGAAAATCAGCAAGGACATTGTTGAACTCAATAGCACATAATCAATTAGATATGGTTGACATCAATAGGCTACTCCATCCAACAACAGCAGATTACACGTTATTCTCAAGCTTACATAGAACATTCACTAAGATAAACTGCATTCTGGGCCTTAAAACGCACTTAACAAATTAAAAAGAATGGAAATTATACAATGCTACTCTTAGACCACAATCAAACTAAATAGAATAAGAATCAATAACAGAAAGATAATCATAAAATTCCCCAAACACTTAGAGAGTAAACAAATCACTTTTAAATAACACATGGGCCAAACTCCATTTCAAACTCCATTCTACCTGGTTCATTGTTAATGTCCAGATGGTTTAAGAAATAAACCAAGCTGCTTCTTTGCCAATTTGAATCCCTTTAATTCTTTTTGTTGTCTGAGTGCTGAGGCTAGGACTTCTAGTACTATGTTGAACAATAATGGTGAGAGTGGGCAACCCTGTCGAGTTCCTAACCTTAAGGGAAAAGCTCTCAGTTTTTCCCATTGAGAATGATATTCGCTGTGGGCTTTTCATAGATGGCTTTTATGATATTGAGGTATGTTCACTCTATCCCTACCTATATTTTGAAGAGTTTTAATCAGGAAAGAATGCTGTATTTTGTCAAATACTTTTTCCGCATCAATTGAGAGGATCGTATGGTTCTTGTCTTTTCTTTTGTTAATGTGCTCTATGGCATTGATTGATTTCTGACTGTTGAACCACACTCGTATCCCAGGAATAAATCCCACCTGGTCGTGGTGAATAATTCTTTTAATGTACTATTGTAGCCTATTGGCTAGGATCTTGTATATTTTTGCATCCATGTTCATCAGGGATATTGGTCTGTAGTTCTCCTTTTTGATGGAGTCTTTGTCTAGTTTTGGGAGCAGGGTAATGCTGGCCTCATAGAATGAGTTTGGAAGTTTTCTTTCCATTCAGTAGAATAGGTATTATTTCTTTTTTAAATGTTTGGTAGAATTCCCCTGGGAAGCCATCTGGCCCTGGATCTTGTTTTTTGGGATATTTTTGATTACTACTTCAATTTCCTTGCTGGCTATTGGTCTGTTCACATTGTCTGTTTCTTCCTGTTTCAGTCTTGGTAGAGGTCAAACTCTCACTCTTCGCAGATGACATGATACTTTATGTGAAAAACCCAAAAGACTTCACCCCCACGTTAGTAGAACTCATGCAGCAATGTGGCAGGATACAAAATCAATGCACAGATAATAGTTCCATTTCTATACAATAACAATGTAACTGAAAAAGGAGAAATTAAGGAATTGATGCCATTTATAATAGCACCAAAAACCATAAGATACCTAGGAATAAACCTAACCAAAGAGGTAAAGGATCTGTACTCTAGGAACTACAGAACACTTATGAAAGAAATAGAAGAGGACACAAAGAGATGGAAAAACATTCCATTCTCATAGATTGGAAGAATAAACATTGTTAAAATGTGTATGCCTCCCAGAGCAATCTATACGTTCAATGCAATCCCTATCAAAATACCATTGACATTTTTCACAGAGCTGGAACAAACAATCCTAAAATTTGTATGGAACCAGAATAGACCTCGAATTGCCAAGGAAATGTTGAAGAACAACACCAAAGCTGGGGGTGTCACAATGCCTGACTTCAAGGTCTATTACAAAGCTGTGATCATCAAGACAGCATGGTATTGGCACAAAAATAGACACATAGATCAATGGAACAGAATAGAGAGCCCAGAAATGGACCCTCAACTCTATGGTCAACTAATCTTTGACAAAGCAGGAAAGAACATCCAATGGAAAAGACAGTCTCTTCAACAAACAGTGCTGGGAAAACTGGACAGCCACATGCAGAAGAATGAAATTAGACCATTCTCTTACACCAAACATAAAGATAAACTCAAAATGGTTGAAAGACCTCAATGTGAGACAGGAATCCATCAAAATCCTAGAGGAGAACATAGGCAGTAACCACTTTGACATCAGCAACAGCAACTTCTTTCAAGACATGTCTCTAAAGGCAAGGGAAACAAAAGCAAAAATGAACTTTTGGGACTTCATCAAGATACAAAGCTTCTGCACGACAAAGGAAATAGTCAACAAAACTAAGAAGTAACCCATGGAATGGGAGAAGGTATTTGCAAATGACATTTCAGATAATGTTGGTATCCAAGATCTATCAAGAACTAATCAAACTCAGCACGCAAAAAACAAATAATCCAGTCAATAAATGGGCTGAAGACATTTCAGACACTTCTCCAAAGAAGACATACAAATAGACAACAGCCCATGTAAGAATGCTCCATATCACTTGCCATCAGGGAAATGCAAACCAAAATCATAATGAGATACCACTTTACAACAGTTAGAATGGCAAAAATTAACAAGACAGGAAACAACAAGTGTTGGTGAGGATGTGGAGAAAGGGAAACCACTGTTGGTGGGAATGCGAGCCAGTATAGTCACTCTGGAAAACAGTATGGAGGTTCCTCAAAACATTAGAAATAGAGCTACCCTATAACCCAGCAATTGCTCTACTAGGTATTTATCCCAAAGATACAGATGTAGTGAAGAGAAGGGGCACTTGCACCCCAATGTTCATAGTAGCAATGTCCATAATAGCCAAACTGTGGAAGGAGCTGAGATGTCTGTCAATAGATGAATGGATAAAGAAGATGTGGTTCATATATACAATGGATATTACTTAGCCATCAGAAAGGATGAATACCTCCCATTTGTATTGAAGTAGATGGAACTAGAGGGGATTACGCTAAGTGAAATAAGTCAAGCAGAGAAAGACAATTATCATATGGTTTCACTCATATGTAGAACATAAGCAATAGTGTGGAGGACCACAGAGGAAGGGAGGGAAAACTGAAGGGGAAGAAGTCAGAGAGGGAAACAAACCATGAGAGACTCTAGATTCTGGGAAACAAACTGAGGGTTACAGAAGGGAGGGGTGTGGGGTAGCCCAGTGATGGGTATTAAGGAGGCCATGTGTTATGATGAGCACTGGGTGTTATAAGCAACTAATGAATCGTTGAGCACTACATCAAAAACTAATGATGTACTATATGTTGGCTAACTGAACATTAAAAAAAAAGAAATAAACCAAGCCACATTAAAGGTAATATACATTTGTAGCAATTATCCAACTAATTTGATTCAGTTGTTGTGATTTCAGAATTTATGCAACTGAATATTAGAACCAACCTTAGTGTTCCTGGTATGCTCCTTAGACTGATTATGTTTTGGGCTGTGGTGTTAGTTCAAATTCTTGAGTCTTAATGGAAATATTGGAAATGTGACCTTACTTCCCAGAACCTTTTCCCCCATGTATTAGTTTCTCTTTCAAGTTTGTAGTGAGAAGTAGAGATAATAGATATGAATCACTTAGAATAGTGCTTGGCACATTAATAGGAAGTTGTTATTATTATTACTGATAATAGCACTGGATCCTGTTCTACCATAATAAGAAAAGTCAGCTAGTTTTATAGCACAATTAAAACAACTATACAGCTCTTCTTCAACGTATGGGATTACAGAGTTGTGTCCCAATAAAACCATCATAAGTTGAAATTTTTTTAAGTAAAAAATGCATTTAGTACTCCTCACTTACCAGACACTATAGTTTAGTGTAAACTACCTTAAACGTGCTTAGAACACTTACATTAACCTGCAATTGGGCAAAATCATCACAAAGCCAATTTTATAATAAAGTGTTGACTTTCTTATGTAATTTGTTGAATATTGTACTGAAAGTGAAAACAGAACAGTTGTGTAGGTAGGGAATGGTTGTAAGTGTATCGCTTGTTAACCTTTGTGTTTACAGGCCGACGGGAGTTGCAGCTTGCTGCTGCAGCCCAGCATCACCGACAGTATGGTACTGCATATCACTAGCCCAGAAAAAGATCAAAACTCAAAATTTGAAGCACAGTTTCTACTGAATGCCTACCACTTTTACACCATTGTAAAGTTGAAAAATCATAAGTTGATCCATCATAAAAAGAGGACTGTCTGTTTAGCTAGAAACTACTTTCCATAATCATTCCACAAGCATCACTTTCATTTTCCTTCAAATTTCCTAGGAATTCTTAAATAATTTCAGAGTACTTATACTTCAAAATTTTCTGGAAAATTATGCACTGATAATATAACATATTGACCTTTTTTTCAACATGATGGTGTCTTACATCTACTCAAGTAAATTAATGTTATTATTTTTTTAAGATTTTATTATTTGACACAGAGAGAACACACACGTGCACAAGCAGGGGGAGCGGCAATCAGAGGGAGAAGCAGGCAGAGGGAGAAGTAGACTCTCCTCTAAGGAAAGAGCCAGACCTAGGGCTCCATCCCAGGACCCTGGGATCATGACCTGAGCCCAAGGCAGACACTTAACCGACTGAGCCATCCAGGTGCCCCAAATTAATGTTATCTTGATTAACACCTGTGATAGAAGTACATGTAGGAGCCAAAGAACAAGCCGATCCATACCGTTTTCATTAGCAAAATTCTCTGTTTTGGTCCCTTACTTTAACACACTTTGAGATAGATGTGCCAGGGTATTCTTCTTCCTTTCTGGTTGTGCATGGTCAGTATTGACCTTATTCTGACATTTTTTTACTAGAACTGTGTCACTAGACAGGTATTTTTTTTAATAGACTTTATTTTTTAAAAGCAGTTTTAGGTCTTTGGACATTAGTCCTGAGCGAGATTTGATGCTATAGCTTCTCCCTTCCTCCATGTGACTGGCACAAACAAGACCAGTAGAAATGGTTGCAAACTGCCAAGATTCACATCCTAGGGAGATGACACAATTGCAACAAAATAAAATTTTGCCCAGCTTTTGATGAGTGAGTTATAGTATTTATAAAGCTGAAGATAATTACACATTTCTTTATATTAATAATAGGAAGCTATAACAATAACAAAAAGGATCACAAAAATATCGATGAATGTCATCTTTTCCTCTTAGTTCTTCTAGTATTCAATGATGAAATATTGATAATGAACATTGCAATATTCTATAATTCCCTTATTTGGATACATTTCCAGAAATTGAATTTTGAAAATCAAAAGCACTTAACAAGACCTAGAAATGTTGGGGCGCCTGGGTGGCTCAGTGCGTTAAAGCCTCTGCCTTCGGCTCAGGTCATGATCTCAGGGTTCTGGGATCGAGCCCCGTATTGGGCTCTCTGCTTCGTGGGGAGCCTGCTGAGATCCCCTCTCTCTCTGTCTGCCTGTCTGCCTACTTGTGATCTCTCTCTGTCTGTCAAATAAATAAATAAAATCCTAAAAAAAAAAAAAAGTGGAAATGTTAACCCCCGCCCCCCCCACTACCAATCCTATCAGATTTGGGCTCCACTCTTATAACCTCATTTAAACATAGTTACCTCTCAAAAGCCCTATTTCCAAATACAGTCACACTGAGGGTTAGAATTCAATATAAGAATTTTGGAGGGACACAATTCAGTCTACGTCAGGTATGTTTTAATATAAAAAATAGAGTTGGGAGGGCAAACAGGCAGGGAAGGGAGAATTTTTCAGGGTGCAAAGAGGTAAATATTGTTTCAATTTTTTAGTTATTACTGGTACAAACTACTGTTAACTAGGAAACATGTTCTGGCAGGCTGTCCCATAGAAAGGTGTGAACTAGCATCCTTCTCACAAGTTTCCACAGAATTCTCCGCTAACTGGCATTGTTATAGCAACTGGAGTGCCAGTGGAAGCAGTCATGGTCTTTATCATCCTCATGTGTCACTATGGCAACAGGAGCCTCTGGAAAGTAAAAGAAAAAATCTTAAACTGTCAACTGGAATCAAAGAGGTTTGTGAGGGGAAAAAGGTGGAGGCTGAAATGAACATGAAGCTGGAGCAAAGGCCAGAGCAAAGAGAAATGGTTGTACAGAAGCTGAACAAACAAGAGAGAAAGGAAACAATAAGCAAAACAGAGGGCAGAGGCATGGCTTGCATAGAAAAGAGGAGGGCAGGGAGAAACACATAAACATAAAATAGTGACAGAACATTTCCAGTGAGTAGGATTTGTAATATTTATTGATTTGAATAGCTCAGAGATCCAGAGATAAATAAACTAGGATGTTAAAATCTCTGTTGTTGGAACAATCCAGTATGATATTGTTAATATCAAAGAAATATTTAGAATGAGGCCACAAGATAGTAGGAAAGGGTAAACCAATCGGGAGTATTCTTGGCATTAGCATACTGCTGACTAGGAATTCTTAAAATATTTGGTGTTCAGAGACACCACATTTAAATGTGGATCTCCTTTTATTGGACAGTATGATTGCTTTAGACAAGGGCATGATGCCATTTTGTCCATTACAAATATATATTTCCTTCATTAAAGGATCTTGATGGTTTTTTTCCAAGAGAGACTTAAGATAGTTATTCTAATACTATTAAAAAGTAAGTGGCGGTGTCATTTAGAATAAAACATTTTCACTTAATATTTTCTATTTTATTAGTGGTCAGACAGATCAAAGTTTTTATGGCCCAATATTAATTTTTGTGAAGGGAAATGTATACTTTATTAAAATGTGGCACTAAAATGTTGATACTTATTTTAGCTTTTGAAAATTAGACATTGAAGAGAGAATGGAAACAGAGGCAGAGAAAGAAGTGATAGTTGCAGTCCTAAAGAAAGAAAACAAAAGAAAATTTAAAACGCTTGAGATTAAACCACAGGAATAAAACCAGCAATCGGTGTGCTTTGCAGAATTTTGGTCCCCCAGTTTTTTTTTAAAAGATATTTATTTATTTATTTGACACAGAGAGAGGGATCACAAGTAGGCAGAGAGGCAGGCAGAGGGAGAGGAAGAATCAGGCTCCCCACTGAGCAGAGAGCCAATGTGGGGGCTCGATCCCAGGACCCTGAGATCATGACCTGAGCCGAAGGCAGAGGCTTTAACCCACTGAGCCACCCATGCGCCCCTGGTCCCAAAATTTTAATAGGATTTGGGTTTTTTTCGTATTTTTTTTATTTTAATGGCAAGCATTTCTCTCAAACAGCATATTTTAGGTATCATTTGCTAACTGTCAAGGGCTAGTTTGTGGCCATTTCTCCTCTGTTCAGGATAAGTCAACTGTTTGACAGTAGGGATGAGCAAACCTCTTTAAGATGGCCCAAATTTTCAGTGGCCTGAGTCCCCTGCTGACCTGTTCCCACCAGAAGTACAGACCAAGCCCCAGCATACGTCACAGGACAAATATCCATCTGGTCTTTGGATCCATCCCCCAAACTTGGATACCAACAACAACGATGCCTCCATCTCCAAATTCATGATTTTCAAGCCATGTAAAGCTTTGTACTGAATGATCCTCACTTTCAAACAAGTTTTATTTTTCTTTTCAATATTACAGCTATGTTTTAATTTTTTCCCTAGTTTTCTGCCAAAACACACACAAAAAGTTATTATTTATAAAATATGTATAAAATTCAATAAAATATGTGAATAAAATAGCAAATTTTGAATGTTCTAGTTACTTGAAACATGAAACAAAAAAGCAAGGAAACATGCAAACAGAAGTCAATTTAGGGATTATACCTTTTAAAAAGTAAACTTTTTGAAGTATAATATATAAGCAAAAAAGTGCCTAAAAATTATAAATGTGTTGCTTGCTGCATTATCTTGTAATGAACACACTACTTTAATCATCATCAAAATCATGACATGAAGCATTATACCTTTTCCATGGTTTTCTAATAGTGTAAGGAAAGAGCTTTCACATATTTTGTAACCACATCCATTTATATTGTAAGATGGATAAGCAAAACAAAAATATTCCAATGCAACGGCTAAGAATTTTTGTACCATGTGCAAAGAGAGACCCCTGCTGGAACAATTTCTTTTTATTTTAAGGGAATGTCTAAACCAACCCACAGAAACTATAGAGAAAAACAAACAGTTATGACTCTTCTGGCTTTAAGATAATACTTCTGAATGCATTTTATTCCAAGAAATAGAAAATGTTTAACCTCCACCACGGAAAAATTTCTACAGTAAGGGACACTTTGGGGTTTTCCTTGATACTTACGTCTTTGATTTTCTTTTGATCTCTAAGCTTGGGTAAAACTTTCTCTGCTTGTCTTGAGATCCTTATCTCTTTGCTCCTTACTGAGCTGATCCCTCCATTTACCAAGGGTGCTCCTGGAGTCCTGTACTCTCTGGGGTGCATGGCCACTCCTCAGGTTCTCTTTGGTTCTATTACCTAGTTTTAAGATGTACTATCTGTGGAGGTAGCAGTTGATTCTAGGGCATAAACCATAGTTTTATAATGGGATGGATGCATATCACTTATACTTTACCAACTAATTTAATTTATTCCAAGTTAGGTACTATGTACTCTTTATTGGGGTTCTGCTGGTGTTATAGCTGGAGTCTGTGATTGCAAATCATCAAGACTGAATTTCTAGTCAGTCCCTGGATGAGGAGTACCAGCTGAGATGGGAAACCAAGAGAATCCAAACTTGACATGATAAATGCATGAGGATGTTCCTCAACTTGAAGTAGGAAGGCGAAGGCTGGAGGAATTCCCTGCCCCAACTCCCGTACAGTTGGGAAGATTTTATCAAGAGTTCCTTAGGCAGAGAATGGGGCATACCCAGAGGGATTCAGGTGTACAAAATGTGGGAATGATGATAATTTTAGAACTAAATTCTAAATTTAGAAAATTTAGAAAATTTTATAATTTTAGATAATTTTTGAACTGCTTTAATTTTACTTAAAGTCCCCTTCCCCTTGAACTTCATACTTACACTTTTTCTGTGTCTTCTGCCTCAGCAAAATACTACAAAATAGCTCTTCCCTCACCCCAAAATGCAGGATACCAACATACTCATCTCTCTCCTTTACCTGGACCACTCTCAAAAAGTTACGAAGTTCTATTGAACTCCTGTTCCTAACATGTTCTGTGTCCATTTATTTCAGCTTCTGGAATGCTCTGGGGTTCCCGGTGAAGGTCATCATGATCTTTCACCTGGACCACCATGACAGTCTAAGAATTAGTGTCACCAGCTAATCAATTTTCCACATGGCAGGACTAAAATAATAGCTCTCTTATAATTAAAACATTCATCATGTATAAAAATATTGAATTACAATAATGTACACCTGAAACTAATAGGATATTATATGTCAATTATACTTCATTTAAAAAAGAAAAAAAAAGAGAAAACCCATTCTATCTTAGTCTTAAATGTTTTTGTGGTCAGAATTTCTTGGTACAGCATAAAGGGCCCTCCATTATCTAGATGTTTTTGGATTTTTAGTTCCATCTCTTGGTAGACAGTTCCTCACATCCCTAAACTCTGACATCCTCAGCTGCTTGGGGTTTTCTGAAAACATGTTTGCATAAGCTATTCCAATAGGAACATCCTTTTCCTCTCTTACTTACCATGCCAACAGATTGTGAGTATCTCCTTTTTGAAGCTTGTGTAATCCTTCCCCTCCCATTTCAATTGAAAAGAGCCATTTCCCCTTTCATGATACTATTTGAACCTGCACATTCTTTTATGGTCACTCCTTTGCCTATCTATCAAACGTATTTATTTACCTGCCTTTCTCTAAGCTGGAATATAAGAGTGAATCACACCTAATTGATATTCTTAGTACTTAGCCCAGGGTCTGGCTCCTAAAAAGAGCTCCTTAAATATTTGTTAAATGTGTAGTAAGATGCTTCAAGGCTGAACCTTAGTGATTCTGAAGGAGTGATTGCAGGAAATGTAGATAATTTGTTATTTTAGCTAAGGGGCAGATGAAATTTATTTTAAGAAAATCTATTAATGGGCCTTTTGTTATGCAAAGGTAAAGACAAATTCAATTCCAGTATGTCCAAGTCAGGACATAGAGAAGCTGAACTGAGCCACATTAATATATGCAGTAGATTGTCTTCATTTTGGTCAGAGTGGTGTTTTGTTTTTTGGGTTTTTTTTTACAGAGATTGTCATGGCATTCAATGGACAATAGGCTGGAAACAGACTGGAGTAAAGAAATAATAGATCTCCACCTTTGTGACATGGTCAAAGGCACTTACAGGTCTGGGCAGTAGGCTGAGCCTAAAACATGGAATCTGTCTGAGGGCTAAAGAGATAGTTGGGTAGCAGATAGGCCCAAGGTTAGGTGAGAATTGAGAGAGTCTTACTTTTCCTTGTTTCTATTTTAATTTCCTCTGTAAGCTCCCAGCTTCCAGTTGTATTAAACACTCTAGCCTGGATTCAGTTGAGCTATGGTGATTGAATTGTAGTGAATGGTGGGATCCACTCAGGACAAAGCAACTTACTTAGAGCAGTGGGGGTACCTCGCAATGTGCCCAGACAAGCTGAGTTCAGAACAAAATGAACTGGATAGAGCTGCTGCAAGCTCTTATGGCACCTTTATAAAAATTAGTAGAGGGTGCCCATTCTTCAGTACCCCTTACATACCTCTGCCAGGAAATTGATCTAATGTATTTATGTTATGATTTTGTTAAATTAACATTTGTTACGTGGAGCAGTGGGTGCCAGATGGTGATCTGCAGTTTAACAACAGACCACAAGAGAAATTCAAATAGAGAAGTTTATTATTCACAACCCTGGAGGAGGTATCTTGTACTTCCAACAGTGACCTTATAACAACTGTCCCCATGGCTAGCGAAAAATGGGAATAGGCATTCATTTTTGAGCTTTCTGTGGGTTCTGTAAGCTACTGGATTTCTTTCTAACAAACCAGCTTTCAGCATAGATACAGTGGTATTTTCTTGCTTCCGTCTGAAACCCCTGATCTCCACCATAGCCAATTATCCTTTTGTTTATAAAATGCAATACTCTTTACTTGCTCTGGATGAAGTGTGTATATGAGCATATACATACATGTGGGGGCTTGGGATAGGTAAATATAATTTTTATGTATTTAGAATAAACTACTAATGAAACATTTTGAAAATTTTTCAAATATTTAAGACCCTGTATTACGGGATATGAAGAAAGGAACTAGCATTTGCTGGGGGTCATTGAATATACCATGTGTGTTACATATGTTATTTTCTTTCAACTCCAGAACAACTTTTATCATAGGCACCAGAGACACTACAGAAAGTTTCAAGATAGCCAGAGTTGTTAGGCATACTTTAATTGCCATTTCTTAGAAATTTAAACCTCTACTTTATGTAATACTTTCTCCCTTCGATATCTTTATTACTGTTTTTGTCGTTATCTTTGCATTCTTCACTGTGTTTGATACAATACTTCTTACATAGTAGGCCCTCAAAAATGTTTAACAAATGGCACTGGAGTCATAAGCCATATGCTACCCCAAATTGCCGTTTTCAGAGTAAGTAAAAAGCTACTTTGTGTTTACTCGAACTATTGTAGCAAAGGATTTTCATTTTCTTTTTCTTTTTTTTTTTAAGATTTTATTTATTTATTTGACCGACAGAGAGAGATCACAAGTAGGCAGAGAGGCAGAGGTGGGTGGGGAAGCAGGCTCCCTGCTGAACAGAGAGCCAATGTGGGGGCTCGATTCCAGGACCGTGAGATCATGACCTGAGCCGAAGGCAGAGGCTTTAACCCACTGAGCCACCCAGGCGCCCCAGATTTTCATTTTCTTATGGATCATGTACAGCATAGCAATCTTGATGTCTCATCAAATTTGTGAAAAGAAGAATTTACCTGTCTGTATATGTCTGTGCATGTATAGCTATTTCGTTTTGGAAAATGACAGTGACTGTGATTACTATCTGCAGATCATTTAAATGACTGCTATATAATTAGCCATCATTTCTACATTGTACACACAAAGATTCCATTTGATTTTAACCCATCGTTGCTATTTGTGTGCTGTTAACTTTTCTCATTGTAGATTGCAACACACCACTTAGATTTACTTTCAGACAGATTATTTTATGAGACAATTGGGAATCTCTTGTCCCAATTGCTCCTAATGGTGCTGCATTCATTCATTTAATAACTATTTATAAAGCACCTGCTGTGTGTCAGACTCTGTAGGGACTTTGGCACTATTTGGACTTAAATGAATTTTAAGTGTTGCCTTAGTCTTTCACATGGGCCCTTGGTTTTTATATTAGTAACATGAAAATCTAAGTTGTTGTAACAAAGAACCCAATAAACCAGCGGACTAAGGAATATAATTTCTCCCTTGGTCCAGGATAAGTAGCTGGACTCTCTGTACCACATGACCATTCAGGGACCCAGTTTCCTTCTTTCTTGCTTCTGGTGTAAGTCAGCGCCCTTATTTGAAGGGTCAAAGGTGGGTCACAAACATTTCCCTGTTCCAGTTCACAGAAAGGACAAGTAGGAGGGAAGCTGCATGTACATTTTTTTAAAGCCCAGGTCTGGAGTGACACACATACTTCTGTTCATATTCCGTTGGCCACACCTACAAAGAGGTCTAGAACATGGTAATCCCTAGCTAAGTGTCCACATGCACAGGTCCAGCTACACATGCACATAGGAAGGGAAGATGGAAATTGTTCTGTCACAGCTTCAGGACCCCTATGAATCCTTATGCTTTGTACTTTGTCTTTTGAGCAGTGTAAGTCACTGCCTTTTTTTAATCACGACCTTAAAGCCATTCTGAAGCCTCACTTTTTTTTTCTATTTTTTATTGTAGTATAATTGACATACAATATCCTATTAGTTTCAGGTATACATTATAATGATTCAATATTTTGTATAATATGAAATGACCCCTGCAATAAGTCTAGTTATCACCTGTCACAAAGTTACTACAGTATTATTGACTATATTCCCTATGCTGTACATTACATTCCCATGATTTATTTATTTTATAACTGGAAATTTGTACCTCTTAATCCCCTTTATGTATTTTGCCTGTCCCCCAACTCCTCCCCACTCTGGTAACCAATAGTTTTCTATTTCTATGAGTCTGTTTCTGTTTTTTTGTTTGTTCATTTGTTTTATTTTTTTTAGATTTCACATATAAGTGAAATCATACAGTATTTGTCTTTTTCTTTCTGACTTATTTCACTTTGCATAATGCCCTTGAGGTTCACCCATCTTGACCAAAATGCCAAGATTTCTTTCCTTTATATGGCAGAATAATATTCCACTGTGTATGTGTGTGTGTGTGTGTGTGTGTGTGTGTGTGTGTGTGTGTATATACCACATTTTCTTTATCTATTCATCCATAGGTTGTTTCCATGTCTTGGCTATTGTAAATAATGTTGGAAATGAACACGGGGGTACACATATCTTTTGAATTGGTGTTTTTTTGGATAAATACCCAGAAACAGAATTGCCAGTAGTTCTATTTTTAATTTTTTTGAGGAACTTCAGACTATTTTTCATAGTGCCTCTATCAATTTACATTCCCACCAACAGTGCAGAAGAGTTCCCTTTCTCTACATCCTTACAACACTTGTTATTTCTTGTCTTTTTTATTATAGCCAGTCTAACAGATGGGAGGTGTTATCTCATGGTGGTTTTGATTTGCATTTCCCTGATGATAAGTGATGTTGAAATCTTTTCTTGTACTTGTTGGCTATCTGTATGTCTTTTTTGGAGAAATATCTGTTTAGATCTTTTGCTGTGTGAGATACTTATGTTTTATATTTAGTGTTTATTTTCTGATTATATAGCTAGGCCTTTTCCTTTCTCTGCATTTAGTTATGATAGGTGAACTATACTGAAACCTGGAACCAGAAGTTACCTGATGTTCTTGCTTTCAAAAATATGAGTTAATTGAATGGATTGTATTAGGTTGGTCTTTCTCAAAATTAGCCTTGCATCAAAGTCACATGGAGAGTTTGTTAAAGTACTTCCTATCGGATCCCTATCTCAGAGATTCCAGTTCAGTAGGTCTGGGGAAGGCCTGATAATCTGCATTTCTAGCAGGCTCCCTTGGAGCTGCTGATGCTATTGGTCTTAGGATAAAGAGAAGAGTCTCCCAAGAGTACTTCAGAAGCAGCGTAAGAAAGGAAAACAATTTCCTTAGGGGATCAAAAGTCCCAGGGACCTGAGGCTTTCTAGATGTCCTGGGGAGATGTGAGATGCCAGATAACAGCTGCCATCAGAGTCTACCATCTTAGCCCAAAGAGGAGCAGTGCCCCTGGCCTCAAGGGAACGTATGTGTTTTGCTAGCTCATATAACAAAGAAGGAGTGAACTCCTGGCTGCTTCCCACCCTTCCAAATGTTTTCTTCTGTGTAAGGTCCTCTGGACCTTCCCATAACTCTCGTGAGGAGGCCTAATAATCCCAAAGTTCAATTTCCCAACAGGTCAGGCTGATTGAGACATAGACTAAGATTGAATTTGAGTAAAGAAACATGACATTCTTGCACATCTGGATCTGTAGGTTAAAATTCTCACATGTTTCATTGACTAAGTAGCCAGGAATTGGCTTAAGGCACTAACCCATCTCTTTATCCCTATAAATCTTTTTAAGGCCACAGGGAGAGTACCTTAAAAGATTACCTATAAGCCCTGTGATTTAGATCTGAAAGAGGATTGGGGCGAGAGGAATACTTCCCGAGGCTGTACCCATGACCCTGGTCCTCTGCCTATCTAGCCAGCATAGGTGTTCTGAGATTATGAGGGAGGTAACCTGGTACCATAGTTCAGCAGCTCTTCATTTCCTTTAAACCTCAGGGCAACGCTCTGCTGCCATACATCTATAAACACTTTTACATTTAAGCAATAGGAGGAAACCTTTTGCAAAAATTATTGTTGCCCAATTCTCCCAAACAAAAGGCCATTTTGTATACACCAAGATGTTTAAAACAAGTGTTCTAAATCAGAAATGTTTGCTATTGAAACACTGTAAACAAAGACACTTTTCCATTTGCCAGGTACTTACCCAAATAAAGTGTTTTCTGGAACAAAATTTCTTCTAGGAAAAATGTGTCAGGGAAATCTCCAAAATGTCTGGAGTATGTCATATAATGATTTCTTCTGTCCTTTGAAAATTACCCCTCGTTTTGGCTTTGGCCTGTTCTTTATTGACTGAAGTTCTAAGCATAGCCAAAAATAATGCCTGGTTTCTGAATTATTTTCTGACTGTTTCACAGAAGCATGGAAAGAGTGGGGGTCACTATATTTAAAGGAGCTGACAATGGAAAGAGAGAGTGATGTAATTAAGGTTTAGATTGACAGGTATTGACAGCGAGACAAACCACTGTGAAAGAAAATAGAAATGTCCCTATTATAAAAACATGATGTTCATAATAAATCATTCATTAATGCGTATATTCTTGGGTACAGACCACACAACTATTTGACAGAGAACTTGCCAAGTTTAGTCTGAGGCTAAACTTTACATTATTTGTATAGAGGCCATAACTCCTCACTTCTGTACCTACATGAACTCTCAGGTCACATACTATATGGTTCTATTGGATGTGGCATAAATGGAATATAACATGCAGCACCCCTTCAAAAAGGTAACACTGAACTATTATTTATTTACTCATATATTAGGCCCAATACATTTTTTGGTAACTATAAAAATAATCAAACTGCACTCTGGGGATTGGTACTACTTCACAGTTCTAAATTCAAAATAAATTAGTAAAAGTAGTGTCTTCTGCGGTAAAAACATAACAGGATCCAAAACTTTTAGCAACAAGAAAGAAATATAATGTGTAGAGGACACTCATAAATCAACAGAACAGTCAGCCTCTGTCCACTGCAGTTTTGTGTTCTTTTTTGGTTAAAATGTAGGGAGTTCTTACATGTGTCATTTGGTTAAGATATAAGGAATTCTTAGACATTGTGCTAGGAAGTGCACATATATTTCTCATTTAATCCCTCCAATAATGCCATGAGATTAGTACTTGTTTTAGTTCAGGCTGCCATAAGAAAATATCATAGATTAGGTGGCTTAAATAACAAAAACTTATTTCTCATCGTTCTGGAGGCTGGAAGTCCAAGGTCAGGGTGTCATAAAGGTTGGTATCTGATGAGAGTTCTCTCTTTGGATATTTTATTACCGCTTTCTCACTACGTCCTCACGTGACCTTTCCTTGGTGTGTCTGGATGGAGAGAGAGAGTGAGTTCTTTTGTATGGAATGTGAGCAAGTTTTCTGGTGATGGTTATGAGGGCACTTATCCCAACACCCTTATGACCTCATCTAAACTTATCTTCCAAAGGCCTTATCTCCAAATAATATCACATGGGGCATTAAGACATCAACATATGAATTTGGGAGGATACAGTTGTGTTCGTAGCAGTACTACTATTTTATCCATTTTATAAATGGAGAAATTGAAGCTCTGAAAAGTTTAGCTAATCAGTGAAGGAACCAGGAATTGTACTCTTTCTGATCCCTTGGAGGCCATACTACCATTATGGAGCCATCCTTGGGACAATTTCACTAGCTAGTGTCAGTATCACTTAATTCCTCAGGCCTTAGCAGCTTTTGTCTACAAATGGAGTCACAGTTCCAACTCAACATCTCTTTTCCTGATCATTCAGGGCCTCATCCCTTATAAAGTGTAGCCCTCCGGTCCTTCTGGGTGATGGCAGGCAGGTATTTCCTATGGGCAGCAATAATTCACCTTCATTAGGACTTAGGACTATCTCTCCTCAGGCACCTGTTGTCTCCATTCCCAGTCCCAATGCCACACCCTGGGCTGATATCCTGGAGCCGTCGAGCTTTATGACTTCCTACTGGAAATGTTTATTGAATATTTTCTGTGTCCAAGACAGAATATAAACAAGTGAAAAATCAAAGATATATATGACTCCAAATTATGATACATGTTTGCGTGTGTGTTGCAGAGGGCAAAAGACATCTTTCTTCCCCTTTTTATGAGTGTATTAAGAAAAAACACCCATACTCAGCCATAAAAAAGAATGAAATCTTGCTATTTGCAATGATGTGTAGAGCTAGAGAGTATTATGCTGAGTGAAGTAAGTCAGTCAGAGAAAGAAAAATACCATACAATTTTACTCATATGTAGAATTCAAGAAACAAAACAGATGAACATAGGGGAAGGGGAAAAAAAAAAAAGAGGGAGGCAAACCGTAAGAGGCTTTTAAGTAGTGTTAAGAGGGTTGCTGGAGGGGAGGTGGGGGGTGGGCTATATGTCAGATGGGTATTGGAGGCCACTTGTGATGAGCACTGGGTGTTGTATGTAAGTGATGAATCACTAAATTCTACTCCCAAAACCAATGTAACACTATATGTTAACTAACTAGACTTAAAAAAAAAAACTTAGAAAGGAGGGAAGGAAGGAAGGAAAGTAGGATGGAAGGAAGGAAGGAAGGAAGGAAGGAAAAAAAACATCCAAAACTTGAAAAAAAGGAAAAAGAGGATTGTGTGTTCTTTTAAAATCATACTAACTAGTGGTTCTTAACCAGGGGTAATTTTGTCCCCCGGCAGTCATTTGATAATATCTGGAAACAGTTTTAATTGTTATGATTGGGAGGTGAGGTGGTGCTGATACTCAGTAGGTCGAGGCAGGGGTGCGGCAGAACATCATACAACCCACAGGACAACCTCCAACAGTGGTTATCTAAGTTATCCAGCCCAAAGTGTCAATAGTACTGAGGTCAAGAAACCTATCCTAGAGCATTGTATACCAAACCTGATTAAGGATCATCTGATGTTTTAGGGGACTGCAAGTTTGACCTTGTATTTACTATTGATTATGTCTCCACTGTGTGAAGTTGGATGCTAACTTCTAGAAGATTGATAAGCTGCAAATGATTTCTGTCTAGTACAAAAGTTTTATTGTATTACTAATTGTAGTCATTGGCCAGTTTTTTAAAATCTAACTTCGCAGTTTTATTCCAGCATTCTTTTTTTCCTCTGAATTTATATATAGTTGATGCTCAGTATTTGTGGCAGTTACATTCTATAAAGTCACTATAAACTGAATTAGTGAATAATGAACCATTAGGTCTCTACTCTGTAAAGTTGGATGTTAACATCTAGAAGATTGATAAGCTGCCAAAGATTTCTGTTTAGTACAAAAAACTTTTATTGAGGAAATACATGGTTAGATTCTTTCAAGCTTCTCATTACATTTTCATCAATTAGTCAACACATAACCTTGATTTATGTGTGTTTCTCTTTAAAGACATCTTATTTAATATATATTGTTGATTCATTAACATTGAACTCACAGCCAAAAGCACTATAACTCATGTTTGAAGTTAGCTTATCTAATACACATATTTTCTCTGTAAGGCATAGCACAGCTTTCTTGAGCTTAAAAACAATAGATGGCATCCCAACACTATGTGTGGGAGTCATTTTGAACAGTATAATCTCCAAGAAAAAATAAAAATTTAAAAAATGTGGCAATAAGTAGACCTCAAAAAGGACACTCATTTACAGTATGAGAGCAGAAGCAAGAAGGCACAGCGTCTTCCTCTTTGATGGCAGCTGGGAACTTAGGTGTGGGGAAACTCTAATTTTTTGTTTCTTTGCATCACACTTCTGCATGTCCATGAAAGCTACATAAATAATCACAAAAGTGCCGCAAGTATTGATTTGGGGGTTACAATTAAATTTTAGTGAGTAGACAAGTTTACAATTACGAAATCTGTGAGTAATGATCTACTATATTAGTTTCTTATATTCTTTTTTGAACCAGACTTTTATCCTGTTAGTTTCTTCGTTACTGAATTAAATAAATATTTGATGCAAGCTCACTACATTTATCAGAAAGTTATGTTTTTAACTTTTTGAATATTAAAATGGAAAGTTTAACACTTTTGGGGTTCAGAATTTATTATGTAGGTAGACAAATGCTTGATGTTTTATAGTGTTTTAGTGCAATAGTTCTCCCAGATTTATCTTAGGGGCATGAGTCCCAGCATAGTGGGGATTAGATCCAGAGACAAATACATGGCACACAATTCACAATGTTCACAGCCTTCTCTCCCTTCACGTGTTTCTGAGTTAAGTCCACTGTGGCTGGCACTTATTTCCCTCAGGATGAATTTTCCCTCAGGAGGTTCTTAGTCCTTGGGAAAACAAGCTTCTACTGAACCCACTGCACAATTTCCGGAAATGTCACACATGTCTGAATCCCAGGCTAAACTCAAGCTGGGACTTCTAAAAAAAGGGGGGAAGCTGCTCTTTGGGGTCCCAACAAAAGTAAAGTCAAGGAGGCTGAGGTCAAAAAAGGTTTAACAAGATTAAGCCAAAAAGAATTGTGAGGGGAAAGACTCTCCCCAGAGTGAATCTTCCAGGAACTAAACAAATTCTCTTTCATCATAGAACTTTCTGAAAACTAAAGAAATAAGGCCCATGGCCTGTAGCAAAATAAATGTATAACATCTTCAGCATACAATTGAGAATGTATCGGAAAATTAACGTGTAAGAAGTCTTTGCAAGTAGGAGGTTCTACATTATATTACGCTGCTAAGAGGAAGGCTGCTATCTTGAGAACCAAAAGTAACTTTATGGTCCCTACATACTTAGGATCTGTGTGAGTTGTACTTTTTGATACTATCGTATACTTTTTGCATAGGAAGTTTTTATATTACAAATGGTATTTGCAATATTTTCCTTTTTCTTTCCCTTCCCTTACCCTTTCTCACCTTTTAACAACCTGAATTGTCCTTAGAGCCTTGTGAAGATTACAAAGTGCTGCTTTCATCATCTGCAGCAGTGGTTCTCAATCTGGAGATATTTTTGTTAAAGGTGAATAGGGAGTGGTCCAAAATATTAATAGTGCCAAGGTTTTGAAACTGGCCTACCTAAGAGTCAGCAAACTGTTTCTGCAAAGGAATGGATAGTAAGCATTTTAGGTCATTTTTTTGCAACAACTCTACTCAGGTTGTAATATGAAACTCGATACAGACAATTTGTAATCAAGTCTGTTTTTCAGTAAAAGTTTATTTATACATAAACAAGGAGGCCATTAGGTTGAGTTAGCTTTATTGCCACGGTGGCCTACGTAACTAAAATCTAATCCTACAAATGTTTCAGCTTTATGAAATTGACACTTCAAGATAATCAATCACAAATAGCAACTAGGCTTTAAGTTATAATCAGTAATTTCCTTACTTTGCTTCTGCCTTTTCTCTCTCCCTTTTAAAAAAGATTTTATTTATTTATTTGAGAGAGAACAAGCGAGGGGGAAGCGGCAGGGGCAGAGGCAGACTCCCCTCTGAGCAGGGAGCCTGATGGAGGGCTCAATCACAGGACACTGAGATCATGACCTGAGCCAAAGGCAGATGCTTAACCCACTGAGCCACCCAGGCACCCCACTGCCCCCCTTTTCTCTATAAAAGTCTCTCCCCGAGCTCCTTGTCAGTGGAGCTCTGTTAATAACTTCTGATTTGGCAATACCCGATTACAATAGGTTTTTGCTCAAATAAATTTTTAAAAAATTTAAATTAAAAAAAATTTAATGTCTGTTTATCTTTTAGAAACATTGAAATTTGAAATTCATGTAATTTTCATATATCACAAAATATATTCATTTGATGTTTTTTCAAAAATTTAACAATATAAAAGAAAAATGATTACTTAGCCTGCAACCCATAAAATAAGAAGTGGTTGGCACGATTTGACTCATGGTCCCAGTGAACAGAAAGCTTTTTGCTTCCATCTATTTTAGAGGAAGCACAGTATTTTCATTCAGCAAAAGCATTTATTCTTTTTTTAAAAAACTTACAACATTTAAAGTGTGATTTCTGTTGGGTATTAAATACCAGTGATTCAGCTAAGAAGAGCTGTGGATGAAGAATAGTCCTTTTTATGTAAGCAATCATGTTATGTTCTGGTCCTTAAGAACTGAATATTTAATAGACTCATGGACCGAGGAAAATTATTCTTTTTCTTAAGGGTTTATGATTTGCTTATTTAATCTTTGTCCCCCTTTTCAGCCTTTGTTTAGCTCTTGGCTTTTTTTAGCTCAGTACTGGATTTTCAGAGTGAAGTAGACCCAGTTTTCTATGGGGCTGATATTTCACCAGTGGTGAGTTCATTCAGATTCTGGGTCATTTACATTTCAAGCTTGCAATTTGATCTGATTATCACTGGTTGAAAAGAAATGCTAAGAGCTTTATTATGTAGAGTGAACTGGATAACCCATCCCAAGGGCTGGGGTAAAATTGGGAGAAACTGGGAATCTGGAGGGTAGTTTCTTTCTTTTTATTTCTTAGCAGTGACATATCATGGAAGAGTTTCACAAACATCAATTTCCAAAGAACAATTGAAAAAAGCTTGAAATTTTTGCTAAAGAACCAAGGAGGGAAAACTGCCTCTTGGCAGGGTGAAAAGAAGAAAGAATGGGAGGAGAACAAAAAAGGAAAGGCTGAGACATGCCTAAGAAGAGGAAAGGAATACAATAATGCGTTTCCAGGAATTTCTCATTTCCTAAATGGTGTACAGGGTACCTGAAAAAACTTCTAGAACTGATAAGGGAGTTTGCTACAGTGCCTAGATATGGTATAAAATATACAAAAACCAGTAATTTCTCTTAAGTTTACCTATTAGAAGACATAGTAAGTAAAATACAGTATCCCATTCTCCATATCAACGAAAGACATAAAATAGCTAAGAAAAATAGCTAAGAATTGAGCCTATTAAGAAATGTACAAAGCATACATGATGAAAACTACAAGGTTTTACTGAGGTACCCAAAAAAATTGAACAAATGGAGAGAAATTGTTTTAGACAGGGTTCTGTCAGTGAAGCAAACCCATTATGAGTGATGGAGAGTAAAAGATTTACTAAAGAATTAGATCTTTCAACTATGGGAACCAGTTGAGAAATCAATGTAAAGCAGTTGTTTTTGCATCTGACACTGGCCTTGTGCTTGCAGAGTTGGCAAATGGTAAAGAAAAATGGTCTTAAGTGGGGGAAGAGCAGGGAAAGACTGGGAATTGTGTTTTTCTCTCATCCCTTCCGGCCTCAATGGTGGGAGTGACCTGCAAGACAAGCTGGCACCCTTCCCAATGGTGAGCCTGGCACATGAACTTGACCCAGATTCAGAGAGCTGAAGGAGGAAGTGTGGCATTAACTGGAATAGGTGTAGGCCCAGCTGATGTTTCATTTCTTCCCTTCAAATCTTGTCTATATTTTTTCAATGGCCAACCCTAACCAGAACCATATAGGAAAGGAAAGTGTAAGAAGCATAGGTCCAGCTTAGCTAAGTTGACCCTGTATAAAGCAACCATGCATACCATGTCTCTGGATAATAATAATAATGTAATAGTCAACACATAGCTTGCGCTCCATGTTAGACACTTTTCTAAGTGTTTTTCATTTGTTAACTCATTTTAAAGTCACACTATAACTATCTGCAGTAAGTATGATTATTAGCCTCATTTTGAAGAAACTGAGCTTTAAGAGGTTATTAGTTTGTCCATGGCCACAGAGCTTACAAGTGGCAAAGCCATCATTCAAACTCAAATGGTTTGGAAAGACTGCACTTTTTAAAATGTCAAGGCTTCCCAGATTAATGTATTTTAATATGATCTCAATTAAAATCCTAATGTGGTGAGTATTGAGAATTTGTGAATTTTTCTGAAGGGTATCTTGAAGAGTGAACATGTGGCTACAATTATAAAACTTCAGTAACTGAAATACAGAAATTATATTTCATAATATGAAATTATGGAAATACCATATTTTTAAAGAATCAGTAGAGAACTGAAGATAGCCCTGAACAGAGTTTAACATATATACCTAGAGAAAAAGAGAGAACTTGACAAATGCACTCTAGGATAACTGGCTTCTGGGTAAAAATCCAGTGAGACCTCATTTCCCCGAATTACACTGTGACTTGAAAGAGGGGTGGCAACATTAGTCAGTTTCATGCTTTTCATACTGCCATTCTGGTGAACCTTCCATGTCAGCACTTTTTTACCCATATACCTGGGTACTGTCCTGGGCATGTAAGTCCCATCATTTATCCAACATTTTTAGATAGTAAGTCTCTCAGGTCACGTTCATAAGTAAAAGTAGGAGTGGTGAGGAGCAGAAAATTCTGACAGACATTGAGGTACTCTGACCCTGCTCCCCCTTGCTGTCACAGATGTTTAAAACTGACTCTTTGTCATACAATGGTTTTGTGGGTGCTACTTTAAGAGTCCCTGCTGGCCCCCTTCCACTGCAGAGCTTCTCATGGGCTAATTTTTACCTCCCACCTTAGCCTCTTTCTCTCTTTTCTCATGACTTCTTTGTTAGGATGCAAGGCGACCAACCACCCTGGTTTACTTGGGACTGAGGGGTCTCCCAGGATGTGAGGCTTTCAGCACCAATGTTGGGATAGTCCTGGACAAATCAAGAGAGTTGGTCACTGTAGAAGGTCCCTATTAAGTAACACCTCTGTACCACCATGCCTGTCCAGATCTGCCCCCTGAGAAATAAGCACTTTTGACCCACTATTACTTCCCAAATGCAGCCTTTGCTTCCATGGGTCACTTTGCCCTATCTGTCCCCAGAGACTACTGGCAAGTGGCTTGAGTCATTCTAGTCCTCTGAGTCCTCAAATGCCAACGAGCCACATACCATGCTCCCAGGATGGCTCCCTAGAAACCCCCAGCTGGGCTTCAGATGAAGAGGAAGATTCCCAATTTGTCTCCTCTGGGTAGGTGTGGGACCTGCACCAACTACTCTCTCTAAAAAGCCACCCTCCCTTGGCTTTTTCATTGTCAGTTCTTTTAGGCCTTTTTCTATGTGTTGGCTAAGGGCCATGCTCTGGTGTTTGTCACTCTTTTGCTAGTGCTACTGAGGCACTTGGGAATGTGGGAGCACTTGCCACCCATTTGGTTTTGTCACAACCTCTTTAGATCTTAGACAAAAACGTGACAGAAAAAAAATTAGTTTTAATACCATGTTTCATAAACCCATTAACCACAAAAAAGAAAATATCAGGACAATAGAGGATGAAAATAACTGATTTGATATATAGAAATGTTAAATCAAAAATTACATGATAAAAATCATATACAAATTTAAAAGTTAAATGACAACCAGAAATATATTTCCAACAAAATAACAAATAAGAGGCTGATAAGCATAATTATATTTTTAAAAAGTTTACAAATAATAATCTGGAGTCCACATCTCACCACTTGCACCCTACCTCCCCTGTCCTAGCCACTCTTGACCAATTTCCTGGCCTAGAAGCATAGAAATTTAGAATACTGAATGTCTCCCTTACCTCCTTATGTTTTTTTCATCACAACAGTCAGAATGCTCCTTTAAACATGTAAACACGATCATGTCATTGCTCTATCTGAACTTTCTTTATGGCTTTCCATTACATATGAAATGAAATTCAAAGCCCTTACATAGTGTGGCACAGGAAGCCCCAGGCCATCTGGTGCTGGCTGCATTTCTGACCTTATTTACAACCTACCCCTCTGTGAGAGTAGGGACTTTGTTTATGACTATCACTCAGCACTTAAAACTGCACTTAGCACAGGGCAGGCATTCACTGAATTTTCGTTGAATGAATGAATGAATGGATGGATGACTGAAAGAAAACACCAGTGAAACATAAGGAGTTTATTTAAAGGAAAGATTCATCACTGACTAGTTGATAAGGGCACTCTCATACATTGCTTGAAGAAATACAAATTTAGAAACATTTTTGGGAAATAATTTGGAAATAAGAATGTCAAGTATATGAAGTTCAGATCATATTAAGATTTAGTAGTTTTAATTCTAGAAATCTAGAATATGAACTGTCAATTGATTTAGGTAAAAGGAGTTCATTATAACATTATTAATCATAATGAAAAATTGGAAACAACCTAAATGTCTAGCAATAAGGAAAAAGTTTAACACATTTTTGTTTACTCATCTGATGGAATATTATAAGATATTAAAATGAATTCCAAATAAATTTTTACTTCTAGGTAGTTCTTAAGAAAATGTACATGCTATAATGCTCATATAAAAAATACAAAATTTTAGATATTGTATGATTGTTATTTTAAAAATTTATGCATAAATGAAAGATTGGAGGAAATGCTTACAATGATAACTATAGTTAATTTTGGTTGGTGGGATACATTTTCTTCTTTATACTTTGTTTAAATTTCAAATTTTGTTATGTGTAGAATCAGGAAAGTATATAAAATTAATTTTAAAAATTATTGCAATTGCCAGAGAAACTGCTGATCGGTGAATGCTTGTGGTCCTTTTTTTTATTACTATTTTTAATTTTTTATTAACATATAATGTATTATTTACCCCAGGGTACATGTCTGTGAATCATCAGGCTTACACATTTCACAGCACTTACCATAGCACATACCCTCCCAAAAGTCCATAACCCTGCCACCCTATTCCTATCCCCCCTACCCCCCAGCGACCCTCAATTTGTTTCATGGGTTTAGGAGTCTCTTATGGTTTGTCTCCTTCCGGATCCCATCTTGTTTCATTTCCCTTCCCCAATCCCCGCAACTCCCCCACCCTGCCTCTCAAATTCTTCATATCAGAGAGATCATATGATAATTGTCTTTCTCTGATTGACTTATTTCACTCAGCATAGTACCCTCTAGTTCCATCCACGTCGTTGCAAATGGCAAGATTTCATTTCTCTTGATGGCTG
>CM052898.1:86431314-86511414 GCA_028534135.1 Potos flavus | reverse complement strand
ATCTTCTTGTTGGACATCCCTTTAAGTATGATATAGTGTCCTTCCTCATCTCTTATTATAGTCTTTGGCTTAAAATCTAATTTATCTGATATAAGGATTGCCACCCCAGCTTTCTTTTGATGTCCATTAGCATGATAAATTGTTTTCCACCCCCTCACTTTAAATCCGGAGGTGTCTTTGGGTCTAAAATAAGTTTCCTGTAGACAGCACATTGATGGGTCTTGTTTTTTTATCCATTCTGATACTCTGTGTCTTTTGATTGGGGCATTTAGCCCATTTACATTCAGGGTAACTATTGACAGATATGAATTTAGTGCCATTGTATTGCCTGTAAGGTGACTGTTACTGTATATTGTCTCTATTTCTTTCTGGTCTATGTTCCTTTTAGGCTCTCTCATTGCTTAGAGGACCCCTTTCAATATTTCCTGTAGGGCTGATTTGGTGTTTGCCAATTCTTTTAGTTTTTGTTTGTCCTGGAAGCTTTTTATCTCTCCATCTATTTTCAACGACAGCCTAGCTGGATATAGTTTTCTTGGCTGCATATTTTTCTTGTTTAGTGCTCTGAATATATCATGCCAGTCCTTTCTGGCCTGCCAGGTTTCTGTGGATAGGTCTACTGCCAATCTAATATTTCTGCCTGTGTATGTTACAGACTTCTTATCCCGAGCTGCTTTCAGGGTCTTCTTTTTGTCACTAAGACTTGTAAGTTTTACTATTCGATGACGGGGTGTAGACATATGTTTATTGATTTTAAAGGGGGTTCTCTGTGCCTCCTTGATTTTGATGCTTGTTCCCTTTGCCAAATTATACAAATTCTCCACAATAATTTGTTCCAATATACCTTCTGCCCCTCTCTCTCTTTCTTCTTCTTATGGGATCCCTATTATTCTAATATGTTGCGGCTTAGGGTATCACTTATCTCTTGAATTCTCCCCTCGTGGTCCAGCAGTTGTTTGTCTCTGTTTTTCTCAGCTTCTTTATTCTCCATCATTTGGTCTTCTATATCACTAATTCTCTCTTCTGGTTCATTTATACTAGCAGTAAGAGCCTCCATTTTTTATTGTATCTCGGTAAGAGCTTTTTTTATTTCAACTTGGTTAGATTTTATTTCTTTTATTTCTCCAGCAAGGGATTTTATTTCTCCAGATAGGGATTCTCTAATATCTTCCATGCTTTTTTGGAGCCCAGCTAGCACTTTGATAAGTGTCATTTTGAACTCTATTTCTGACATATTACTAATGTCTGTATTGATTAGGTCCCTAGCCATCGGTACTGTCTCTTGCTCTTTTTTTTGTGGTGAGTTTTTCCGCCTTGTCATTTTATCAAGATAAGAATAGATGAATGAGAGAACAAAATACTAAAAGGGTAGCAACAACCCCAGAAAAATCAGAAGAGAGCCAAAACCAGGGGTTGAAGAAAAAAACGGGGGGAAGGGGGGAAGAAAAAAAAGAAATAAAATAAAAAAGAGAAAAGAAAAAAGAAAAGAAATATATATATATTAGACTTGTGACTAGAACAGAGCCCCACACCTGATTTTGGGTGTTTTTGGTCTGTTAGAAGAAACTACCTCCCAAAATTTTAAAGAAAGAAAAACTTATAAATATATAGAAAGAAGGATTAACACTAGGAAGGGATGGAACACGAGTGTAAAGATGAAAATTGAAAAAGATTCTAAAAAAAAGGATTGATAAGAGGTTGATTGAAAAAAGAGAAAAAAAAAAAGAGTAAACGAGGAAAGAATGTGATCTGGCTGGAGACTAGAACCAAGCCGTGTGCTAGATTTTGGTATATTTTCATCTATTAGAAGAAATTGTACCCCAAAATTTTAAAGAAAAAAACCCTATATGTATACAAAAAATAAAGTTAAATACAATGAAGGGATAAAATATGAATGTAACAGTGAAAATTAGAAAAGATTTTTAAAAAGGTATTGATAAGATACTAGTTAAAAAACGTTAAAATTGAAGAGGAAAAATAAAATAAAAAAATAAAATAGGAAAAAAATAAAATTTAAAGAATTTAACTCTGAAAGGCTAAAGGATCATGGGGAAAAAGAAAAAAAAAAAAAACCCATGAATTCTATGTGTTGCTTTTTCCTAACTCCGGAGTTCTGAGGTTTCATTGATCGATGAACTTGGTCTTGGCTGGATATTCTTGGCTGATCTTCTGGGGCAGGGACCTGTTGCCGTGATTCTCAAATGTCTTTGCCCGAAGCGGAATTGCACCGCCCTTGCCAGGGGCCAGGCTAAGTAATCTGTTCAGGTTCGCTCTCAGAGCTTTTCTTCCCTGAATGCTTTCCGTACAGCTTTGGAGGAGGAGAATGAAAATGGCGGCCTCCCAATCTCCGGCCGTAGGAGCCAAGAGCTCGGGGCCCCACTCCTCATTGCGCCCTCGGAGAAAAGCAGTCAGTCACTCCTGTCTCCCTGGTCTCCGGCTGCACTCTGAGCTCACCTGGCTTGTGACCGAGCGTTTCTCTCTGTGGCGCTCGGCCCCGTTTGGAGTCTCCAAACCCAGCAGATCCTGCCCCACGCTACCGCGCCGCTCCTCCCGGAGGAGGAAGGAGGGGGTCTATCTGGATCTGCCCCTTGTGGGGTTCCTGCTCGAAGAGCAGCGGCCTGACTGTGCCTTGGATCATGGTTCAAGGTAAGCCCAAGCTGGTAGCCCACTGCTCGGCTCGGTCTCTGCTGTTGGCTTCCCCACTGATACCTGGGAGCTCTGCCACCCTCAGACAACCCCGGTCTTTCTGTGACCCCACGGGTCCTGAAAGCACGCTGTCCCCATGAGGGCTCCACCCCCCGCTTAGCCTCTGGAGCGATGTCTCTCCCTGGAGCAGATTTCTAAAAGTTCCGATTTTGTGCTCCGCTGCTCTGTGGCTTGCCAGGAGCCGGCCCCTCCCCCCACGGTCTATCTTCCTGTCGCTTTGGATTCACTTTTCCATACGTCCTACCTTCCAGAAAGTGGTGGATTTTCTGTTCCTAGAATTGCTGTTCTTCTTCTCTTCTATCTCCTGTTGAGTTTATAGGTGTTTAGAGTGGTTTGATAACTATCTAGCTGAACTTCTGGGATCTGATACTGTCTCAGCCTCCTACTCCTCCTCCATCTTGCCAACTCCTCAATGCTTGAGGTCCTTAATACTTCCATAGACAGGTTTAAGGTAGTAGGTTGATGAACATGAATCAAATGTGCATAAAATTCATTTCCTTAAAAAACAAGGCCAGAGAATGATATGACAGGATTTAATGTACTCCTATGGTCAACTGTGCATAACAAGGAACTTCCTTTATTTTTTATTTCTGGTCCCATATTACTCTACCTTCTTGCAAGCCTCTTGATGGTAGAAAATATTTGATTTGTTAGGTGAATTGTCTCCATCTCACCCAATTTAAAATAATATATTTTGGGTAATTATTCTGTGCTATTCCATCTTTTCCTTATCTGATTGATGTAAATCTGGGGGCATGTTTCATGAGTTATCTCTAGAAATGTTTCATTTCATCCTTGTTGGCCCTGGTTATAGGATCACACTTTATCTGGACATTTGCCATATCTGCCACAATGTCTTCTGCCTCTTAGTGACTGGGGTCCTGCTCTGTGAAGGGAGTGAAGCTGGTCTCACCTGGCCACGGTTGGTTATTAGGAGAAAAAGGAGACTCACTAGGAAAAAAAGTTCAAACAAGTTTTCTTGACTTCAGATATTACTTCAGTTTGTTGCTCTCCTCTATTGGTCTTTACAGTGAATTGCTAAAGACGGGAAAAAATAAAAAGCAAAAAACACCTGCATTGTACAGAAAAGACATTGGATGGTATTTGACAACATTACCCTTCTCCTTAGCGTCATTAACCCTAACAGATCCATGCTAGCTTGGCCATCCCCAACTTCCTGTCTTAGTGGTTCTACTTCCCTCATGCCAACACACTCAAGAGCTATTAGTATCTAAGTTCACTCATTCACATCCACATTTGGAAAGCCCTTGAATTTCAAAGGACCCTTACTTAAACCTCACAGTTGTGAAAGTAAAACCTTAAACATCAAAACTGACATCTTAGCTATAATTAGGTTGTATGTGACAAGTAAGAGTGGGAGAAGGGACTCAGAGAAGAAGCCCATAGAAGGCCCGTGAGAGCAACAGCATTTTACCCAAAGTACCCTCTTCTTTCTATTATGAATGTTCTCATTGAAAAAAGGGAATATTGTGTTACCTGTTCAGAAAATTACTTGCAATTTAATTTATCTATAGGAATCACAAGGCTAATGATAACAGGTCTTAGTTGATATCTTTCATTTTGTCCACACATCTTGATTCTAAGTTATGTTTTCCTCACGCAGGGGAAATAATCAGCATTCCCTTTTTATATCAAAGCATTCAGACTCACATTATAACTCTATTCTTTTTCTAAAATTCAAGGCTGCTGTTTCTACTTTGAGATTAAGATATATACAGTATGTTTGGTTCACACCTCCCACCACCTAGGGCAATTGGAGTGGCAAGATTATAAGACACACTGAATGTGGACTACCAGTTTAGGGTTTATCTGGTCCCTCTACTGCCTTGTAAGACTCCCCTAGAGAATGGCAGAGCAAGGAAGGAGGAAGTCCAATTTGTCATTTGGATTACTTATAATATCTCTCAGAAAGGCTTGAGGTAATAGGAAAGTACTCTTTCATCTGTTTTGTATTTGCCATGGTGTCTACTTCCCTTTCTGTCCTACTAATCTCAGTATCATGGAAAATCTAAAGTTGGTCATGTCCAGAGCAGTTGCATCATAGCCTGGTAAAGAGACTCTCTTATTAACCCTTCAGTTTTGGTAGAATGTCACCTTATCCTTCTCCTCCCATGTTCACTGCCATAAAGCACCCCCAAACTGCAGCTGAACAGGATCCTCATCCTCAGTTAGGCTTATAGCTGATGATAAGTAGCCCAGAGAATCCTATTCTGTAATTAAATATATATTTTCCAGTTTGGGAATATAATAAGGCGAATAAAAGGGAACAAAGAAGCAAACAAAACCCACATTGTGCTTATAACAGAAGAAAAATAAACAGAAGAATCACTTTTCACTCAGGTATTGTTACCATAATAATTTTTATAAGAATTAATTAATTAATTTCAGAGAGCGTGCAAGCAGGAGGAGGGGCAGAGGGAGAGGAAGAGAGAATCTCAAACAGACTCTGAGCCCCATGCAGGGCTGAATCCCACACCCCTGAGATCATGACCTGAGCCAAAACCAAGAGTCAGGTGCTTAACCAACTGAGCTACCCAGGTGCCCCTACCATAATAATTTTAATTGAAACAATCTTGCCTAAAAATTGAGTCAAAAGGCAGTCCATATCCCTGTGAAATTCATTTCTTTTTTGTTTTAAAAGGTTAGGGGCACATGGATGGCCCAGTTGGTTAAGCATCCAACTCTTGGTTTCCTCTCAGGTCATGATCTCAGGGTCCGGAGACTGAGCCCCTCACTGGGCTCTGTGCTCAGCATGGGGTCTCCTTGTCCTTCTCCCTCTGCTTCTACCCCCACTCACTATCTCTCTCTCATTCCCTCTCTCTTGAATGAACAAATAAATAAACTTAAAATAAAAGACTCAACTAAGGGGAGGAAAATTCCTTCAAGAATTCTTGTCCTGACCTAGACACAAAGTTTTAGAAGTTGGAAGTTCACCTAAGTTAGCCTTTAATGGTCTTATCCCTACTTCCCCCTTTGAATATTGTCATGTACTTGATTCCTTAAGTTAAAGAAAATTCCCCTCTTATCATTGGTTTGCTCAGAGGTATTTTAATATGTGAATCATGAAATTAAGAAAAGAAAACCCCTCTTTAAAAGATATTTCTTCTCTGATGTACATCGTTTTAAGATCCTGCCCATCTTAGGTCTTATCTATGACCCTGCTTTAGACTTCTGCATTGGCACAGGCATTTGGGGCAGGTTGCAGATATCTGCCAGTGGATCAGAGCTGGTTCATTGCAAAGAAGCAAACTAACAGTAGTGGTGGTGGTGGTGGTGGTGGTGGTGATGATGATGATGAAGTTTTTGCTTGCTAAAATAGTCCTTGAGAGCAAAGGATATGAGTAGACAGTTCAAAAAAAAGCAAATATAAATATCTCTTAGGTCACACATACACCGATTCTTAACACCATTCATAATGAGAGAGACACATATTACTCAGGTATGCTATTTTTCACCCAGTAGATTAACAAAGATCAACTATTCTGTTGGTATCTTGCTAGGGAACATGTTGGAAACAGGTACTCAGAGCTGGTGCTGGGATTTGGCAAAAACTAACAAAATTGCCAGTGCTTTTAAGTGTTAACCTGTCTGTTCCACTTCCAATAAATTTATCCTATAAATATACTCATATACATGCAAAGTGAGAGATACAGAAGATTGCTTATTGCAGAGCGGTTTATAATAGCTTTATTGGAAACAATCTTAAATGTTTATTAATAGGTTACTGGTTACATAAATTATAGTACATCTTTTTTTTGGCATACTAAGTACCCGTAAGAACACTGAGAAAATATATATAGATACATAATAATCTCTAAATATAAGTGAAAAGAATAAAGTACTGAAAGGGGGCTACCATTTGCATAGAATAGTTGGAGAGGTCTATGTGTATGTATCACATTTTCTTATAGCAGCAAAAAATAACTCTTGAAAGGCTTACAGGAAACTGATAATATGTTTTGCCCCTACAGAGGGGAACTGGAGGGCTGGCAGGGGTAGGAAGAGAGTGACACTTTTCACTGTATTTCTGTCTATATGCATACACGCACAAGTTATTTTTTGTGTGCCCTACAAATAAATGATCTATTTAAAACTTAAACACACTTTTGTTTGTAAGTAGAAACACTTTTATTTTTAAGTAACCATGACCTGTTTTTACTCACAACACTTCTGATACCAAATGTATGGTATTTTCCCAGTACCAACACATTCTCCACTCTCCAGCCATCAACTGGATATTCTGCAGTTCAATTTAATTCTGACAGTAACCACCCAGAGTTAGCATAGACTCCACAGACTAGGAGCTTATTCCCACAAGAGTACCCCCATTTCAGATACCATTTGCAACTCCCAGGCTACTTCTGACCAACTGGCTAAAAATCGAGGGTTCCGATGACTTTCTCCTCAGGTTTGCTAATTTACTAGAACAGCTCACAGAACTCAGGAAAACACTTTACTTATAATTACTGGCTTATTATAAAAGTTGCAACTTAGGAACAACCAAATGGAGGAGATGCATAGGTCAAGGTATGGGGAGGGAGGGTGTGTAGAGTTTTCATGTCTTCTCTCGGCCTGCCACCCTCTCTTCACCTCAAAGTGTTCCTCAACCTGGAGGCTGTTGAAACCCATTGTTTAAGGGTTAGAATGGGAGTTCCACTATGTAAGCATTATTCATTAAATCATTGGCCTTGGTGGTTAACTTAACCACTGGCTCTTCTTTCTTGTAGGTCAGGGGGTGGGGCTGAAAGTTCCAACCTTCTAATCATGCCATGGTTTTTCTGGCAACCAGCCCCCATCCTGAAGCTTTCTAGGGGTTCCCAGCCAGCAAGTTGTCTCATTAGAATGTAAGAGACATTGTTACTCTAGAGATTCCAAGAATTTTAGGAGCTGTGTGCCAGGAACCAGGGACAAAGACCAAACATTTATGTCTGTGTTATAGTATAAATATATAAATGTATCTTTATCTATAGCATCACAATAACACTGTATCACCTCACAGAGAATGTGGCAGATCATATTTTCCAAAGATACCTACATCAATACATTATAGGCACAAGCTCTTCTTACAATATGATGCTGACACTCCACATAAATCTGGCTAGGCCTGTGACCATGTGGAGCTGACTATGTGAATTTCATCGTTAAGTCATAAAAACTGATATAGCTGCCCCAACTCTCTTCCTCCCCAGGGATGCTTGCCCTTTCAATCTAGCTACCTTGTTGTAAGAAAGTCAAGTAGCCCCACTGACTGAAGGATTTTCTGAAGGTGTTCCCAGCTCAGCTTCAACTGCTGACAGCCAGCATCAACCTCCAGGCTTGGGAATGAGCGAGCCAGCCTCCAGCCTCCTGCAGTCCTCAGTCTTCAAGTTATCCTAGATGGTGCTGACCGGAGCAGAGGTGAACTGCCCCCTCCCAGCTCTGCCCAAAGTGCAGATTTATAAGCAAAATAAATGATACATTGTTGCAGGCCACTAAGTTTTGAGATGGTTTGTTTTTATACAGCAATGAGTGAATAAAACGGGAAATTGTTGAAAGTTTTTGAGAAGACCTCTGGGGTACTTTCATGAAATTAAAGCAGTGATACAGCTTGATGTCAGGCACAGCTAGAATCAGATTGGTCACTTCCACAATTAGTTCTCTCTGTATTACTTTTCTCCCTATCTATTGGTTAGTGCTGCTTCTCTTTTCCTGGGTATCAATTTTGCAGGTCATGTGGCTTCATTTGCATGGTATGCTTTCCCAATTCTCAGAATTGGGAAAGAACTCAGGCTCTTTTCCTAGTTACAGGTTTCATATCCTGTGAAAAACCTTAGATTAATCAAATGTACTTCAGGGGTTCTATAGCATTTGGCCCCTTAGGGCTCCTCTGGAGAATTAGGGCCTTTTTCTGAGAAGAGAAAATTGTAAAATACGTAGTTCTCACTTTTGACTTTGGGAAAACTCAGGAAAATAATAAATTTCTTTCAGTGTGAATTTGTATCTCAGAATCTCGAGAAAAATACAGATCTAATTTTATGATAGATATCAGTGGCAAATAGGATTAGCTGAACAGGAATTCTTATAACTATACCATCTTGGATTATTTCTGTAAAAGTCTTCAAGATTGATTGATTAGGGAGCTAGCAGGGTCCTAATAGTAAATCGAAAGTGAGATTGTGAAGGGCAAATTCCTCCAGTGTGGTTTTATACTTAAACTAATTTTATGGAGCAGCAATACATTATAGTTGTTAGGAACCTGGACTCTGGAGTCAGATTGCTCTGCTAAATGTGGCTCTACCACTGGTATCCCTACAACATCCAGGAAGTTATTTCTCTGTGCCTCAATTTCATCATCTGAACATTGGCTCTAATAACATTTCCTGCCATACAGAGTTATTTTGAGTTTATTAATAAATTATACGTAGTGTCTGGCACAAAAGAAGTCCTCAGGAAATAATGACTGTTGCTTTTCTATATCAGACGGTGGCTCTGATATCATGTGGAATTTATGCTAAAATAAACCTTTGTCACTGGAACTTATGGCCAAGTTAAATTCATACAGCATGAGCAAGTCCTGGCCAAAAGTTAGACACTAATGGGAAATCCTTTCTATTGCTAACCCTTTGGTCCCCGTCTTCCATCTATATTTGAAAGGGGCAGCAATGTTATTGATAAGGTAACACTCAGCATCAGTTCCAACTTCCTCCAAGTGTGCCTAGAGTCATTGCAGAGGCTGGCGTACTAAATCCTACCTTTCCTAAACTCCCACACAGCTGGTGTTCTGGATGCAAATTAGACTCCTCAATCGAATGCACATACACAGAATCCTTAAGGTGAATGTGAGTTGAGTGCTATCTTCCTGTTGCTTTGGATCTTTCTACTGGCGAATATTGTTGTGATGACTTTGGGTTTTTCTGGAGCAAAAGTCCAGTGTCTGATCACCAGATCAGTATGTGTTAAAAGGCAACTGTGATGGGAATGGAAGTGGCTGCAGCTTCCTGGTCCCTGGATCACATAATTGGCAGTGAATTTTGAGGTGACCCAACCCAAAAGTCATCTTCTGAAGTCCCATGTCTCTAAATATGTCAGAGGTAGCAGTTCTCTTGGCAAGCATGTTGTATGATGTTGACTGGGAGTCGTTTCTGTACCTTACTCCTCTAGTCTCTCCAACACTTACGTAAGCACCCAGTTTCCTGCACTATATATTTTTTAAGCTCTTTTTCTTGCAGACAAAGTATGATTGACTTGGACAGGGAGTCACAGAAGTCGTCTTCCCTGTTGCTGTCCTCTTATTTTTTTTCAACTAATTCAGTATGGCCTTGCTGAGCTTCCCTTTATAATGGAGAACAAGAAAAGGAGGGCAGACTGAGTGTTGGACTGCTGATAAAAAATGATTCCTCAAAAACTAACAAGTTCATCATATGCATGGGGGAAAGTCATTCTTCTGCTGTAGCACTGTTATGAAGGTCCATGGAGTCATATAGTGAGAGCATCCAGAGTAGGCCTCAGCATGATCACCCTTAAAAATTTTCAGTTGACTTTACAAGTTATTATTAGATATTTCCACTTAAGCAGAAAGATTCAGATCCGTTTTAATCTTCTTTGCTGTGCTATCTTGAAAAAAATGACTTTTTAATGCTTCTCATTCTTCATCAACACTAGCATTGGTTCTCAAAGTTGTTCTCAGTCTCCCTCTTCTTTCTGCTTTTTTTCTACAGAGCCTAAAAAGCCATATACTCTCTGCCTTCCCTTTTCTTGCCCTAGCAAGAGTGATATGATCTAGTTTTAGAGTAACTCGGCCTGGGCTACCTTCTGGAAAAGCTTTTGTTTTCCTTATAGAGGAACACTAACAAAGGTTACTGTGGTTTCCTTCTACCTTGAAAATAAATATGTTATTTATTTATATTATATGTGCCATAGCAGCCATTTTGTGAACAGAAAGTGACAGGCCAACTCACCAAAGATAGCAGAGGGAAAAGACAAAAGTCTTAATCTTTGATGACACTACTGAGCCTCTTTATCTGCCCTAAACTTCTTAACCCTGGGCTTTTCCTTAAGTGAGGATAATAAATCCCTATTTGTTTAAATTAGTGTTTTTAGGTTATTCTATTTCTTGCAGCCTCATTCCTATATAATATGTTATTTATACCTCCTGGGGTTTTTTTTGAGGATCCAATAAGATAACTGGTGTGAAAGTACTTTGAAAAACTATAAAAAGAGAACCAGTTTTAAAGTCTTATTTTAAAAAGAATCAGATGTTTTCTGAGTAGCTCAAGGTAGAGGAAGTTTCAGTGAAATGATAAATGATTGAAATAAATATGCCACATATTCCTTTCAACAACTCAGATGAAGGCTTGCTTCTCTCTTAAATTATTAATAACCCCATTTAGTACTTTCAAAGTGCTTTGGCATCATTTGATATTTAAGCTTCAGAATTTCCCGAGCAGATTGTAAAATCTCATTTTACAAGGAAAGAAGTGAAAACAAGGTTTTTCAAAGACTTTCTCAGAGACAAATGCTTGTGGCAGACTCAGAATTAAAAATCAAAGAATCTAACAGTCCAGTGTGTAATTGGCTTTCTCATTTAAGATTGATATGCGGGGTGTGACACAGCCCATGGAAGCCCTAAGCATTTAAAGTTACATCTTATATATATGCTCAAAATAAAGTCCAGCTCACCTATGAGACTTTTTACACTTGAAAATAAAATGCCTTTATATAGAACATTAGGAGAGGGCAAGGAAAGAATATCTTTTACCAGTAATAAACTTAAGTCTACTTGTATACTACCATAAACTACATAGTAGTTTTGTGTTCCCTCACGTTGCACCCCCCCACCCGCCTGCCTCTGAAAATTCATATGTTGAAACCTAATCCCCAGTGTGATGGTATTAGAAGGTGGAGACTTTGGGGGGTGATTAAGTCGTCAGTGCTCAACCTAACAGGTCTAGTGTCCTTACAAAAGAGATCTCAGAGAGCTTCCTTATCTCCTCTACCATGTGAGAACACAACTAGAAGCTGTAAAACAGGAAGTGGATTCTCACGGAATACCAAATATGCTGGCACCTTGATTTTCAGTTCCGTAGCCTCAAACTATGAGAAATAAATTTCTGTTGTTTATAGGCCACCCAATCTGTGGTAATTTGTTATAGCTGCCCAAATTGACTAAGACATACACCAAGAGCCTTATCCAATCCTGACATAAAATAAATGAGGTCAGATTACTTTATTATTTTCTTGATGTGCATGGTTTTAAGCAGTAAAATGGTTCTTTTGATTACTACATGTTGAAAAAAACATGGGCAAAATAAAGTCAGATATCTAAGCAGGAAGTGGGTTCATGCTCACCCTTAAAAATGGAAGCAAAGAATAGTTATCAGAAGTTCCTTCAGAAGTGTGGTGGTCAGAATCTTCTTCCACCTTCAACCCAAGAAAGTGTTCTGGAAACTTTAATCATATTTTTTTCTAATGAAACAGAAATTTCACTTTTAATTAATGGTATTATTTTTGAGATTAAGTTTGTGCGTTTCATGGCCTTTTATCCAAATTCTGACTTAGTAAGATTTGTGTGTAAGAGATTAAAGAGGGGAAAAAAGAAAGAGCTCAAACAGAAATACAAAAAGTTCTTAAATTAAGTCTATATTTTCACTATCATTATTTTCAAATCCAGAGATGGATAATAAGGGGATTTCCTGGCCCTGTTCTACTACTTTCTAGCTGTAGGACTTTGGGCAATTGTCCTTCCTCTGCGCTTAATTTCCTCTTACTGTAAATGAGCATAATCATAGTACCTACTTGATTGGGAGAATGAGCTGATTGTATGAACCGGTATGGTAACAGTAATGTTAGCTACTATTACTCTCTATAAAAACCATAAAGCAATGGGCAAAACCATGAAATGGGCTCATAAGACAAATACTGTAAAAGTTGTCTGAACTTCTAGCCCGGGCGGAGTGGTAGTGAAGGTGGAATTGATTTCCAGGATAGTACTGCTGCATCTCCTCTCTTTGGGAGTTTAAATTATTATTATTTAGACCTGTTCTCTTGACTTGTTAGCAAGTCTCTTGCAGGACATATGTCAAATACATTTTGTAAAATACTAAGGTGCAGATTGTTGAGAGGTGACAAAGAGCACATATTGGTCCAGTTCTGACATCTTGAAAGGTAATAATAGCTATTGGACATTGAAGCAGGGGGCCATGGTTGAATCTGAGGAATTAAGAGGGTGGTGTTCAGGAAGAAACAGAGGTGTTCCTGAATAGAAATCTACTGTTAATGGAAGAAAATTATCAAAAATTATTGAGAAATCATTGTCACAATAAGAAGCAAACGGGTGGCCAGAAATGTACTTTCCAGAAAGCCAGAATAGTAAAATTATAACACGCCCTCCGGATTTGTTGCTGATACTTAGGAAATTTATAGGAATAGTACACGTTTTGGGAGAATGAGAATTCTGCGAGATGTTTAAATCCGTGTTACCTGGTGATTTAAGTCTGTTGCATATGTACATTTTGTTTGTTAACCACCCCTTCTGCAATAGATTTATACTAATAAGAATAGGGGTTAGGGGTGCCTGGGTGGCTCAGTGGGTGAAGCATCTGCTTTCAGCTCAGGTCATGATTTCAGAGTCCTGGGATTGAGCCCCACATTGGGCTCCCTGCTCAGCGGGGAGCCTGCTGCTCCCTCTCCCTCTGCCCCTCCCCCTGCTTGTGCACACGCTCTCTCTCTCTCTCTCTCTCTCTCTCTCTCTCAAAAAAAAAAAAAAGAAAAAAAGAATAGGGGTGTAAGGTTATAAGCTTACCTATTTTATATAACAGATATTCCCAAGGTGTTGTGAAGTTGGAATTGCTGGAGGGCTAGGAAACTGAGGCCAGAGAAAGCAAGTGTTTGAAACTAGAATAATTAAATGGGGTGACTTTCAGGGAAAAAATGTGCATAGACATAAACATCAGGCCAGCCCTTGCTTAAGATATTGTTATGGCTGGGAGCACCCAGCACAGGACTTGACCCTTCACCCTCAGGGCAGTGAGTGTTCTCAGTGTCCCAAAAGTACCTTGCCTGTTTCCTCTCTGCCTCCCAGCTGGCTCAGCCTCTTCTGACTAAGTTGGGCGGAAAGGAGAAATAAGATGAAAAAAGGGTGAGGGAGAGAAGACAGGGGGAATACAGGATCTAATTAAGAATACAGAAAGAGTAAAGGAAAATTAAGGAGAAAGGAAAGAGAAAGCAAACAAAGGTAGAAAATGGGATAACATATGGGGAAGAAAGAAAGAAAGCCTGAGGATGGGACAAGCATGGAATCACCAAGATGTCCCTAGACAGCTGAGACTAGAGGGTTGAGCTAGAACCAAGTGCAATAAAAGGAGGAAGGGGACATTGTATCTGGAGGAGCTTCCTCAGAGTAAAGGAGTTAGGGAGATAGGAGAAAAGAAAGGATAGAAGTTAAGAAAACACTATTTGTTATCTCAGATATCTGGACAATAACCCATCTATGTTTATTGTGTCAATACTCTTAGTGGCAATGTGGACAGAACCACATCGAATATTATTTCAAAACAGCAATATACCTTTTCATGAAGCAGAGTGTATGAAGGGGAGGGGGGAATCAGGTAAATGATGGATGATGGAGGAGGAGGAAGGAGGCCAGTCCTATGAGACACTGCAGACAGAAGCTGATGCTGAACCCTTGGGGATGGAAGATCATGATGCAATGCCTGGGAGAATGAGCAGGATGTTTACTGTCTTTTTGTACGCTTAAAAAAAGAAAAAGAAAAAATTATAGCACGGGGACATGTAACTCTTTCTTAAAGAACGACACATTGGCATCCATTTTATCCATGTGTGGGTTAATTAGTATCATCTTGAGGTTTTGCATGTGTGGTATTATTTACCTATGAGGTTATGCAACAGTTATTTCACTATGTATTTTTAAACCAGACTTTAGCACTTTTTCATTTGTGTATTAGATCCTTTCACTTTTTGACATGAGTCCTTTATTGTTGTATCAATACATTCATCTATCCAAGGCATCTCTCGGATTCAAACTTTAGTAAGCATTAGAATCATCTGGAGGGCTTGTTAAACACAGATATCTGGGTTTCACCCCACCGAGTTTCATATGCAGTGGTCTGGGGTGGAAGACTCTGTATTTCTAATAAGTTTCCAGCTGATGCTAATGCTCCTGGTCCAGACCTTGCTTTGAGAACCACAGTATTTGACAAATAATAGTGTTCCTACTATGTGAAATTACTATTACTGCAGAGATATTGAAATACAAGATTGTATTTCAAGGTTGGAGGTTTTAGAGTTTAGAAAACGTTGTCAGAAGCACTACTATACAAAATTATCAATTATATTATCATATGAATAGTAAAATGAAAGAGTTTTGTGATGTTTTGTAGGGATAGCTTCTGAATTTGTGACTTTCTCTGGTTAGATGACTCATTTGAAGATCTGGCCTTCCCAGTGCAGTCTCTTCAATTTTCAAAACCTCAAACTTAAGATTTGTGGAGGAAAATTTCTGTCTTGACTTGGAGAGAAAGACACATTCACCAATACTTCTGTCCTTTTGGAATAGTCCTGGCCAGGAAGCTTGTTCCCCTCCCTGTACCCTCTTCGGACAGAGCATGATAACTCTTAAGCCATATTGGATGCTAGAGGCCTATACTCATAACAGAGGAGGAGACCGTTTTTCTTTCTTTCTCTGATCACCTGGGCTCTTAGGTCCAAACGAGCCCACCTCCACTTCTGTGGCAATGCAGTAAGCCCTCCTGGGTAGTATCTTTCTACAGACGGCACTCCCTACTGGAGAAAGTGCCCAATGTAGTCTTGTCCTTGCAGCTGGCTGAGTCAGGGGACACACAGTCTTATCTGCAGCCTGGACACAGTCCCACTGTGAATGTGCAGGTTCTAGATCTAAGATATAAGCTGCATTCTCCAATATACTTTATCAGAAGCACTGCTAGGCTATGATTACAGTTGGTTTTGTGTTTTTTTTAAATATTTACTTAGCACCCTGGAGGAGAACAGGAGAAAATTTTAGACCCCAAATACCTCTAAAATATGGGCTGGGAAACAAATATATACACAAGATGAGCACTTGGGCAGTATAAGGAAACCTAGGGAGACTGAGGATCTTAGTATAGGACTTGGTGGCTGGCTTAGGCCGGGGCAGCTCATAATGGCTTATAACATACCCACAGCAGGTCCATCAGACACAAGGATGCTCAGAAGCAGAGTTCCAGTTAGAGAGCTCCACCTCACAACAGGTGGTATGCACTATTTGAGGTCTTTGTATCCATTTATTTGAGAGAGAGAGGATGCAAGCAAGCAGGCACGAGTGGGGGGAGGGGCAGAGGGAGAGGGAGAGAATCTCAATCAGACTCCCCACTGAGCACGAAGCCTGACAGGGAGCTCAATCTCACAACCCATGAGATCATGACCTGAGTTGAAATTAAGAGTCATACACTTTACTGACTGAGCCACCCAGGTGTCCCCCCCACGTATTTGAGGCCTTATTAGATATATGTGGAAAGAATGATTATTGCTTTCATCGCATCTTTTTTTCTCCATATAGTGCTTCTTAGCCAGGTCTGCAAATTAAATTTCCTATGGGGCACAGGGTACTACTGTGTTCATTCTATCCTCTAGTTTGTCAGGATCAGGCCTCAGTAGCAGCTCTAGATCAATTACTCCAAATTCTGACTTCTTTACCTTGTTTTAAATCTACATCAAGAGCCAAATAATTTCTGGGGCTCATGAGGCTACTGCAGAGGGTTCTGGAAACACCCCATCTCTGCCTCCAGTCATAAATTGGCTCTGACCTGGTAATGTCTGGAATTCTGCTCATGGGTGGGGATTTCAGAAACTCTAACTATAGCTTTTTTTTTTAATTAATTAATTTTATTTTATTTTTTCAGTGTTCCAAGATTCATTGTTCATGAACCACACCCAGTGCTCCATGCAATACGTGCCCTCCTCAATACCCACCATCAGGCTCACCCAACCCCCCAACCAAAACCCTCAGTTTGTTGCTCAGAGTCCACAGTCTCTCTTGGTTCATCTCCCCCTCCAATTTCCCCCAATTCACCCTTCCTTTCCTTGTCACAATGTCCTCCATGTTCTTCCTTATGCTCCACATGTAAGTGAAACCATATGATAATTGACTCTCTCTGCTTGACTTATTTCACTCAGCATAATCTCTTCCAGTCCCATTCATGTTGATACAAATCTAACTATAGCTTTAACCACGTAAGTGTAGTGGAATAAAGAAAGAGGAGTATCAACCTTCTCCTATAATGACTATGTCACATTTTTGAGTGGAAGTAGAGGGCAAAACAAAACCATCCTTATTATGAACCAAGGGCTAAGGAGGAACAATTTTAAGATTTTCACTTAGTATGCTGTCATTAGGAATTTTGTTTGCTTAGTGACATATCAAGGAAAGAAAACTCTTTGGAAAGAAGTTTGATCTTGCAATCAGAGCATCAATGAAGAAAAGTGAAAGCAAAATGAAGGTATATATATTGAGCCAGAGGTGAAGTAAGATTGAATTCTCTGTAAAAAATGGGAGTAGGAGAAAGGGAAATATTTCAGTTGTTACTCAATCAAGGACTTTGGGGAGCTCAAGAGAACACGTAAAATAAGTAAGATGGAGATCGCTTAATTGGGTTAACTCCCCCAGTGAGTGCCTGCATAAAGCACACTATTGAGAGAAACTCTTGGGGTGCCTGGTGGCTCGGTTTTTTAAGTATCTGACTCTTGGTTTCGGCTCAGGTCATGATCTCTGGGTCATGATCCCAGGGTCTCAGGATTAAACCCTGCATCAGGATCTGTTCTCAGCATGGAGCCTGCTTGAGATTCTCTGCCTCTCCCTCTGCCCCTCTCCTTGCTCATGCATTCTTTCTCAAATAAATGAATGAATGAATGAATAAATAGAAACTCTTCCCTTCCCTTTCCTTTTTTTACTTCTTCTTTATTATTATTTAAAATTTTTTATTATAGAAATTTTCTAATATACACAAAAGGGAATAATAATGATAAACCTTCATATGCTCATCTGTTAGCTCCAACATTATCATCATATGGCTATTCTTGTTTTATTTGTACCTCTCCAATCCTCCTCCAAATCCTAGCACCTGCTGGATTATTTTAAAGTTAGTTTCAGATATCATGTGATTTCATCTGTATTATCTTAAAGAAATAAGGATTTAAAAAATCAAATTTAACCACATTATTTTACAACCAAAAGTATTAATAACAATTCTTGGACCTAATAAATGATTATAGCAAGGTAGCAAGATATAATGTTAATATATAAAAGTCTATTGCTTTTTTATTTACAAACAAAGGTCGAATGGAATTTGAAATAAAAAGCCCAATGTCACTCACACTAGCATCTGAGGAAATGAAATACTTAAGTATAAATGTAGCAAAATATGTATAAGATCCATGTGAGGAAACCTATCAAAAATCTGATGAATAAAATCAAAGAAGAACTAAATAAATGAAGAGATACTCCATGTTCATAGGTAAGAATACTCAATATTGTCAATATTTCAGTTCTTTACAACTTGGTCTGTAGACTGAATATAATCCCAGTCAAAATCCCAGTGAGTTATATGATGGATACTGACGAACTAATTCTAAAATTTATATGGAGTGGCAAAGACTCAGAATAACTAACACTATATTGAAGGAGAGGAACAAAGTTGGAGGATTGACATTACCCAACTTCAAGGCTTATTATAAATCTACTGTATTAAGACAGAATGGTATTGGTGAAAGAATAAATAAAATACATAAAAATTAAATCAAATTAAAATTAATAATCAATAAATTAATGAAATAAAATTAATAATCCAATCACATTTTAAAAATAAATCAATGGTAGAGAATAGAAAGCCCAGAAATAAATCCTCATAAATATAATCACTTGATCTTTGACAAAGGAGCAAAAGCAATACAATGGAGCAAAGATAGTCTCTTTAAAAATGGTGCTGGAAAAAATGGACATCCATATGCAAAGAAAGAAAGAAAAAAGAAGTTACACAGAGATCTTACACCATTAACAAAAATTAATTCCAAATTGATCAGAGACCTAAGTGTAAAACACAAAAATATTAAACTCATAGAAGATAACATAGGAGAAGGGGCGCCTGGGTCGCTCAGTGGGTTAAAGCCTCTGCCTTCAGCTCCCGTCATGATCTCAGGGTACTGGGATCAAGCCCCGCACTGGGCTCTCTGCTCGGCAGGGAGCCTGCTTCCCTCTGTTTCTGCCTGCCTCTCCGCCTGCTTGTGATCTCTCTCTCTCTGTCAAGTAAATAATAAAATCTTAAAAAAAAAAAAAAAGATAACATAGGAGAAGACCTGGAGTCCTTGGGTATATTGATGCTTTTTTTTAGATACAACACTAATGCACAATCCATGAAAGAAATAATTGATAATCTCAATTTGATTAAAATTAAAATTTGTCCTGTGAAAGATAATGTCAAAATAATGAGAGGACAAGCCACAGACTGGGAGAAAATATTTGCAAAAGGCACATATGATAAAGAACTGATATCTAAAATATATAAAGAAGTCTTAAATTCAACAATAAAAAAATGAATGACCCAACTGAAAAAAAAATGAGCAAAAGATTTGAACAGACACCACACCAAAGAAGAGATACCAATGGCAAATAAGCATACGAAAAGATGCTGACATCATATGTCATCAGGGAAATGCAAATTAAAACAACAATGAGATACTACTATACATCTAGTAGAATGGCCAAATCTGGGACACTGACAACACCAAATGCTGGTAAGGATGTAGAGCAACAGGAATTCTCATTCACTGCTGATAGGAATGCAAAATGGTATGGCTACTTTAGAAGACAGGTTGGCGATTTTTTACAAAATTAAAACTACTCTTATCATATGATCCAGGAATTGGAGTTGAAAACTTATGTCCACACAAAAACCTGTGCATACATGCTTATAGCAGCTTTATTCATAATTGCCTAAATTTGGAAGAAACTAAGGTTCTTCAGTAAATGAATGGACAAATAAACTGTGGTACATCCAGACCATGGAATATTATTCAGTGTTAAAAATAAATGAGTTATCAAACAATGAAAAGACATGGAAAACATTAAATACATGTTACTAATGAAAGAAAATAATAAGGCTACATACTGTATGATTCCAACTATATGACATTCTGGAAAAAGCAAAACTATGAAGATAAAAAGATCAGTTGTTGCCAGGGTTGGGTGGAGGGACTGGAAAGGTGAATTTGCAGAGCACAGAGGTTTCTTAGGGCAGTGAAATTATTCTATGTGATATTATAATGATGGGTATGTGTCATACATTTTTCCAAACCCATAGAATCTACAACACCACAAGTGAACCTTATGGACTTTGGGTGATTATGATGTGTCAGTGTAGGTTCATTCTTGGTAAAAAATGTACCATTCTCATGAGTGATGCTGGGAATGGGGAGATGATAAGGGAAATCTCTGTATCTTCCTCTTAATTTTCTTGTAAACCTTAAACTACTCCCCAAATTATCTTTAAAATATTAACTGCATATTATATATGTACATATATATGTATGTGTATATATGCAGGAGATTATATATACACATATATATTGGAAATGCTGCACTGGTGCTTTCAGAAAAGATTAGATAACTTATGATAAAAGGACTGGAAGATTAGCAGAGAATGCATTAAGCATTATTTGATAAGTTTGAAGGTGACACAGTCATTTTAGTTGGCAAAGCTCCTATGGCTATGGTTTGGGGAAGATGTCCAGGAAATTCATAGGATTAGGATTCTGAACAAGGGTTTAGGGAAGATAAAGCACCATAAAAGGATCCCAGTAGTTTAAAAGAGATAATTCTCAGGTCAGGGTTAGCTGCTAGGCTGATGGAAGGTAACTTATGGGTAGAATTTTCCAACTTATACTATAGAAGGTGACTGGATATGTTTGAATAGTGAACACATTTCATTGATCCAGAACTCATGGATGTCATATGGGGGACCCTAGAACAATTGCCTTGAAGAAGAGGACAGGAACTGTAATCAGCTATCAGTGCTACCCAGAAGGAAAAAAATGCAAGGCTCTGCTGATCTTGTAGGATTTATGGAAGAACAGAAGGGAATAGAACATTAGGGGGTTATCAAACTGCTGTAAGAAAAGATGTATCTGAAGGAATAGTTCTACCACTGATTATGTGGGGAAAATGTATTCAACAATTGGAAAGTCCAAAAGCCAAGGAAAGGCAAGGTTTCAGAGAAAAGCGCATTAAAAAAAAGCATAATGGGGCACCTGGGTGGCTCAGTGGGTTAAAGCCTCTGCCTTCCGCTCAGGTCATGATCTCAGGGTCCTGGGATCAAGCCCCGTACTGGGCTCTCTGCTCAGTGGGGAGCCTGCTTCCCCCTCTCTCTCTGCCTGCCTCTCTGCCTACTTGTGATCTCGCTCTGTCAAATAGATGAACAGAATCTTAAATAAATAAATAAATAATAAAAGGATAATGCAGCAATCAGAGAGAAATAAAAAATACTTTTGAAAAATATTTTATTGTGAAAATTTTCAGCTCACACAAAAGTGGAGAGAATAATACAATATTCCCATCATGCCGCCCCAACAAACTATAAAATTGTTGCCGTTCTTGTTTTAACTATTTCCTCACATGATTTTATGATGGATTATGTTAAAGGTCTAGATGTTTATCATTTCATTAATAAGTAATTAAGAGATTTTCAACATACAGGGAGGACCAATAAAGCCTCAGGTAAAACTGGAGAACTGGACTAGAGGTGTCCCCACTGCATATTTCATAGTTTTAAAAGAAGATAGTATTTTAAATATTACTTTCTTATGATGAGACAGTATATCCAAGTAAATTTCCCCATTGGTCTAGGAAACACAGTGTGACAACAATGGGCAATTTCTCTCTTGTGGGTTTAAATTCACTGGCAATGGCCTTTGGACCACATGCCCAGATTGATGTCTGTGTTGGTTAGCCTGATATCAAAATATTTTACCTGTAACTTCACATGCCTGCCTTTCCCAGTGATAAAACTCTCAGCAATGTTTTGTGGATGATAACAAAAATATAGACCTCGGTGGTACTATTTACAAAAATGGGACAGATAATTTTGGTTGGGATGATCCTCTAGTGGCACAGGAATTGCTCGCTTGTGTTTTCTTAACTTATTAGAGTAAATCTGGTGCTGTGATTCTCAGGTGTCCTGTTCTTTGGCACACCAGAATGAATTTGTGGCTGGATTAATTCAACTTTGTAGTTGCTGAAGTACCTATAGTCATCTCAGTGCTTCAAAGATAGACTAAAGTACCACAGCTGCTGAAGGAATTCTGGCCTTGTCAGAATGAGAACAATCCAATAAAATCAGAAAGTAGAAAAAAATGAATTTAGCTTACAAGTGGAAGGAGAATATGATGTAGAACTTTAGAGCTTTCTCTTACAACTTAATAATCAAATAATTAATGTTCAAATTTGGGATGTTTGTGGTTTTATGGCTTTTCATAAATGACTTTTTATCCTTTGGTGTGAAGTGGAATTAAGGCAAATTTTAAGTTCTCATCCCTTCTCACAGGTTGTGGGGGCAACAGTTAGACCACTCAACACACTGGTCCCAGGAGGATTTAAAAGAAGCATCCTCGAACACCGGAGTAGGACTGCTTAGACACAGTGCTGGTTTCCTCTCTGGAGACAGCCCAATAGGCTTGGCAATTAAGTCCAACAGGTTTAAAGGACAAATATCTCAAGAGAGTTAATAGGGAATCCTCTCGCTACTGTCCCTACATTTTCACAGTGGTCTCTGCAAGAGGAAATTTATACCTATACATCTGACCTTTTGGAAGTGCCATGAGGGAGCTTCTGTCTCTCTCTCTCTTGATCCCTTGGAACAGGAATGTTCAGTGGGTGATCCTGCTATCATTATCACTTGGGTCATACTTTACTGGAGTGAGTTTCCCAGGCTCAGGAGCAGAGAAAGTTGAACCTTTTCTTTTTTTCTTTGATCACTGCAGTCCAAACGAGACCTGAAAGTTGAGGGGTAGGTAGAGCCCTAACATTCTTTTATTTATTTATTTATTTATTTATTTATTTATTTATTTAGGCAGAGGCAGGCAGAGAGAGAGGGGGAAGCAGGCTCCTTGCTGAGCAAAGAGCCTGATGCGGGGCTCAATCCCAGGATCCTGAGATAATGACCTGAGCCGAAGGCAGAGGCTTAACCTACTGAGCCACCCAGGCACCCCAGCCCTAACATTCTTTTCTTCTTTTTCCTGTTGTGTCTTTCTAGGAGATCTCCCTTCTTAAAACAGATAAGTGCATGGGTGTGGAGTCTGCCCTGCAGAGCAGGTCTTACCTCAGGATCTATGTCTCTGAATGTGCTCTCCTCACTTTCGTTGTAGATTTTGGGCAAAATGCGAGGCCTCTGGTCTAAACCAGATTCTCAAATGTAGTTCACCAAAAGCCTTATGCTTTGGGTGTGACTATTTTTGCTCAGCTATTTGTTTATTGTGTATTCTCCTTTTGTTAAGATGATGGAAGGGAGGAACTGAGATTAAGCTGCTAAATCCATTTAGAACAATTCCATTTCCACATGGATATAAATCTAGTTATAAGTAAGTTTTGGTGGAATTCAACATTGTTTCAATCTTAAATTGTTGACGACCAGTTGATTCTGCTTTTTCTAAATTCAACATTTCTCAAGGTTATAGTATATTAACAAAGTTCAAAGTACAGATAGGAAGACATTTTTGTTTAAAAAAAAGGTTCTTCATTTAACATTTATAAACTGTATATTGTTTATATTTCCTCAACTGTGGAGCCCAAATGTGCTGGAGAAAACTATTTTTGTGTAGAGAATACTAAGACTGAAAAAATATTCATAATTGTCTATCTTTGTAGGAATTTTGTTAAGCAATCTGAGAACCTTGAAGAGCTTTTCTGATAGCTGCTATGATACGACATTCTCTGTTATAGCTTTAATTGAGATTTATAGGTCCTGATAATATAACAGTTCTTTCCCCCACGTAGTATCTCAGTCTGTTTGGGCTGTCATAACAAAAATACCATAATCTGAGTGGCTTATACAACATTTATTTCTCATAGTTCAGGAGGCTGGGGAGCCCAAAACCAAGGTGCTAGCAGATTTGGTGTCTTGTGGGAATCTACTTCTTGGTTCATAGACAGTTATAGTCTAGCTGTGTCCTCACATAGTAGAAGGGGCAAGAAACATTCTTGAATCTAATAGCTAATGTAATAAAAACAACAACAACAACAACAACAACAACAACAAAAATGCCATTGAAAAATTCTCTCTTGCTTTGTGAATTTGTTGTTTTTTTCCACAGTAATGCAGGACATCTTTTCAGAACTAAAATCACATTGTTCTATGACATCCCTTAAAACTAGTGAGGCTGGATTAAAATGAATATGTAACCTATTGTTGTTTAAATTTTTTTGGAGCGAGACCTTGGGGTTGTGTGTAACGTATGTTTGTATGTGCATACACCAAGTTACATAGTCTTCAAAGAGTCCCAGGGTAGTTTTCTAAACTTTTAATTTAAAACTTAAACTTTAGATATGACATAACCATCAAAAAATAACATTTCAAAGCAAATTGAATTTCCTCTCCACAGGTGATATGGGACTTTAACTCAGCTGACCATAGGGCATGATTTCCTTTCTTATCTAAGAGACCCACGTTGTTTGTCATGGAATTTATTATGTCATTTAGTTGCCTTAAGCTTAATAAAATTAATCTTAGTTGCTGCTTAAGGGATATTTTCAGCATACCTATATATTAAGTTATTAAATTTTCAAAGTACATAGACCCTGTAAAGATATGGATGAAGTGGGGAATGGATTAGGCTACAATAAGGCTTAAATTTTTATTTCTGAATAATGGTATTTCCTAGCCTTTATGCACTTCCTCACTTGTGATTCCTGGGATCATGTAAATAAACCATCTGCACCTGAGTTCTTGTCTCAGGCTCTGCTTTTGAGGAAACCCACATTGAGATATCATCCAACAAAGCCTGCCTTAAAGGCTGGATTTCGAATAGATTTAAGAGACAGTAGAGGCATTTCTGTCAAAATCTGCTTGCCATTTACATATTTCATTTCAGAAAAATATTTTCAAGATTATTCAACTTCACTTTGTTGAGAACTCTGCTTTCCTTCTATTCATCTGTGTCCCTTCCTGTGTCTAGAAAAAAAAGTGTAGAAATTAGGGGGATGTAAAGGGCCTGGTGTCTTTCTTTGTTAGTTCATATAAAAATTTTATAACTTGGTGGGAAGTGATAGGACAAAGTGTATTTTAGCTAATGAGGTCAGAATTATTTGTTTTTAAGACATGGAATAGAAATTATATCCTAAGAAGAATGTTAATTTGTCATGTGGACACTTAATAGGAAATCAAAGAAATACATTTCCTCAGGTCTTTGATTGCAGGAGATTTTCATTAAAATAGGCTGCAGCGTAGAGTGGCAGTTCTCTATTTCGTGCTCCCTGTCCTTGGCTCCAGAGTTTGTACTTCCCTTTATCTCTGAAACGTTCTTCCTAGGTTGGGGGAAGTCACTGTGGCCAGCTTGCACTTTTCTTTCCTCCCACTCCATACAGCTTTGGGAATCTTCAGTGAATAAATGCCCAAATAAAAAGTCAAATCTGGTATGTATTTTGGGGGGCAAGGCCAGCAAATGGCAAACAATGCAAGTGGAAGGAGATTCCCCTTCTCTCTGCTTATCCCTACCTGGCAGACCTTCTTATGTACTGCTCGGCATCAAGGATCAACAGTCCAGAAGTAACTTCTGGTAATGGGAAAGGTAAATATTGTTCAAATTAGGAGCATTTTTGTGTGTGTGCTAATGTGACTTTTTTTGGTGGTAGGAGAAGCTTAAATGTGTTAAAAGATAAACTGAGGCACATTAAAATTTTCAAGATTTTCTTTTAGTGTACATCCATTCAAACCGGGACAGCACTAAACTGAAAGTGCTTAGTAGAAGTACTCCACCAATAAAAACTAAAAGAGAAGTTTTTATAGAGAAGATGTAGAAGTGAACCCAGGAAATTGTTTGATTGACAATTACTTAAGTGATTGCCTTATTTGAGAAAGTCTTGGTGACTGTTTATAATTGATTGTTTTTTTTTTAATTCTAGCTAAATCTTATTTTTTTCCAATTAATTTTATTTTTTCAGTGTTCCAAGATTCATTGTTTATGTACCACACCCAGTGCTCCATGCAATACGTGCCCTCCTCAATACCGACCACCAGGCTCAGCCAACCCCCCATCCCCCTCCCCTCCAAAACCCTTAGTTTGTTGCTCAGAGTCCACAGTCTCTCATGGTTCATCTTCCCCTCCAATTTCCCCCAATTCACCCTTCCTTTCCTTCTCACAATGTCCTCCATGTTCTTCCTTATGCTCTACATGTAAGTGAAACCATATGATAATTGACTGTCTCTGCTTGACTTATTTCACTCAGCATAATCTCTTCCAGTCCTATCCATGTTGATACAAAAGTTGGGTATTCATCCTTTCTGATGGAGGCGTAATAATCCATTGTATATATGGGCCATATCTTCTTTATCCATTCATCTGTTGAAGGGCATTTTGTCTCTTTCCAGTTTGGCAATTGTGGCCATTGCTGCTATGAACATTGGGGTACATGTGTCCCTTCTTTGTACTGCATCTGCATCTTTGGGGTAAATACCCAGTAGTGCAATTGCAGGGTCATACCATTATATGGTAGCTTTATTTTTAATATAACTGATTGTTCTTAAGTGTTACTTTCTTGGATTTAGTGCATTGATTCTGGCTTAGATTTGGTTGGTTTACATAGGCTACCAATGCATTAGAGCCACCCTGGCCTAATTGTCTCCTTATTAATTATTTTAACAGATGGATTTATGATGAGTTTGACAATAGAATAGGCATGAATTTTTGGTTCATAACATTGTATGTCCTTTAAGTAAACTTAATTGCAGTCCTGCCCTGGACCATTTCAGAAGTTTTGGGGGCAAAATATACAACCCCATCTCACTGGTCTCAGAGAGGAGTAAATACTGCTGGAGAGGCCTAGTGAATGAGGCAATGGGTTGATGTAAGTATTTCTTGTGAAGCCCGATGGTTGAGAGAGAACTTGGCAGGGTGAGACTCCAGTAAGTGAGGAAGAGGAACTCTCAGTATCTCTCCTCAACCTAGGAAAATCTCCCTTCTTGATCCTCTGAGCCCACAGTCTCCACCTTCCTTTCTAACAATGAGGAACTCCCAAATGATTGCTTAGATTCTGAAACACAGTCTGTGGGTTTTAACTGGTCGCATTCACTAGTGAGTGGGATGACTATGTTAAACAAGGTTACCTGGACTGGGAGGCTTTTCTCTTCAAGTCTTTCCCTCCATGTACTGGATGGGCAAGCTAAGGCAGGGCATACTCACGGCAATGGGCTGGGCCTCTTGTTTTTCTCTTTACTTCCTCTTACCTGCATGTTGCATCTCGCAGCAAGAACTTTTGACTCACTGGCCAGCAGGTGTTAAGACTGGGATTAAGGAACAATCAAGAATGTTTCTTTTGGCCTTATGCCTAAGTTTTGGGTTCCATTCCAACTTCATCAGAGAACCTGGCACTAAGGGTTATTGTCACCAGCTAACAAAACAGTGCCTTAATTTTAAATTGATATTCTTGTTTGTGTGAATTCTCCCTCAGGAATGTCAGAAAGAACAGTTATTATTGACAGTACAGGATTTTCACATTTGGGAAGCCCTGTCTGATAGATAGGATGACTGGTTTGCCTGTGAGTAGGAGTTTCTTGGGATACAGGACTTTCATTGCTAAAACCAGGAAAGTCACTGACAAGCCAGCATGAGTTAATCAAGGCCATTAAACCCCAGACATAAATTTAACTTCTCCTAGTTGTGCAACCTTGGAAGTGTTACCAACTCTATCTGAGCCTTAAATTTCTCGGTTGTAGAAAGGTTTTTATGAATATTAAATCATACCAAATTAAATTTCCTAAAATATTTCCTGGTCTATAGTAGATGCCACATTAATACGTGTTTCTATTTCTTTCTTTCTTTTTTTTTTTACTTTCATTGGTGCAGCAGAAAATAAAATGATATTCTGAGGGAAAGAAAACAAAATAGGAAAAATTGAAGTACTTTTCTGATTTAAAGAATTGGAGTTTTCTGAGTCCCCTTTTCTTCTCAGCTTTCCATCATAATGGTAAGCAGCATCAGAATTAGACAATGGAACAGTGACTGTATTCCAATCCTACAGTAAACCAGGGGCCACATATCAAGTGACTTCAGGGGCTATGCAGGAAACATGAATGAGTGAAATGGGATGAGTGAGACTTGTGGCAAACAGGCACTAATAGATCGTGACCACATGGGAAGGAGAGCCCAAAGTGTGCCAGATCTTACCAGATTTTTCCTAGAGAAGCCATGTGTATAATTTTTTAATGTGAAATATACTTATTCGAATATGTTGACATCCAATTTAGGACTTTTAAAAATAGTGTATTAGCCAATCAAAACATTCCAAGGGCCTTTAATCCTCTCATTGAATTGTTTTACTGGGGAAGAGAATGCAATTGGATGTCATAATAAGACAACTGAAGAAAGTTTATTCTACCCAGATGGAATAATCACCATTATTAAAAGGAAACCAAAGTAATTAAATGATTATTGAAACAGAAGAAAAAAAAGATATGGAATTGTCAGGCTTTGAATTTGGGTTATCTTATAAATCTAGCAACTCAAGACTAAACCTGTGGGGTTGCAAGATTATAAAGGTAGAACCTGCTAACAAAGCTTCGTGAATTCTTGCAAGCGTTACCTGACAGATTTCAAAACAGTTTGAATATTACTCATCCCAGATATGCCTGCCAAAAAGGGTAGTGTGTTAAAAGAACATCTGCAGCCCACATAAATACCTCCTGCTGAGTTAAACGCAGAGAGGAAATCAGCTTCAAAAGTTGCAGAAGGCAAAGAAGCTGAAACAGCAGTTTTACAGTAAGTGGTTGATAGGGTTTCCTGTGGGTGAACTGTTATTGAGGAGCTAGTTAGTTCCCAGTATATTACATGTTTGACCTTTAGCTTTTGGTGACAAGAACTTTTGAGGATATATTTGGACTCTTCCTACTCAAGGAATTATTACACTGTATGAGTTGAATACCAGTTCTGTCAAGTATGAGGGTACTAAATGATTTATACTCCTCTGAGTTACAATAATACCATGAAATGAAAAAACTCACTTAACCCTTGACTGTATCTGATCACACTGTAGAACCAATGAGGCAAACAAATCATAGCCGTTGCTAAAAAAGCAGCAGAGCCCATGGTAGTAGTATTGTCTTGAATGTTTTCAAACAGCATAAAAATATAAATTCAGACAGAACCAGCCTGCCAAATGGAAGGTGATCTGAAGAAATCATCACTGTTATAGTCTGAGCCTTGTGATTTCTGGAGCCTTCATAGCTGATGGCAGACTATTCCTCAGTAACCTAATCACATTGTTTTGCCACAGGACAGAAGAGGTTTGTGATCTGTGGCAGATTTCTGTGGGTCCTGAATGTCTCGGCCAGAAACCCTATAAAGAGAAATCCGTGTATGTGGTATTACTGAGGATGGCCGTAGAGTTTCTTTCTTCAGAGATATGTGTTTAGTGTCTTTTCTTTTTTGACTCAACATATCCAAACAGCACAGCTGTAGAGACGGTACAGGATTTTCTTTTTGTCTTTTGCTTTCATTTATTCTTATTAAAAGGGAAACAATTGATTCAAAGTTTAAACGCTGTGCTTGTGACTACCAGTTATATAAAGCCAGAGAGAGAGAGAGAGAGAGAGAGAATCATATACTAAATTCTTTCTTGCTTCTCAACTTAAAATTCCTGTGAAATCATTTTAGGTCAAATAAGAGCTATTAATCAATCCCTATCACATTGGTAGACTTTGGTTGGAGAGGAGAAATCTGGCATGGGAGTAAGGTTATGATTCAGGAATTAGCTTTTCGAACTTAGAAAATGTTAATGATGAAAGGTGATCTGTTTTATTCTTAATCTACAATTCACCAGTTATGCAGCTTCAGGAGCTTATTTGAGACAATAAGAATCCTGATTCAAGATCTCAGAATGATCACTTGCAGGTCTATCCAGTATGAAAGATAATTTCGTGGAATGAATCGTTTAAAGACAGTGAGAGTCCATGATGAAACTACACTCTGGAGTTTGAAAAGAGACAGGGCTGCTTTAAGAGAGAAACAGGAAGTTGTAACTAGAAGCCATCTGAATACTAAGCCAAGGCAGAACGCTCATGAAGTAGCAACTTAAGTGGCAGTGTTTATTCTGAAATCTTCAGGCAGCCAGACTGTCTTAGGCAAATCTTGATAAAATAGCCCTTATCCAGGTTTTTATCTAAGGAATCCCAAGAAGACCGGAGAATGGAGAGACAGCAAAGGTTTATGTCAGAGAAGGATGAGTATCAGTTTCAACATCAGGGAGCAGTGGAGCTGCTTGTCTTTAATTTTTTGCTCATCCTTACCATTTTGACAATCTGGTTATTTAAAAATCATCGATTTCGCTTCTTGCATGAAACCGGAGGAGCAATGGTGTATGGTGAGTGCAGAAATTGTAGGATTGATGTGAAACTTGTTGCTTGGGCGTAATTAGAGACTTGTGCTCAGATGGCAAAGTATTGAAACTGGAGAAAATGTGCTGATTGAAATGTCATTAGCTTGATGAAAGGTGCCGCAGCATAATGAATGCTCATCTCTTTCCAGATGAGCTGCAGAAATTTGCCCTGTCACAAGAGTAAATGTCACAGTCATGTTCTCACACGGCACGCATAATGCGAGTCTGTTGACAGATGCGGGTCCATTGTCATGTGGGGAGTCAAACGGAGTAAACTGTTTTTGTAATGATAGATATTGGGAAGTCATGGCTCCGCAGTCACAAAAAGCAGCCCATCTTTCACAGGAGGAGCTGATAAGCATTATAAAGTTCTAGAAATAATATCATTTAAAATGTATGGAGTAAATCCTCTTTTCTCAACTAGTTTCAAGAAGGAAGTGTTCAGAAACATACTCCACTCCTCCTATTGGAATAATTGTATCCAAATCCATTTTAATTATATGGGCAATGTTTTCTTTTCTTTTCTTATTTTTTTTAAAATTTTTTAATGTTTTTATTTTCTTATAAGAGAGTTTCTTTATGCAATACTTTTTTTTTCATTTTTTCATTTTTTTCATTTTTTTCATTTTTTTTCATTTCATTTGATTTCAGACTTTCTAATTTATAATTGTCATTTTAATGTTATCTGTTATGTACCATTTTTGGTGGGAGAGAAAGCAAGATGTAGAAAAGCATTTAACATTTTAAAGTTCCAAAATATTACTCTTTCTATGCAATTTACCATGTCATGCCTTTCAGAAAGTTGAATAAAATGTGACAGAGATTATCCACACTGTATTCTCATCTTTGAAAGTAAAATGCAAGACACTAGTAGTTTTAAAACTTATTCACTTTCACATTACCATTCTGATCTCAGCCTGGTAATGGATAGAAATTTTGAATACGATGAAAACAGGTGGGGCATTGCTATAATTCATTGCAAAAAATGTGCTTTTATATTTTGTTTCCCTCATTTTGGAAGTCTTGAAGCCATTTATATCCCCGAGGTTCGGAGAACAGGATCAATGAACATTTTATATGCTAACCATGTCCTGATGATAACAATGTATAGTCATGATTTGAGGCCATGAGAAATTCTACACCTTAACTGAATTCCACTGTGAGATACTTAAGCTAGAAACTAAAAGTTTTAGGCTAAGCAGTATAATTTCTTTCAGGAGACCTGATGTGCTGATCCCCTTTAGAGCACAGAGTTAAATTCCTTTGTATTGAGGATCTTAAAGCACAAAACAAAACTTTCTTCTGAGGGGAAAACACAATCAAGTTGAAGAGAAAGTCAAAGAGAAAGGAAGTGATTCTGTTAGATGTAAAGCCCTAGGCAGCAGTCATTTGCCCTTCTCCATCAACAGTGAACCACCATCTTTCTTTCTCTGGACTTGGCTAATAAATAATCAATGAGGATATGGGATGTAATCTGAGAAGCCAGAAACAATATAATTCTTGGCATGAAATTAAAGAGCTATATATGGTTTTGCAAAACAACACCGATTTTAAAATTATAAACCTTCTAATAAGAAAAGATTTCTTTACAGCACTGAGTTTGATTAAACCTTGACTCATTTTGCCAATATCAGTTTATCTATCATGGAGATACTGTTTTTTAAAGCTTTTGATTAAATTTTGGTGATTTATTAAAATTGAACCATATTTTTTACTCACAATACATAAATGCAACTTTTACTTTTGAGCCTGAAAAAAATCTCAGATTACCTTTAATTCTCAAAACTTCATGAAATACTTTTAAGTTGCAGTCGAAGTCATAAAATATTAGCACATTGCCCAATAGTTCAGATAGCATTTCTTTAAATTGCTATTCTTAAGGCTTATGGTTATTAAGAGTGGGATTAAGTTGTCTGATATTTGTTCCTTCATGAATGTTTTATTTGTAAGTTATTAAAAGCAAATTCTGACACAATGCAAAGTAAAATGATTATAAAAATTATGAAAACGGGAACGCTTGGGTGGTTGAGTTGGTTAAGTGGCTGACACTTGATTTCGGTTCAGGTCATGATCTCAAGATCATGAGATCACCCTGTGTAGGGCTCCACATTGAGCGCAGAGTCTGCTTCTCTCTCCATCCCTCTCCCTTTGCCTCTCCCCCCACTCCTCTCTATCTATCTAAAAATAAATAAAACTTTTAAAAATTAGAAAAATGTGCATGTATATGTATAACTATTCCTTTACTAGAATTCTGAGTACTTGAGTTATCTTAAACTATATAAATCAATGAAAATACTTTTATTTTAGTGTTGTTTAATTTTTTTGTTGGTATAGAATTATAATTGTCGAAATTTAAGGGGATCTGAGAGGTTATCTTCTCCAGCTCCCTCATTTTCCAGAGGAAGAACCTAAATCTCAGAACGGTGAAGTAACTTCCCCAAAACTGAACAGCCACTCATAGCAAGGTCTATGTGCTCTTATACATCTATACATATGTCTAATAAGGTTGGTTCCTATTCATCATAAAAGAGCTCTTACCAATAGTTTCTGAAAATAGTCCATATGGATGGCATTAATGACATATCATATTTCTTCTTCAGGGATGATCTAAATGTTATACCTGAAATGTTATCACTGACTTTCTGTCAGTGATAAAATATTCTGAGACTACAACAGAAGAACAAGATTGGACATTCTAATAAACACGTTTAAATGAGAAGGGGAAAGGAAATGCCAAGTGAATGAAGTGCCCAGCATCTAAAAATGAATTTGAAATTCATGAATTGGAAGAAGTCTTAGAGATGATAATTCCAACATCTTAATTTAACAGGCAAGGAAAGGAAAACTTATTGAGGTGAAGGTCATGTAATTAGCTGCTGAATTGAAATTCAACCTCCATTTCTACTAAGACATCCTGCCTTTCTGCTGGTATTCTGATGAAATGTGTCTAATATCCTTTAGAAGACACAATAAAAGTTAATGCATTTATTAGTATATCAGGAATACAACTTAAAAATTCTAAGGAGCAAGGGCTTAGGAAATGAGCAGTTAAAGAAAAGTGGGGGGAAAGTTATTGAACAGAACATTTAACTGCTCTCTTACAGTTTTCGTTAGAAATAATTTCCAAGTAGTTAACCTGAAGATGTCATATGAAAGGTTGTAAAGGCCAAGAAAAATCTTGTGTAGTGTTTGGTCTGATTCTGTGTTCACTGGAGATAAATCTAATACTCCAACTACAAATAATCTATTATTGAAAAATATCTTCTTTTTTTTAACATGAAGGGTCCTAAGATGCTTGTGAAAATCAGTGGCAGCATTATAACAATATTTTTACTTCACAAGGAACAGTAATGGGTAATTGTGTCTCATGATTTTCTATGGCTTTCATTTTTTCAAAATTCAGGGATTGGAATCTGTAACCGGTTTAATAGCTAAGCAATGATGGTGTTCATTTAAATTGGACTAATAGCTTAAATGACTATTAATGGTCAACATATTGATTGACAGCAGCTGGTGCACTTAGTGCTGCTCACTTAGGGCCCTGTATCCCACGTTCATTGTTCATAAAAGGAAAATTGCTTCTTGTTCCCCGATAACATTAAGAATTTCATTACACGTCACTGGGGGCTCTCATACTTTAGAGGACATTCATAATGCTATACATTTGAGGGTTGGGATCTAAGCTTAGGGACAGAACAATTTAAGCCTCTTAGAATTCTATCTTTGATTTTATGGCCTTACACTCTAAGGGACACTCTCCGAACGCATGTGGAAATTTGCTCCCTGTTTAGTGGACAGAAGGAAAATTCCAAGCCACAAAATTTAAATTTTGAATTCATTAAACTATGTCATGTTAAACTAGATAAACTAAGTCTAACAGTACACTTAACAATATAATAGGGCCAAATAATTCACTCAATAGCATGTTTTTTGAAATTTATAGGTAATGTAGTTACATGATGAATCACTAAGGTTTTAAAAGCTATGTTTCTTGAAAAATCAGAGGGCATTAAATTCATCGTAGCATTGCTAGGAGGTTCCTCAGGGTGAAATTGTGCTGCTCAACATGATGTGTCTCCACCCTACTGATCCATGTTGCTCCGCTCCAGTCCAGAACTGCCTTCTTGGCTGCCAGGCCTAGAAAAGATGTTTATTACCGCTTTGCGTTCCTCCCCCTGCCTGGAAGGGCCTTCTGAGGCTTTGTACTTACTCAAACGTGGTCTGCTTTACAGAGAAAGCATTGGATGCTCTTTTGGGGATTTGAGTTTTTAATCCTGAGGACTTTCTTTCTTTGTTTTTTTTTCAATAGCTAGATGCATTACTTTGGGCAAGTGACTTAATCTCTGACCTTACTTGTCTCATCTGTCAAATGATGAAGAAATGAAAGCACCCTTCTAGCTGCAAAAGTCCTTCAAAATTTAGGCCAAGACTAACTTCAGTCATCAAGCATCTCTCAGCCACTCCAACCCAAATCAGTAACTTTCTTCCCAGAACCCTCCCAGAGAGGATTATTAGTGTTATTTCACCATTCTTGGTGCTTCCAGTTCTGCTCTGATTTTGCAATGAGTGCTCAGTAAATCTTATTGAATTCCTGTCAGAAAGGTAAGGAGAGCAAGTTATATCATCAGAACAGAGAGGGCAGGTTGAGAATTCAGGGATTTATGGTTGCATGTCATGTGAAAATCAGAGTGCTTCTGGTTTAATTTGAAGAAATCTGCAGGAAAAGTAATTAGGGTTAAGAGCCCAGTGAACTGAACTTGGCTCTCCCTTTAGTGTAAAAGGGTTGATTTTAAGGAGCTTCAGAGGACAAGGTTTTCCGTGCTGTAAAGTGTTAGCCAAATAAATGTTGAAAAAGTACAAAAGTTCAAGGTGCATTGCTCTCTGTAGGTTTTCAAAAGTTGATTTTAAGAAAATGACCTCCTATACATTCTGTTGTGCTTCTGAATCTCTAAGGAGCTACAGAGGAAGCCCTGAGTGCAAACTCTTGTGGTACCTCAGAAGATCCTCCCTCAGGGTATTAAAGGCTAAGTAAGAAGTAAACACATCAAGAAAATGAATCTATGATTCAAACTGTTTATGGAGACATTATATATAGTCTAAGTTGGATTAAAATTATATGGTTAGGGAAGTGGAGATATAAAGAACTAACATTTGTGAAACATATATTATGTTAAAATATAATAGTAAAAATAGCTAACACAGATAGCATTTACAATGTGAACTATTTTGTCATAGAGTTTTACCTGTGTTCACTCATTTAATCCTCACAACAACCTTTCTTTAGATGGGGAGACTGAGGCACCAGAAATCAAGCAAACTCCCTCAGGTCATAGATCTACAAAATGCCACAGCTGGGACTCAAACCTTGGTAGTTTGGCTCCATGTGACCACGGGGTATCACAAACCTGGGTGTATTTGTGTGTGCATGTGTGTGTTGGGGAGGAGGTATTATCATTTTCACGTTACAAAAGAGGAAACTGACCCTCAGAGACATGAAATTATTTGCTGGTAACGGGGCCGAGCTTTAAGCCCAGGACCATAAAACCCACTTAGCCCTAGGAGAGTTGTTATTATTTAATAAATGTCTACTCTGTGCCAGGTGATAGTATCTTAGGAAGTTTACAGAAGAAAGATAGAGACTGAGATATCTAACTATAAATATTATTGCTAATCCTTACCACATCCATGCAAAATACAATGATCTTCAGTTTGCGTGTAAGGACAACGAAGCTCAGAAAATTTACAACTTTGGCCACGGGTTCACAGAATAATTGGCAAGAAGGCCATTTTGAAAGCTAGGGCTCTCAAATTTTGTCCTCTCACCAAAGTCTGATGCTAATGTGTAGTCAGGGGTGGGGAAAGACTGGGGAAAGGAGGCAAGTAGTAAAGTTTTTCTTTTACCTTAAGGCCTCAGAAGTATTATCCTATCGTAGCAAAAAGCCCAGCATGGGAAATAGAATGGGAGCAATATTGTGAAAGTACATCCATGCCAAGAAGCTAGGCTAAAATGTCCCAGGGAGAGGGATGAGTCTGCCCTGGAAACACCTGCCCCAGCATCAGGGGAAGCAGTGTTGCAAGTCTACAGTCCCTCCGGTTTTAAATGTCTGTGGCTGTCAGAATGGGTGGGGAAGTTACTGTAAATGCCTTATTCTCATGAATCATGCAAAATAAGCTTTCATCAGATGTTAGTTTAATTGAATTGAATTTTTGGAAGGGACTGAAGGTAGAATCTTTAATTATGCTTCTGGGCTCTCCATGCTATTTGAAAGCTGTGTGAATGAGTCTGGTGGCATGGACTTTGACAGGGTTCCGCGACTGCAATGGCACTCCTAATGGTAGGAACTATTTGTTGTCTTATGGACAGTGCTTCTCATGGCATCAGCATCACCTGAGAACTTTTTAGAAATACAAGTATGTGGGCCCCAACCCAGGCCTACTGAGTAGGAAACTTGGGGCAGAATGCAGCAATCTGTGTTTAACAAAACTTCCAGAGATTTCTAATGCATTAGAGTTTAATAACTACTTCACTAGGAAAATAAAGTTGAATATGGTGGTTCTTAGCTTTGTCTCCTTTACTTCCTTTTATCTTTCCTTTTTCTCTGTTATCCTCCTAAGCTGAAAGGGGGGGTTGGGAGAAAATTTTCACTTATTAGAGAGTTCCCTACCCTTCTCTGCTCTTTTACTATTTATATTACTTTATAATATTTCCCCTTGTGGTTTGAGGAAAAAAATAGATTGTTTTGTGTAAACATTATAAAATAAGAAGTCATTTTGTTTTAGTTGTATGTGGCTAGTTAGATATCTCTATCTCTATATTTCTTCTGTAAACTTCCTAAAATGATTGCAAAGAAGGGTTTTAGCTATGTACAAGCTGGTACCTGAGATAGTTTCTAGAGAAAAGTTATCTATAATCCTATGTTAGGAACCCCAGAGTGCTGTGAAATGTGTGCTCTGTGTGTATGTGTGTGTGTGTGTGTGTGTGTGTGTGTGTGTATGCTGTGCGCATGTGTGTGTGCTTATGTGTGTCGTTTAGTATATACCAAGGATGGAGATAAACAGTGGACACCCTACCGTGATAGAAGATCTGATGGTCAGGTCTTTCTGTCTTTTCCCATGTGACTCTAACCTGTGAGAAGATAGAACTTGGAATGAGGCATCCAAAGGTGGGACAAGTTCATGGACCCCTTTCCACCTTGGAACATCATGGGATACTCTTACTGGAAGGTGCCAAGACCTGTTCTGAAACCCTTAGAGGATTTTTTTCTTCACCAAAGCAAGTTGATAATGAGCCAGCATAAAGCAACAAATTGTGTCCCTTTTAGAAACACCCACACTTTCCTTTAGTCCTTTGAATTTAGAAGATTGGTGGGAGGGCAGAGAAAGAATGAAATCCCTAAATAATCAGAGAGCATAGTGTATTTTTACTTTCGGTTCTGTCTGTAATTAATCTCACGGTAAAACTAAAGTGCCAACAGAAAAACATTAGGAAATGCATTTAGCATTTGAAATTCAAACCCGTATCATCTTTCTAAATCACTGTTCTGATGAAGACTGTGATATGATGGGGGAGGTAGATAACTATCAAGTAAAAAAGGGAAAAATTGTGAAGATAACACTTAAAGTCCAATATTTGTGAATTCTAACTTGCAGACAGTTAATTGGTGTCTACTGATTTGGCTTCTTTATAATATTTCTCACACCCTTTCCTTCTTTATTTCCACATTTTTTAATCTCCCGTTCATATTTTTTGAATCTGGGTGACTGAAATACTATCTTAGATTCCCTGCTTTAAAGAGTCTCCCACTGTAACAAGTCCTGATAATGGTAAACAATGCTCTTCCTTGGCTTAATTTTATTACTGTCATCTTAAAACTCCTGTACTCAAATTCCTTTGCTAAATTCTTCTCATGTAAATACAGACAAATTCTGATGTTAACTTCCTCTCCATGTCCTCACCATATCTTAATTCTCATTTCTCCCTTCAGATAATTGTCTCCCAATGCTGTTTCCTTAGCTGAAAAACACAGCAAGTCTTTCTCCTAACAAGAACCTCCCACCATTCTTTTTCAAGACCTTTTTGCCAACTGTCTCTCCCTCTTGAACTCCCTTTCTGTTTCTCAGCTGTGCTGGGGCCCTTGATCTCAGCTGCCCTAGTTAGCTATCCCAAATTGTTTGATGTGCCTGATTAGCAACATGGTCGTTGATTTATGAATACTTCTTTCTAGAAAGTTCTTGCCCTCTATTCTACCTGGAGAATTCCTACACATCCTTAAGAACCTCCTGTGTGAGGCCTTCCCTAACACTGGGGGGGTGGAGTTTTAGTTGGTTGGTCTTTCCTTTAGGGTTCCTTAGGACTTTATACATTTACTTGTTTAAAAAAATAGTTTATATCTGTTAGGATGCATTCAGTTGCTAATAACAGAAACCTTGACTGAAACAGACTTAAGCAATAAGGACATTTATTATCTCCCATAAATAGAACTCCAGAGAATAGTTTTCAGGGCTGGTTGATTCAGCAGCCCGTTATTGTCATCAAGGACCCAGGTTCTTTCCTTTTCTTCGCTCTGCTATTCCCAGGGCTTACTTTAACATCAGGCAAGGACTAAGGCGAGTATGGAAGTTCCTGGTATCCTAACCAGGCCCAATAATATCCTGAGGAAGAAAAGAACTCATCACTCCCCTCTCTCTCTCTCTTTTAGGATATCAAAGCTTTTCTAAGAAGCTCCCTAGCCAGCTTCCCTTCACTTTTTATTGATTGGAATAGAGTCACATGCTATTCTAGTACCAATTACCAGCAATGGGAATGGGAACACTGTTGGAGCTGAAGAAGAAGTCAACTTACCCTCAGTACATAGCTGTGTGAGGAGAGGTGGATAGCTGAACAAATCAGGGCTTTGTTGGGAAAAGCAGGGGGGAATGAATGCTGGGTTGGCAATCAACAGTGTCTGATACTGTAATCAAGTTGATATATAATATATAGTTTAAGGATTTATCTTCTTGTTTTAGTAAGGGGCAATGCTTCATTTATCTAGATTATTCTTGGTAGCCACTCAGTGCATACAGAATGAAAGAACTACAAAACTCGTTTCTTCTTCAGTCTTCACATATTAGCTATGTATGTTTGCTTTAGGCTTCTAAACTCTCTTTAATATCATGTAGCATTTAAATATATACCCATGGACTAGTCTGATTAGATACATATGTATAGATGGGCTTGTTGCATTGTATGACTCAAGGGGAGTACCAGTCCTACAGAAAAATAATCTAAAGGGAGCTTGCTGGGACGAGCCATGCAGTGTGGCAGTATGTGTGATAACGTATGAACACAGTCATAGGTCTGAACATAGCCAGAGAGATTTTAACACTTTGTGTTTTCAAAACCATTCTGTGATCTGTTTCATTATATATAAATATAATCATTATATATAAAAGTAAATCCCCATCCATATTTCTCTAAAAAAAGCCCCTTTAGGGAGTTGCTTCAGCATCATGTAGAATGACTGTCAATAAGATGCAGGCGGATTGGTTATGAAATGTAGGCTTAATATCTCATACCTTATACTTCCCGGAAATCAGGATCACAGATTGGGAAGAAGAAAAGGCCTGGCAGGTTTAAAATATTTTAATCTTTTAGGGTTAGGGCCATATTTTATTCATTTTTATAATTCTCCCAAGTCTTAGAGCAATGCCTTGTGTGTCTGTGGCATGAAAGCAGAATGAGGGAAGGAGGGAGTGGAGTTTTCTTATATTTTAAATATGGAGAATGAAGTGAAAGCCAGTCCAGAAAGACAAGGGTCATATTCCTAAATGTTTCTCATTCTGAGTGCCCATGAGACTCTTCCTTCCTTTCTTCCTCCCTCCTTTCTTATCCTACAAACATCATCATGTCAGTTGCCTGGCGGGCATCTGCTATGGGCATTACACTGCAAGCTCTGCAAGGACAGGAACATCACAGCATTCAGTGTGATGTTCCTTACATGTGACATTTTAAAATGTTGGTCACTGACCAACTACACGAGCTTGGAGGACCCTTTTCTTCTTGACTCTAAGGGAGTTTGTGGACTTAGGGAAAGTTGGGTTACAATTCTGCCTAAAGTATAGCTTTTCTGAAGGAAAAAGAGTTGAAGAATAACACAGAGTCTCTGTCCTAACCAGTCTCATTGTCTAGTCGGGGAGACAAAGCCAAGGTCTGCAGAGCAATGTTGAACAATGTAAGCCTTTATAAAATTGCTCCAGAAAGGGTGTGGTTTAAACTGTGAGTGCTATAAAAACTCAAAGATGAGGGAATTCGTTGAGCACAGGCTGCATCAGAGCATGGGCCCCCATAGGTGGAACTTGAGATGGAATTTGTAGGACTCTGAGTGGTTCAGGAATGAGGTATATTGTCCAGGCTCCATCCTGGGGCTTGTATGCTGTTAGGGAGAGGTCAAGGTTCACTCGAGAGTACACCTATGCTACTGCCCCCACCCCCAGTTGCCCAAATGCCCAAATATGTAGGTAGGGGCGGAGGATGCATCTGGACTAGAGTTTTTGCTTGGAGAAGCAAAAACCAGCTGGCTAGGGGCAGAGCTCAGGGAAGTGTCATGCTTGTGAGAATATAATCTAGAACCAGGCCTATGCATGGTATTGCTTTGCTGGGACAAGCTGCCTCTTTTTCTCCTGGGAAAATAAAGCCGGGGCTCATGGCTTACTGATAACAGTGGTTTGTGTCCATAAACTATGGCAGCCAGTCTCTTCTTTCCTCTTCTTTCCTTCTGTGGTTGGTGCTTTCTTTATCCTATACCTTTGTGGGGGTATACAAACACCCCTCTTCAATAGCATTCTTTTCCTACTAGCAGTCCTACTTTATCTGTCACCTGCTTTCAAACAATATTGTGCTGGAGTGCATTAATTCGGCACTCCATATTCGTTTCAACATATGGCTAAAGCACTGAGTGGACGTTTGGCTGTCAGAAGCATCGATAGACTCCATGGATGGGTGTCTGGCCTCAGACATTAAGGATCTTCCAGCCGCTGCTACTGCAGTGGGGGCGTGCAGATGGGCATACGTGTCTGTTAACTGAGTGCACTGTACAGCTGCAGTTTCCCCACTGACCTTCACATTGTGTCAAGATGTTGCTTCCTCTTGAGACTTGGGGTGAGGAGAAACAGGACTAGAGCCTTTTGTCAAGAGTGTTAATTTGGGTCCTCTGAGAAACAGACACAGGGAAGAGATTAGCTGTGTGAAAGATTTCTTGGGGAAACTTTTTTTGAGGGAAAACGGGGAGAGAGCTTTTGGATCCTGGGACAGTTGTCACACCTTGGTGCAGCTGCAGCCCCTGTGGAGGGGGAAGGTGGAGAAAGGCTAGGTAAGAAAATGTTTAGGTTATGGCACAATTCTAAGAAAGGTTTAGCAAGGCTGATGGGCATCCTTAAGCCATGGCGACCCTTCAGAATAGTCCCACCTCCCTGCCTTAGTACCCCTACTGAACTCAGTCATTGGCTGGGCTCAGTGAATTTGGTCAAGGACTCCTGAGCACAGTAGCTGAGACCATCAATCAGCTGCTGTCCTCAGAGTGGGAGATTTGTCTGAGAGATGCATTGTTATGGGTATTACATCTGGTCACCTCTGGTGGGAAGCAGCTTACTCCATTTACTCCAGCGTGTATCTTGTTGAAAGCTGGGACAAGAGCTGGTACAAAGGTGCAGGCAGGCCCATTTAGGTTTTGAGGCCTTATGTGACTTTAACCACAGGGTCTCAGGGATGAGGTGCTCATTTTGACAAATAATTGAGTTCCCTCCTTGGGAAAAAACAGTGGACATTTCATATTTATTTGTTATTGTACTGAAATCATATTGCAAAAATAAGCGGCTCACCTTCTGGGAATTTTAAACAGTATTAATATAGGTTCTCTCTATTCAGGCCCCATGCAGATAGTGTCTTGTGTTTCCCTTATTTATATCCCACTTGAATAGAAAGCACAGGTCATAGAATCACTCATGGTACCTGCCAAATAGCTTAGAAAATGATTCATTCCTAGACAAAGAGTGTTGGCAAAGTGATGTTCTTCACAGGCACCCTAAACCACTTGCAGTGTGGATCATGTGTTTTCCCTTCTCTTTCCTGACTGGTTTTATTGTAATTGTTTGATATGACACATGAAAGTCTGCCCACTGTTCTGTGGTGAATGAAGCACTAATGGTGGTTATGTATCCATCACTTATTTTCTCTTGCTAACAAAGGTTAGGATACAATATTTCTCACTGTGATGGAGGAGTAGGCCAAATACCAAAGCTGGAATGAGGTAAAAATATTCTTGAAAGAAAATCTGTTTTTATTCTCACCCATCATTCTCTTTAGTTTTCCGCATTGTTGCCAAAGTGACAGCACTTATATAAAAATTTTATTGTTTTACTCTCCTACCTAAAATATTTCAATAGTTCTACATTACCACTGAGTTAAAAATAAAAACTTTTTAGCATGACCAAGGAACTTCTTTATGACTTGGCCTCTGCCTCTGGTCTGCAGTCTAGAGTTCCCTACCTCTTCTTTCTCTCTTTCTCTCTCTCTCTCATCTTTCTCTCCCTCCATTTATTCTCTTCTCACAGCACTACAGACTTTAAATCCACCAGGTTTCTTAAGTCCTTTTGTATTTATACATAATCTACAGTAGGTTATCCTGGTGTTGTTTAACACATTAACACTACAATTTCAGTGACAACACAACAGAAGTTAACTTTTCACTCACATAATAGTCCAATGGAGGTATTCTTGGTTGCCAGATAGCTTTCCCCACCTGGTATCTCAGGGACCAAGGCTACTTCAGTCTGGTGACTCTGTCCACTCATAGGCCCTTTTTTTCCTCCCCATCTATCTGATAGGAAAGGAGAAGGGGAAAACTCACTTACTTATTCAAAGCTGTATTCCAGAAGTAGCACATATTACTTTTGCTTATATTCCATTGGTGAGAACCCGACCAGACACAAGACAGCCAGCAAACACAATCTCCGCCTGAGCATCCACTTTCCTGACAACTATGCTACACATTGGTGAACACAAATCCTTGGGATCTTTTAGCTGTCTTTGCTGTTATGTACTGCCATCCACGTGTGCAACCTGGATCCCAGCTTATTCCCTGATTCAGCTTATCTGGACAAATCTTATATGATCTTTTAATATTCATCTAAAGCTTTGAATCATTCAAAGGGCTTTGGAGTATTTTCTCTCTATACTCATATAACACAGAGGGCTTACCAGCTGTCATAGCACATGTCACATTATATTACAATTGTTTGCTTAAGGGTTTGCATTTTACAAACTTGACCTCCTATAGGACTGGGGCTGCATTTTTAAGTCTGGAAATGTCTTGTATGAAATATGCACCCCCAAAATTATTAAGTAATTAATAAAGATTAATAATTTTATAATCACTTTATTATTTTATTAATTACTTTATTAATTAGAAAATACTAATAATAGTAAAGTAGTAAAAATAATTACTAATAAAATAAAGAAAGGCTATTAGGTGACTGGATTCACGAGAATGGTAAAACCCTCATGTTGTTTTAAAAAGTAGATTGTGGATTTATCCTAAAACACATAAATCAGTCCAAATTTTAAATTGAGGAATGGATAAGCCTCTGAAGTTCTTTGCTGTTTAATAATAAACCCATAATATTAGTAGAATTTACAGTTACCAGATTACCATGAGCATCCTAACATGTAAGTTTATAAACTTAAAAGTCAAGGACTGTTACTTGGGTCCAACTCTTCACTGGAAGGAATGTTGTATCTTTAGAATGCATTTGCTACAGGTAAACAGAAACTTGGTTCAAAGTTGTTTGGAAAAGGGGAGCCTGGGTGGCTCGGTTGTTAAACATCTGCCTTTGGTTCAGTTCATGATCCCAGGGTCCCCCACATTGGGCTCCCTGCTCAGTGGGGAGCCTGTTTCTCCTTCTCCCACTCCCCCTGCTTGTGTTCCCTCTCTCACTGTCTCTCTCTCTGTCAAATAAATAAAATCTTTTTAAAAAAAGTTGTTTGAAAAATTAAAGAATGTATTGTATCACATAACAAGAAGTCTAGAAGTAGGGTACCTCCAGAGTAGATTGATCCAGTGGTTCGATGAAGTCATCAGGACTAATGTTCTGTCTTATCTTGGTCCTAAGATTCTCGGTATACTGACCATGCCCTTGGACTGGGTCCCCTTAAGGTCACAGGATATCTGCTTGCAAAAAAAATGGGGAAACAAATCGCCTCAGTCATGTCCCAAAGGAGAAAATGAAGAACACCTCTTTTCCAACCATAGTATATAAGTGCCTCCTTTTAGTTTGATGGCACTGTTTTGTGCCACTGATTTGTGGACCAAAAACTTTCCAGGAAATTTGATCTCCTGACTAATCAGATTACTCAGTATCTGTTAAAGAGCAAAGATTTTCTTAAAGCATTTGGTTGGATAGAAGAAGTGGGTAGCTTTTCTTTCCAAAATTTGTGGCTCCATTGGGAAGGAAAAGCATGGGAATATGTGTTGGATAGTCAAGCTATAGTGTCCACACCACAAATATCTTAATGTAGTCTATTGAACTGGTATCTATAGAAGAGTGAACAATTTTCTAAGCCAGGTAATGACAAAACCTTTTCTCCTGCTACTTCTACAAGTTCAAAATCGTATGTTTAAAAGCATCCAATAGTGAACATTTTAGATTCAGTTCCTCCAATGGAATTGTTTATTCTTTATTCTAGGCCTCATAATGGGATTAATCTTACGATATGCTACAGCACCAACAGATATTGAAAGTGGAACCGTGTATGATTGTGGAAAACTGGCCTTCAGTCCATCAACTCTGCTGATTAATATCACTGACCAAGTTTATGAATATAAATACAAGAGAGAAATAAGCCAGCATAACATCAATCCTCACCAAGGCAATGCTATACTTGAAAAGGTAAGGATTCCATCTGGTCATATATTTTTGTTTAAATAATTGAGCCATCATACGCAATATGCTAACACACATGTATATGTCCTTTTTAAACATCACATTGTTGGACCAATTTAGTTGACTAAGGGGGTATACTTAATATAATTGTTTTACAAATCACAGATACTTTCAATAAAAAAATAGTAATTTGGGGCGCCTGGGTGGCTCAGTCATTAAGTGTCTGCCTTCGGCTCAGGTCATGGTCCCGGGGTCCTGGGATTGAGCCCCGCATTGGGCTCCCTGCTCAGCGGGGAGCCCGCTTCTCCCTCTCCCACTCCCCCTGCTTGTGTTCCCTCTCTCGCTGTCTCTCTCTGTCAAATAAATAAATAAAATCTTAAAAAAAAAAAAAGATAGTAATTCTTCTGACTCTGCCTTTCATGATACTTATTTCAAGGTTGTTTTTTTTGTTTGTTTGTTTGTTATTGTTTTTGTTTTTGTTTTTTGAGAGAGAGAAAGGGTGGGGAGGCAGAGGAGAGAGAGAGAGAATTTTAAGCCGACTCCATGCCCAGGATGGACTTGGGGCTCAGTCTCATGATCCTGAGATCATGACCTGAACCAAAATCAAGAGTCAGATGCTTAAACCAATTGAGCCACCCAAGTGCCCCTACTTGTTTTAAGTTTTTACACATGTGTTCTAAATGTCATTGTATATATTGCCAGCTGGCTACTCAGATCATATCTCCCTTAAATCAAAAGGAATATAGAGGGGAGTGAAAAAATGTGCACCTGTAAACCTTGATTTAGAATGACTGGTTTTTGACTGCCAACACAAAACACTGGCCACTTAGCTGTTTATGAATACACTGACATACAGTCAATCTCAAGAGATCTTCACTCCACCAGTTTAGTTAGGAAATCTTAGGTAAGAAAAAGAAAAATTGTGAAGTGACCTATCTTTTATTTTATTTTATTTTTTTAAAGATTTTATTTATTCATTTGAGACAGAGAGAGAGCACAAGCAGGGGGAGAGGCAGAGGGAGAGGGAGAAGCAGACTCCCTGCTGAGTTGGGAGCTTGACGTGGGGCTCAATCCCGGAACTTAGAGATCATGACCTGAGCTGAAGGCAAACTCTTAACCACCCAGGTGCCCTAATGGCCACTCTTTTAAAAATGGTTTTACTTTTGTAAATTTGTGAACTGTTTCAGTTATTGGAAGGAAGTTGCCTTCTGCTCTCAGGACTCTGGGTCAGAAAACAGACAAGATTACCTCATTTTTTTTTTTAAGACTTATTTATTTATTTTAGAGAGAAGGGGGCAGGGCAAAGGGAGAGGGAGAGAGGAGTTTTTTTTTTTTTTTTTAAGATTTTTATTTATTTATCAGAGAGACAGAGAGAAAGAGAGAGAGAGCACAAACTGGAGCAGGAGACAGAGGGAGAAGCAGGCTCCCTGCTGAGCAAGACTCAGTCCCAGGTCTCTGGAATCATGACCTGAATCGAAAGCAGATGCCTAACTAACTGAGCCACCCATTTGCTCCCTCAGGAGCGAGAGTCTTAAGCTGACTCCATGCTGAGAACAAGCCTGCTGTTGGGGGTGAGGGGGAGCTGGATCTCACGACTCTGAGATCAGGACTTGAGCCAAAACCAAGAGTCCATCATTTAACTGACTGGCCCACCAGTGCCCCAAGATTACCTTTTGTAGTATGTTATGCATTCTGGATCAGTCCTTGGAATAAGGAATAAGTGAATTTGTGTTTAACAATACAAGTACATGCTATGAATCAGGATCTTATGTGACTCATTTCAGAACATTTTGAGTCAGACCTGAGATCTTCCTTGATATTAGGGAAGTTTGTTTTAGCACTTTTACTCATACAGATTTAGTTTTCTTTTAATATATAGACATTTGTTTCCATTTTGAGAGTTTTGGGGTAGAAGGGGAAATACTTGGTCTGTCATTTTTCGTCATTCAAGATAGATAGTTTTTAATGTTGTTTTTTTTTTTTCATGTTATCATCCACTAGCACATTTCTAGATTAATTTCCTTCTAGCACTTGATGAGGACTCAGGAAAGTCAAACTAATTATAATATTAGCCTAAATCAGACTTAGGAAAGTGACTGAAACATGCAAAAAGCAAATTAAATAATACATTTCTGAAATAAATAGCAACTTCTAGATCTTCTGCTGTTTTGGGTGATTTCTTCCATATGATTCTTTCTTTCACATGGATAATAGAAAATTATCTATCTTAAAATAAATAATTTTTAAATGACTTTGTTGGCAGCATAGGATTTTAATTAAAACATACTTTTCAGTTTTACCTCTGGTTAGCACCCGGACATAAATTATTTATTTAAAAAAAGGTATTTATTTACCTCCTCACTCTCTTATCTATTTTTATCTGCATTTCTAAGCAGCACTATTTCACCAAACAGGATGACCCCCTAAGATGCTGATAATTATCTCTGTTACTATAACAATTTTTTTCAGCAGGATTGCTGGTAACTGATCAGAAATTTTGTTATTGTGTTATTGACATATTGATTCCTTTACCAGCAGCCAAACTCTAGTGTTTGCTTTTAAAAAACTAAGGCAAGAGTTAGAGAAAATGTCCAGGTTGCTGGGACCTTCTTGATTTTTTCATTCAGTAGATTATGAATTCTATACATAAAAAGTTTAATTGATGTTGACTGGCTAAAGTATTTTCTAGACTAATGTCTAAATCATGTGACTCATTTATCATAATTAGCATTTGTCCCTCCAGGCATCCAAGGTTGGCAATAGGCAACTCAGTACCCAGAGTAAATCCTTCCCTCATTGCTGGTAGAGAAAGAGGCATCCATTTGTACACTTAACCATATTAGATGACTTTAAGTGGAAAGGATCTTTTTATAAATGACCAGAGCATATTTTAATGCACATCTGTTTCTTATATGTTGATGTTGGTGGGGGAGGGTGCCTAGTTAGTCTGTGAAAATAAAAAAAAAACATTGTCTTTATTGTCTTTCTTACTGGGAATTCTGCACTGCACTCAGCTGTTCATATCAATCAATTATTCAACCAATCTATGTCAGTTGCAAAAGGATTCCAAAAAAGGGTTCATTCATTGGATGCCTTATAAGGAGGTAACACAGTGAAATGGGAAAAAAATTCAGGACCAGATAGATCTTTTTTATATCTTAGTAAGTTCCTTGAACTCCAGCTTTCTTATTTGTAAAGTGGAGGGATTAGAACTATTTTGTAGTGTTGCTTTAATATTTAAATGAGATGATGTATCTAATGAGTCTGGCTCCCATGAAACCCTTTACATTGTACTGCTATTACTGTCTCTACTATTACTACGGCTGCCACTTCTTCCACTACCATTACCGTCACCACAGCACCACCTCTAACACCAATGCTATCACTGCTGCTACAAGATAATGTTTAAGTGCCTAATAAATGCCAGGGATTAAGGAAATGTGTGGAAGTTTTCCCCCATTCACTTAATATTTGTTGGGGAGAAAAGATCAATATATAATTTATACCTGTATATAATTCAGTTCTAAATTATGTCACATAGATTGTGAGGACTATAAAATACCAAATGCCAAGCTTGTTTCAGTCATGCTCAATACATATGGAAGTATAGAAAAGAAAAAAATATTTTCACTTAAAGATTTATGAAAACAATATTTTCCTATACATTATGAGCAACTGATGGTCTCAAAACAACCTTCTGGGAAAATAAAACTAGATTGTATTGCTTTGTATTTACCTAGTTAATGCTTCCAATACCATCAGTTGTTCTGTGGACCCAAGATATGTTTAACTGGTTTTAGCTGAGTGGGGCCTGCATTCTGTTACACGATGGCTTTACATTAATTTGTTATGTAATATCTAGGAACACCAAAATGTCTGCTAAGAATTTCTGAATTTCATATCAGTAGGAAGTTTAAAACTTGCTTTTGAAGAGCAGGTGATATAAGAACTTTCTCCATCACTCGTTCATTCATTCTTTCAACACAAATGAATTGAATGAGTCCCATCAGTTTCAGTTCTGAAGTAATTGTCTCAAGGAGTTTAATAATGAATCAGTAGAAAACACAGCAAATAAATAAATGAGTAAATACACCACAGAGCTGGTATTAAGGGAGGGGGCCAAGTACCACAGGCACTCAGGAAGGACAATATTATTTCTTATTAGGGTGATAGGAAAGATTTTAAAGAAAGAGAGTTGATTGACTCTGGTGGTGATGGTGTATATAATGTGTGGAGGTGGGAGAGTCATTACAAACTAAGGCAAAAATGTGATATGGATGTGGAAAAAAGGGGTAAAGAATGTTCCAAGAAAGAAAAACAATTCCAATTTGTTGAAGTATGGAAGACCAGTGAAACAGAGGCCTAGAAATAAAGGCAGAGCTTGATTACAAAAGCCCTTAAATGCCAGCCAGGTTGAAGAATGCACACTCTATCTGACAGTTTTGACAAAAACAAAGGGATAGTTTGCCTGCTGTGTAGAGGGTTGAGAGAAAAAGCAAGCAGACAAATGAGGCCTAAGCTTGGATGGTAACCAAGGGGCTCATGAAAGACAAGCAAGGAAGGAAGATGCTGTAGAATTTGGATCTAGTGAGCATGAGAAGGGAGAATGGCTTACTCTGCTACCAGGTCTTGTGGGTTCATAGAGGTGGTAGGACAGAAATGGGGAAGTTAGAAGTTAGGGGAAAATCACAATTAGTTTAAAATTGATGAACGAATAAATCAATCTAGTCTCATCACTAATTTATCTATTAATGATTTAACACATTATGGTTTTATAATACTGAGTTGGAGGAGTCGGTAGGCCATTTGGCTGGAAAGGTCTTGCAGATCTAGTCCACTTCCAAAGAGTTGTCAGCACAGTTAAATTTATACTTCCTATGATTCATAAATCAGTTGACTGTAATGTGAAAAGTCAAAGGAAACTACCCAGTGAAAATTTTGCCAAGTCTTCACTTCCTGTATGACAAGTGACGTTATCATTTGGTCAGGGAAGTTATTTTGGAGTAAGTTACTCTGCTGAGTAATCAGTCTTGTCTGTTGTTAAAATAAAGAGAATTGCTAGGCTGCAAATAGGTCACATTGAGCTATTATCAATTGTGTTGGTAATACTTTATATTTTAGAGCTATTTTAAGGAAACCTTTATAGCAACAGCTAATCATGTGACTTTTATAAATAATTTTGTATTTGCAGCCCTAAAACCTCTCTGTCTTAATTTATTCTCACTGTCTAACTTTTTCTAATGGTATTTAGACTTTTGTGATTCAGTCTTAATTCTTATATATTTTTTGTAAACTATTTTTGTTCTTTCTAGTCTTTCTCTTTTCTTGATTACTCTGGTTTCAGAGGCCAGAGGGCAAAGCTCTTCTGGTAACAGGAACAGCTTGACCAAATTTACTGGACCGTGAGATAAATACATCCAGTTAATGCTAGGACACTTTTGGGAAGAATAAGAAAAGACAGGAAAGAAACCTCCTCTAAAATTATTCTCAGCACACTCAGAGAAGCAAGCATCACAATAGATCAGTACTTGGGGTTTTGGAGAAACATTTGTAGAATATAATCAATTATTCTTCCGTTCTATAGAGAAAAGGGATTCATGACCTATGTTTCTCTGTTGTGACAAGTCTTAGATCATACAACATGAACCTGGGGGATCTCAAACTTGGCAGTGAATGGGATAGGCTGTTTGAATAGACTTAGCTACCTTCATCTTAAACCTTACTATTGTTACTAAAGAAACTTTTTTTTTTCCATCGCAGGTGTTTTTTTCCACATTTATCCAATTTTATTTTTCAAAAAGTTGGCCTGAGAAATGATTTCAAAAATGTCTCAAAACTCTAAGTATTCCATTTGGGTTCTTTTTGCCCTTTTTCCCCCTGTTAAAGTATTTTTTATTTATTTAATTTTTATTTTTTCTAGTTTTATTGAGTTTTAATCAACATATAAGATTGTATAAGTTTAGGGTATACAACATAATGATTTGATATATGTATGTATTATGAAATGATTACCACAATAAAATTAGTTATCATCCATTATCTCACATACTTATAATTTTTTCTTGTGATAAAAACTTTTAAGATCTACTTTTAGCAACTTTCACATATACAATACAATATTATTAATTATAATCACCATGCTGTACATTACATCCCCAGGACTTATTTATCTTATAACTGCCTATTTGTATCTTGTGACCACCTTCATCCATTTCCCCCAACCTTCACCTCTCATCTCTGGCAACCACCAATCTGTTCTCTGTTTCCGAGTTCACATTTTTAGATTTGGCATACGTGAGATCTTATAGTATTTGTCTTTTTTACCATTTTCACTTGGCATAATGTCCTCAAGGTCAATCCATGTTGTCACAAATGGCAAGATTTCCTTCTTTTTTATGGCTGAATAATATTTCTGTGTGTGTGCGTGTGTGTGCGCACGCACCACATTTCTTTATCCATGCATTCATTGATGGACACCTTGTTTTCATATCTCAGCTATTGTAAATAATATAATTAATTGTAAATAGTAACATTGTAAATAATGCTGTAATGAACGTGAAAGGGCAGATATCTTGTGGAGATGTTAATTTCAATTCCTTTGGCTATATGCCCAAAAGTGGGGTTATTGGATCATATGGTAATTCTAATTTTAATTTTTTGAGGAACCTCCATACTATTATTGTCCACAGTGGCTGCACCAGTTTACATTCCCACCAACAGTGCATGAGGATTCCTTTTTCTTCACATCCTCGCCAACACTTAATATCTTGGTTTTTTGGATAATAGTCATTCTTTTTTTTTTTTAAGGTTTTTATTATTTATTGATAGAGAGACACAGCGAGAGAGGGAACACAAGCAGGGTGAGTGGGAGAGGGAGAAGCAGGCTTCCTGCCAAGCAAGGAGCCTGATGCGGGGCTCGATCCCAGGATCCTGGGATCATGACCTGAGCCGAAGGCAGACAGTTAACGACTGAGCCACCCAGGCGCCCCGATAATAGTCATTCTAACAGGTGGGAAGTGATATCTCATTGTAGCTTCGATTTACATTTCCCTGATTAGTTCCATATGGTTGTAATTTAGTCATTGAATTTATTTTCTTCGTTCATTTAGTCATTCAACAAATATTTATTTATTGGACATTCATCATATGTCAGGCACTTATTTTAGGTGCTGCAAGGACAATAGTGAACAAAACGAAGTTCTTGTTCTCATGCAGCTTAGATTCTAGGGTAGAGATAGACAAGGGACAGTTTAGCACAATCATTTATAACGTAATGTCAGGTAGAGACATGTGCTGTGAAGAAAAGTTAGCAAAGTGAGAGGATGAGGAGCGAAGTATATTTAGGTATGTTCTGCAGGAAAGGCTTCACTGAGGAAGTGAAGTTGGAACTGAGATCTGAATGAAGTTGGGAGTGAGCCATGGAGATGTGGAAAGGAATTTCAAAGCAGGGGGCAAAATAAAATAACATTAGATGTCTTTGCTTTCCGTAAGTCATTTTTTCCCCCTTGCCAGATTTTTGCTATATTTTTCATCTATAGTCAAGGTCATTTTGTTTATACCAAAAATCCTGGAAAAATTCTATTTATTGTAATAGATAAGGGTGGAGGAGATGAAGAGACATTGACTTGGAATGGGGAGTGAAAATGCACAAAATGCAGAATTAACAGGAAGCCTGGCAGGCTCTACATGATGTTTTAGCCTATTTTGCAGGCTTGCCTTCCGAATGCACAACCCAGCACCAAGGAGTTGTTCTACTATACTTTGACTGTAAGCAGGAGCACCCCAAACTGCAAGATTAAGAATTATAGTAGGTAGCATTCCCTTTCCAGATACATTTGGGAGAGTTTGGGTTAAGCTCTTGCCACCTAGAATGTAGCTTAACTTTCGGATACAGGGCTATGGACATGGCACTAGGAAACTCTTCTTTGCAAATCATCACTCAGGACTTAAGTTCTAAGGAAACTAACCACTGGAACATTTATTTGAGGGCAGAGATTGTGTTCCAACTAGCTGTCCAATTTTATCTCTTAACAAAAACCCTAGCTACTCAAAATAATGAAAAGACTGTTGGTGACAAAGGGCTCTTGGAGTGCCATGTGATTCGAGCACAAAATCTCACACTCACTCTTGGTTGGGAAAAGAAAGGAGTCATGTGGAAATGTCTGAGTATGTTTAATACAGGGATTAGTGCTCTTTCTAACATGACAAAGTTTGGTAAGAGGGGAGTGGCTAGAAGGGAATAGCTTTCAAATTTCTGACTTCAAGCCCTAGAAAATATCCCAGACCACAATGGGAAGAAACAACTGGGATTCCCACTTATCTCCCAGTCACCCCTGCCTTCTGACTATTGCGTGGTCTTAGACCATATTAGGTCACCAAAACGTGATGGTGGTTCTTGGGCCTTTGCAGCCTTAGTCATGTATAGAAACCCAGGGTTTCATCCATCTGAGCATCCACTTGCCTAGTCTCAGAAATGACTGACAGTAGTAGCACAGACACATGTCTTAGGAACTATGGGAGCCAGCATCGCAGAACACATCATAGACCAGTGCTTTGTGATGCAGAGTAGCTGCCGCCTACTTAGGCATCAAAGGATAGGTTTGCACAGCTGTTTTCGGGGGTAGTGGGTATCTGGGGGCTTTGAAGTTGTTCTCTTTACTTCACTACCCTACTCAGTTCAATATCATGATGAAGTATGTTCCACGAGAGGCTGATCTTTAAAAAGTATGACTCATACCTTGTTATTTGATACTGTTTTCTGTACTTATTAATAAGCCATGTATTTATTATGTGTTATCCCCAAAATATTCCTCCTAAGTAACCTTCCCCCCACGCCCCAAAATATTATTCTTTTGAACATATATGTGATAGCAGTCTGGTGTATATAAGGCAGCACAAGATCATGCTTAGAGCCCCACTCCATAGTCAGAATTTTTAGGTTCAAACCCCATGTCTACCTTTAATCTGCTGGGTGATCTTCGGCATGAGAACTAAGCCTCCGTGCCTTAGTTTGTCAAGTGAGGCAATACTCGTACCAACATCAAAAGATTATCATGGGGGTGCCTGGGTGGCTCTGTTGTTTAAGCATCTGCCTTCAGTTCAGGTCATGAACTCAGGTCCTGGGATTGAGTCCCGAGTGGGGCCCCTGCTCAGTGGGGAGCCTGCTTCTCCCTCACGCTCTGCCCCTCCCCCAACTCATGCTCTCTCTCAAGTAAATAAAAGTAAATAAAAAAAGATTATTATGAGGGGTAAATGAAATTATTCATATAAAGGGCTAATATGCCAGGCATGTAGTAAGTTCTTGGCAAATATTTATTATTATTATTATTATTATGATGTACCAGCAAACTGCTAAGTACTTTAAAACATTGGGCTCCTGGTTGGCTCAGTGGGTTAAAGCCTTTGCCTTTGGCTCAGGTCATGATCTCAGGGTCCTGGGATTGAGCCCCGCATCAGGCTCTCTGCTCAGCAGGGAGCCTGCTTCCTCCTCTCTCTCTGCCTACTTATGATCTCTCTCTGTCAAATAAATAAATAAAATCTTTAAAAAAAAAAATTGATTTCCAAACTTTTGATTATGTACCCCATCAGTAAAACACTCTTGAGTGTATGTATCTAATATATGCCTATATACTTACAAATGAAATACAAGTACAAATAAACTATGAACATTACTGCTATACCAATATGTTATGTACATTATAAAGCAATATCAAGTCAAATTAGAATTTTAAAAAGGGTGAGACAAAAATGAAATATGAAAAGTTCTTTGCGCATCCAAGTGGATCATCTTGCTCACTCCCTAGCATATGCACACCTCAACTTAGAGATCAATAAAGCAGGTCATATTTTATTAAAATTTTATTTTTATTTTAACTGTTAACTGTTTTAGATATCTTTCTTTAAAAATTGTGCTGTTTTCTGAAATCTTCAATACCATATTCTGAGTCTCAGCGGTGCCAGAATATACATAGGCTCTTGGCCTGAGGTAAGGGTGTTCTTAAGGATTGATTAGCTTTGTGGAAATGCTAGTCCTAACCCCAAGTGACTCCATGGTGCTATACACCAGTATCCAGTTCTTTTGTTTCATAGTTCCACCTATTGTTCTCTGATTAATATCTTAACTGAGTTATAAGTTAGTATTTATATCTGTAATGTTTGCATTGATGTCTATCTCCTCACTAGACTATAAACTCCAGGAGGGCAGGGAGAAGGTCTGTCTATGGTTATATTTTATTTCCAGGTCAGTGCAGGATGCCTGGCACATGGTAGATGCTTTGTGAATCTTGGTAAGTAAATGGACGGTATAATGAAGTATCATTCCCCTCTTGTCAGTTGCTACTTCTCACTGCTACTCTGAACTGTCTTACTTGCTGGCCATCTTACATCCAGGGATCTATCACAGATTTCCTCTCAGAGTGAAGAACCAGGGCTCTGTGATTGGTTGTTTGCTACTCAGACTGTTGAATTGCTACAAGTCTCACCTCCAAATAATCAAATCATTGGGATGGAGGGAGAGAGAGAAAAGGAGGCTGGGCACAGGAAAAACAAACAGGAGGGTGGGAGAAAGAGAGATTTCCCATCAGGCTTTTAGTCTGAGTAGATAAAATGGATCTTTCAATTCTTTCTCCCTTTGTTTTGTTCCTTTTAAAACATTAAACTGTGGCAAGAGTGCACACTTATCATTGCTGGCCTCCAGTGAGTAGTTATATAAGGTTCCATCCCACTGTATTTCCTGCTTTTTCCCTAAGGTCAGTAAGAAGCTGCTCATTAGTAGCTTATACAGTCTGAAGCCAGGATCCACATCCATCAACACAGGAGGGGTGGAAACCATCAAGAAGGGTGGGAACCATAAGGAAACTGTGCATTTAAATGACTTATCTCCTGTTGCTATTTAAGCCTATGTTGAGTTAAGGGTCTCTCAGTTGCTCCTTTCAGATCCATTTCTGATTGTAAGACTAACTGGACACTGTCTGATTTACAGAGTTCTGCCTCAGGTTTGGGTGTGTGGAGCAAAAATGTCCTGCAAGTTTAGGTGCTCTTCACTTTTATTTCTGACTGTTGCATATTGTGTTCCCAAAGAAGTAGACTCTTAGGTGGAGTTTAGTGAATGGAATGGTTAAGTGTACTTGAGATCAACATCTTATGAATGGAAGAGGAAAGAAGGCTGAGTGGGCCAAGGGAGAAGTTGAGCCATGATGCAAGCCCAACAATTTTGGCTAACCTCTTGGGAAGCTCTGGAGTTACAATGGCTCTTCAGCCTTATGCTCAGTTGGACTGAGATGGCCAGGGCTCTAAAATACCAAATCATTCTGTCTTTGGATGTGGGCTACTCTGAAAAAGGGCTGACCTTGGGTGAGGTAGCTTTCTGCAGTGTTGACAATCCCTGAAGGGGCTGATAGCACTCCTAGCAGCAGGAGAAACAAAGCCTTCACAGAAGGAAACTCTTAGTAGCTGATACACTGACACCTGTAGGGGAGGAAAAAAATCTTTTTTTCTACCTGTCTATATTCTTGACTAGGGACCTTAGTCAAAAGATGGCTTAGAATTCAGGCTTAAATACCATTTTCAGCTAAAACAAAGAAAAAAGGGTATGGGATAGGCCAGCTTTAGAAAGGTGACCAGGATAATTACTATAAAGAAGAATAAGGTTGTTATGCAGATTTAAGTCTATGCCTTCCCCATTGATAAGTTTCTTATGAATTAGGGTCATACTTTTCTTCTTGGTACTGAGGAGATAGCCTTACAAATGGAGTTTTCCTTAATGCAAATTTTCCTTACAAAATGGTATCTTCTAGTCTGTCTTCAGAGCTTCTCCTGTTTCTCAAAATAATCCTTAAGCCAAAAAAGGTTGTTTTTTTTTAAAATTTTTTAAAATTGCAGGTAGTGGGGTACATATTCTAGTCTTCTATACTTCCCATAGACTGGGAACCTTAAATAGATTTTGTCCTCAAGAACAGTACCCAAAATAATGAGTTAACATATATTAACATATCTCAATAAAATGAGATGTTGGAGTATTAGAGTAAGCTTGTCCTAGCCTTTGAGAGCTTATTATTTATTAAATATTCAGATATTTTGTAATCCAGTTGTTAAAACTTTAGTAGGTTAAAGTGGACCATGGTAGGAATATTTATTTACACCACAGAAATAGTCAAATCAGGGCTTGTGGGCTTCCCCCCCGCCCCCTGAGATGGTTTACCAGCATACCACTGAATATATTCCTATATAACTCCATTTTTAGGAGAATTGGAAATACCCAAACACCTCATTTTTCACCTCACCAAAAAGTCCTTTCCCATAAGATGCTTGTCTTAAAATTCTACTCTTTGAGCATTATATTGTCAGCTTAACCTCTAACTGCCTTCAAGGTGATATAAGGAAGTTCATAAGATTTTTGTCTTAGTCTGTTTGGGCAAAATGCTGTAGACTGGGTGATTTAAACAACAAACATGTCTTCTCACAGTTCTAAAGGCTGGAAAGTCTAAGATTAAGGTACCAGCAGATTCTATGTCTGGTGAGGGCAAGTTTCTTGGCTCATAGATGGCTGTCTTCTCATTGTGTTCTTACATGGTGGAAACAGAGAACTCTCTTGCATCTCTTTTTTAAGGACATTAATCCCATTCACAAGGGTTCTACCGTCATGACCTAATCACCTCCTGAAGGTTCCACCTCCTAATACTAACACTTTGGGGGTTGAATTTCAACATAGGAATTTTGAGGAGACACAAATACTTAGTCTATTGTGGTTTTGCAACTAAACAGGCTGAATCCTATCTCTGCCACTTCCAGCATTGAGACCTTGTACAAGTTAACTTCTCATATTTTTGTTTATCTGTAAAATCTATAAAACAGGGATTAGTGATACCCACTTTAGAGGATTTCTTTTCAAAATAAATGAGAAAATGTTATGTTTAATGTTAGGTATGCTGTAAATATTACTCTGCTGTAATAAACATCTGCCTTTGTTGGGCATGGATTTCCTCTTTGGGGTGAAGTTTGAGGTGGGCATGATGGAGGAAGTTTAGTGCTGTTTTTTAATGCACCATTTTTAAGGTGAATGCACCATTTGAAAACACATCATTTTAATTTTGAATCAAGCTGTTTGGCATCTACTTTCTGCTAATTTCAGCACCTCCCTACCCCCCATACCTTCTCAAGCATATCTATTATGATTGTGGTCCTTGCTGATTCAACCTTTCCCTATCCAGCTTCCCCAGGCCAGTTGCTCCCTGGTGAAGTCTTTTTTTTTTTTTTTTTTAAGATTTTTTTATTTATTTGACAGAGAGAGAAAGATCACAAGTAGGCAGAGAGGTAGGCAGAGAGAGAGGGGGAAGCAGGCTCCCTGATGAGCAGAGAGCCCGATGCGGGGCTCAATCCCAGGACCCTGAGATCGTGACCTGAGCCAAAGGCAGGGGTTTTAACCCACTGAGCCACCCAGGCGCCCCACCCTGATGAAGTCTTGTGATAGGGAAGCTACACACACACTTCAGAGCTAAGGCCTGTAACGATTATGCAAACTGAGAAAAATTGTAAGGCAAAAAGGAAAACTCTGTGGGACTGCAATGCTCCTGTATATTTTGAGGATTAAAAGGCACAGTTTCTTCTGCCTATAAAGATTGGCCAAGACTAGGATCACTTCCAGAGTGGGGGGGAAATCACATAAATTTTCAACTATGTTGGATGTTTTTCCTTTTGCAGTTTTTACCTGGATATTGAGGAATGAATACTTGAGATGGGATACCAGGCCCTTCTCATACCCACTTGTTATTTTTCCTTCTCCTGCTGATATCAAGTTAGTCTTAGAATGGAGTTTCACTGTCATGTCAGTGTCACAGGTAGGGAGGGAAATAGACAACCAACACAATGAAGAGCAGGCCCAGAAGCAGCCAATCCGAGTTATGTGTAGTTTTTTGAAAGGCCAATAATCTGGACATCAGGAATAGGAAACCATATAATTTGTCTTTCAAACTGAAACTCTTGAAGTGAAGGCGGGCAGGGCATGATAAATAATTAAGCCAGGACAACAGGCATTACCTGGAACTGTTTTGGTGAAACCAGGATGAATGGCTATCTTAGTAAAGAGTCACAACGGTAATAGGGGTAAGTTTATGTGTTAAGAATCTTATGCAGAAACATAGGAGACTCTGACCATTGATGACTAGGTGCCATGGCAACAATCTGGAAAACCTAGGTAGGCTTCATGTATTTGCAGCTGATGAGGACATATCCAGCAGTGGAGTGGGTAACCTGAACTCAGGAGAATGTAGATGGGATATTGTAGTTAAGAGGGTAGTTCCTGGAGCCATATTACTTGGTTCAGATGCCACTTACCAGTGTGCAATTTTAGGTGAGATAATTAATGTCCCTATGCTTCAATTTCCCTATTTATAAAATGAGATAATCCTAACTACTCTGTAGGGTCATTGTGAGTTGCAAATTAGAAAGTACATGTAAAGCACTTAGAATAATGCCTGGCTAAAGATACTAAAAAAAAAAAAAAAAAAAGAAAGAAAAGGAAAAGAAAACTATAGGCCAATATCCCTAATGAACATAGATGAAAAATCCTCAACAAAATATTAACAAACTGCATTCAACAATACATTAAAAGGATTATTCACCATGGTTAATGGGGGTTTATTCTGGGATGCACAGATGGTTTAATATTTGCAATCAATCAATGCGATACACCACATTAACAAGATGAAGGATAAAAATCATATCATCATTTCAATAGATGCAGAAAAAGCATTTGACAAAATGCAACATTGATTCATGATTAAAAACTGTCAACAAAATGGGATTAGAGGAAACATACTTCAACATAATACAGGCCATATATGACAGAGTCACAGCTAACATCATACTTAATGATGAAAAATGGGGAGCTTTTCCTCTAAGATCAGGAAAAAGACATAGATATCTACTCTTGTTACTTGTATTCAATACAGTGCTGGAAGTCTTAGCCCCAACAATCCGACAAAAGTAATAATAAAAAGCATCCAAATAAGTAAGGAAGAAGTAAAATCATCACTATTTGCAGATGACATGATATTATACATAGAAAACTCTAAAGACTCCACCAGAAAACTATTAGAAGTAATAAATGAATTCAGTAAAGTTGCAGTTACAAAATTAATATATAGAAATCTGTTACATTTCTATACACTTAAAATGAAGTAGCAGAAAGAGAAATGAAGAAAAAAATTCCATTTATAATTGCACCAAAAAGAATACATTACCTAGGAATAAACTTAACCAAGTAGGTGAAAGATCTGTACTCTGAAAACTATAGAACATTGATGAAAGAAATTGAAGATGATGCAAACAAATGGAAAGACATACTATGCTCATGGATTGGCTGAATTAATATTGTTACAATGCCCATAGTACCCAAAGCAATGTACAGATTCAGTGCCATTCCTATCAAAATGCCAATAGCATTTTCACAGAACTAGAACAAATAATTCTAAAATCTGTACAGAACCACAATAGATCCTGAATAGTCAAAGCAGTCTTTAGAGGGAAGAACTAAGCTGGAGGTTTTACAATTCCAGATTTCAAGATATACTACAAGGTTATAACAACTGAAATAATGTGGTACTGGCACAAAAATAGATACATAGATCAATAGAATAGAAAGTCCATAAATAAATCTGCATTTACATGGTCAATTAATCCATGACAAAGTAAGCAAGAATATACAATGAGGAAGACAGTTTCTTTAGTAAATGGTGCTGGGAAAACTGGCCAGATACCTGCAAAAGAACGAAATTAGACCACTTTCTTACACTATATACAAAATAAACTCAAAATGGATTAAAGACCTAAGTGTGAGACCTGAAACCATAAAACCAGAAGAAAATGTAAGCAGTAATCTCTTTGATTTGGCTTTAGCAGTATTTTTTTAGATATGTCTCTTCAGGGACCTACACCAAAATAAGAAGTTTTTACACATCTTTGCATGTCAACAAAATGAAAAAGCAACCTACTGAATTGAAGAAGATATTTGCAAATGATATATCTGATAAGTGGTTCATATCCAAAATATATCAAGAACTTACACAGCTCGACACCAAAAAACCAAAACCAAAACCAAAAAAAAAAAAAAAAACCCACCAAAAAACCCCAAAAAACACTTCAAATAGTCCCATTAACAAATGGGCAGCAGACCTAATAGACATTTTTCCAAGGAAAGCATACAAATGGCCAACAAACACATGAAAAGATGGTCAACATCACTAATCATCAGGGCAATGCAAATCAAAACCACCAGGAGATATCACATTATACTTGCCAGAATGGCCAGAATGGCTAGAATCAAAAAGACAAGAAATAGCAAGTATTAGCAAGGATATGGAGAAAAAGGAACCCTCATGCACTGTTGTTGGGAATGTAAATTGGTGCAACCACTGTGGAAATGGTTTGAAGGTTCCTCAAAAAATTGGAAACAGAAATACCATATAATCCAGTAATTCCATTACTGGGCATTTACCCAAAGAAAACAAAAACACTAACTCAAAAAGATATGTGGATCCGTATATTCACTGCAGCATTATCTATAATAGCTAAGATATGGAAGCAACCTAAGTGTTCATTGATAGAAGAATGATTGAAGAAGATGTGGTATCTATAGAGAGAGAATGGAATATTACTCAGCCATTAAAAAGAGTGAGATCTTGCCAATCATGACAACATGAATGGACCTAGAGGGTGTTATGCTAAGTGAAATGAGTCAGACAGAAAGAGACAAATACCACATTCTGCTTTTACGTGGAATCTAAAAAACAAAGCAAATGAACAAACAAATAGAAACAGATCCATAAATACAGTGAACCAAACTGATGGTTGCCAGAGGGGGGGTGGGTAGGAGGATGGGCAAAATGGGTGAAAGGGGGTGGGAGGTACAGGTTTCCAGTTATAGAATGAATAAGTCATGGGAATGAAAAGTACAACATAAGGAATATAGTTAATGAAATTATAGCAGAAGGTAGCTACACTTGTGGTGAGCATAGCATAATGTATAGAGTTGTCCAATCACTTGGTTGTATACCTGAAACTAATGTCACAATGTTTATCAACCATACCTCAATTAAAAAAAAAAGAATAGTGCCTGACTCATAGTAAGTGTTCAAATTATATTACCTATTAGTTTTGTTAGCATTGTTGTCGATAAAGCAATGGACTCATAAGTAGTAGGTAAGGTTTAAGTCTAAGTCTTGCTACTTAAAAGGTATGTGATTTTGGGTAAGCCGCTTACTCTCTGAACCTTGGTTTCACCTCTTAAAAATGGGTGTTCAGAATACTTACTTCAGAGGGTTGTTGCGAAGAAAAAAAATGAGAAACTATATATTAAGGCACCTTTTCAAACAGTAACAGCTTTATGGAAATGTCAGTTGTTATTTTTATTATTAACTGTTATGATTAATTGACAAGTGGTAACTGTACCAGTCTGTAAGTGAGGAAGACAGACTCTGAACTTCGGCCCTCCCTAAATTGTAATGACTGTGCATTCCCACTTCCAAGGTAGTTTGTTATTTACAAAGACTTTTCTTATTGCACTGTCCATTTCTTTTTTTTTAATTATTTTATTTGAGAGGAGTGTGTGCACAAAAGGGGGACAGGGAGAGGGAGAAACAATCTTAAGCAGACTCCCTGCTAAGTGTTGAGCCCTACACAGGGCTCAATCCCACAACCCCAAGATGATGACCTGAACTGAAACCAAGAGTTGGTGACTTAACAAAATGTGCCACCCAGGTGCCCCTGCACTGTTCGTTTCAATCTCACTGTTATTCCATGAGGTGAACAGGTATTATTCCCCATGCTTCAGAGTAGGAAACTGAGGTTCTGAAAGCTTATGTGACTTAATCAAGATTGATCTATAGCAGAACTGGTTTAGGACTAGGTCTCCTGATTCAGAGTTCAATGTTCTTTTCAAAACTCCCTACTGCCACATTAAATATTTATTTATAAAAATGTTTTGTTCTCAATTCTCCACCTAATTTTGCCTGGAGTTGTAAACTACACCTACTACTACTACCTACCTCCAATAAATTGCATGTATGATATTCATAGTGTATTTCTAACTTCTTGAATTTTACTTACTTCAAAAGTGGACAGAAGTTTTGTGGTATAATATTCTCATAATTTCTCAATGATAACTAATGATTATTAAAATTTTCTCTTCTACTGAAAGTTCTCCTTTTGCCATTTCTCTGTAATTTAGTTCTGCTTCTACAAACCGCAATGCAAAAATGCTCATATTTTAGCAGTCCACAATTTTTAACAATTAGCATTCATAATACTAGATATTCTAATTGGGGGGGAGTTTTCTCAGCTTTCCAGTAATATTGGAAAAGAATGAAAATAAATCAATAGATTTGACAAGACATGAGCTAATTATTTAAGGAACACTTATTGCTCACTTTCCCAATTCTGTATCAGGACTTTTAGATATTTTATCCCACTGAAAAATCATAACAAATCTGGGTCCTCAATTCTTAACTTTCCCTCACATTTATTTATCACCTCTTATTATCCCTTAATCTTTATAAAGGTTCCATTCTATTTCGAATGTTCATAATTCTAAATGATAACTTTACAAGATGTTCATTTGGGAGGGACTAGAAAGGTGTTTTTTTTTTTCCTTTAAGGAAGAATTCAAATAATCCTATAACATTATGCAACCACTATAAATTAAATAAATTTCTATTTAGTCTTTTTACATATATTTTTTTCTATGTGGCTTAAATCAGATGATTTCTAAAACTTTGTAACTTTATTTATTATCATAATCTAACCCTTTCCTCGGGCTTTTAAAAATTCAGGGTAATGGGTGTAAATGTGCTTGAGTTTTGAGTTTTTTTCTAAATTTTCACTAGTGTAAATAATGCTTCAGTGAATACCTATGTGTATAAAGCTGTTTTTATAGTTGAATTATTAAATAGGCTATTGGGCAATAGTTATCAAATATTTATTAGAATGAATATCTTATGGATCTTTGAAAAAACACTGGAGAGAAGAGCCAACAGAAATCAGTGCGAAAAGGATGAACTACCAAATACCTATGCATATTTCTGGGAAAATTGGCTATCCATTTGGAAGAAAAAAATTTGATTACTATTTCACATTATATAATGAGTAAACTTGAGATTGGATTAAAGACTCAATTATAAACAGCCAATTATTAAACTTTAGGAGAAAATGTATTTATAACAGTAAGACAGGGAATGATTTTTTTTTAAAGTTACAAAAAGTGAACATCACAGGTAAAAATGGAATAAACTTTACTACATTAAAATAAAAAAAATTTCTGCACGAAAAAGACCAAAAGCAGTGTTAAAACACAAAAGTGAAAAGTTTAAGGGATGACAGAATAGAATATATTTGAAATATAACCAAAACTTAATAGTAATAAGATTTTATGATGAACTAATTAGTAAGAAAAAGTGATACTGTGTAAAAGATATGACCCAAAAATTCACTAAAGAGATAGCACAAAAGATCAATTAACAAGGAAAATATGCTCATTTCATTAGGGATATGCTCATTTCATAAAGGGAAATACAAAGTAAACAATAATGTAACAGCGCATACTTATCCAACTAGCAAAAATTAGAAATTTGTCAATACTAAGCATTGGCTAGAACATGGGGAAATAGTTTTATACTCTCATGTCAGAATTGAAATTTGTGTAACCACTTTAAAGTATTTGCCAATACGTATTAAAATTGAATATTCATACACCTTATCATCCAGCCCACTTCTAGGTATTTTCCTCTTGTAGAGAATCTTTCACATGTGTGCACTTAAGTACAAAAATATCCATTGCATTATTTTTAGTAATAGCAAAAAATAAGAAACAAACTAATTGTCCTAATTCCCTTGTTAGAGAAGGGAAAAAATAATGATGATATATTTATACAATAGAACACTATACAGCAGTCTAAATGAACGGACAAAATCCACATGTATTAATATAGATAAATCTTTAAAAATAATGTTGAATGTAAGAAACAGAATGCAAAAATATATTAATGGTTAAATTTCTGTAAACTTTTAAAATACACCAAATGCAATATGGTATTTATATGTTTATTAAGTTTCTGTAGAATTTTTAAAAATACTGATTATATATAATATTGTGTACTAAAAATAATTATCAGTTATTGCTTATGGATAAGTTATTGCTTATCAGTTATTACTTATTGCTGATATTAAAAATAATATCAGGGGGCGCCTGGGTGGCTCAGTGGGTTAAGCCTCTGCTTTCGGCTCGGGTCATGATCTCAGGGTCCTGGGATCGAGCCCCACATCTGGCTCTCTGCTCAGCACGGAGCCTGCTTCCCTCTCTCCCTCTGCCTGCCTCTCTGTCTACTTGTGATCTGTTTCTCTCTGTCAAATAAATAAAATCTTAAAAAAAATAATATCAGTTATATGCAATATACGTGAAGTATAAGAACATAGTCATGGAAAGAAAAAACACTTTCTAACTTCAGGGTATTGCTTGCTTTGAGGGAGGAGTGGAGGGAAGGACTTTAACTCTCAGATATCATTTAAGACGTTTGAAGCAAAATTAAGAACATAAATGTCATAAAAGAGAAACAGCTGTGGTTTAGGATTTTTAAGCTCAATGCTGCCTCTGAGAGGCCCATTGACCTTCCACATGTTCCTTGAACTTTCTGGGGGATAATATTAGGTGAGGGCTTCAAACATTTTTAGTAGAGAAACCCTTCATTCAAAGAAAATCTGACTTCTTCACAATGTGTAAAATCAAAACTGCATGCAGAAATGGGAGGGCAGATCCAGGGCAGGAGCCAGAGCAGCTTTTCCTACTTCCCATCACCCCGCCCCCCTCCATGCAGCCTAGGCATTAGCAGAGATCAGTTTGCTGACCTCTAAGGCAGATTCTCCCTCTGACAGCCTGTGTGTCTGTGGTATTACTTCTTAAACATCAGCCTACATGAGGTAAAGCCTGTTTCTCTGATGAGTGCTTGCCACATACAAGGGCTCTGTAGGAAACATCTGGAGGAATGGAAGAGTGCTTTTTACTGTGAATAACCATTTCCTAATGTGTCTGTTCCACAGATTGAATGTTAAGAGTAGGATTTCTCCCCATTTTTAAGAAAACATGAATTATCTTTTTGCTGTTCCTGTCACTTTCTTACCTCCCTAAACTTAGGCCCTTACCATTCTATGTTTCCATCTCCTCTCCTGCCTCCTTCTCTGGTGGCCTTTGTCTCTTTGTTTCCTATTTCTCCATCTCATCTACCAGCCATTTATCATGTTCCCAAAGGACCCTGCCACCAAACCTCCCAAATGAGGGGCCAAAAACCTACTGCTTTCACTTTTTCATCACTCATTTTTTCCTCAACTCTCTGTACACTTCTGGTTGAAAATCAATTGAAAAGGATTAGCAACCACTTCCTAATTATGAAAGCCAAAGTATTTCTTGTCAGCTCTCAAACCCCTTTTTGTAGCCATGGACATCAGAGTTGGATAGGGAGAGTCAGCTGCTCCTCTGCTCCTCCCTCAGTCAGCCAGGTGCTAAACACAGGTTCATTTTGGGGTTTTTCATTCTTGTCTCTGTCTCTACTTATTGAGTTTCAGATAAGTAATTAATAATTGAGAAATGTATGTCCCAGATGTAGTACTAAGGAATTATTCTGAAAAAGAATTATTTATCTGAAGTTCCAATTTAACTTGGCATCCTGTATTTTTATTGGCTAAATCTCAGAGCCCTGTGTTAGGGAGTAGCACCTCCTTCTTACACTATACTTCTTCCTGGCTCTCTATGGCCCTGAGTATCATTCTCTCCCATTCTCTGATTATTTCTTCATCGTCTCCCTCCATGGTAGTGTCTCCTTCCCAATTCCAGGATTCTGTCCTTGGCCCTCTTGTCTTCTCTATGGTGCTCATTCTTTCAGAGATCTCAACTAAACTTGTCAAATAATTTCCTCTGTGCTGATGATTCTGGATCATTTCTCCTTGGCCTTGCCCTTTCCTCCAATAATGGATTTTCGAGTGTCTCACAGACATCTTGGACTCAATGAGCAAAGGTGTCAATTAGCGTTCAGCTTTTCTGACCTCTCTTAATCTCTGCCACATCAGCTACTCCCCAACCACATTCTCTCAGTAATTCATCCAAGTGGCAAAAACATTGATCCCTTTTGGAGTTTTTAATTTTTGCTGCTCTGTTTTACCTGCAAGCCTTGCCTCTTTGCCACATGCCTGGCTTATTCTAAGTAAATACTTGTTGAATGAATTAATATCTCTTGGGTTTGTTTCTTTCTTTCCATTCTATCATGGCCCCCTGAATTCACATGGTCATTACCTTGACTCATTTTGGTAACTGCATCTTGACAATGGTTTCACTCCATTCAGGCCAATCTTGAGGCCCCTCCAAATTAATCTGCCCACGACATCTTCTTAAAAAAAAAAGACTTTATTTTTTGAGTAGATAGTACATTCACATAGCTCAGTGTTCAAAAGATACAAAATAGTAAGAATCTTGAAGAGGTCGTTCAATATCATCTCTTTTCCCTATTAATTACATCTGTTTTGTAACTGAGACATAGGTACAAAAGTGAGAAAGATGGAGATCAAAAACAAGTTGAAATAGTGAGGATTGGTTTGTGAACTGGCTTGCTCATCTTTTGCTAGAACTAGAAAGACTTACATACCTAGCAGCAGACTCAGCTGGAGTGTATGGGCCTTCCTGCTGGGCTTTGCTCTTATAAAGCATAGGTCTGGGAGGAGCCAGCAACATCTACTCTCAGCAAGCACGCTGATTCCAACGTGGAGAGAGGACAGCACTGAGCTGCAAACACTCAATTCCTTCTTTCCAACTCAGTAATCGAAGTAGTCACTCTCTGTTTCCTGTAGATGAGTGAGTGAAAGGTGGGACCAGGGCCAGGAGTGATAAATCCTGCACAACACTCCTCAGCTGGTGTGCTGATGGGTTACAGGTGTGCCACGTCATATCGATCCCCTCATCCTTGGGCTAAGGATGGTCAGAGGCCCAAGTCTAATCCTTTCAACCCTGTGTAGTCTGACCAGGACCCTAATTTCCCTGCAGTTTACTCCCATTGACGCAATATGATCATTTTCTGTGTCACGATGGGGAAAATGCTGGGATGTACTGCTCTAAGCAGCGGTCATCTCTGTATTTATAGATATGAAGTTGGACAAAGATAATCATCTGCTCACTAAATATACAGAAAATCCTTCTTCCAACTTCTACCTTTCTCTTCTGCTACCAGTTTTTCTTTCCTAGCCTCACTGAAGGCAACCAGTAGTTTGTGTGTGTCTGTGTGTGTGTATATAAATATATATATATTTACATATATGTAAATATTCTGCATCCCCTTTTTTTGCACAAATCTTGGAATAGGCAAAATGCCTTAACAAACTATCCCCAAATCTCAATGATTTAACATGATAATGGCTTAGTTCTTGCTCATGTCCCAGTGCAGTATGGCCTTTGGGCCAGTGAGGGGAGAACTACAGTCTTCTCCAGTTGCCATTAATCATCTCAACTTCCTTTAACCTACTGGCTCTGCCAGTCCCTAGAGAATTGAGACCTCTGCCAGATGCTCTATATGAGCTAATAAAGAAAGGAATAAAACATGAAAGATTTAGGGAGTTTTTAGGGACCAGGCTTGGAAATAATTTATATTCCTTTTGCCCATATTTAATTGGCTAGATCTCTGTCATATGACCCCATATGACTATAAGGAAATGAAGTCTAGGTGTCTGACAGGGACAAAATGAAATGCGGTATGGTGAGCCCATAGCAATCTTTGCTATATGCACCAGACATGCTGTTATTATACCTTGCTCTTTTGACTTGACAACAAATTATAGAGAGCAACCATTTCATTTTTTTTTAAGATTTTATTTATTTGACAGAGAGAGAGAGCACAAGTAGGGGGAGCAGCAGGCAGAGGGAGAGGGAGAAGCAGGCTCCTCACTGATCAGGGAGCCCAACTCGGGGCTCAGTCCCAGGACCCTGGAATCATGACCTGAACCAGAGGCAGATGTTTAACGATTGAGCCACCCAGGTACCCTGAGAGCAACCATTTCAATGCATAGACAGATTCCCTGTTCTGTTCTAAAAGTTGCATAGTATTCAGTTGTATGAATTACACTGTAATTTATTTAACCAGTGGTTTAATCATCCCCAACATTTTTTTTCATTCTTTCATCTGCAGTGAATGCTCTTGTCCTTATGTCATTCCATACATGTACAAGCATATCTGTAGGATAAATTCTCAGATGAGATATTGCTCAATCAAATGGTATGGACATTTAACATTTGGATACCTATTGCCAAATTACCCTATTAAGAGGTTATATAAATTTATATTCCCACTGGCCACTTTATTGTTTAATCCTACTTGTATAAAACATTTCTACTTTTCTCCGTGTTTGAATGAGTGTAGTTTAAATCCATCTTCACAAGGTCAGAAAGAGCTCATATTCTTGGTAATAACCATCTGCATTAAATTCCTCCTCTATCCCTCAGGAGCTCTACATTATCTATATCTATTTCCCAAGTGTGTGGTACCTCCTATCAAAAGCATAACTTAGGGCAGAAGAAAGGAAATGCACACTCTTGAGCTGTCTCTAGGTATGTCCCAAAGGTGTCTACCCTAAGCCATCCAAGTTTTCTTTGAAGTCTATTTGTAGTAAAAGCACATACAGGCTTTTTGAGAATTTTTTACTATGTCTGCATTTATTTTAATATTTAAAATGTTTCAAATCACTTGCTATTGAGTATAACTGAAACTCCAAGAAGCTACTGGTTTCTTTTGCACCTTGGTGAATTGGCCCACTGCCCCCAGGGCAGACAAAGGATCATGTTCGGTATGGTGGTGCCCCATGGATAGGCTCCTATCCATCCTTCAAAACCCAGTTCATATGCTACCTGAACATCAACCCTCCCTGCAGGGTTAGCAAGCCCAGAATGGTGTCTCTGTCCTAAAGAACTCTGAATTACAGCCTAGCCCCATGCCTTTTACTGTGCTTGCACCTTATCTTTCCTTTCTTTAGTTATAGCCTTCATGAATTCACTGTATCTATCACATATCTTTAAGTACTTTGTAGCAAAGAAGAGACTTACTAAATTTTTAATGAAAAAAGCATTGAAAATTATTGAACATGTTATCGTGTTAACCACTTCTGCTTTTCCAAAGGAATGTGGAATTACCAAAATAATAAAATCTACTTCTGAGTCCCAACTCCTCTTAAACATTTCTACATCTTGTTCTAAGTAGTTACGTTAGCCTGCTGTTTTCTCAGAAACTATACATTTAGTTTGGATATGAATATACACTCAACTCTCAATGATATGCCTGTCACATTGATTAACACTGAGCATGCCACTCATTTCTTCTCCTGTCTCTTGAAAATGGGTATAGTTGCATTTGCCAGCTACCACTCAGGAGATGTGAAAATAAGAAATTCATTCCCTCAGTTGTACTAGCCTGCAATTCAGTTGCTTACTAGCTCATGTGGCTAGTGGCTATCATATTGGATAGTACAATTATAGTATATTTCTATCATCACAGGAAGTTCTATTGGAGAGGGCTGGTCTTTAAGTTCTGTATCTTTTTTTAAATTTATTCATTTGAGAGAGAGAAGGAGAGAGAGAGAGAGGGTGAGAGAGAGCACTAGATGGGGGAGGGTCAGAGGGAGAAGTAGATTCCATGCTGAGCAGGAGGCCTGATGTGGGACTCAATCATGGGACTCCAGGATCATGACCTGAGCTGAAGGCAGTCTCCTAACCAACTGAGCCGCCCAGGCGCCACTAAGCTCTGTAACTCAAAGGACTAACGTCTTTAGCTGAAATATTTTTAGCTTCCTGTTTTCTCTTGTCTTAGATTCCCCCCTCAAACTATATTGAAAAATTTTAATCGTTTGGGCCTTAAAAACAGTCTCACCTCTGAGGCCATGATTTGAACACAAAATCTGAGGAAAATGACATGTGGAATCGCCATCTGGAGATTGGTACAGCAGCAGATCCAGCCATTTCTGAGAAATTGTCTGGGTTTGGAGTTACTCCCAGAACTCTGATTTAGCAGTTCCTAAGCTTATAGCAAGTCTGAAAGGAACACAAATCTGTTTTGTATATACAAATAAATCCTCGTGTGCTGCATGCCATTCTCAGCCTGCCAGTTTCATCTGGCTGCTCCAGAAAATATAATTCAATAGTACATTAGTTAACCTGCATGCAGGGAATGGGGCATTCTGATTATTGAAATGTTCTGGTTGAGTGATTAACCTGATTTTTGCAGAAAAACTGCTGAGGCAAGGGATTTTCTGTCCAAAATGTTTGTGCCACTGTACTTTTTTCTTCCAGATGATCACAGCTGCATTGCTTCATTCCTGCAACACTCAGAAATATATCTCTTTGCTAAAAACTTTCAAATATGCAATTGATATACTTTCAAAGAGACCTCATAAAAATAGGTCAATAATGGTATATCAGATAGTCTTAGAAAAAAGAACAAACTTAGAAGGAAACGTAGTATCTTTGCCCAAATTTTACACAGCCATAACCTTCAAGAGTTCCTAACAACAGGGCGGTTTCTTCAAATAGTATAACTTGAAAAATATTTTATTTTCTTTACTAATAAATACTTAAAAGTGCTTACTAGACTTTAGGCACTGCTGCAAGGGCTTTACAAATATTTATTGATTTAACTTTTATAACTACCTTAGAATTAAGTATCACATTACTATCTTCATTCTAATTTTATTTTATTTATTTATTTATTTATTTAATATCCTCAATTTTTTTTTCCCCAAATACTTTTATTTTTTCAGTGTTACAAGATTCATTGTTTATGTACCACACCCAGTGCTCCATGCAATACGTGCCCTCCTCAATACCCACCACCAGGCTCACCCATCCTCCCACCTCCCTCCCCTCCAAAACCCTCAGTCCGTTGCTCTGAGTCCGTTGCTCTTGGTTCTTCGCCCCTCCGATTTTCATTCTAAAAATGAAGAAACTCAGGCACAGAGAGCTATGGATGAGCCCTAGCCAATCTACCTGAATTCTCATTGATACAAGCTGTTGTAGCATCAATGAATGACTAAGTTTATGAGAAGGGACCTGGCTGAGTTAAGTGACTCCTACTTCCTGCACCCACCTCTTTCCAAATATTACATGAGTAATGTAAAGGGGCTATTATAGAAAGAGAGAAGGAGGGTCCAAAGTGCTAAAAGAGCACAGAAGAAACAAAAGAAAAAATCAAAGTGGATTTCAGAGAAGAGCAGCTTCTGAGATCCAGCTTCAGAGATGAGTTAGAATTAAGGCAGAAAAGGGAGGGAAAATTAAATACTATAGTTGTGAAACCATGTATATGAAACATCTTGATGAGTACTATAATAATAAAAAGGCCCTAGTGGTGAATAATAAATGACATTGTGTATGTGTTTGGGGAGTGGGATAAAGAAAGAAGAGGATGAGTTTAAGTGAGATTTTAAAGATTAGAAGAGTTTCATTTCAGACTTCCCAGTACATAGTGGATATTTGATTTAAGAATCTCCATATTTCATTTCATTACATTTCATACAAAGTAACTTTTTTTTTGGCCAACTTCAACATTTAAGTAAAAGCCAATAAATAAATACTAGAAAAATCCATTTGCACTTTCAAATATATTTTTCCACAGAATCTGGAAAATATTTCAAACTGTGGAATGGGATAAAGTAGGGAAAACTAGGACCAAATTTTAAAAAAATGTTTTATATGGGAAAAGTTTAAATACATTCTTGTCAGAAGTTAAATGTTTGAGTACTGCCAGAAAATTTTTTGGACCGGGAAAAAAAAATAAAATAGAATGAAAATATCTAAAATGTGATAAGTGGACAACTAGCCAAAATAAATGCAAAGGGTTTTCTTTGCCCAGAGGGGTTTTATTGAGTTGTTGTTATTAGCTATAGAATCATGTATAGGCTTTACGTTGAAAATATTGCTCTACACTTTTATTGCATTTATGAATTTCTAAGTTTGCATTTTTCTTATTTTCATCCATGCTAATTTAATAGCATGTTAATATCTCTCATACAAACTTAGCAAAAGTGACTATAACTGTATTTTTAAAGCACATTTTTTAGTGACCCAAAGGAGCATCTTCCTAACTGCATTTTTATCTTTTCTGGCAGATGACATTTGATCCAGAAATCTTCTTCAATGTTTTACTGCCACCAATTATATTTCACGCAGGATACAGCCTGAAGAAGGTAAATATACAGTGATTATTTTCGTCTTTTATCAGTAAGTAGAGAATTGTACCAGTGCTAATAAAAAACAATTATTTTATGGGTTTATTTAATTCATAAGGCTATCATTATCCTGGATTAAGTGATACAGATTCAAATCTGACACACTTAGAATTCTTCTGAATCTGCTCTACCTAATACACTGACCATTAGCCACATGCAGCCATTAGGCCCTTAAAATGTGGCTAGTTTGAATGCAGATGTGCTTTAAGTATAAAATATCCATTGGATGTCATAGACTTAATATTTAAAAAGAATGTAAAATATCTCCATTATGTTTGATAGTGATTTCATGTAGAAATGATAATGTTTTAGATATATTAGGTTAAATAAGACATACATTATCAAAAATCATTTTGTTTTTTTAAAAACTTTACTTTTAATATGGTTACTTGAAAAATCTTAAATGACATACGTGGCTAATGTTATATTTCCATTGGACGATATTATTCTAGATAATTGTAACCGAAGAGTTAGCTATTAATTGGGAGAGACATAGGGTTTATCAATCAGAGTAAAAACTCAAGATGTCTTGCTAATACTCAGCTATTGATGTTCATACAAAGGAAGTCCAGTTTTGTAGCTTCTGTGCCTGACATTATTTAGGTACTGCTTGAATGTGCACTTTTCATAGATTAGTCATTCTCTTAATAGTTTAAGTGCTAACATCTCCTGTGCCACAGATTGAGGCTCTGGTGTGTTTGAATTTTGAGATGCAGAGGGAGTACAGCTGCTTTTCTGCTGCCCACACTGCACCCCACAGACTTGTGGGGCTCTTACCCATTTGGCCTGTCAGCTCCAGCAGCCAGGCAAGCTTGTTCAGTACAGACCTGATTTTCTTGTGTACTCCAGGCTCCCTCTTGCTGTCAGTTCTAATGACTCAGCTCCTACTTACGGAACTGGAAGGGAGTTTTCCCAAGCCAGCATTTGAGAAGATTTAGAAGGCTGGGTTTACTCAGGTCATCCTTCCTTATCCCTAGCCCCAATACGAGGCATTATTTTGTGAGATTTGTTAAAATAAATTGTTGTAGGTGACAAAGTTTTGTTTCATTACATTCATAAGAAATAAAAGTCAGAGATCCAATAAGTCAAAAGGCAACTGAAATCTTTTAGAATAGCATTTTTAAAATACTAACGGGTTCCACTGACAATAAACTTTCTTAAGATCTTTGTCTTCTGTTAGTCATTCCAGAGTCCTGCATGGACATTGCCCCAATTCTTTACTCTCTCGGGTCCAGCCAGTTCTGGCAGTCGTTCTCTAATCTCTACCCTGTCATTTTCTGGATGTATTTGTTCCCCCATTTCTTTGAGAAACCTCTGTCTTTTGCAGTATAAATCAGTTCAGCCTTATTTGTACAATAAGGCCAGGAACTAAGGCTCAAAAACAAAATTTGCCTAAACAGTGAAGGAAGGGAGGGGTTGTGAAAGTGCATACATTTATTTTTATTTCCTGTTACACTAAGAAAATATATGGATGTACTATATGAAATATTCTTTTCTCCCCAGAGACACTTTTTTCAAAACTTAGGATCTATTTTAACATATGCCTTCTTGGGAACTGCCATCTCCTGTATCGTCATAGGGTAAGTGACATTCGGAGCTCAAGTTCCAGGTGGCTGTGGGGCCAGTGATCTGTGGGAGGAAGCTCACTCTTCCTGGACTCACACTGACTGGGTGAATTGTCTACCTTTTTCTGAATATCACATCTTCACACATTTTTCTGACTCAATTCCAAGGCTTATATGTCTTCTGACAAACACAAGCTTTCAAATCAAAGCAAACTGAAATTAGGTTGCTTGATTTTCTCTATGAGTTTTGGACTTCTGACTTAGGGGATGTGGATAACTTGGCTTGAGTTATGTGAAGCACATTGCATCTCCTCCTTTTTTTTGCTTAAATAATGCAGGTAAGCAACTGCATTCTTGTTTTCATATAATTTGCAGGACCCTACCTGTTTTTGACAGGAGTACAATAGTAGCTATATGTCAAGGGTTTGCTTTCAAAGGGAAAGTTTATAAGAGGACGGTCTAAGACAGACATTTCCACATATCAGCAGAGCTGTTTAATGCTGGGATAGCTTTTCAGTTGATACACTATAGAATGAAGCCTTATTTTTTCTCCTTATCTTTTATTGGTTATGTTTAACTCCCAAGTCTAACTATATAGACTCTGGCCTGCGGCTCTTCACAAAGCAAAATATGATACAAAATGGTGAAGCCAATCCAATTCACTTATAATCCTATCCAGTACATTAAATCTCCACTGCAGAAAACACGTTCAGCTGCTATGACTATGATGGTGTGGATGTCTTAAATTGTCTGATACAGCTAACTCTACCTTTGAGTTTTACTGCATACAGCTATTATAACCCTAATGCAAAAAACTGAAGCTAAAAACACATGCTAGTCACTTAACCAGCTCTTCCTTTATGAAGTATTTAGTGTGTGTCACTGGAAGACTAAGAAAGTGTCATTACTTGGACCTGAAAGCAGGGGGGTGGGCTATGTTGAATTCTCTGTTAAATTTTTATTGCTTTAAGCCTAAAATGACTCAGGCTACATTATATGAAAATGTCCAGCATAGTTATGGCAGTGAGGAAGCTAAAGATTTTAGCACTTGAAGGTGGAGGCTTGCAGATATAGATTGAGGAGCCTCATTAAGTCTGGACACCTAAGAGGTCTTTAAACTGTGACTGAGAGGCAAACATGGATTTTATCCTTCTCAAAGCATGTTTAGAGGAGAGCTGTTCTATTCTGTGGGTATACTGTAACTAAATATTCAAATTTCAAAGCTGGCAAGGGCCTTCAAGATTTGTGTAATTAAAGGAACTTATTCTAAAGATGAAGAAAGTAACATTTTGAAAGTCTAAGCAGTTGTCTTAAGAAGTGTGTGTGTGTGTGTGTGTGTGTGTGTGTGTGTGTGTGTATACATATATATAAAAGAAGTAGGGCCATGGTCAGGACATAATTCAGACTTTGGCTCCTGACTCAGCAGGTCTCACCGTCATCCCCTCTTTCTTTAGCTATTTCTCTTGGATTTGCTGTATGTTCCTCTATACCGTTCATACGCATTGACAGAAGTCTCTGAGATGTGTGGGCTCTCAACAGTGTTCATCAGTTTCTAGCAAATATTGATGGTTAGCAGTTCTATAATATGAGGATCTGAAATGTATAATGGATCTAAATTTTAAACTTTTAGACAATGCTGTTAAATTTTGGGATAGTCAGTTTTCATTATTACCCTGTTTCCTTTGTCTAATTGATTTTAAGTATACTTAAGTGTATGTATTTATACAACATGCTTTCACCATCATGAGAATTCTATAATCTATTTTTGAAAAAGCAACAATGTAGTGTGTGTGTGTATGTGTGTATAATTGACTTTTCTAAAAAAAATTCAGTTCAGGAGATTTGGTAAAATTCATTTACTGGTGTTGATAACCTCTTCTGATTTTAAGGCTGCAATCAATAATTTTTGATGGAAAGTGATTTGAATAAAAAGTATAGCCCTGGAAAAAATTTTAGAATGATGTGCTTTGTTTGAACTGGCATAATCTGAACAACAAAAACCTGTAGAGTGCCTTCTTAATGTGATCATTAAAGTACAGAAGGGATAGGTAGTTTAAAGATTTTAAGATCTTATCCAGCAAAATAAAGGAAACCATTAAAGAGCTTTAGCTTGGTGGTGACAAGGTCAGATTTGTACTTCAGGAAGGTCATTCTGGTTGTTGTGTAAAGGAGAAATTTTAAAGTGGAGAAAAGATGGCAGCCAGGGGACAATTTAAGAGGCAATTTCCATAAGTTGGAAACAATAAGCTGAAAGACTGTAAACAATAAGGCCCTGGCCTGAGACAGTGGCAGTAAAGATGGATGTAGAGTCATCAACATGTTGAAATCCTGAGAGATAATGGGGTAATTGAAGGCAAGCGTATGGAGTGAGAAGGAAGTTATGTGGACATCAGCACTATCCTGAAGAAAGGGAAGAGATAACCGCAAAGGACTAAGAAGTATTGGGTCCAAGATACAGGAAGAAAATAAGCAGGACATGTGCCTGGAAGTCAAAGGAAGAGGGAAAGGGAGGGTAGATGGTGTCTAACACAAGGAAGTCAAATGGGACAGGAATTGGAGTATCCATTGTATTCAACCCCTTGGAGGTGATGGGTGACTTCACGCTTGTCTTATGGGCAGAAATAGAGTATTGGCAAGTCCAATTGTTTCAGGTGCTCTGTGATGGGAAACAAGAATTTATTTTTATGCTGTTGATCTCCAGATACAATTTCAGAACTTCTGAAGGAAAGGCACAAACTTGAATTCAAGCCAAACTGATACTTAGGAAAGTTAGTGGCTCTCATTGTACAAGTCATCCAAACACACACTTAAACCTTAAAAGACGACTGGTTATGCTTTCCTGATGAATTAATAGTAATAAGAAAAACACAACAAACATTCATTGAGTGCTTGATATGTAGTATGCCCTTTTTAAAAGTACTTGGATTATTTATCTTAATCCTCAAGATAATCCTATTAAGTAGATACTATTATTACCTTCATTTAACAGTTGAGACAGCCGAAGTTTAGAGAGAACACAGTGTAAGTAATACAGCTGGCATTAGTAACAAAATAGTTTGGCTCCAGAGTCAAATTCTCAATGCCAAAAATGTGCTTTACTTCTATTTATTATCATTACTAAGAAATAAAATGTAAAACATTAAACAAAAAAATAAAATTGAATAAATCAGTTAATATTCACTGCATACCACATGTTTCTTCATTAGCCCCATAGGAGTTCTCACAGATTTGAAAGATTTTTATTTGGGAATCCCATTCGAAAGGAATTCACATTTTTAAGACAAAAAAGGAATGTCTGAGTTTATGAAGATATACTCATACTTGCATGAAATGGGCAGAAGGAGAGATTCAAGACAGTCCTAGATTGGACTGAGAATTATTTCATAGAGGAGGCAGATTCTAGGTAGTCATTTAGTGGAGAGGGATATATAGTTGGATTTTCCATGCCATCAAGTGCGTTAGTCGTAGTGGGTATGGAGAACATTGCGTCAGATTCAAAGCTGGAGAACAGGTTTCGTAGAGCAGTGTTAGTGTGGAAACTGAAAGGCTGGAGAATCAGCTGACAGATGGCAATGAAGCCTAGCAACAGGAATTTATGAGAATGTGAAGGCTATAAAGAGTGATTATAGGGCATGAATGGAAACCGAGCTAGTGGGCTGTGGTCTTTTGTAGGTAAGGACTGGATAGAATCAAACTATAGGTTGGCTTTAGATTTGGACTCAGATGCTTTATAGGAATGAGATCACTGGGTCTATTTGAATGAAAAGAATTCTGCATTAAGTTTTATTAACTTCATGTCATTTCAGAAATAAGATGCAAATCATCTTTTATATTTCATGACAAAGTTTAACAATATCATTTCTGGCAATAAAATCAGAGAAACTTTAGAAAAATTGTAATTTTAATTTTTTTAATGTTTTTTTTTTCAATTTTATTAACATATAATGTATTATTTGCCCCAGGGGTACAGGTCTGTGAATCATCAGGCTTACACATTTCACAGCACTCACCATAGCACATACCCTCCCCAGTGTCCATAACCCAGCCACCCTGTCCCTACCTCCCTACCCCCCAGCAACCCTCAGTTTGTTTTATGAGATAAAGAGTCTCTTATGGTTTGTCTCCCTCCTGATCCCATCTTGTTTCATTTTTCCCCCACCCCCCTATCCCTCACCCTTCCTCTCAAATTCTTCATATCAGAGAGATCATATGATAATTGTCTTTCTCTGATTGGCTTATTTCGCTTAGCATAATACCCTCTAGTTCCATGTCTTGCAAATGGCAAGATTTCATTTCTCTTGATGGCTGCATAGTATTCCATTGTATATATATACCACATCTTCTGCATCCATTCATCTGTTGATGGACATCTAGGTTCTTTCCATAGTTTGGCTATTGTGGACATTGCTGCTATAAACATTTGGGTGCCCGTGCCTCTTCGGACTGCTACATTTGTATCTTTAGGGTAAATACCCAGTAGTGCGATTGCTGGGTCATAGGGTAGCTCTATTTTCAACTTCTTGAGGAACCTGCATACTATTTTTCAGAGTGGCTGCACCACCTTGCATTCCACCAACAGTGTAGGAGGGTTCCCCTTTCTCCGCATCCTTGCCAACATCTGTCGTTTCCTGACTTGTTAATTTTAGCCATTCTGACTGGTGTGAGGTGGTATCTCACTGTGGTTTTGATTTGTATTTCCCTGATGCAGAGTGATGTTGAGCACTTTTTCATGTGTCTGTTGGCCATTTGAATGTCCTCTTTGCAGAAATGTCTGTTCATATCTTCTGCCCATTTCTTGATCGGATTATTTGTTCTTTGGGTGTTGAGTTTGAGAAGTTCTTTATAGATTTTGGATACTAGCCCTTTATCTGATACGTCATTTGCGAATATCTTCTCCCATTCTGTTGGTTGTCTTTTGGTTTTGTTGACTGTTTCTTTTGCTGGGCAAAAGCTTTTGATCTTGATGAAGTCCCAATAGTT
>CM052898.1:86389973-86430814 GCA_028534135.1 Potos flavus | reverse complement strand
AAAATACATATTAGACTTGTGAATAGATCAGAGCCCCACACTTGATTTTGGGTATATTTTGGTCTGTTAGGAGAAACTACCTCTCAAGATTTTAAAGAAAGAAAAACTTATAAATATACAAAAATAAGGGTAAACATGATGAAGGGATGGAATATGACTGTAAAGATGAAAATTAAAAAAGATTCTAAAAAAGGAATTGATAAGAATTGGTTGAAAAAAGAAAAAAAAAGAAAGAATGTGATCAGGCTGGAGACTAGAACAGAGCTGTGTGCTGGCTTTAGGGTATATTTTGATCTATTAGAAGAAATTATATCCCAAAATTTTAAAGAAAAAGAAAAAACCTATATGTATACAAAAAATAAGGTTAAATACAATGAGGGGATAAAATATGACTATAACAATGAGAATTAGAAAAGATTTTTTAAAAAGGTATTGATAGGATAATAGTTAAAAACGTTAAAATAGGAGAGAGGAAAAATAAAAAAAATAGAATAAGAAAAAAATAAAATTAAAAAAATTTAACTTTGAAAGATTAAAGGATCATGGGAACAAAGCCATGAATTCTATGTGTTGCTTTTTCCTAACTCTGGAGTTCCACAGTTCTCATTGATCGGTGAACTTGGTCTTGGGTGGATGTTCTTGTTGATCTTCTGGGGGAGGGGCCTGTTGCAGTGATTCTCAAATGTCTTTGCTCAAGGGGGAATTGCACCGCCCTTGCCAGGGGCTGGGCTAAGTAATCTGCTCGGATTCGCTCTCGTAGCTTTTGTTCCCTGAACACTTTCTGTACAGCTTTGGAGGACAGGAATGAAAATGGTGGCCTCCCAATCTCTGACCCTGGAGGAGCTGAGAGCTCAGGGCCCCACTCCTCAGTGCGCCCTCAGAAAAAAGCAGTCAGTTACTCCCGTCTCCCTAGTCTCCGACCACACTTGGAGCTCACCCGGCCTGTGACTGAGAGTTTCTCTCTCTGGTGCACGGCCCCGTTTGGAGTCTCCAAACCCAGTGGATTCCTGCAGTGCACTCCTGCGCCACTTCTCCCGAAGGAGGAAGGAAGGGATCTCTTTGAATGGCCCCTTTTGTGGGGTCCCTGCTCAAAGAGCAGTGGCCTGACTGTGCCTCGGATCAAGGTTTAAGGAAATCCCGAGCTGAGAGCCCACTTCTCGACTCTGTCTCTGCCATTGGCTTCCCCGCCGTTATACCTGGGAGCTCTGCCACCCTCAGATACCCCTTGTCGTTTTGTATCCCCGTGGGTCATGAGATCACACTGTCCCGCAATGGCTCCACCCCCCGCTTAGTTTCTGAAGTGACGTCCCTCAGTGGAGCAGACTTCTAAAAGTTCCGATTTTGTGTGCCGCTGCTCTACCACTTGCCTGGAGCCGGCCCCTCCTCTCACGGTCTATCTTCCCGTATATTGCCTTGAATTCACTTCTCCACCCGTCCTACCTTCCGGAAAGCGGTCGATTTTCTGTTCCTAGAATTGCTGTTCTTCGTCTCTTCTATCTTCTGTTGAGTTTGTAGGTGTTCAGAATGGTTTGATAACTATCTAGCTGAACTTCTGGGACCTGATGATATCTCAATCTCCTACTCCTCCGCCATCTCGCTCTGAGCCTTTTTTTAATGTTCTTAAAGAATTCAACCATTTTTTATAGTCCCCTCCCCATCTTACCATTTAAGAAAAATCTTAGCTATATCCCTTTTTAAATAAAATCCATATATTAGAATATTTCTTTATTCATCTTCTCCATCTTTGGAAGATATTCCTCTATCTTTGTCCCTATGTCTCTACCCTTGTGTATTACACCAATGTATCATCACAAGGGCAACCTACCTAATGCTTACTGTCAGCACATACATTTTGTCCCTAGAACTCATTAGTTTCCATGAAATGCTTCTCTAAGAGTAATAAGAATTATATTCTTTTAGTTTTTCTGTTAGTGAGGGATTAAAACAAATTCCATAATTTCAAAAATACTTGGAGAAGGCGACACGGATCTAAATAATGAAGAATGGGGTGTTAATTTTAAGAATAGCTTACTTTTTAAATCTCATCCTATATGTCAGACACTGACCTATGCTTTTTACAGACATTGTCTCATTTTATTCTCATAGTGCTCCTTTGAGATAGGTATTATTATTATCCTTACTTTACATGGAAGGATGCTGAGGTTGAGATTTGCCTAAGACTGCACAATAAGTGAATGGTATTCAATGGCACACCCAGTTTCACTTTAAGACACAGTCTTAGACTCCTTATCCTGATCTTTTTCCTAATATGACATTTTACGTTTTTATAGTACTTTGCAATTAGTAACTATGTATGTCAGACAAACCATGTCCTCAATTATTTCACATTCTTATATTTATCATGATGGCTGACAATTATTAAAAATCTGAATATTTAAGAATGAGCTATAAATATAATTGCAAAGTAGAAATGGTACGTGTCTTTTCCTAATGGAGGTAGTTGGAGCAATGATATGAATTCATTTTGCTTGATTAGAATTGTTGGACTCTGGGTAACCTGCTCTGGATAACCAGGATTCATAAACGTGAGGTTGTTTATATTATTCATATCAACATTCCTTAGGAGTATTGATTTTCCCATTGGGCTTCTTATATGGACATGGTAGAAGCTGAGCCTGACACTCGGCACATCTTTCCATCAGGCATATGAGTGAAGGGGCCTCATGGAAGCTCTTGCCCTGCCTTCTCATATTATCATGCCTCCTGACCTGGGGACCTTTTGGCTTAAGTACCCTTGGTGCTGGTTCTGGAATTGCTGCTGCTCTGTTCTTAACTAGGATAAAGTATGGTGAGTGTCAGTATTCTCAAAATGCTGATTCCTAAACCTGGAAGAAGTAACACACTTGCTCATCTAAAGTCAAAACCTGAACAGGTATAGTTCCTAGATGAAGGCCAAGCCATACCTCAGTTCCTTAAATTCAGTTCCTCAAATTCTAGCCCTGGAAAGAGAATGACTCAAGAGAGAATTCCAAACCCAGAAAACATGGGCCCTGAGATGGTACACAAGGACATTGGGGAGGCAATGAATCTCCTTAGATTCTCCATGGATTTTTCATGGGAGAGGGTCTGCATAGATTTCACCATTTAGTCAGATTTTCTAGGGAATTGCAATCTACAAACACAAAGAACTAGTATGTGTTTTCAAGAGCCTGAGCAGAGATAGTTGGGACGGGAAGGATTTTTTTTACATATCGCCATAGTTAATTAGAACTGAAGAAGTCTCTAGGCTGCAATCAGGGTGGTCATAAAGGCTGGAAATATGCATGCTATTATCTTGTATTACAATATAATAACAATAAACCAGTTATTATGTATTTGTCTGTGTTCCCAGACTTGGTAGCCATCCCGTATATATATATATACCTAAGAGTGAAAATGCCAGGTGGTAGGGTCTACTAATGAACATTCATTTTTACAAAATGAGGCCAAATCATTTTCCAAAACAACTGTACCAGTTTCCTCTTAATTTCTGTCAATCTAATAGGTGTGAAATGAAATTATATTGTGGTCTTCATTTGTATATCCCTGATTCTTAATGAAGTTGATTATATTTTCATATGATACCTGCTCAAAATTTTTCTCCATTTTCCTGCTAAATTGTTTTGTCACATTTTCATTAATTTGCCGTGTTTCTTTATATGTTTCGTATTTCATTGATTTGCCATATTTCTTTATATGTTAACCCATATTCTAAGTATGTTGCAAATATTTTCTCCTACTTTGTGTCTTATGCATTTAGTTTGTTCTTGGTGTCTTTTATTGAACAGAAGTTCTGAAATTTAGTGTAGTCAAATTTATAAATTTTTTCTTTTATAAAGGTTAGCATTTTTGTGTTTTGCTTAATAAATCTTTTATTACCCAGAGGCAGAAATATATTTTCTTCTAAAGTGTTTTGGAGTTTTGGCTTTTACAGTAGGTTCATTTTCTGGAACTGATTTTTTTATATGATACAAAATACACAACCAATTTCTCTTCTTCAGATAGATAACCAATTATCCCAACATCATTTATTGTCTAGTCGTGCCATTCCCCAGGACCTACTATGCCTCTTGTACTAGGTATTGTGGTTTCTGGTTCTAGACCCTTAATTCTATTTGATTGGTCTATAATCCAACTCTGTACTAATATCTCACTGTCTTGATGCTATAGCTTCATTTTAAGTCTTTGCATCTTACAGGATAAGGCGAAAAGGATACTCTTCTTCAGGATTAGCTATTATTACTTTTTAACTTTTATAAATTTACTCTAATGTATATATCTAGGAGTATATAAATTTATAAATATATTCTTTATACTTCGTTCATGTTGGTATGCCTATAACTGTTTTTTAGTATTTTTCTTAGGGACCCACTTGCACATGCACACTAGGAGACATGTATAAAAATATTTGAAGCAGCATTGTTCACAATAGCAAAAACTTGGAAATAACCCATATTTCACTAAAAGGAGAATGGGCAAATAAACCTGTATAACATGATATTACCCAGCAGTGAAAAACGATGAAATAAAGTTGCTTATGATAGTGTGGACGAATCTCAGAAACTTAATGTGAGATCAATAAATCAAGCCCCATAACACTACATGTAGTATGACAACATTTTTATAATGTCCATAAATGATGAAGATTAAACAATATTAAGCATGCAAGCATGTAGGTGAGAAGGCATATATGCATCTGTGTAGTAAGGAGGGGAATTAAAAATGAAAATTCATGGAAGTGGTAATTTCTGGGGGAGAGGGAAAAGAATGGGATGGAAAGAAACACATAGAAGAAAGAAGTTATTGGCAATATTCTGGCTCATGGATTGGAGTGTGTTTTCAGGTGTTTTATATAACTTGCACATATTTTCTATATATTCTGTTGCATGTATCAATTATGTTAAAAAGAAAATAAAAGATAAAAACAAATAGAAGTAGCTATTTAATAGATTTACAAAATTCTGCTTGATTATGCTGCTTACTTCCATTTCTGGGAAACACTGATTCTTTTATTGTTTCTCTTTGTGTGTTTTAATAAGAACAACTCAGTTTGGCAGGCAGTAGCAGGGAGGCAAAGGTGCCAAGAGTGTATTTTCCAGTATTCCCCTGGTTAATTCTTATCAACCACAAAGCCCTTTATTTTTCTTCTCTTCTCTTATCGCCCCCTTCTCTCTTCCTTTTCCTCTCTCCTTTCTCCTCCCTTCCAACCATGTTTTTCGTACCATCCCATGAGACACCATCTAGGCTGCTGCTCTCTGAGACTCCATTTTCAGTAGGCTGCAAAACAGCAGAGCTCGAGGAGGCTGTGTTGAATCAGACTGGAAGGCCCCATGCCTCCTCTGTGCATTCATTTATTCTCTGGATTCACAGCTGGCACAGTAATAGCTGTCACTGGTGTCAAAGAGAAAAATACACCACTGCCCTGACACAGCCAAATAAGAAAAAATAATCTCTAATCTGTCAAATATAGCCCGAGCTGCTTAGCAGTGTGGTTTCTCATATCCATATCACAGCATGCATGGACTGTATTTATGGCAGCAGAGAGGAGAGTGAAGTTTTTGATGAAAAGAAACAAAAGGTAGAACGGAAGGGACTGTGGAGAACATCAGCGAGGTATCTTGGAGGTAAAGGAGTTGTCAGAGCCATATGGATCTTTGCATTAGTCACCAATCTAGTTCTACTATCACACCCTCAGAGGATGTCATGGATAAGAATGACAGAACAGGACAGAGAAAAATAAATCCTGAAAGAATCAGAAAGGAAAGCAAATAAAACCTAACTCCAAATTAAGAAATGTTGAATGTCATGTAGAAGGAAGAACATATGTTAGACTGTTAAGGTGAAAAAAGAAATGTCTACTAATGAAAGAAAAAAATGTATAAAAATAATTGAAACATACTCTTTCTGAAAAAAGAATTTACCTGAGAAGTCTCATGCTAAAAGATCCTAGCTATGGATTCCTTTTAAATGAAATATTCAGGTCTTGTAATTATGCAGTTTACCTTCATTCTTCAGTACCCTCAAGCACAGAATCAAACATTTTTCTCAGTGTGTCCAAAATCTGATGGAAGAGCTATATAGTAAGTGTGACTAAGCTTTTATACACACACACACCGCCACCACCACCACCACACCCCATTTGGATAAAAGATTTAAAAAAAATAAGAGAAGTATATCAGTTATTTATTGTTTTGTAACAAACCACTCCTAAAACTTAGTGGCTTAAGACAACAACCATTTTATTCATAATTTTGTGGCTCTATAGTTTAGGTTGGACTCAGCTGGGCAGTTCTGTGGTTCTCATCTGAGTCGCTTCTGTGACCACAGTCATCTGGGGCTTGACTGGGATCGAGTGGTCTAAGATGGGCTCATTCAAATGTCTGGTGGCTGATTCTGACTCTTGGCTAGTTGGTCTGGAGACTCAGCTCTATCCCATGGAGCCTTTCATCTCCTGGTAGACTAGCCTTGGCTTTTTCCCATGGTGATCTCAGGGTAGCAATCCAAGATGATAGGAACGAAAACAAAAGACTTCTTAAGGCCAGGCCCAGAAGTCACATAATATCACTTTTACCATGTTGTATTGGTCAGATTATCACAAGAGCAGTCAAGATTCAAGGCATGGGGAAATAGGCTTCAGCTCTTGATGGGGAGGTATGGTGAAGTCACATTACAAAGGTGTATGCATACAGGGATGGGAAAAATTATTGTGGTCATATTTGCAAATAATCTACTACAGGAAGGAATTATAAAATATCTTCAGAGATTTTAAGTTAAGAGCTTGCAGTAGCAAATGGGATTCAGAACCTGGAATAAAATGTATGGCTACAAAAGGAAAACATGATGGAAAATCAAGTCAACCATAGAGGACCTAACTCATTGGCCTCCTCTGTTAGGCTTCCTGATATTCTGGAAGCAGTAACAATGTATTCCTAGCCTGATGACTTAAGTGACTTAGTAAGAAGTATCTTATAATGCTCTGTGTTTGGATATAAAATTTTTATAGAAAGATATCTATCTATCTATCTATATATAGATAGATATAGCTCTCTCTCTCTCTCTATATATATATATATATAAAGCTCAAAGGAGATAAGGTAGAGAGCATGGCTCACTAATATTTTATGTTACTAAAGGACATTCATGGAAAATTGGCCCTTGCCCAGCCAGAGCAGATAATTATGGAGAAGTTTTATTTAATTTGAGAGCTTCAGTTGCTCTTTTTACCACCAGTGATGCAGAGAATGTGGAGGTGGAAATATGACCATATTAGCTATAAATGCAACAACATATCTGCTGAGAGGGTTTCTTCCATAACTATACTTCCCTCGTCAGGGGCTGTCATGTCAAGCCTGGTTTGCATGAACATTCATCTGGCTGGTGGTGGTGCTTTGGAAAAGGGGTAGCTTTGGGGATGGCAAAAGCTTTATCTTGGCAACTTATTGACTTTGGTTGAATAGTTTAAGAAGAAATAAGGTTAAGGAACTATGCCACATGGATTTTATTGCACACTTCCAGAGTCTTGAAGAATTTCTTAAAAATGGAAGCCCATGAATTCTTCATCAAACTATAAACTACATTATTCAAACTCTCAAACTTACCTGTATGTTCTTCCCTATTCTCCATTCTCTCCCATCCCCGGGAGCAAATCTTACCCTGATTTTTATTTACAGTTTTTCCATGTTCTTTTGAGCTTTATAAAAATATTATCACACTCTTTGTTGTCAAGCCAATTGCTTTTTTTTCCACTCACAATTTTTCTAAAATTCATCCATGTTATGGTTTTCAGCTATAGTTTATTCACTTTTATTGATAATATACAAATATGTGATTATTCCACACTGTACCTATTCTTCTATGGACAGAGTTGCTTCCGTCTATGAATATTCTTTTACAAGACCCCTGGGGCCCATGTAAAAGATCCTTTAAGTAATGAACTTGGAGTGGAATTTGCAATACCAAATTGTTTTCCAAAGTGGTGTCCCCACCAGCTGGTGTAAGCATTTCCATTGCACCGTAACCTCACTTAATGCTTACTGTTGTCACACTTCTTCATAATCAATTTCTCTAGCCTTATGATAATACCACACTATTTTAATTATTATTACCTTTTAGTAATTAACTCTTGATATCTAATAGGATAAATCTTACCTGCTCTCCTACATTATTCTTCATATGTATCATAACTATTTAGATCTTTTTCTCTTATTATAAAATCTTATCTAATTTTTTGACTCACCGTGTTGGTATTTTGATTAGAATTGCATCAAATCCATAGATGAGTTTAGCCAGATCTGACATATATATGATACTGTCTTTTTGTTCTTAAAATTTTATATCTCCATTTTATGTTTTCTTAAAGTCATTCAATAAAGACTGAAAGTTTTCACTCTGAGTCTTGCACAACCTTTATTTGTTTAGTCCTAAGAATATTGTATTATATTATATATAGCTTCATTTTCAACATTTTATTTTCTTAGTGTTGCAATTGAGCAGTCTTGATGAGTTAGAAAATGGCCCAGTTCCAAGTAGTCTAGAGCTTATAGTCTATGAGTGGGGCAAAAACACAACTGCAGTAAGTTTGAGCAAGAAGTGAATGGTGCAAAGGGATCACAGACTTGGAGAATCTGCTTGAGGGAAGGGTCTGGTGTGGTAAGAGCTATGACAAGGGAGGCGGAAGGGGTCATGGAAGTACACTCAGGGGGCCAGGAGAGCTTCTGGGGAAATGACACTAACCTGAGATCTTAAACATTTATTTCAAAGGAGATATCCAGGCAAAAATCTGGGAGAAGCCATTTCAGGCAGAGAGGGTAGCATGTAGGAGGCCAGTAGCAAGATGGAACTTCAGTCCTGTGTTTTGTCCAGGGAGGCCAGACCATGGACAGGAAACAGAAAGAGATAAAGGTATGGAAGGGAGAAGTTAGCCCATGAACCTGAAACCTTATTCGGGAGTTTGGACAAGATTCTGTAGGCTGCAGGGTGTTAAATGGGGGAGTTGTATTTTTAAAAGGTCACTCTGACTATAATACAAAAATGGATGAGAAGAGGTCGAGGTAGTATGCAAGAAAGGAGTTAGGAGGTGATGTTAGTTTAAACCCAGAGACTACTTGGTTGGATCTGAGAGCAGATTGGGAGATGGAACTGACAGGGCATGGCTATTGAACAAATTTAGAGAAATAAAGGCCATTATGAGTGACTATCAATTTTTTGGCTTTAACCGTAAGCTCACTCTGCATTTGACTTTCAAATCTAGTACAGTTTGGACCTCATGTGCTGTTCCCTTCCATCCTTGTTTTATGCTCCCTAGTAGACTTAACCTCTTAGTTATGCCTTCACTTTTAGTAAGAGTCAGTAAGAGTTAATGTATTGCAAAGTGAATCAATGAATTAATGAAAAGATTTGAGAAATGCATATCCTTTGACAAATGCATCCTCCTTTGACAAAGAGGTAGTAGAAATAATAAAAGTTACAGGAGCTAGCTTTTTTGGTCCATTTTCTGTGTTCCTGGCTTTGAACTTACCATTTTGCATTTATCATCTCATTTAGTCTTCACAACAAAGAGTAGAAATAGATACGTCTGTTGTTCCATTTTTTAAGTAAGAAGTCTGAAACTCAGATTGCCTAAGTAACTTCCAAGTTGTGACTGACTCCAGAGCTTATATGCTACACTCACCATTGCAACTTAAAATGCATCCTTCAACCTGCTGGAGCATCAGGAGCACCTGGAGCTTATTAATGTAGTCTTAGGTGTCAACCCAGACTTCCTGAATCCTAATCTGCATATTACCAAAAGCCCTAGGTGAATTTGCTATGTCGTACTCCCGAACTGGTAGAGAGATTTAATACCTTATTAGGATTTAGTAAGGACAGACTTATAAGAATCAAGATAATTTTAACTTACATTTAATCCATATTATTGAGACATCTTTGAAATTAAACCAAATCAATTAATTTTATAATTTATATCCACCAGATTTATATGGCAATCTGTGTCTGTGCACATGTCTGTGTCAAATATTGTATGTGTATTATGTAGAAGATAATTGGTTGAATACTGTTAGGCACACAGAACCGTCACAGTGAGAAATGCCCAATGTTCTGGTCTAAGGGTTTTAGCACTACCATTGTGGGAGGTATTCAACCTGATTACATTCAACCAATTACATTCTGATGTCATTAAAATGAAATGGCCCCAATAAAAGGAATAGAAGTCAATCTTAACTACAGTTCTGAGATGCTTTATTGCTCTATTTCACCCTTACTTACTAAATCCCACTGCATGATAGGTAGCTATAAAGGTTTCCAATTGCCAAGCTACATTATCAACAGAATCATGAATATGAATGATGACATCATTGCTTTAGCTTCAACAAGAAAGTATAATCTTGAAGGTCATTGCTACCGGATCACAGGTACCTATAATCTTTATTTTCATATGATTCTTGACTCTTTTTCCTCTCGTTGCATTTTCTTCCACCAATATGTTAGGGTGATTTTAACATCTATATGAATTTGACCTAATTTTGACTGGATTTTTTTTTTTTGGAACCTCTGTTCCTGTACTTTGTAAAGTAGATTACACGATCTTTTCCTCAGCTTCTCAAGGATGCCATTTATCACTTGGCCCCCCTCTTTAAATAAGTTCTACAGCTATGAGAAGTATGCTATAATGATGACGATCGCTTGCATTTATTGAGCTTTTACTTTGTGCCAAGCACTGCCATGTGCTTTATATCGCATTAAGCTCATTTATTAGCCCAATTTCCCATTAAAATTTTTTCTCCTCATAAGAGTATATGTTTATATCTATAATAAAAATTCCCCCACTTTCTTTATTAAAACAATTTTTAATTTTTCTTTAGAATGCTGAAGAGTTTAGCAAAATATTTTCATAAATATTCTTATTTATAGCATAGACTCCTGCTGAATATTTTGTTAACTTATAGTAGAGGCTTAACGTTCTTAAGAAAGAATGTCCACAAAGACAAAGAGTGAATCCTAATGTAAACTATGGTAATTAATAATGATATATCAATATGAGCTTATAAGAGGATACTGAGGGTGGAAGTGAGAGATTATATGGGTACATATTTTGAGAATTTGAATATTTTCCACGTAATCTTTATGTGAATCTGAACCTACTCAAAAATAAATAAATAAATAAAGTCTGTTAATTAAAAATTAATGTCCACATTATAAATCTTTAATACAGCCTCTTTGATAGCAAATAGGACATGTCAGATATTTTCTATGTCCCCAGTAGTCCAAAACTGTATGAAACTGGAGATTTTTAGTTCTTTAAACCTAGGACTCTAACTCTTATAGGCTCATCAATGCCCAAATTGCACCTGGCCTGTTTTAGTGGTAGTACCTTGGTTGACCAGTTTCGCAATGATCCTACTACACTTCATCTCTATCGCTGTATCAGGAGTCTGAGGAATAGCACTGAAGCTGGACTCTTATGGCTAGTGGGAAACTTTTCCTCTGGTTAGCCTTACCTATCCAGTGGTCTCCTTCTCGATCCCTTAGAATAAGTGCTGTGAGACCAAAGGTCTTATTTGTCCAAGTTAAACTTTACTTCTTCTATTTATAGAACGGATATTAGCCCTCTTGAGGGTCTTGCCTCTCCTCTTTAAGTGTCCAAACTACCCTACTGACAATTCATGATTGGATAAGAGATTTCATGAACTGATCATAATATATTGTCAATGTTTTGTCAAATTAATTGACTGTGATTCAATAATCACATTTCTGAAGATTATTTTCTCCATTGCTATGATACTAATGGCTTCTAACATATATAGATAAGTTGCTGACATAATTGTCAGAGTGTTGCTTTTAATTTGCAGCAAAAAAAGGTATTCTAGGTTACAAATTTAAGGCCTCTACAGACATCAATAACCTGATTATTTGATAAGTTACCCATTGTGCTTCATAGGGATAAATGCAGTTACAACCTTATCCCAGCAGAGAGAAATTAAGAATGTAGGAAAAGATAAACATTATCCTCTAAGAGTGGAAAGTAAGTGGAGACTCATTTGGAAAGTGGTTATTGTGGATGACATAAGCTTTAAGAAAGAATTTCAAAGTGGCCTGTTTATATAGGAAGGATACTTTGTTAGAAATATAGGCAAAATGTACTATTGTCATAGTTTTTCTCCTCTTCACATAGTGTTTTCATTTGCATTTCACAAGCATATGATATAGGTAAGGACAGAAATCATCCTACTTTATGGGTAAGAAAACTGAGTGTTAGAGAAGTTAAATTACTTTCTCCAATACTGTTCATTAGTATTTGTCGAAACTGGGCATAGTATCTATTTTTTCAAATTCTTAAATCTCTGCAAAGGCTTTTCAAAATGTGTTAATGACCTACTTCATCCTTGAAACTGCTCTCCAGTTAATCACTTAATACAAGTAAAGTTTGAGACTTATGACAGATGAGATAAATAATAACAGTATATTACATATACTGTATATATATACATAAACATACCTATACACGCACACATACACACCAGTTTCCATTTAACGAAGTGTTTTTTATATCTATTATTTCAATTGCACATTAAGTCAGCTGGGATATGAGATTTCCCCAAAAACCTCCCTGAGCCAGATCTAGAAATGAATAAAAATCCAGTGAAATTGTTTAGAACACTGGAAGTATAACTTCATGTCACTGTAAGAGTCCCACCCTGGTAATAGTGCTATGTTCACAGAAGTTTGGAAAACTGTATTTAGGTAATCTCTAGAGGAAATTACATACACAGAGCCTGCAAGTCAACCAGCAGTAACTCATTCAATTGCAGCCCAAATTATACTTTTTGGGAGTTGTGTCTCTAATCTTTTCTTAGACTCCACTGATCCATTACTTCGACTGATGTGCAGTTTAGCTTGGCTACTTCTAATGAGTAACTTTTTCTAAGGAAATTGGTTTTCCTGTTGGAAAAAAAAAGTACAGAAGTCTCCCCAAAGATTTTTCTCTTTTTCCTTCTAAATTTAACTAATTTTCCATATATCCGATTAGGAAAATACAGCTATTTTTAAAGATATTTTCTGACATAGACCCTCCTTTTTCTCTTCCTCCCTGCCTCCCAGATGGATAAGGTTACAAGGGACATACTTAGGCATTGGTATGTAGTTCCAAAAGCCTTCTCTTATTCCATTTCTCCAGTATTGAAGAATTTCGGCATTTAATAATTGTTAAGAGATTTTTGTTTTAAAGTTTCACAAAGTGAATGGGACTTTACTTAAACCTTGAGTTGTTCATAGCTATTTAGATACTTTGAAACATATTTTGAATAGTAGTAGTACTCTTTGGACAATATAGTTAGAAGAACACATCAAGTTTTTTACAACTTGGCTACAAGAGGAAAGACCATTAACATATGCTGTTGGAAGTGCTGTCTGCAGACCTGAACTGGTGTGTAAGCTAGGTGCTACTAGAGTGGGAGGAATAAGTACAAACACTGAGAATATGCATTTAGGAATGTTCTCAGTGATTTAAAATAATCATTTTATATCTGCTTAATTTAATAATGAAGTATCTGGGCTTGTATTTTGTATAATGTGAAACTACCGGCATTTCATTTTTATTGTATTTTACCAAAGTCTCAGTGGCAATAGTTTTGAATAAGAGTAATACTAATTAACTAGTTAATTATTGCTCCTTCACCATAGAGAGTTTGAGAAGCAATGCTCAAGGAAGTCAATTTGAAGCCTTTTTCATGGTAGGGGCATTTCATACAGAAAAAGAAAATGGTTAGAAAATCATTTTTAGGTTATGGTTTAAAAAATAGTTTGGTTAAAGTTCATCAGGTAGATAACTAATTTTTCAGAACAAAACTTTTTTTTTTCTCTCCAAACAAATCTTAATTTCATTAAAGTTCATCAGAAAATTACTCAAGCATTTTTAAGGGATGGCATTTCTTTTCTAGAAGGATATTCTCGATAAAATGATTCCCACTCAAGTAACTTTGCTTCAGATTTTCTTTTATTAGAGTCAGGGAGAAGAGGGAAACAGTTCATTTAGTTGGATACTTGGAATCTGAGTTAACTATATTCCTTCCTGCCTTAAGTTTTCCATATTGAGTAAGTTTGTTTGAGACAACTGAGCTTCAAGTAATTCTGGTTGTCCAGTTTTCAGTGAAAAATAGCTGTTTTCCAGGAAGGGCCCAGTAGAACTGAGCTTCAGGCATGATCTCTTCATGGGTACACCAACACGAGCTTGGTATGTCTGAGAGAGAGAGGGAGAGAGAGAGAGAGAGAGAGAGAGAGAAAATGAAGCCAGGAAGAGGTGAGAAAAATGCCCTTTAGTGGCATCTTTCATACCTCCGAAGAACTAAATTATCTTTCACCAGGTAGATATTTAGTTCCTGAATGTTATAAGTTGCTTCCCCAAAAGATAATTTTTATATCAAGGACAGATTGATTGATTGATTGATTATTAACATATAATGTATTATTTGCCCCAGGGGTACAGGTCTGTGAATCATCAGTCTTACACAATTCACAGCACTTACCATAGCACCTACTCTCCCCGAAGTCCATAACCCAGCCACTCCGTCCCTCCCACCCACCTCCACTCCAGCAACCCTCAGTTTGTTTCCTGAGATTAAGAGTCTCTTATTGTTTGTCTTCCTCTCAAGGACAGATTTTAATGCTCCTTAACTGAGTTTGCAAAATTCTTATGATGGAAGGTGTTTAAAGTTTGCAGTCTTTCTAAAATAACATATGAGGGATAGATATTCCTCAGTTGAAGCATTCCTACCATGGTGTGAAATTCATTCATGTTGAAAGGGAAATTAAATATTGCTTTCGATGATTACTTATGATTGTAAAGAATTCTGATCTAGAAAAATACCCTCCATTTCATAGATTCCCTCGGATTTTTTATTTTAACATCTAATAATATTTATGAGATTTTTTGTTTTATTAATTTTAATTTTAGTCTTTTTTGCTCTGTTTACATAGTTTACATAGTTTAAATCTATGAGTCTACAGAAGTTATAGCTATGAGAAATACCTTTTATATTATAAATAAATAATATGTAAATATTATATATATTTTAAATGACATCTTACCTGTTCTCTCCTTTTAAAAAGAGAGAGTGGAGAAAATATAACAAATTATATTCCTGAGAATACAAGAGTTGACTTTATAATGCTTTAGAGTTTATTTTCATCACCTGCCTTGCTGTTCAGATTTCATGATTTCTTGCTAGTCTACAACTGCACTGTGTAAGTCCATTAAATCACAATGAAAAATATCTCATACTAGGGAGAAATGCCCTTAACAAAATTTGTTATGAATAGAGACAAGGAAAATTCCTGGCATAAAGATCGAAAGGACTTTTAATAATGATCTTTCTACCTATTTCTTTCAAAGATTAAGAATAATATATAGTTTGCTATTATATATATTAAAATCATTTCAAATTGCCAGTATTTTAAATAAGCACACATTTTGAGAAAGCAGAAAAGAATAGTAAATTAGTTTTAAAATGTGGTGTTTTAGATTTAAAGAACATACATTAAAATTTTGAAGGTGATAGATTTTCTTCAGAACATGTAAGGACATGCGCATTTCTTCAGTGTCCCAAGGATTTGTATATAAACTAGATTTAGAGCACAAAACAAATTGGTAAAGCTACACCCTTGCTTTTTAAGCACTAACACCCATGCAAAGTTGAAGTCAGGTTTTAGCGGTATTTAAAAGCACCACCATGTGTTATTGTAAGTTTACATTTCAAGATCATTTCAAAGTTGCAATCTCTTACCTATTGGAAAGAAAAGTTGTAAGTTTTAAAAAGGTCTGTTTCAATAAGCAGATGTGAATAGCCATTTTGGTAAAATTATTTGCAGATTTCAGACTCATGCAAATCCTAAACATGTGAAGAATGGATTATGGATTGTATTAAAATGGTTGTTAAACAGGAGAGGCCAACTCTCACCACCTAGGAAGCTGAAACTCTATTCCAAAATCAACATAATGAAATAATTATACACAGTAAAATGCTGCACCAGCTGTAACTCAGCAGCCATTGGCTTTTATATTGTGCCCTCTGGTGGGAAAATTTATAAATCACAATTTTACCAGTTTTGAACTGACTCAACAAGGCTTGTTGTTTCTTATTCCTGGGCTTTATGTATAATCTAACTTCAGCCTGAGGGAAAATACATGATGACTGTTTGACGCAGAGTTGCTTTAGGTATCAACTAATTTCATCTCCCAATTTTATCTGGAGGTTATAAATGATCTAGTCAGGTTTAAGCACAGTGAACTGTTTATTATTCAGTCCTGTGTCCTAGGGAAAGTATTAATTATTGAATACACTTAAGTGCCAGACACTGTATAAGCATCGTTTCACTTGACCTCATTAACTCTGAATTTAGTCCAATGCTTTTCCTCTTCATTTCCCTGTTGCCTTCAGGTCTTTCCAGGGCTAAAATTACATCTCCAGTCTATTCATACTTGTGTATACAGGCTTTAAATGTTATTTGATTCCTACCCCTTCCACGCAGGGGCCTATGAGGAACAAGACTAGTAGGGGTGGGTCCCAGGAGGTGCTGCTATCTCTCAGGCTAATGAGACCAGAGGCCTGAGATCTGGGGCCCTTCTCATAAGTTAGTAGTGGGACGGAGAAATTTAACTCGAGGTCATCTATTTTAGGCCAGGTGGGGATAAAGGTCCATGGTGAAGAGCTGCAATGGGGTTTGTGAAGCCAGGAAAGCTGAGGAGAAAATGGACCAAGAAGGCAAGTGAGAGGGGACTGAGTGGATCTGAGAAGGGAGTGGGAACACACTGGAGCATTTTTATTCAGGCTTGGGGTGGGCTTATCCACATGTACTAGATCAATTTGAAAGGCTCAGAATGGGCAAATGTGGGTAGATTTTTTTTTTAATTAGAAAATGTAGCCACAATATGTAGTTCAACTCTTGGTTTTTTAAAAATTGTTTTTTTTTCTTTCTCTAATATGATACATGATTCACATAATAATATAATAGCTAACACTTATAGGCTAATTTTATGTATTTTGTTCCAAGCATGTCATGTATCTTAACATACTCAGTCCTCACACATACCCCATGAAGCAAGTAGTGTTGTTGTCCTCAACTTGCTGATAAGGAGATTGCAGACCAGTACCATGGCAGATGTCACATGCACAGTAAGTATAAAGAACTGAGGTTTGAACCCAGGCCATCTGGCTTCAGTCTGTGCTCCTAACTAATACTCTATACCTTCCTGAAGTTATGAAAACATAATAAAAAACCAAATACCTATAAACCCTTAGTTCAACTTAAGAAATAAAAGACATCTCTGGTACCAGTGAAGGCCCCCAAACAACACGCTTTTCCCACAAAACTAAATAACTAGGCCACAGTTGGTTAGTATATCTCAGTTTAAAATCCAATTCTTAGGGGCGCCTGGGTGACTCAGTTGGTTAAGCATTTAACTCTTGGTTTCAGCTCAGGTCATGATCTCAAGGTCATGAGATCGAGCCCCATGTCAGGCTCCATACTCAACATGGAGTCTGCTTGAGATTCTCTCCCTCTGACCCTCCCACCACTTGCGTGGGCACACGCGCACTCTCTCTCAGATAAATAAATAAAATCTTAAAAAAATCCAACTGTTAAGTTATATGATGTAGCAACGGTAGAAGTTTACAAGTTGATTTGTTATTTATTGAGACCAACAAGACAAAATTTTTGCCTTATATGACTTTTTGCCTTACTTGGAAGGATTACCCCTTATATATCCTTCATGTGATTTTAAACCAACCTATCTTTTATTGGATTTGCATTTGGAAAACTTTTAGGCTCTGATAGTTACTCATTAACTAATGAACCAATGCACTCACCAAACATGTAAGATACTGACTGAGTGGCAATCACCATGCTGGGGACAGGGTGAGAATCAGGGACAAACTGGTGCAACTTACACTGCCTCATCAGAACCAACAGTTAATGTTTCAGGATTTTTGTGAGTCAGTTGTCAGATACATTATTAAAAGTTAAATTATAGAAATATATAAATTTTAATAAAAACAAAGTTAGTAAAGACCTCTTGGAGACCACAGTGATGCCACTAATGTTTCCAGTCACAACTTGGTGATCTGGCAGTTTTTCACAAACCAGCCTCTGGAGCAACCAGTCAGCTTACTGATTAGCACTTCACAATAAGGGTCACTACTCTTATTTTGTTGTGAAAAGGCATTTTGAAGTATTTAACTAGTCGGGTTTAAAGTGCTACAGTTCCTTGCAGGACCTGCTTTTCACTTCGTATAACAACTAGGCAGAGAAAATGCTCAGAAACAACTAGAGAGCCTCTGGGCTTATAGAATATACCACACATGACTTAACCTGGAATTTGAGGCCCTTTTAACTTGGACCTTTCTTCTCAAATATCTACTGAATTGTACTATTTTTTAATCTACAAGCTTTAGTGTGCCAGAAATAAAATTTTCTTTACTTTTTTTCTAGAACTAAAATTATTTTCTGTTTTGAGGCTCTAGTATTCTGGGTGGCTGAAACTAAATTTGTCTCCCTGGGATTGTGTCCAATACTAGAAGACTTTGGAGCACAGGGTATCAGGGGCAGGGGCCTCCTGCATTTTATCTGGGTATGCTAACATTCACAGAGATAGCGTAGTCCGCACTTCAGGCATTGGTCCACATGCTTCCCTTCTTATACCCTTCCTTGTCCTGACAGCAAAATCTCACCAGGGCTGCCGGCAGTGTAAGTCATGTGTGTGCCATTGTGGGGCCCATGGGAAACATTATGAGGCCCCCCCACCGCCCAACGGGTGCACACACACACATACACTCATTCCCAGGGTCCTCTGAGGGTGCCTTGGACCCATCTGCCTAGGCCTGAGGCCCAGCTGTGGCTCAGCAGACCATCTGGCCATCCTTGAGCATTTCTTCTTCCATTTCTGCTACCCAGGCTAGAGGGTAGTCTGGAATGGAAGCTGTTTCTTCCTCTCTATCAATTCAGGAATAGGCGGCAGTCACTTCTCTGTCCCTTGGAAAATGAAAAGAGGAAGTGAAGTCCTTTACTGGCAGCCTTCAAGTAATGCCAGAGGAGAGAAAAGTCTGAGTCATTTCTTTCACAGCAAAAAATATGACAAGGAATGGCAACAGTAGCAGAAAGGAAATCATAATGTCTTCACCGCATCCATCCCAATGTCAATAAAATTCCTGGCTATAATTAAGGAGTTTCCTGGAGTTTCAATTACAAGTTAGGCTTAAATGGGGCAGTTCAATGTAAAAAATAACTTCTGATTCAGTATCTTTAGCTATCCTTGAACTTGCGATCTCAGCCTTCCCCCTACAGCATCTATTCTCTGCAAGTTCAGGGTGTCTGTCTCCGTGTATGTGTGTATGACTAATAAGGATATTACTAATCTGGAAAGGCAAGCTTCACTCAATCTAGTCTCTCCATCAATGCCCTTCTTTTGTACACACTATGCACTACATGCAATTGAATCAGAATCCTACTCAAAATGTCACAAAACCAAAATAAATATCACAAAGAACACCATCTTCACATGGTTGGCATTCAGTGAATATTGGTTCTATTTAGAGAACACTTCTTTCCCTATTCCCTATAGTTGCTCTTACCAGCCACTACAATTCATATCTGTTATGAGATTCCCTTGCTGCTTTGCACTGTTGTATTGTTACGGACTGAATGTTTGTATACCCCCCACCCCACCACCCAGTTAATAATTTTGAAGCCCTAACCCCTGATATGATGGCATTTGGAGATGGAACCTTTGGGAAATAATTAAATTTAGATGAGGTCATGAAGGTGAGGTCCCTATATTAGAGTCTTTTTAAGAAGAGGAAGAGAGATCAGAGCTCTCTCTCTACTTTGTGAGGACACAGTGAGAAAGCAGCTATCTGCAAGCCAGGAAGCAGGCTCTCAACCAGGAACCGAATCTGCTGGCACCTTGATACTAGACTTTCCAGCCTCCAGAACTCTGAGAAATAAATATCTGTTGTTTAAGCCCCCAGGCTGTGCTATTTTGTCATAGCAGCCTGGAATAATTATGTTACATTATTATTACATTGTATTAATAATGTGTACTTGCAACCAAGTAGAACATTACAAGGGAGGCATTTTTCCTTCTACAAACTTTTTGATCTGATCTTTGTCATTTTGATAGGTGCAAAATAAAAGCTTGTTGTTTTCATTTCCATTTTTCTTAGTGTAAGGCTGAGCATCTTTAAATTTGTGTGAGAGCCATTTATACTTTCTTTGGGTGAATGATCTTCGTATCTTTTGTCTATTTTATTTTGTCTTTTTCTTATTGAGTTGTAGAATTCTTTACGCGTCAATGAGATTAGTCCATTGTGATGTGAGTTGCAAATATTTTTTCTCAGTTTGTCATTTGTTTATGGTGAAGGCTTTTTCTCCCCCAGGAAAATCTTTTTTTATAAAATTGATGTTAGGTACCAATACCATATTTTGTAGGGTTTAGGTCATTCTTACAAAGGTATTTTCCAGTCTAAATTTTATGAGAACTTTTTTTCCTTGTTTCTTTTAAGTGCTTTCATGTCTGTTTGTGTTTGGATTAATTATTTCATCTAACTCCAATTTCTGATACAAAAAGTTGTGATGTAAGGGTCCTAATTTTATCCACCTTCCTTCCAACCTCACACACAAGATAGCTATCTATTTATTCCTATAACATTTGTTTAACAGTGCAGCTATTCCCCATCTATTTGAGATATGATTTTTTGTCATATACCATACTCAGAAATGTATTTGGGTCTATTCCTAAACATATATTTTATTTATTATTTATATTTTATTGTCTTTCCTTATTAAGCACCAATACCTCACTATCTTAATTGTTATGGCTATAGAATAGGTTTTAATATATGATAGGCCTAGTGTCTCTTCCCTTTTTTCCCAGAATTTTTCTGACTATTCTTGCCTGTATATTTCCAGCATTAACTTATGAATCACTTGTGTAATCTCATATCAAAGTCATCTAGAACTAGATGCTTTTACTGGGATAACATTAAATTTATAGAATAACTTGTGAAGAATTCATGTATCTATGAGGTCGAATCCTCCTCTTTAAGACATATGACATGTTTCAAGTAATGTATTATGAGTGATAAAGTATCAATGAGAGATAAAAATTTGTATTCTTTATCTAGTTAAAATGAATTCCACACTACCACAGGCACTCATAGTTACTTGCATTCAGATACACCTTTCCTTGAATCAGAGAAAAAGGGACTACAGTTGCCTCTAGCTCTCTAGGAATTCCGCACACCTCTTGGCATATCTTATCTCTGCACTCAAACAAATATATTCTGCATGTAAACACCATCCATCTCTATGTCATATCGGGGAGGGGGAGGTTTTGAATTGCAGCCAGAGCATATGCTCTTATTCATCTAACACAGATTGCTGTGCTTTATTGACCTTTTCCTGGAGTACTACCCGCTCACATCACTATTGGCCTAACTTGCTACTATATTTTTTATATTTTTATATACTTGTATATACTTTTTATTCATTAGCCAACATGGAATTACAAATTAGCCTAGCTTCCTGGAGATCTGGAGGCCACAGGGCTACTCTTGGAAAATAACAAGAGAGATCATTTGCTGTATAGTGTAGAAAAGAAATAGTTCTCGCATTTTCTAATGTTTTCTTCTGGTTTTGCCTTTGTTTCAGAAGAATACTGTAGGGACTGAAGAATAAAACACTAAATAGACTGGGCTGCTATCAGCAACTGAATTCAACATGGACTTGTTTTCAATAATGTTAACATGGGTAAGGATTGTATAAATCCGTGGAAGGGAATAAAGAGACAGTTGGGTCTCTGAGTATAGAAAAAGCTTGATGCTGTACAGAGTCCAAAATAAGTTCAGGCTGTAAGAGTTGAAGATACCACTCCTGTGTTTTTAAAACTATAAAACATAATTTTGCTTTCATTTACTTTGCCAACTCCTTGTTTCATCTTAATTGCCAGTAGTAACAATATTTACTATCCACTATGTGTCAGTTGCTAAGAATTTAACATATATTTTCTCCTTTAATCTGATAACTGTGTTGTCGTTTGAAAGCAATGTATGAAAGTTGCGTGAAGAGGAGGTGGCATGAAGAATAGGAGGGGAATGGAAATGAAGATGGAAACGTCCAGTTGACAGATAAATGGGATGGTTATGGAGCATATCTCTGTAGCTGTTATCTATTTATCTTTAACTGCCTGGCACAAACTTTGCAACAAATAGAGCAAACATTAGAATCCATATCAGCTCTTTTCAAGAGAATATACTTTGATCATTAAAAAATTTCTGAGGAAGTGAAAGAATGGAAATATATAATTACTGTCTGTCTCTATAGTTAATTCTAAATAATTAGATTTCCCCTTTAATACCTAATCATCTTTAGGTTATAAGATGGAGAGGTGTCATAGAAACACATGAAATAATAAAGATAATTGGGAAACTATATATCTAAATGGCCATTTCATTAAGGAAATAGGTTGTTATTTCTAAAGCTTCAATGAACTTTTTAAAAATCATACTATAAAGGGTGGAGGACGATTCATACTTACTCTTGAAGAAATTCTAAACCTTTCACCTCTATGAAAAAGCAAGGCTTCACTAAAAGTTCTTTATCACAAAAGAGAAGAATGGAACATATTTGTTGAAGGTCTGTGTGTTCATTCCGATGGGCTTTGATGATACAGGTATATAAAAATGAGATGGGTCCCTGGCCACAGAGAGCTTTCTAGTTGAGATTAATAAGACATTTGCCTATGAAACTATCCTTCTTCTCCCAAAATACAATAGGGTTTGTGCACAATTAAGTGCAGCCCTTAAAATTAGTTTGTTTTTCCACTTTACATATACCTACACATTTACACACACATACACACACTTTTTATTTCAGTAACAAAATCACCTTAAGGGTAGCACCATTTCATATGTGTGTATGATAGGAAAGGAGTAAATAAATTTATTCAGTATGGGAAATCGCATGTAGATGAGAGATCATCTGCGTATTAAAGTTCTTGTTACCCAGTCCTGTCTGAAGATACATGGGAGTAAAGCTTGCCCATGTTATTCTAGTCAGACCTCTGTTCTTTAATTCTGTGCCCTGCAGTATTATCTTGGGATCCATTCAAGGGGCTTGCCTCCTAAATGAGACATGTGTCCTAAACTCCCTAACCATGCTATTAGCATAATTCTCATGAGGTATTCTTCAGTTCAGCACACCCAGATAATAGTGGTCTTAATGCTGTCAATACTGCTATCTGATTGCATACAGCAATTGTGGGATGATTCTAATGCCTTTTAAGGATTGTTTCACAAAACAATAAATTGGTATACTAAAATAATAGAATTATGGGGCATGTGGAAGGAGCTTTGGAACTCTTCTAGTATATCCCTCCATTTACAGCTAAAAAACAAAACAAAACCAAACAAAACCCAAACCTAGTTGTAGAAATGATCAGTTTGCAAATTTTAAAAGAAACTCATTATTTTTAAATCTGTGATGGGGGCAAATCTTGGGTGGTAGCCACCTCCCTCCATCCGAATCCCTTTCTTCCATACATTTTAGGTAAATATGGTTATATTGATTCTGGCCTGGTTCTCGGATATATCCTTTTCAACTTTTTAAAAATGTCAGCTTATCCTCCCCATGAAGAACTTTCATACCTTTTCCCCCTCTGGCTCTCATCTTTCAGTATCCCAAACTATAGTTCTTTTTTGCTCACAGATTATTATTTTCCAATAAGAATTTCCTTTGGTTAACCCCTAAGCTATTCCAAAACTGAGTGTCCATTTTCTATCAGTTATCTATTTTCTCAATAATGCTGCGTGTCTAACAAACCACCACAAAACTCACTGGCTTAAGGTATTAATAGCTTAAGAGTGCTTGGGTGGCTCAGTGCGTTAAGCATCTGCCTTTGGGTCAGGTCATGATCCCAGGGTCCTGGGATCGAGTCCTGCATCGAGCTCCCTGCTCAGGGGGGAGTCTGCTTCTCCCTCTACCCCTCCCCCTGATCTCTCTCTTACTCCCTCTCTCTCTCAAATAAGTAAATAAAATCTTTTTTAAAAAAAGGTATTAATAGTTCAAGAGTCTGCAGGTCCACAATTTAGGCTTTGCTCTGCTGGCTGGTTTTTCTTGTGCCATTTGGTCTTACTCACATGTCTGATACTTGGCTGAGGTGACAAAAGTATTTGGGCCACCTGCCTCGCATCTTCTAGCAGGCTTACCTGGATGTGTTTTCATGGTGATGGCAGAAGCATGCGAGAGGAAGCAGAAATGTGCAAGTTCCTTGTCGGGCCTCTGTTTGACCCAAGTCTGCGAATATCCTATTGGCCAACAAGCCACATGGCTGAGGCCAGAGGCAGGGTGAGAAGTACTGCAAAGGAATAGCAAAGGGATGGAAAGTTGAAGAAGTGTAGCCATTAGTGCAATTATCCCATCATCAATCCAAAATAAAAACCCAAATCTAACATGAAAGTAATACTGAATTTGGCTAAATAGAGCCCAGGGTGACTATGAAGCACAGATTTATATCAGTGATCACAGATTTATACCTTTTATAGATAGCAGTGTTTAGTACCAACTGACAATTGATACCTTTATTTTTGCAGTAAAATTTTTATCATTAGTTTACATTATCATGTAAACTAAATGTTATTTAATTTAATAAGCATATATTTACCAAATATGATGTGCTAGTCATGAATAAATAGCTAGTCTATTGAGCAGTATAACTATAACTAGATGCTTATTGAACCCCAAATGTTCCTCACCTTTCTAGACAGCATATGGATTGTGTGATGATAGACTCATAGAGTCTGAAACCTGAGGAATTAGAAAACAGGGATTTCTCTTGGTTCAGTGATCTCTCAGGGATCATTGGTGATAAACTCAGGTGCCTGAAACAAAATACCAACATAATGAAAAGACGATGGAAGATTCAGCAAGGAAATTCTTAGCTTTTCTAGATCTCTGGGCTGGTAACACAAGGTGGAAGCTATATACCTAAAGGTTTTCCAGAAATTACTCTGAGGGCAGCAGTTAGTACAACTTGTAGAAGTGTGACTTGCACTGCATATGTTTTATTTTTCAAGGGGAAAAAGAACTAGAAGTGGTCTGTCTGAAAAATGACATGCTGTCATTGAAATTTCTCCAATTGGCTGCAAAGAAACAGTCTATATTCATCCTAGAAGTAGATGAAAGCCCCATGATTTATTAAGTCTTTTTAACCTACCTGAGAGCACTTACATCACTTGTTAGATACTATCAGCAACTTTCTCCATCAAAATTTGATGACAATAACTAGGAGAAAAAATCGCCTTTCCTGAGAAACAGTTACTTTCCCTATCTAGTCAGAGTGGAATTTTTTAAAAGCAGTGAAATCCTTTAATATGGACTTGGCAAAGGAAAGGAGGAAGAACCCAGGTATCCTGCCTACAATATGACAAAAAATAGCTTTCAAGAGTCAGAGATGTTAGTGGAGAAGGGTCTCTTAATAATAGCCTAGGAAGTGTGAATCCTCTCAGTTAAAAAGAAGCAACATTGACTTATTATATCAGACTCTCAGTAAATACATTTTGTGTAGGAAAAAAAAAGAAAATCACTCATCTGAATTAATGGTTCCATTCCCAAGTTTCTTGTGTTTGAGGTTTTACAAGTTACCACCTGAAAGATTCCACTAGGTGGAGATCCTGAGCCATATTCCATACGCTTTATAAAAAAAAAAAAAAAAAAAAAACTGAGAAAAACATTTTATTTTGCTTTTTACTTCATTTTTCAGAGTATTTTTTTTTTGGCATTTTTTTCTTTGAAATACTGCAGAGTTGAATTATTTATCAGTTGGCATATTAAAGAAAATCTGGCATGTACAAACAAGTACTTCAAAGGTTTTTAGTAACACCTATCATAGAAGGCTGAATTGATACCAGAAACCAGGAGTGTAAAATCTATGATGGTATTTTATTATAAAAGAGACATACAGGGGCTTGCACATTTCTTTAGAACCACAGTGACCAAATCATACATCAATTGTTTGCACTGATGTTTTTAAAGACATTTACCTTAAATCAGATGACTGGATTCTTTGAACTCAAAATTTTGTTGTTCAGAGTCTAGTAAGATAAAGTCAAGAAGGAAAAAAAAAGTAGAAGGATATAAATTTCCAAGGCTTGTGAACTACCTGGCTCTTACGTTAGTGACTAACACAGATAACTGAGTATCACTATGAGTTGGTTGTATCCCATGTACCTTTTCTGGGTTCTGAAGGAAGAGAGGGGGGAACTCCCTTCGCTCACAAGAAGAGCATATGAATTTCTAGTTCTGCCCATTCTTTAGGAAAGCCAGTAGAAGCTGTTACCAAGAGTCCCAGTGGAGGCTTCTAGAGGCATTTAAGGACTCTCCAGGATGTCAAGAAGTCCTTGGAAACAATAGTTCTTCTTTTTAATGAATAGAGCCTCAAAATACAACTCTATAAATGGCAGAGCCTGGACTAGAACTCCCCTTCCAGTGCCCAGCCATTCTGCTGGCTGTTTCTCACCTGAATTGATCTGAGTTCCTCAATTCTGAAGGTTATGAAACTTGTAAAAGTCATCCATAAAGCCTTCCCAACGAGCTAAAATGTAAAGAGCTTTAAATCAGGAATATCAGCAGACTCAGGATCTAGTGCTAACCTGGCTACTAATTGTATGACCTTGGTCTTTACACCTTAGCATCCTTATCTATAAAATGAGGAGGATGGAGAAGACAATCTTCTTATTCTGTGTTCATCCACAGCCATATTCGTTGCTCAGACAGGCTCAGGTCAACGTGAGAAAATAATCGCAAGTATTATCCTTGTCTCCGTTTCCCTCATAAAAACATAGTTCATGTGAGAAAGTCGCTTTGAGGATATTACACTAATAAAACAAACCACTGCAAAATTTTATTTGGGAATATAGCAGTTGAGCTTTCATTAGGGACTATTTTAATTATTAAGGATTGCAATAGAATTCCATTTTAATGAAATTGATAGACCATCAAAATAGCTCATTAAAATTAAAATACCAAAATATCAAGATAACATTAAAATCCACTTTACAAATAAAAAGGGCATTGATGACAATAATTATGACGGTGGTAGCAGTTATTATTATTATTTTTTTTAAACCATTTCCATAATGCAAATGTGTACTGCCGTCTCTGTATTTACAACAGTACCAAACTCATCAGGAGATGATGTCTAAAGAGAACTACTTGGAGAATTTCAAAGGAAGGCATATGAGAGTATGGCTCTGGGTATATCCTTTTGCCCAGTTGCTATATAGGTATATTCTATGAGTGTTCACAATAAAATGTGGGACATTTGGGCATGGAGAGCCAACCTGCACTGGGTTTTGATTGGGTTATTTTGTTCCCAGTCTTTCCAGTAGGAGATGGAGGTCTGCTGATTGCTATAATATTATTATGATTCTAAGACTAAATCTCAGTGGATTTAGGAAGGGACCCTTCTCTGAAAGAATACACTACTGATGAAGGGAGAAATGCTAGACAGTAAAATACAGAAGAGGAAATAGAAACCACAGAGCCGTGTCACTTTAGTTCTAACTCTTTGGTTTAAGTGACAGATATCAACTCAGGACAACTTAAACAGAAAAAAAGCAGTATTTATTATGAGAACAGAGGGCATCTCATTGAATTTGATGTCAGGAAAGGATTTGGCCCCAGGAAGGAATGGAAGTGCTCATTTTCTACCTCTTTTCCATGTTCTTCCACTTTCCCCTCCTTTTGCCTTTCAGTGGAGCTGGAAGGAAAAAGGCAGACATGCCAAAGCTACTACATTGATAGTTTCTCAGCAAATAAGACCAATCCAAACTGACAGGCTATTTCTCTTCCAAATTCAAATTATTTAAGAGGGGTGGGTAGAATCTGAATAGACAAACTTGGATCCAGCTGCCCACCTTGATTTGAACAATTATGGCCTGGAGAGGGGATAGTGTTTACAGGGCTTCTGGGGCCCACTGTAGGGATGTAACAACAGCTCTCAAGGGGTCCATCATCCAGGGAATAACAGAGTCAGACAGAAAAGGAGGCAGTGTCACCTAATGGTTAAGAGCAGAGATTAAACCTTTGTAACTGTGTGACCAAGTTGGGCAAGTTATTTTAACCCTCTCCACATTAGTTTCTTCAGCTTTAGATTGAGGATACCCATAGCATTGAGATGAAGAGAGCTAATCCATATAAAGTTGGTAGCACATTGCCTACAACATAACTCATGAATATTAGTTGCTGATATTCTTGTAATTATTAAAATGTGCACTTGCTTAAAAAAATGTTCAGGGTTATTTTGAATCAGTTTTTGAGGCTGTAGAAACTTGTTTGTAACCTCTTATTTTATAAATTTCCTTTCTTTGTCAGTAGCAGGTACTACATTTAAGAGCTCAGTTTTATGCTTTCTTAGATGGCCCCTTCATCCTCCTCTTGCCCCCCTCTATCTACCCCTTCCCCTGCCTGGGGTCTGCTGGTTTCTGCTAGAACCAGCTATCTTAGTGTCATTTATACCTCCTGAACTTTCCTTGCCCTGGGCCTTATACTCTGCTTTACCTTTCTCTGACTCTCCTCTATTCTGAACTTCTGAAATTGTCTGACACCTGCTTCTGCTTTGGTTCATTTTCTCTTTTCTATTAACACCTTTATTCCAAACACATTCAAGTCTGCATATCCCTGAGACCTTCTTACTTTCTGTAAAGATGTGAGGTTCATTAGTCTATCAGGGGAAATCCCTAAAGCCATTAAGTCCCCATAGGTTACAACATTCTGCACTCAGAGGAAACAAAAGAGCCCTACTTTGAGAATTGATGCCAGATTTACAAAGGATATTATAACATGCAATCATCCAAAAGTAATTTCTACTTTTGAATGCAACACTATATCTCAATAGTTATATTAACTAGTTATATTAACTGAACAATGACTTGAGAATACATCTGTTCTACATGAGTTTTCCGTCTAAGGAAGCTAATTATATCCATAACAGCAACCTTCGGTTAGTGTGGCTGTTGACCATGAGTTGGCAATGGCCTCATTATGTAGAATGGGATGTTATAAATGGTAGTCATTAGACAGGATTCTACTTTTATTTAGGGGCCAAAGATACAAATGCAAAGTTTCTCAAATTGGACATTCTGGGAAAGTTCCAAGATGATGGAAGAAGATGAAAGAGAGCAGCTTTGAAAAACTGTGTAGTGGTAGCAATAATAAAATCACTAGTCCAGCCTCTACTCCCACATACTTTCCCTGCTGTTTCCTTTGCCTAGTGACTGCACTGACTTGTCCTTTGATCATTTCCTCCTCCTCATCTCATTATCTTCATATTTCGTGCCAACCCCTTCATCGTACCCTTTCTAATTTGATGTAAGACAAAAGAAAGGGTTTGCTATTATACTGTCCCTCTTCAATCCTGCAAATCATGTTATATCTTTGTTGTGAAGAAGGAAAAATACAAGGTGAGATATGAAAATGTCAAGAGAGAGAATAGGTTAGCTGTAAAACTGGACACCATGGTTCTTACCTTGGGGGACAGGAGACACATGTTTGAAATTTGTAGGTTTGGGAGGAACACTTTTAGTTGTCTGAATGGTGTTATAGCTTTTGGTTCTTGGGAGACTCAGATGTTCATTGACTTGCAATGCACAGCAAAGTTCTGCTCTGAAAAATTGTTCCATTCCAAGTGCCGGTGATTCTGTTGTTGAGATACTTTAGTGGAGTGAAATATATTGATTATTTAGATTGGGGGTCACAAAATGGCCATTGAGCCAACAACTGTGGTCAACAGATGTGTTTTGTTTTCCTTGAAGCATGTTTTACAAAAATTTAAACTTGAATGGTGGGAAGGTATATTCTCCATTTACCCATAAGGCCCACTCCCTGTGGTTTTTTTACCACTTTGTTCATTTATACTACCTACTCGGAACTTGAAAGCATTTGAATCTGTCTATTGATTTTTATTTAGGTGCCACAAATCTATATTATTGAAAAGAAAAACAAGTATCGAATTCTCCTTATTATTGACTTGGTTTTTCTTCCTCTGGCATTTGGACTCCCATCCAAGTACTAACCAGGTCCAACCCTGCTTAGCTTCCGAGACCAGACAAGATCAGGTGCGTTCAGGGTGGTATGGCCATAGACTTCTGTGGCGTTTGGAAACTGCTTGGCCCTGTAGACCATGTCTGACTGTTTCAAGGGGAACATTCCCGGGATATCACAAGTAAGAGCATTTATTCTCTTACTTCTCCTGTACCCTGATATGGATCTATTGGTTCATCCTACAATTTACCTCAGCCCCTGTGGAAAGCATTTTTATTTTCTTATATTTGTTATACATGATTTACAGCTTTTGAAAAAACCTTTGAGGCAGCTTATAGTAACAGGGCAATTAAAACAGAACCATTTAAGATATCAATTAAAAGGAGCAGAACTACCAGTATTAATTTGTTACTCCAGTCAGACATTTCATTTAATTCTGTGCTCCCTTAGAGAAACCAAAAAATAGATTATATACTTATTGCCCAATTAAGGGAAGCATACAGAGATACAGATTTTTTGAGCTGATACTGAAGCCTGAAAATATTTTAATGCATAAATTCTTATAATGTGACTATTCTTATTAGTATTTTCAGCCTATCTGTATTTATTGCTACAAAAATGGATTATCCATCCAACAAACCAACACTCTCTTGAGTGCCTTGGTTTCTGATGTGCAAAGGTGTGGAGGTCCAATAAATACTTTTGAAAATAATTCCTTTGAAAATCTTTAGGTGTTTAATATTCATAGGGCAAAGATTATAAGGCAAATGGATGTTCGTGTTAAAGTTTGTCAGGCAGTTTGGGGCATAGATATTGTTAAGAAAGCACACTAAAATATGGTACTAGAATTTGATACTATGTGGAGATGGTAATAGGTAACTCCCTTTTCATGGTATGGCCATTTCCTGGTGAGTCAATGGCTTTAATTGGTTTATTCCAAGGCTTTAGAAGGCCTGGGTACTGCCAATGTTCTTGGAACAGAGCTTTTCTTTCCTGAATCCTGAGGTCTAATTATGGGATTGTGGCCTTCTTGCTTTGTGACTATAGGCACAGAAAGGGCTCTAGATATTTTTTTCCTTATAAGATAGTGTGATGGATGAAAAGTGATTTGTTGGACTTTGTGTGGGTGCAGAGAGGAGGAAGAAGACCTGATTGGTAAGAAATGGTGATTTATCTGCCATGGTGTTCACAGAGACTTGGTCCCTGGAGCCTCCTCTGTATTACCTAAGACATGCCACTGAGTAAGTTTCTTACCGGAACCTCAGTTTCCCCAACAGTTATATGGTGTCCATCATCTTTTCTTTTTTCTTTCCTTCTCTTTTCTTTTCTTCTTCTGGGAACCTCAAAAAGAAATTTAGAACCAAGTAACTTTAGCTTAATTCTTGATATCCAACATAATTCTCTAGCACTCCTCCCCCGATACATTTTAATAATTACATACACACAAAGATGCACATATATATATGTATATGTATATATGTAATATGATATATTTGGCATTATATATATTATGAAAGTTTATTCTAAGTGACTTCAAACTCTCTTTGGAAGTCAGAGGGGGTATATATTACAAACAAATTAAACAAAGAATAATGGTATTTGTTTTTAGTGGGTTTTTTCCTGACATTTTTTCTCTTTATCTTCCACCTGACTATTTAACAGGACATTTCTATGTGGCCACATAGGAGCCTCACAATAGTTTTTTAGTATCTGATTCTTACTGCTCTAACACGTTTTCAAAACAGAATTTGTACATTTTAATATTAAATTACCATGACCCAGGTTGCATACTGATTTAGGCACTCCCTCTTTCCCAGTGCCCTTGGATGTGATGTGGAAAACTCTTCTTTGTTCTGAGATGCCTGTGAACATGACAAACACTTGAAAACACATGTGTTGTCATTTTGGAGGTCACTATTTTGGAAGATCACTAAGTCTTAAGGATGTGTATATCCAAATGTGTTCACCTTGGAGAAACTAAGGCAGTGAGCCTTGGTAACCTACCAAGAGGGGAAGTGTCTTCAGCTCCATTCTGAGGTGGCTTGGGGGGAGCTGGGGAGAGCATATCAGCCCCATGCGCTCTCTGACAAGGTCTGAAGGCTCCTAATATCACCCATTGTGCAAACGCACCTATTCACTGGCAAGTTACGGTTATGAGATTATATGTCCATATCAAGGTTTGATGGTGCTATAAACCACTTAAGCCCAGGTCTTCTAATTTATTGAAATATCAGCTCCCCTCAAGGGAATTACAGGCTGATAATTATCCTTCATCCAAGTACCATGAACCAAATTGAGCAACTTTGGGTTTCTCCATGGCAGAAGGAAATGTGATGTTGTAATGGGAGGGGAGAGAGTGTTTATTAAAACTAAACAACTTGACAGACAGAAACTATTCCACCCAGATGGGGTACTTTTAATACACATACTCACCTCTCCTCAACACCTACCCTTGTCTTAATCCCTGAAAATTCCTTTTTTGGAGGAACTTCTGTGATAACCAGCTTTCCTTTTGAACATCTCAAAAAGAGATGTTTTTTCATCACAGGCTTTGTCTCAGGACTTCTGGCTCAGCTTCTACCCCTCTGTTTCCCCCCTGTCATTTTCCTCTCCTGGCGTCTGCCTCTTTCTGACTTGGCCTTTTCAGTGGCTCAGCCTTTTCAGTCACTAGCTCACATGGGGGAAAAGTCTATTCTGCTCAGGAACCCACTGAGGCTTCCATGTCACTAAAGCAAATTGATGGCAGGTTTAACACATTTCCCAATTATTGTCTGCAGATGCTTTTCAGAACAAACAATCCCTGAAACCCTTCACACACAAGAAAACACTCCCTTGGCAAAATGATCTTGTTGGGAGCTTGAAAAGGAAAACCCTGACAAAAGAAGAATAGAAAATATTCACTGGCAGGAGCTTCCTGGCCAAAGACTGTTCACTCCTGTTCAGAGGGATAAGAACAGGGAAAAGTCCCAGAGCATTATAAGCTGACTCTAGGGTTACCATTTTGGAACTAACTCTTACAGAGAGAGAGGCTACAAGAACACTTTCCCTTATTTTGTCATCTCAGTGGTTATATGTTTTGTTTTGTTTTGTTTTGTTTTTTCTATTCCTCTGTCTCACTGTTCCATCGTTGTGAATTCAGGTGATTAATTCTGCCAGCTGTTTACCCTTCTCCATATTTTTGTTCAGAGACTCTCCAACATAATCTTGGAAAGGTCTGTCCCAAACTGTGAAGGATTATTGGACTTCAAGCCCATCTTAACTTCTAGGAGGAAGAGAAAGCCAGAGATCTAGACATGCCCAATTATAGGGGAAGATTCAGCACATGTGTAGGTCTGTCCCCTGTCAGCAGGCAATCTCTGGAAAGTTGTTTATTTAGTTTATTAACTTTACTTTTTTCTCTTTATTAGAAAGTTTTATTCTTCTATATCCTTTTTTCCTTCCTCTTGCCACATAAGGAATTAGGAAATTAATTTCAAGACCTTTTCTTGTATCTGTTATTATTACATACCCTCTGGGCAATGTTGGCATGCAAGTGACCCCAGCAAGGCTGGGGATGACTGAGCTGAAGGCCTGAGAGGACTAAGTCCCCTCTGCACCCAGCCACGTCTGTCTATAGTGAGCAGCCATCAGGGTTTCAAAAAGCTCTAGGAATTGCTGTGGCAGAGGACAGCATGCATCCCCTTGAAACCCTCTGAGGTTGCCATGGATAGTCCCCATTCTGAAACTCAATTTGTGATAACCAGTGAGGGTCCTGCAGGGTACTAGGAAAGAACAAAAGTCTGGTGCTGCAACATGCCTAGGGGGACAGACTTTGTTGGCTTCCTTTCTTTTCTTCTCTTGAAGGAAAAATGCCACCTTGTTCTCTCACCCATCTTAAGAAGGGGCTGGAACTCTGGATGGCTGCAATCAACCGAAGATAGGGAAAAGAAAGTAGAGCTTTCAATCACAGTTTGGTGTCTCTGCAAAATCCAGCTAGTCAGCTGCTCCCCAACTTGCATGTATTTGGAGTGAGCAAACATCTATACCTTTTTTCACACAGGCCAAGTCCTAATTATAAGGAAGCAGAAAAGATTTCCAAATGTGGCAAAACACTAGGCAAAGCTACAGCCTAGGGGAAGATGTGCGCTTTCTAAAAGCAAACTTCTTAAGAGTCATTCTGTTAAGGGGAGTGGGGTAAAAAAAGGAACAAAGGTCAGAACTTCAAAGAAATCTAAATAAAACATTCCTCCTGCTCTGATTTTAATCTTTTCATTGGATGCTTTCTGTGAGAGGGTACCTAAGTGAGTGGATTTGCCTACCCCTTCAATAAATCAAAGCTTTTTAGAACAGATTCATCGGTGGGGACTCTTTACCTCAGGAAACCATAATTGGAGGTAAATATTAATTCCAGAAGAAGGCCTCTGAGCCCAAGAAGTGCAGCAACAATGTGCCTCCAAGGAGCCACTTCTTTTTTTTTTTTTTTTTTTTTATTCTGTATCCTTTGGAAGCAGATTGTGGGAGCAAAGCTTATCTCCCATTTTTATCCGTTTTAACAATGCTCTGCCTACTGCTAGTTAAACTGAGCTGCCTTAAGCTCAATACAAAAAGCTCTTTTCAGAGCATCTAGCAGATAACTTTTTAAAAAGAAAAGGAACCTTTTCACACAGCTCTCCTGGTGCCTTTTTATGAGCTGAGGCTGTGTACAGACAGCCAGGCCTGAAATGGCTTTTGGGGACAAAGACATCACCAAGTATTAGGTCTATACTTTAAAGTTGCCGCTACACTTTTGCCTCTACCTTGTGTCTTTCTTATAACAGCTACCCACCACTCCCCTAAATGGGCAGGTCTACGTTGTCAGCTGTGATGAGTTTTTCCTTGCATATTGGTCAGTAAAGCCCAGTGAGGATCTCCTGTATTAAATCATGTGTCACCTTCATCAGGCAGTGATTTCTAAAATTCATGTTCTCATCTGGAGACTCACTAGGCCTCCTGTGGTGAAAGCGATAAAAAGAATTCAATTAGACAGGATGGTGGCCAGATTCTTCTAGAACTCTGTGAATAGTTTGTTTCCATATGAGTAGTGTTAAGATGGGCTGCTATTCTCTTTGCTAATGAATTAGATCCCTGGAATGCCATTTCCCTTCCACAATAAGAATAGGAGTGGTACCCACTCTGCTGCTGTTGAGGAGATATCTGACGACTCTGGAGTTTATTTTAAAATCTCTGAACATCACTTTGAAGTAAGGCTTCTTTGAAGTAACTCTGAAGCTGTTACTGAAGAGTTTGATGAGTGTCTGGGAGGTGATTAAAGAGACTGGATGGAGGAATAGTCCCCTCCTCCCTACCCCAGTTGTCCTTTCCTATCAATAGCAAGCCATGTTGGAGAGAATAGATTTTTCAACAGTCAGACTCATTGACGATGCCCCAGGCTCTGGTCCAGAAACTATCTGACTCAACATGGTCTGAGGAGAAGGGAAACATTGCCTATTTCATTTTAGTTTTCAGTGGGGCCTATTCTCCCCCTGTACCTCCAAGTATTTTCTTCACTTCCTTCAAGCATGTGCCTATTGATGCCATGCCCACCTTGTTCTCTGATCTTGATCAGTGTTATACTACTTACTTCTGGAATGGAATTTCCTGCCATCTCTGTCATGCATCAGTTCCCTAAGAAGCCAATTCTGACGAAGAGATTAATGTGCAGAGATTAAGAAGTGCTCTTATGATGCAGGCCTGTGGAAGGAGGTAGGATGGGGCAAAGGAAGAAGTAGAGCTACAATGCAGTCCCAGCAAAGGCTTAGCTGACCCCAGGGCGATGGCAGACCCCGGAGCCAGGATGGCTCTTTGCAGTTGTCCTAAATTGACACAAGGAGGCCAGGCCTTTATACTTTTTATATCATTGGATGCAGGCTGCTCCTGAAAAGAAGTATGCCCTTGGACAAGTTGAGTCTCTTCAACCAAGGCAATCCCTATAGGGGGCTGATAGCTGAGGGTTGCCTTTGCAGCATCAGAGGAATAAGTTTTTCACTTCTGAAGGGAGACTAAGGCCATGCACTATATCATCTACCATGGTCTCCACATTAGGCCATTATGGGGTCCTCCTAGGAACATTCTACTATGAATTTAAGGTGATAGATGCTTAGAGAGGAGGATGTCCTCCAAGAGTGTGCATTCTCTTTTACACACACTAGGAAGCTGATAGAACAGTGGTAAGAACAGCAACCTTGCCTCACCCTGCAGTGCCACACTGGAGTCCCAGTTAGCCTGGCTTCAAAAACACAACTGCCCATTAATGATGACTTCATGTCTCACTGAGGCAACATCCGATGTGAATCCTCTCTAGCAGGCCTAGAAACTAGTTCTGCCAGCTGGAGAGAAGAGAGCCAGCATTTAGACTCAACAGGAAGCCTGGATTTCAACAGAGAAAAAAATATATAAATATTTATCTAATCACATAATTAAAGGAAATCCACTGTCCCTATACAGTTGTAACCTAAGTGGCCCACTTCATTTAAATGCAAAACGTTTTGTGAAATACTTTAAACTGTTCCCTCAAAAGGTTCTTTTCTCCATGGATTATTTTTTCAAAGAAGAAGCAAATATTTAGATTTATATATAATATATATTTATATATTTAATAGTCATATATTCTTTATAATATATAGGGACTATATATGTAATATATATTTAATTGCATTTCACTTTTCTCCTATACTTCCTTCTTCTCATTTTACCATAGAATGGTTATCAGGTACTTGTATTTAACAAAGATATTATCAAATAGCAACATTAAACATTTCTTCTACATTACCCTCACAAGACAGTGGATAGATTCGTCTACACAGGTGAGGGAAGTGAAAAGCTGAATTATTCAATGACTTTGATTAATGTTTATGTCAGAGCAGGAACTAATGTATCAGTAATAGGGAAGTTCAATTAGTGCTTTAATTAATTAGACTTCTGTTTTTAGCTCTATTGTGAACGATAATTATTTGTTAGCTTTGCTTAGGACCTGGGTGAAGGCCTTGATTACAGGTATTACAAAAAATACAATGCCATGAAGGCTGGAATTCTTTGAAGAAATGTGAAGTTTGTGAGAATAGAAAATGTCAGTAAAAATTCAAACACGTTATCATTTATTAAAGCTCATAAAGTCTCCATTGAAAGTTAGAATAAGGGCACCTGGGTGGCTCAGTGGGTTAAGCATCTGCCTTCAGCTTGGATCATGATCCTAGGTTCCTGGGATTGAGCCCCATGTTGGGCTCCCTGCTCAGCAGGGTGTCTGCTTCTCCCTCTCTCTCTCCCTCTGCCCCCTCCCCCAGCTTGTGCCCATGAGTTCACGCACGAGCACTCTCTCTCTCTCTCTCAAATAAATAAATAGATGAATGAATAAATAAAATCTTTTTTAAAAAAGTTAAAACAAATTTCAAGGGGTGCCTGGGTGGCTCAGTCATTAAGCGTTTGCCTTTGGCTCAGGTCATGATCCCAGGGTCCTTGGATCAAGCCCCACATCAGGCTCCCTGCTCGGCAGAAAGCCTGCTTCTCCTTCTCCTGCTCCCCCTGCTTGCGTTCCCTCTCTCGCTGTGTTTCTCTCTGTCAAATAAATAAAAAAATCTTTAAAAAAAAAAACAAATTTCAAGATAAATTATAACTAAAGATAGGATTGTAAGTAATACCTCTTTGATGTATTAGTTGTCTTTGAATTTAGGGTCATTTTACCTGCAATAATAGACAATACGGTATGATGCATTTAACCAAGAAACTGATGTGTGAGTCTTTCTTTCTCTCTCTCTGCAAGGAACTTTGATCCTTACAATGATAAATCTACTAACAAATATTAAGATCATGGAGACTTAATATTACAACGAAATAGAGTAGCACCTGCAGAGGAGCCTGCATAATTTAGATTTCTCCCCCTACTCACTGCTAGGGTTTAATCACATCTGAAAGGCAGAGTAATTTAGATGCCTAAGCATCTGCATATAGATGTTCCTTATTTTAGTCTATCCAATGGTTCTCAAACTTTAATGGTGTGCTCAAGAATTATTGTACAGGAATATGCTCTTGAAACCAATATAGTTGTACCTCATGGACCAATTAAGGAATGTTCAAGGGCAATTTTGGCTATCTGAGAATGATAATAAGAAGCAAAGTAACTATTGAGCTACTCAGGCCTAGAAATTAACTAAAGATCAAAAGTATTATCCCAACTAGTCATTTCCCTCAACTCTGCTTTTAAGATGTGACACAAATACCAGGCTACCGATAAAGTGTTAAACTTTATGAATGATTTGCTTTTTACTTTTGAATGAAATAGAGAGCATTTAACATTGGTTTCATTAAGTAGCATCCTTAATCTTTGGCATCTAGGGATGTTTTCCTGAGTAGGATAGAAGGCATTCCAGCTAACTCTCCAGACATGGAATTCTTAGCCTAGCTTTTTTATGCTATAGTTTTGCTGTGGGTTGTAACTCTTTCAAATTACTGTAGTGAAATATGATTTTACAGCTAACTCTCTTCTTAACTTTAGGCATAGATACATTTTTCAAAAAATAAGGACACAAAGAACAGAGGAAGAAAACATCATGATTATGTATCTTAAAAAATGACACCACAGCTATCTGTTTTTAACGTCACAGGAGTGGCAATGCCCCTGTGGGGGACAAACTTTTCCCTTCTTCTCTTCTAGGTCATTTGGCTGTTTTAATTATTATATTAAAAAAAGATTAACAAAATGATTAAAAAAAATTTAATTTTGTACATAACGGAAACCCCAAAGATACACGTCTCTCTGACAATCAGGCAATTGAGGTCTCTATGCCCTTCTGAGCTAAGAAGGGAATACTGGTCTGGGGCTTCAAAGGGGAAGAAGACAATTCACAGGAAGATAGAAAGATCAAATGTGTGGTAAATTTTTTCTATGCCATGCAGGTAAGTCTTTGTGACGTAAAAAGTTATTTCTGGTGAGAGCTCCATTCCTGTGCTTCCCCCCCCCCACCCCCCCCAATCTAAGTTCTTTTAGGTGATTAAGGGAGAGGTAAAAAGCTCTTCTCAAGTCTCTTGGACCTTGTTTGTCTTCAGCTTAAACTAATCCACATGCCAAATCCTCATTCTGGGGCAGCTTCCCCTGAACTCCATCACCCCCAAATAAGGCAAACAGATATGTGCAGCATTTATGAGTATTAATTTAAAATAATAGACAAATAAATGAAACTATGTCTTTACAATATTTAGAATAATAGGGTGCTTTAAAATTTCTTTAGTAGTCTTTATTTGTATGTACGAAGTGAATGTAGGCCTACAAAATCAAAACTTAAAAAATTAAGTTCAATTAGAAAACAGAAATGCCATATTTAACTATTTTCTGTTAAAAATAACACTTATATTTCTCATATAATGTTATGCTCATCTTTATTATGTTCGAGTTTTCTTGGTCTGCAATTTTAGCTTTATTCCTATCGTACGTTAGTACCATCCTTATATTTTTTTAAGATATTTATTTATTTATTTGACAGAGGGAGAGCACAAGCAGGAGGAGCAGCTGGCAGAGGGAGAGGGAAAAACAAGTTTCTGGCTGAGCAAGGAGCCCGATGTGGGGCTTGATCCCAGGACCCTGGAATCATGACCTGAGCTGAGGGGAGACACTTAACTGACTTAGCCACCCAGGCGCCCCAGCCATCCTTATTCTTTTAGAGATTTTATTTATTTATTTGAGAGAGAGAGAGAGTACAAGGAGGGGGAGCAGTAGGCAGAGGGAGAGGGAGAAGCAGACTCCCCGCTGAGCAAGGAACCTGATACAGGGCTCAATCTTAGGACCCTGGGATCATGACCTGAGCTGGAGGCAGACGTTTAACCAACTGAGCCATCCAGGTGCCCATAGCATCCTTATTTTTATATCTTCTTACACTTCAACTATTTTATATAGCTTAAAGAAGTCTGTCATGCTTTAAATTTCTCCTGTAGGTCTTCTGAAATCTTTTTTGTGAAGAAAGTGGATGTATATACATGTGCATGTATGTGGGTTTGGGAAGAGGATAATGCTAGCAAATAGGCACGTAAATAAAGATATGTTTAAAACCATATAGACATATATGGCCTTGTACCTCTTACATGGCTATACTTGAATGAATAAATAAATAGAATCAGGAAGAAAGCTCTTGTTAGATTTTATATGCATTAAACATATGTACTGAGGGGTGCCTGGGTGGCTCAGTGGGTTAAAGCCTCTGCCTTCGGCTCAGGTCATGATCTCAGCATCCTGGGATCGAGCCCCGCATCGGGCTCTCTGCTCAGCAGGGAGCCTGCTTCCCCCTCTCTCTCTGCCTGCCTCTCTGCCTACTTGTGACCTCTCTCTCTCTGTCAAATAAATAAATAAAATCTTAAAAAAATAAAAAAAATAAAAAATAAACGTATGTATTGAACATACGTATTCATTGGACTTATTGGATGTACTTCTCACTTGCAGGAAAGAAATGATTGATAAGATGTGACCCTTGCTTTTTTGAGGGGGGTGGGGGGAAGTGTTGCAGTACCAGACAAAGCTTGAATATTCTAAAGCAAGAGGTAGTGAGGCCAGAAGTCATGACTCACACATCCTATCAGAGGGTGAGGATAAGAAGGACCAGCATTTATTAAGGGCCATATGTGAGATGGGTGACCAACTCATTTAACTTTCAGAGCAACCCTATGACAGGTATTCATTCAGGAGGTAGTTACAGAGCAAGCACTATGCTAGGCACTGAGAATATAGCAGGGAACCAGCCAGCAAAACCCTGTCCACA
>CM052898.1:86353853-86389473 GCA_028534135.1 Potos flavus | reverse complement strand
AAAGATAAATTATACCCCATACATAGCCTCCAAGCACTCACAATTTATTATGTGAGACAGTCACAAAAACAAACAATTAAGAAAATAAAAATACAATGTGTTAGTTTTGTGAGAGGAGTATGATTGAGTGCTAGGGATAAAGGTTTAAAAGGAGAAAAAAAGAGAACCTAGGAAAGTATATGACATTCAAGGGGCACTCGGTAAATATTTGAAGGAATGGACCACTTCCCTCTCCACTCCAAAACCTCCCCACCCCTCTCTGAGTTTGAGCTACCATCTTCTCTTGCCCGAACCACTATAAGAGCCTCCAAATTTCTCCCTGGTTACCACTCTCATTCCCTCAGATCCATTCTCTATGCAGGAAATCCATGTCATCTCTGCCTAAAACCTTTAATTGTTTCCTACCATATTGAGTATAAGATTCCATCTACTTGCCACGGCCTACTAGGTGATACGATTTATCCTTGCCCACCTTTTGATTATTGCTTATGTTTACCTTTACCCACCCACACTGGCCTTCTTTCTCTAACTGGAATCTCTGAGCTCATTCCTGCCTAGGGCCTTTGCTCTTCCCTTTTCCTTTGTTCTACTTTAGCTCCTTCTTTTTATTCAGTCTCTTCTCAGGTCTCCCCCTTGTTGAGGAACTCATCTGACTAGTGATCTAATATTTTTTTCTCATAGCAACTATCAATTTCCGAAGCGATCCCTGTGTTTATTTATCTTCTTCCTTTTCAATTGAAATACAATTTCCTTGAGGCAGGAATCTTGTTAATCTTCTACAACATTTTATCTCCATTGCATGTCACACAATAGGTATATATTTTGGCACCTGGCATTGATATGAAAGTTCAAAATCTATACTGCATAAAATCAGGGCCCTGATGAAAAGAATTTCCAGAAATATATACAGTAGCCCTAGTGTTCTAGGCATTGGTGATGTTATTACCCCAAACCTTTAAATAGGCTTCAGAGTCAATCCCATAAAGGCCTCAGTGGACAGCTATACAGTTTTCATGAAGGATGATTTTAGTGTTCTTTCCAGACTCCTAGGCTATTCATTGAACTAGAATTATGATACAGCAGTAAAAATGAACTTTAAAAAATACAGTATCACTTTAAAATGAGAACAATTCAAAAGATAAAATTGTGATAATTTGGATTAGTTGTTTGAAAATCTCTCTTCTTTCTTTCTCTGGAGACTTTCTCCTGTACTTCAACAATAAAAATATTTGTAAGTGGTTTGCAACCAGAGAAGCTTATTATAAAAACATATTTTGGTTGCTTAAAAATGCTCACTGCTCAGTATTTTTCATCTATCAGTCTCCATGCAGTATTTTGTCTGGAAGCTTCATGTTTTTCTCCTTTGAGTTATTGCCTGAGCATCTAACTAGTATATTTTGCTTGCCAGTCCTATTACATTAGAGGTTAAACTGAAAAAGCTCCTTTGTGTAAAGGTCAAGCTCTCTTTAAAAAGCTTCTGGCATTCAAAGTTGAAGCAGTAAACAGCAAAAGAGGATGGAAGTTGAACAAATGGGCCTTAATTGGCCATTAGACTTGGACTGATTTAAAAATGAATGTTTAACTCTGTGTTCTGGGTATCTACCATATGTATGGTAGTTCCCCTTTAGTGAGCTCACTTTAGATAAGTATTATCTAATTCCTTTCTCATTAAAAACTTCCTTTGGACGTTGGCATGGTAAATACCTGGTATAAAAAAGCTACCCCTGGCTCACACCCTTTTCCTCTGATTCTCCATTTAATCAGGCTTAATCATTATTCATTTGCCTAATTCAGGAAACATTTAAAGCTGTTTTTCACTTAATCATTTTGACTAAAAAAGCTACTAGACCAGTAGAGATTTTTGAAGCCTGTTAAAACCATTAGAGCATAAAATGGTGAATTCTAATTATTATCTAAATAAGACAGGGGAAAAAAAGAATCAGGAAGTTCTTTTAATAGTGAGAGGAACACATGCAGGGCCTGGGCAGACTGGTGAGTGAGTGGAGATGGGGCCCTGAGAAGGGGGCCAAGTTATCTATTACTGTGGCTCAGCTCTGAAGGGGTCTTGAGTTAGGGGCACCTATGTGGGAAAAGACAATGCAGGTAACTATCATCTCCAATTAACACAGCCTGGAGTACTGTGATGAGGGAGCCACATTGTGGGCCTGGTAGAAAGTTGGTCTCTCCAATCAAGAGGTGCCATGAAGGGTGTCTTTGATGGTGTGAAGCAGCCTTTGCCAATATTCTGAAAGAGAACAAGGGCATCAGTAGATGTCTGAGGACACTGAAATGAAGGGCACAACTGGGACATTGTTATGCTATCAAGAATTGGCATTGGGGCGCCTGGGTGGCTCAGTGGGTTAAAGCCTCTGCCTTCGGCTCAGGTCATGATCTCAGGGTCCTGGGATCGAGCCCCGCATCGGGCTCTCTGCTCGGCGGGGAGCCTGCTTCCCCCTCTCTCTCTGCCTGCCTCTCTGCCTGTTTGTGATCTCTCTCTCTGTGTCAAATAAATAAATAAAATCTTAAAAAAAAAAAAAAAAGAATTGGCATTAACCTGGGGGTATTAAAGATTCCGGACTTTTCAGAAATTACTTTGAATTCTATATTGCTGGTGTCTGGGGCATGGTTAAGTATTTAATTGATGTTAGCTACTATTATTACTATTAATCATATTAGCTACTCACTACCTACATCCATAGAATAATAAAACCCTGGATGGTCATCTGATCCAAACTTCTGCCTTTAGGGGCTTAAAAGTGTCAGAAGATATTTGAGCTGAATTTCTCACTTGCATTTATGCCTAAAGAATTGTACAGCAGAAAAAAATAGTCTTCTCACACTAATAATGTCATTGTTGAAATAATTAGGAATGCCGTGAGAAATTAACACACACCAACAAGCACCTACCAATACCTTTATGCAAATTTTGCAAAGATGCCCCCCTGTAGTTGTGCAGCCCTATTACCTGAACCGCAGGCTGTATAAGCAGAGTGGGGGTTGTGTTTTAGCTTCTACTAAACTGTCATAAATTGGCACAACCCTACACAGCAGTGTATTAGAATGAGCCAAAGAGAGCCTCCTGGAAACAAGTAGCAGGTTCTCTTGGAGAGGTGTGATATATTTATTTTAATTTTTTAAAAATAAACTATATTTTAGAGTAGTTATAGGTTTACAGAAAAATCGAGCAAATATTACAGAGTTCCTATTGCATCTCTTCCCATCCCCATATATGCAGTTACTCTTATAATTAACCCTTCTATTAGTTTGGTACATTTGTTACAACTAATAAACCAACACTGATATTTATTATTAACTGAAGTTTATACTTTTTTAGACTTCCTTAGTTTTTACCTAGTGTCCTTTTTCTGTTTCAGGATCCCATCCAGAGTATCACATTACATTTAGTTACCATGTCTCCTTAGGCAACTCTTGATCGTGAGTTTCTCAGATTTTCCTTGTTTTTGATGACTGACAATTTTAAATACTGGTCAGATATATTATAGAATATCCCTCTACTGGAATTTGTCTGATATTTTTCTCATGATTAACACTGGAATTATGGGTTTTAGGAAAGAAAATCACAGAGGTAAAGTGCCATTTTCATCACATCCTACCAAGGATACAAACTATCAACATGATTTATCACTATTGATCTTGACTTTGATCACCTGGCTGAGTTAGTGTTTATTTTTCAGGTTTCTGTACAATGAAGTCCCTATCTCCCTTCCATACTGTGCTCTTTGGAAGGAAGTCACTATGTGCAGCCCACACTTAAGGGACGGAGAGTTATGTTCCATTCAGTAGAGTATATCTATAATTTTTTTTGAAATTCGTCTACAGGGAGAGATTGTCTCTTCTCCCCATTTATTAATTTATTTAATTGTTTATTTACTTTAGTATGTACTCATAGGTATTTATTTTATACTTCGGTTTATAATCCAATACTACTTTATTTATTTTGTTGCTCAAATTATTGAAATAATTTGACCATTGGCTTTGGCCATTGGGAACACTTTCAGTTGGCTCCTGTGCCTTACTGACATATTCCCATCAACTGAGGATTTTTAGGGAGGTGGGTCACTTCTTTATTTTCTGCTACTGTCAGATGCTTCAGACTCATGTTGTATATTTTATACAATGTGAGTCTTGGAGAATTAGCCATTTCTCCAAGGAGTACTGGTTCCTTTTATTGGAGAATGATTAGATTAGAAACCAAGATCTGAATGCTAGGTGTTTTCATTAGTACTGGTGTCACATCTTTTAGACACTCTCAGCTGATGGAACAAGAAATATATGTATGTTTGCTGTGTATATACATATATCTATAAGTATCTCTATGTGTAACCATCTGTAACTATATTAACTTAGACATGAGTTCTTAACAATAAGGTATCCAACTCTAATCCATTACCACACTGATCATGCTAGCTTCCTCCCCTTCTGATCTATAAATTTTGTCTCCAATAAGAAGAAATCATTTACTTAATTATTTAATTGTAGTATACATGTATAGCAGTATCAGAATTTTTAACCCATATCCCTGTGGAAAACAGTTTTATCAACTAGAGTACAGTATTTATGTGCAGTTCTTTTGCCTTTAGTTTTACTTCAGTCCTTTCCCGTACTCCCTTTAGTGAGGTTGTTTTATACATTTGTAATACAGCTAGATTCTCTTGTCACAGTTATCATTCATTCCTGGGATTCCTTAATGAGGAGATATCATAGTTTAATAAATAAATTAATCTAGTGTTTAGCAAACATATCATTAATGGTAAGTAAGATGGTTTTTAAATAGATCTTTCTTCTCTAATGGATATGCATTTATTTTAATTTGTACTAGAAAAAAATATATAACTAGCTTCTAAAAAACTATCATTTTATAACTATTATTGATTAGGATGGAAGTAAATATATTTAATTTTAAAACTGAGTCATAGTAATAAAAATTGATAATGACAGGGAAATGGCTGAAGTTTGGGAAAAATTAAATTAATCTATGCACAAGACCTATCATGGTACATCATACCCATATCTACTTTTAATGCATAGTCAATTAAGAATCCTATTTCAGCGTCAGATCCCAAACCTATGACATTCTTGATAGTTCAAAACAGTAATCTTGTATACAGATAATAATAATCTGATATATATTATCTCTTAATTTTTTGCCTAAAGTAGCAATGCTGTTCTTTCTGATCTAGTCTCATATAATTTTATACTACCTGAAGTAGCAGTCATTCTGCAAATTTTGCCAGCTACTCACTGAGTTGGCAGCTCCTTTAAATGACATAGTCTAGGGAACGCCAGGATCTCCAAGTGGAAGAAGATGGACTTTGTCAGAATCCTAATAAGACAGTTCTGTTGCCAACACTAATGCTCTAACTCACCAAATAGAAACCCAGCTGAGAGAAATAGCATCTCAGATGACACATAATAGGACCAAGATACCTTGACCTGGATGAGGATAAAGATTACTAAAAAAAAGACAAAAAAAATATCTTGGGAGGATTTATTAAAACAGTGGTGGCTGGGCCCCATCTCCAGAGTTTCTAATTCAGTAGGTCTAGGTGAGGCCCAAGAATTTGCACTTCTAAGAAATTCCTAGGAGATACTGAAGTTTGGGAAATAGAGAGGGACCATACTGTGAAACCATTATCTAGTCCTTCAGGCAATGGCTTAAGGAAAGCAAAAACACAGATTAACCCTGGATACGTTAATATAGAAAATATCATTGCTTGAAAGTAAAATCCTCAAATGAAATTTTAGTCATCTAAGTGAAATCAAACTCAAACCCTGGAGTTTCCTTAATTTTATTGTGGTTATTGATCGTAAGACCAAGTAAGATTAGTAAGGAAATATCAACCTGTTAATTTAAAAGAAGTGACAATTATCAACATCATCGTCTTTGTTATAGTTCTTTCTCTTTCATGGCAAAGAGCCTCAGATTTTAAATAAATATTACATAAGAACTGTTTGGTTTTGACCAAATTTGGTTTTTAAAATCAGGGACTTTTTGTTAGTTTTGGGGATGGTAGTTGATAGAAGTAATAGTAGTTGGGGCAAGGAGAAAATTTTTTCAATTATTTTTTACTTTGTTTCATTTGAAAACATACCTCAAAATTGTTTCATATTTCACTTGCTAATTTATGGATATCTTAAAATATAAGTATAAAAATCTTAAAGAAATTTGTAGCCTGAGATCCAGTAACCCAAGTTTTAAAAATCTCTCTTTATGGTACAATATGAAATGTAGGCAAAGTTTGGGAATAGAGATGATCATTTTGGCATTATTTAAGAGTAAAAATTGGAATATTCCTCAAGGTCCAATATTAAGGAACTTTTAAATATATTATGTTAAGTAAAATGTAATGTTCCGTAGTTCTTACAAGTCAAATGTGTAAATGACAAAGGAAATCTTGACATCATGTACAAAACTGCAAATTGAAACATTTTATAAATGGCATGGGTCACAAATGGGTTAAATGCATAAAAATTACACTGGCATAAAACATGCCAAAGTGATACACAGTTTATCATAAGGGTTAAAAGTACTGCCTATGAATACAGACCCAATGGGCATAAACCTAAACCCTAATACTTTCTACCATGTGACCTTAAATGAACTTATTAATTTCTTTTTATTCTCCACTGTGAAATGTCAGTTGTGGTACAATGGGAAATCTATATCTGGCCTTTGTCCTGGGTTTCTGACACAGAGCTTCTAAAATGATCGGATTTTTTTGAGTGATAGGAGTGTCTTTCATTATTCATAACAAGCTCCTTTCAATTATATACCTGAGTTTATTCTTATGAGGTGACTCTTTTAGGCCTCTAGACAGCTTCAGGATGGGGGCCAGTCACCAGAAAGCCCAAGACATGATTAGAGGTTTGGAACCTTCAGCCCTACTCCCCAACTTCCAGGGAGGAGAGAGGAGCTAGAGATTAAGTTTAGTCACCAATGGCGAATGATTTAATCAACCATACCTATATAATATAACTTCCATAAAAAACCCTAAATAATGAGGTTTAAAGAGCATCCAGGTTGGTGAACACATCAAGGTAGCTGAAAGGATAATGTGCCTGGAGAGGACTTGGAAACTCTGTGCCTCCCTCTCTGCCGCATACTTTGTTCTATACATCTCTTTCATTTGGCTGTTCTCAAGTTGTATCTTTTATAATAAATTGGTAATAGTAAGTAAAGACTTTTTCCTGTGTTCCTTGTGCCATTCTAGCAGATTATTGAACTAAGAGAGGGTTTTGGGAACTCCCAATTTATAGCTGGTTGATCAGAACTACAGGGGCCCTAGGACTTGCAATTGCCATCTGAATTGGGGCAGTCTTGTGGGACTGAACACTTTACCTTAGGAGATCTGATGCTAACTTCAGGTGCATAATATCAGAATTAAATTAAATTGGACACCTAGTTGGTGTCTGGAGAATCAGAGAATTGGTTGTTGTGTTATAAAATATCCTAGGAGTTGTATTATTATTTAATTTAACACGAAAGGTTTAGTTGGGAAAACAGATCTACTCTAGGTATTTCAAAGAAAGGATATAATAATATTTGGGAGCTTACAAAACTCCTGGAAAGACGGGAGAGGAAAGTCAAGAGGGTGGTCATTAGATTTTGCAGCTATGTTCCAGAGAGTGGGGGAATTACAGAGCCCATCCAATGGTGAGGGACTGTGAAAAACCTTGCTGTTACCCCAGTTATGTCTAAGCCGTATGGCATGTGGCTGGAAGAGGATTCAGAGATCATTGAAAGACTAATTTCTGCTAAAGTCTATATATCTGCTACTGCAGGGGGAAGAAGAATGGATTCTGGTTTCTTCGTGTATCCCAGATATAATGCTAGAGCATTTTACTAGCTGGCAAAATGTAAATTGCCTGCAGAACCTAATGGAGTTTAGGGCATGTAGTTCTTGGTCTCTCAACCACTATGATAAAGGGAAAAGCACAAAAAAGAATGGGAATAAAAGCTAATCCTTTAAAAATAGTTTTAAAAATCCAGCATACTATTTCATAGGGCTTTTGTGAGGATTAAATAAGAAATACATGTAAAGTATTAACAGATCATTTGGCCACATTTTAAGTATTTAGTTACTGTAAGCATTTTTATGATGCTGCTGCTGCTGATAATAAGGTCTTTGCAGGTGAAGGAGACCATGGGTAGTCTGTCTTGCTGTACATTTTCCCCACATTTTCAAATATTCTATAGTAAAATTTTTATTATACACTTAGAAGAAAATTAAGTAAATACCAACATAAATGCTAGGAAATCATGTTTCCTATACGTGCATATAAAACATTAGCATGAGACAACATATTAGAAGAAATTATAATATTAACTCATAGCAAAATGTTTTTTATACAAGCCAAGTACATAGGCCTTCATTCTGCACATGTTTGAAATGAGTTGATATTTATCATCAGCACATTCCTTGCTAGCTATTCCATTCCTTGGGCATTTAAAAAAAACTTTTTAGTATGGTTCTTATTTTAGATATTGAGTGAATTCTGATTCAAGTCTTACTTCTGTGATTCAGACTTAATTATTCTACCTGCTGTCTTCCAAAAATAAAAATGCTTCCAATTTTATGAGAACATCTTGGTAAAAATTGGAAAAGGCAAATGACTAACAGGAAGAACATTAAATGTACCTAGAACATAAAGAGTAAAAGAAAACGAAAAGAACTAATTTTTCAGTGAACACAGGGGGAGAATTCCAGTTAAAGGACTAATTAAAATACTGGGGCATATATTGTTGTTTTCATGATGAAATGATGTAAAAGTCCTAGAAATCATGATCCTTCCAGAACAAATGTTAAAATGCAACATACTGCCTTGACATTTTTAACGTGGCATGAAATCCACTGAGTTATTTTCATAAATCTTTAATAATATAAAATATTATAACTTGATATTTTAATCAAAGAATATTAGTAGAATGACTCAATATCTCAGCTTTGCTCTACTTAGTGTATTAAAATAATTCTTTCAAATGCACCAATTATGATTGTCAGAGTAAGTGGAAAATAATTTATTTAGGAAGTAACTGCATTCTTAATGTTCCCTACCCACTGACTCAGAGCTGATTAATACTTTACAAACCAGATGTGATTAGCCAGCAGCCTGGCTCAGAAGAGTTGTCTCATTACTGGCCCATTATTGTGTTAGCCCTTTGCTGAAGAACTGATTAGTGAGCCAATTAACCACCTTCTCCTTAGTGTTCAGGAGCACAGAATTTTGTGTTTATCTTTTACAGATGTCACCTACCATAGTTATTTTTATTTTGAATATCACATGAACTAAGAGCAAATAGAAAAATATGTCACAGTCTTTAAGCTTCTCACTATTGAGCTTAAAAATACCCCAGAAATTTAGGTAAAAATTGAAAGAGGTATTAAGTCATTACTTCCACAGAGTCCCCTGTTTAGGGTGAGCTCTGTTTCTGTTCAACATTTATTGAGCGTATGCTTTCACCAGAACATAAGTTCTAAAGGGCAGGATTTTGTTTTGTTTACTGTATAATCCAAATGCTGAGAATTCTGCCTGGCATGTAGTACATGCTAAATAAACACATCTATTTAATGAACAAATGAGCACTTGACGTGATGCTAGTTCCTATACGGAACTCTCAGGCTAGAAGAGAAACAGACACACAAACAAATAGATATTAAGATAGGTGAATTATTATAATACATATGTGATAATAATGAACTTTATAATACAGATGCAAGGAAGAATGGGAGACAAGGAGAAAATAATTTGGTGTCAAGACAAGACGGAGGGTTGGGGTAGGGGTAAAATTTTCAGGGATGAAGACACATAGATTTTTTTTTTTTAGACACATAGATTTTAAAGAATTGTTAGGAACTCAACAAGCCAAAGGGAAGGTTCCAGAAAAGGAACACAACATATATAAAGGTATGGATTCTTGGGGTGCCTGGGTGGCTCAGTGGGTTAAAGCCTCTGCCTTCAGCTCAGGTCATGATCTCAGGGTCCTGAGATCGAGCCCCTCATTGGGCTCTCCGCTCAGCGGGGAGCCTGCTTCCTCCTCTCTCTCTGCCTGCCTCTCTGCCTACTTGTGATCTCTCTCTGTCAAATAAATAAAATCTTAAAAGAAAAAAAGGTATGGATTCTTGGAAGCTCATTGCCTATTAAAAATATAAGAAGGGAAGTTGCACAAATGTTTGAGGTTCTATGGTTATGATTTTCAGAAAAATAAATGACAACACATGGGAAAAAAACAGGTAAGTCAAAAGGAGAATCTGAAAGTGGCACTTTAAAATCATTATTGAAGAAACTAAAGCTTGAGGAGGCTAAGTAACTTGCTCAATGTCACGCAAGTAGCAAATGGGAAAGCAGAGATTTGAACTCATGTCTCTCTTAATCTACAACCCATAATCTTATACACTAACACTATATTGCTGTCAGTATCTGTGAGGCATTCATTCAGTTCATTCTTTACTTGAATCATATACCTGAGAAATCAAATTAGTTTTTCAAAAACTTATGTGGTAACAGAGGATCGTAGGGGAAGGGAGGGGAAAATAAAATAAGATGAAATCAGAGAGGGAGACAAACCACCAAAGACTCTTAACTATAGGAAGCAAACTGAGGGTTGCTGGACGGGAGGTGGGGGGGGGTTTCTGGGTGATGGGCATTAAGGAGGGCACGGGATATAATGAGCACTGAGTATTATATGCAATTGATGAATCACTGAACTCTACCTATACCATATGTTAATTAATTGAATTTAAATAAAATAAAATTTCAAAAAAAGTAAAATTGGAATTAAAAAAACCTTATGTAGTAACCATGAAATCTGAGCAAAAGGAGGCTTATAGTTTGAATGTTTTTACAGAATCCTTCTTTCCCTTTAGCTTTCCTTAGATTCATTGCTTCTTTCTTTCAGTCAGCAGTTCCTAGCTCATGTAGCCAAGCACTTTACTGAGCATTTATTCATAACACTCCTTGCCCTGAGTTTTGTAGGACAGACAATAAGAAAAGTCTTAATCTCCAACTTTCCTTTCCCAGAATCACTGGAGCGTTAATGCAAATGTAATTTTACAAATAGCATATCTTTTTAAATCTAGGATTTCAGGGTCGAACAAAATATTACTTGAGTAATTCCTAGAGTTTCCCAAAGGGCAGGAGTCCTTTTATTTGAGGACTTTAGGGGTCTGTTGTCTATTTTTCTGCTTTACATTATTGAAGAAGCTTTAATCATTATTAAGATTTTCATTTAGGTAGTTGGTTTTCAAAAGCCATTCCATTGGTTGCTTTCTATTTAGGGAATGTGAAGAAATACGAGAGTTTACTTTCATTTTTATTTTACCAACAGAACAAGAAGTGTGGCTCTCACATGTATGAACATAGATTTTGTGAGGGATTGCATTCTGTATCCGTGAATAGACTCTTCCTTCTACTCAAAGCAAATATTTGATTCTGAATATGCTAATTATTGTAATTTATTAAATGGATCTGATTGGGCTGTAAGCAGATTAAATGGTGCACATTGACAAAGTCCAGGTAACAACACAATTCACAATCTGATCATCTTTATTATGACTTAGCTAAACTATAAGATACATCACCTGGAACTTTCTTTAGCCATCTAGAGAATGAGAGTACAGGGAAGTGCATGGCCATATTATTTGGCCCTAGTTCATCTCCCAACTCTGTCACCTCTGTCTTTGAATACATTACTGATCTCTCCATAACAAAGTTTACTTATCTATGTGTCTCTGCAACAGGGTGTTTATGGGGATTAGAGGTGGTACCTACATATAAAGTAACCAGACATTATAAGTCCTCAATAAATGCTAAGTGCTGATATTATTATCTAGGAACTATAAGTACTTTATTCATTTGTAGTAGCAAATATGCATAGGAAGACATGAGAACATTAGAAAAGAGAGAAGAACCACAAGATTATTTAGAAAGTTGAAGAATGAGCTTTGAGTGGCTCAGTTGGTTAAGTGTCTCCCTTCGGCTCAGGTCATGATCCCAGGGTCCTGGGATCAAGTCCCGCATCAGACTTCTTGCTCAGTGGGGAGTCTGCTTCTCCCTCTGCCCCTATCCCTGCTCATGCTCTCTCTCAAGAATGAGCTTTGGATGGAAGATTATAGAGATTGAAGTACATGATATCAGAGGTGAGAAGAAGAATCATTTATTAGTGGTGTTGAATAATATGAAGGGCTATTATCATAAAGATGGCTATCAACTGTTTGCTATTTAACTGAATACAAAGTAAGAAAGTTGGAGCCTACAGTATAGAATGAGGAGTAGAGGTTAGGTAAGGTGTTCTCATGATGCTTGCACACACTAAATTCTTGATGCAGTAGTTGAATGAAAGCATACGTGAATTAATGAGCAAATGTAGAATAATTTCCTAGTGTTTATGTTTCAAAACGTTATTACAAAAAGGAGTTAAAGAACTCTTCTATTTGGTGAAATAAAGAGATTAGAGACGTGATTGAAGAGAGGTCTTTGACGGTCTTGATAACATTTTATTTCTGAGTTGGGTAGGTATAGGTATGTGTTTGTCATAATTCTGTGTTGATTTATTCTTTATGTCACTTTGTTATCTGTCTTATTTTGCTTAACATAATGTTTTAAGGTTTCATCTTTGTTGTATGTAGCATGTTTCAGAATTTCACTCCTTTTTATGGCTGACTTAACTTTTGTTCAGTATAAGTCCACTGAGTATCTACATTTTCACACCTCTGGATTAGCTATATAAACATAAATAAATAATACATGTTCTGTGAACTTAAGAAGTTCATGATGCAGAGCAGGATGAGGGAAGGACTCATAGAAGGTGGGAAACAAACAAGTAAATCAGCCATCATTGATTGTACCATATGCTAAGTATGTACATCATGTAGCAAGGCTGCAAGTAAAAAACGAATGAACAAAAACAATTCAAAATGCCTGAAAAATAAGTGGATTTACTATCTCAAATAACCAGATATCTGGAGGTCTTACAGTTGGTTAACTGAGCAACTTAAATCGAGGCTGGCTTCCTCTCATCTTTTTGCTTGGCATCTCCAGTCTCGTCCCATCAAGTTAACTTTCCTCCTCCTCGTTGGACAATAACTGACACATTTCCAGGCAGCTATTTCGCACACACAGACGTCCAGAAGCTGAAAGGAGATTGTCTCGAGTCTCTTTTTAAGAGCTAAGAAACATTTTACACAATCCATCCCCAGCATATTTCTCCTGATGTTTCATTGACTTAAATTGTCATGCTTCACTCCTGGAGCTAGGCATGGGACCTCCCTCACCTAGAATGCACTGAGGGAGGCTACCTGAACAAACTCAGGGTTCTGCTGGTAAAGAAAAAGGGAAGGAAAGGGCCCAGGGTGAGCAACCAAAAATTCCTGCTATATTCTGCCACAAAAGTCCTCACATCAGTGTGCAGAGTGGGAAGGGCTTGGATACGATCTTCTTTTATTGATGTTTCATTTCTCTGATACTCATGAATTGGTTATTTACATTGAATTCTTCCTCCTTTTGTAACTGATAGTTTTATTTCTAATATTTAAGTCCACATCCTTCTTGGAAAATGTTTAAAATTTTAAAAGTGTGTAAAGAAGAATGAAAATAAGACATAATTTTTATGAAAAAAAGATAATTTTTATGTATTTATTTCCTTTTTCCATAAATTATATATATATTAACAGTTTCACAATTCCAGGTGTTAGTTTTTGCTCACCATACTCAGTCTGAGACAGCCATGTGTTCTGGCTAAACTTGTTATGGTGATGATCATGTTATATTTTACAACTTTTTGTTTCTCTGATCCAAATTTCCTTTCTCTGGAGTTCATAAGTTGGTCACTGTTATTTTCTGTAAGTAAGAAAAACTCCTTTAGAGAAGATAGCTCAGTGGTGCCTTGGATTCCCAGGAGGTATCACTGGGGAAGAGGTTAATAAAGTATTTAGACGGACTCTATTGAAGTATGGATTTGTCTATTTTAAAATTGGACATTAAACATTTAAGCAATGGCTTTGTTAATGAGAAGTTAAAGTCAAAGTGGTCAGAGGCTGTCCTCAGATCCTCATTCACAATTCCCATAGGTCTCTCTGAGACATTCACACATGCAGCAAAAGGCAATGTTGTATAAAGCTCTTTCTTTGAGGTTAACGCTATAAGCACACACTTTCATTTATGAGAAAAGGGTTATTAATGTTGCTTGAGGTATCTCTGCCACATGGGGAGAGAGTTATAAGAGTTGCCCCACTTTGCATCATAGACTCCCTGACCAGATCACAGATTAAAGACAAACTAAGATGTTTATAGATGGAAATATAAAATAGGACATAGCAGGCTAAATTAAGGGACTGTGGATATTTGACAGAGGCATAAACATTCACCAAGTTTTAGACAAAGTGAAATATTTTAAATCCATGACACAGTGTGCTTATCTTTCGAGGTGTGAGATCTGGGCCTTCTGTTGTCATCAAGTTCATCTTCTGAATCAATGACACATGCTCCAATAAACATCAAGTGACAGCTCCTAGTCACTAACCAACACAGGGTTCTTGGAGCAGATCCAATCCTCAGAAACAGAAGCCATGTAAATATACTCTGTTGGGCAGGTCATGCACTGAGAGCAAACCAGACAAAGACATCAAAGCAATTCCTAGACATATTGCTATAACTGAACAGATGGCAGGCAAGAGAAGTGCTTAAAGGAACCACTGGAGCACAATTTCAAGTGATGTCTCACATTCTTTGACAGTTGGAGAGTGATAGAAACAAACAAATCATGGGGATATATTACCACTTAGACAGGAATGGTTTGGTTCAAAGATGATCTGGGCAAAAGACATAGTGGGATCTTCTCAGAAAATGGTAGCGAATATGGAAAGGGGAGTATAACTTGGGCACCAAAGACATAACCTGGGTCAGAAATATAGCAAGGGTGACTTTGTTACATCTTAAGAGTCTCATGTTTATTGTGGAGCATCGTACCCCACATCATCTTAACAGTAAGAATACTTGATATTAGAGGGGACAGGTGCATTTCTGGCGAGAGCTGGAGCCATTTTATGACCACAAAGGAACCAGTCTGTGTTAATCAGGTGAAAATGGCAGAGCCAAAAACTACCATATGAGTTAAGGATTTTTTGTCACTTGTAGGCTATAGCATCTTAATTGCTTAGATTTTTTTTTTTAAGTCATGCTGACTTCAGAAAGCTTAATACACATGGGGAAGGGAGGTGGCTTAGTCTTTCAGGCCTTATCTTCTGCTCTATCCATTCATCTATCCATCTATCATTTATTGTGTGCTTACAATATTTGAGGTATTTAAATAACATTAAAAATACGAAGATGAATTGGAAACAGCCCCTGCTCTTGCAGTGCTCACAACCCTATTAACAGATGATAATATGATACGATAGGAACATAGGAATGAACAAAATTTCTTGGTAGTCAAGAGTAGGGAGTGATGAGTTCTTATCTCCAGGTCAGATGAAGAGAAGGACATACAGAGAACTTTCCTAGCAGAAAGTATGTTCTGGGGAGTAGGAACTGTAGAAGCAAAGCAAAGCAGTAAATCCTGAATGTTTCATCTCTAAAGGTAAATCCTTGAAGAATGACAGGCTGTAGGGAAATGTCTGTATCATAAGGGAAGCCCAAAGAATGGTAAACAATAACAGAAAAGAGGTCAGTTTATTTAGATACTGCAAGAGGAAGAAGGTAGGTTTGAGGAAGGAGGGGAGATGGATTGGAAAATGAATCCTTGATCTTGAGTTACACAGTTATGCCAAGGTTTCCAAAATACTTCCCAATCAAAGGGGGTCCAAGAAGCGAGCATGCTCCCTGAAGTCTTCTTGACCCCTTTTCTGGTTCTGATTGCCAGAATCATGTAAGTAATTCTTTCTACCCCACTTGGGCTTGACATGTGCACTTCCGTTCCACAAACATTTATGTGACAAACTACCTGCTATATGTGATACAGAGATAAATACCAGACATACCTCCTCCATACCTGAGGAGCCAACAGGATAAAAGAGAAAATATACACATAATAAGTACCTATCACACAATAGGAAACTTTATAATAAAAGTAAGTATGCAGGTGAAATCTTTGATGGATACAGTAGGGGGAGATTGGCCAGGTACAGAGAATAGATTATATTTCTGTTGATTCTGAATGATAAGTAATGGTAGGAGTTTTCAGGCTGGGGAAGACCTTCCAGATAGAACCAACAAAAACTGGGAACCCTAGAACAAGAGGTCATCCAAGGTGAAAATCTTCTAGGGAACAAGAAGTCACAAGGAGGTGAGTTGAGGGGGTTGGCGCAGAGGAGTGATTGGAGTGGAATTTGAGGTGACAGGATGGGAGAGGGTTTACAGATCAATAAAAATATTATATGCCATCCTGAGGAATCTGGATTTCATTTATTATGTATGTGCTGAATATCTCCCTTGTGCCCAGAACTGTTTGGATTCACAGATAAAAACATAAGACCCAGTCCTGCTCTCAAAGAGGCCTAAACCAGTGGAGGACATAGACACATGGATAGGAGTAAGGAGAGCTAACATTTATTTATAGAGCCCTGACTTTGTGCCAGTACTCTATCTGGATTATATCATGCATTCCTCACAACATCCTGTGAGATACTATTATGCTGATTTTACAAATGAAGAACTGAGGTATAGAGAGGTCAAGTAACTTTTCTAAGACCTCACAGGTAAAATATCAGAGTTTTAATTCAAACCCAGGTCTTTTGAATTCCAAGGCCAACACAATAATTTGTAAGATTGGAAGCTCAATGGAGTGGAACTTATCTCAGGCTGGGGGTCAAGGAAGACTTCGTTAGAGAGATAACACATAACCTAAGTTTTAAAAGTGAGAAGGAGTTGGGCAGGTAATGAAGGGAGGGCATTCTAGGCAGAAGGAATAGCATGTACAGAAGTGTGTGGAGGTAGGGAACTGCCTGGTGATGGAGGGAATTAGGTGCTAGTACAGCATGTATCATGAGGCAAGAGGGGAAGAAAATGATCCTAAATATGTAAGCAGGGATGAGATTATAGATGACCCTGATATTATAAGGGGATTATCAGACATTGTCAATCCTAACTTACCAAGAGGCATTTCAACCATTTCACTGTTACCAGCTCCCTGTGAAATATCCCCACCGTATCAGTTATCAGAACCATTAGTTGTTAAAGCTAGACCTTGAGAGTCACCCTTGATTTTTCCATTCCCCAAACCCTTATTCAATGAATCAGAAATTATTTCAGTGAGGCTATTTTCCCCTTCTAAATATAACTCTAATCTGCTCCCCTCCCTCTCCTTACTGCCACTCCCCAAGTCCAAGCAAATTATTCTCCACCTGGATACAAGTAAGAGCCTCCTTTGTGGCCTCTAAACTTCTATTTGATGGCCATAAAAGTCTTCGAAAAATATAACTCAGAAAATTTTTTTAAAAAATAAAATATTAACTCAGGCTATGTACCTCCCCACCCCTACTTGAAATCCTCCTATGACTCCTCTTATATTTCAGATGAAATCCAAATACTTGGTATGGCTTTCCCTTCCCTTCCAAGCTCGCCTCATCCCTCTCTCCCCTTCATCCACTTTGTTCTACTTCCTTCTGGAAACTAGAAGATACTGTACTTCTTGCCTTGAGGCCTTTGTCCATGCTTCTCTCCCAGCCTGCAGTTATCCTCTTCAAGATCTTCATATGACTTTCTCGTTCTATTCTGCAGATTTCAGCTTAGATGATGCTTTACTTCATTCTTCCTTCTATTTCCCTCCATCCCCCTCCGTTTGTTATCCATCATTGATATTGTCATTTTATTAGCATCCTTACCATAATTAATTATCGTGTGTTTGATCATTAAATGTCTGTCTCTTCTGTTGATCTGTGAATTCCCAAAAGGGCAGCACCATGTTGTTTTGTTCACATTCTACCCTGAGTGCCTAGCCCAGAATAGCCACAGTGCCTAGAAATATGGTTGTCTTTCGTGAATTGTTTAATAGCAGCTCCACTTACTGACAATTGGAGGCCCAAAAACAACTTTAAGGGACAGTATAAAGTGTAAAAGAACATGGAGAAGAACTAAAATCTGTGCAACAAATGGGGGGAAGCATGGTGATAACTTTGATTTAGCAGGCATGGGGACATGGTGACTACTCTGGACAGTGCCTGGCACAAAATAGGCATCAACAAGTATTTGTCACATAAATTAATGTTAGCTAAATGATTGAATCTGTTTACAGACAAATAATCCAATAGTAACAGTCTTCATAGTGTCAAGTAAAAGTAATAGTCCAATAGGATCATTGTCAAAAGCAATTTCTTTATATATGAAGGGAAAGAACTCAGTAAGTTAGTATGTTTTATTTATTCAGCTGTCTTTTTTTCTTTACTATACAAATTTGAAGCCAAGATACACTTTGTTGTCAAAGTTGAACCCTGCTAGCTATACACTTCTGGAAGGATAGAGGTAGAAGCCTTTTCCCTTGGTAACAAATAGAATATGATTCACGAAGAGTAATCTAATACTACTGAGGGAAATAAGTGTCAAGTCTAAAAAGTGGCCAGGAAATTTTTCGTCCTCATAGACTAATGCCTTGTAGATAGGGATATATTTTAATTCTAAATGTTTATAATTCAAATGTCACTTAAACGGCACAACACATCAGGTCATTTGAGTTGGTTTTTAAAAGATAACAATGGTTCCACTGAAGACCCAAGTAAAGTATTTTTAGAGAAAGTATTTAATAATGCTGATTTTCTTTATTGTTCACTGTTTATATTTGGAAATGTAATCTTATACTTGAGCTACCTTGGTTAGAAATAATGATAAGATTTTAGATAGTTGTATCCTTTTCTCAAAGTACTCAGAAACTTCTTTTTATTTCTACTTATCAGTCAAGAAATATTTATTGAACATCTGCTATGTGCCAGACGCTGTTAATTAAAATTTGTTTCTCCTTTGTTATGTTAAAATTCTAGGCCTGTATCATTTGTTTACCCTATAATTAGGAAGGCAGCTTCTTTTCTTATTATTCATTTTGGTTTTTTCCAATTACTCATGATTTTTTTGTGGGGGTGGGGATCTCTTATGTTCAGAAAATCTTTTATGATTCATCTCAATCGTCAAGTGATTATTAAGAAATCACACCGAAACAGTAAATCCCATCTGAGAGGCACTGGGATGAGTCCTTTAAACTTTATGCTGTGTGCTTTTGCAATGATGGATTGCTTGAGAATTAAAGAAAGATAACTACGATCCTTGTTACTATATTTCCGATCAACCATATCCTCCCAGAGTATTTCCCTCAGGCATTTTAGAAAGGAGATGGATTTTTTTTTCAATCTATGAAGACATTATTTAATTAATTGGGTCAATACTTTTAAAAACTCTGGCCATAAAAGTACATGCACCTCTCCATGCCTCTTATCTGGACATATTTATATTATAGCTTATTCATGGGCAAATATTATCCACTGAAGATATGTGTCATAGACTATATGCAGAATGTTCAGGGGCAAGCATAAATCTAATGATGTGTTAGAAGACAAAAAATTAACAATACATGTGATAATTATTTTATTTATCTGTTAAAATGGATTATATCAAAGTATAATTCTCATAGAATAAAAGGCACCCATTTTAAGTGCGCAGTTAGGTGAGTTTTAACAGATATATGCACCATTTAAACACCATCTCAATTGATTCAGAAAACATTTCCATCATTCCCAACATTTCCTTGGTGCCCCTGTGCAGTCAGTCACCCTCGTCCTCACCACAAGCAACCTAACTTTAGGCAAAATAAAGGACAAACCACATCTCCTGCCTTCAAAGCCTTTATACAATAGTAGGAGAGGGAAAAAATGAATACCAAAGAAATTTAATAGCAAAATAATGATATGCTCAAGCGTGAAGGTCAAATATGGGAGTTCAGGCACCATTTCCCTGGGGTGGGAGGAGACCTGGATTCAGTAATACAAGGCTTGGGCTCTTTTTTATATAATCTATTTCTAACTGTCTTGGTTTTCTCACCTATAACACAAGGAGCTTGGACCATCTGACCTCAAAAGGCCTTTTTTTCATTGTACCTCTATATTTTACTTGTGAGCAGTGAATGCTCTAGTCCCTGGGAATGCCATTGGTGTGGTAGTCTTTAACTACTCTGTGGTAGGTAAAATGTCTGACTTCAGTCACCAAATACATTTTCATAAAAGTTAATTTTTTAAATGCTTTGTATATTAGGCTCTTCTCATCAGAAGCCATCAATGGAGTTTTATTTTAGTCTATTTATATAATTTGAAATAATTTGAAGGAGCTATTTTTTTGGTTTTGTTTTGAAAAATATGTTAATTGCTATTTTCTAGCCAGGAATTAGCTACAAGAGACTGTCCTCAACTGTCCATCATCTCCCCTGTTGGCCAGTCTCCTTCACCCAAAGGTGGCTTTCTACAAAGTTAAATTTTCAGAAAGTTACAAGTCATCCAGGCAAGGATGACATAGAGGGTGAAGACATGGAAAAAGAGATCTCCACAATGGGCTTCAATTCCAGCGATGGCAAAAATTCCATCTCCAGAAGTCAGATGAATAATTGGGCAATTATCTAAACATTGTTCTGGCATCTCTGACCATTGGGGTCCTTTATTTTTATTCAATAGGCAGTGCTTCTTTTTTTTTTTTTATCCCCAAATACTTTTATTTTATTTTTTCAGTGTTACAAGATTCATTGTTTATGTACCACACCCAGTGCTTCATGCAATACGTGCCCTCCTCAATATCCACCACCAGGCTCGCCCATCCCCCCTCCAAAACTCTCAGTCTCTTGTTCTGAGTTCACAGTCTCTCATGGTTCTTCACCCCTCCAATTTCCTCCAAATTCATCCCTCCCCTCCCTCTCACAATGTCCTCCTTAAAGTTAACTTCTGAAACTCTATTCACCTGGAAATCTTGTTAAAATTCAGATTCTGAATCATTAAGTCTGAGGTGGGGCCTGAGATTCTGCATTTCTAACACACTCTTAGGTGATACAGATGGCTCTAGAACAGGTACACACTTGGACTGGTGATTGGAGTGGCGAAGTGTTTGACGGCTTGCCTTCTCTGGATAACTAATCTACTGACCATTCTTCTTCAAATTCTTTATGTTATAAAAGGTGCATAGTTAAGAAATGTCAACTTGTCAGGAAATACATTTCCTGTGTGTTGAATTCAGTAGAGTCAACACTCTGACGGTGCTGAAAATGTCATTGAAATATACATTTCTATAGTGCAACCAACCTGTTAGCCAAGCCTCCTCACTAGAAAATGTTTCATCCTTTGGATTAACATGAAAAATATGAAAATCATTTCAAATCCCCAGACACCTGTATACCAGATGTAGAGGTCCCATCCCTCACCATCTTGGCCTCCTGATGGACTTAAACTTGAGGCAATGGCAGATTTGGGTACTCTCTACCCAGAACACCTGGTTTGAGAGTTTTAGTATCTAACTCTACGTGTGTAGAAGTTGATCAAATGTTTGTCCTGACCTTGCTTTTCAGGAACACAGTTTTGTTTTGTTTTTTCCTGCTTATTGGTCTGTTGATTTCTAAAAACACTGTGTTCCATCAATCATATACCCAGGAAGACATATTATTTTTATCACCTAAAGAAGGCAGATGCTAAAACTCAGAGCAGATTTATATGTTGTTGGGTTTGTTTATCTGTAGGGGTACCAGAGCTCAATCAGTCTTTTGGGGTGACTTAGAGAGGACTGAGTGGAGAATAATCATCAAACTGCCATCAGAAGATTACAGTTTGAAAGTTGTACAGGAAGAATAGGCAGCATTAGCACTAGCTAGAACTGGTGATATGGGATAAGAGTTATACAGGAACTCATTTTTATTTTATTCGTAGTTTTATTTTTATTTTGGCGGAGGGAGGGGCAGAGGGAGAAGAGAACCTCCACTCAGCATGGAGCCCAACTGGCTAGATCTCAGGACCCTGAGATAATAGCCTGAGCTGAAATCAAGAATTGGATTCTTAACCAACTGAGCCACTCAGGCACCCCTCAAGTTTTTATTTAAATTCTGGAAGGAAGTTAAGGGAATGTTCTTATGGGGAAGGTACTCACCACCCCAGTCCATGTAATAGTTTCCCTCTGTGGTAGCCAGGATGGATTGTTGTGGCATACCTCTAGCTCTTCCCCTCCACTCTCCTTTTATTAATTACCTCTTTTCCAGAGGTTCCCTCCCTGAACCTTCAAGGCATCTCCAGGTTTAGAGAGTGGGTACTTATCACATCTAAGTGTTTCTTTATACCGTGCCACAAAAAGGACTAAGAAATGGAAGTCTCCAGCATTTCTCCTCCTTTTGTCTGCCCACAGGACAGGTTTCTGACTTGGTCTTTTCACAGAACTCTCTCCCACATGTTCTGAGGATGTCACATGTGATTCCAGTAGGTAGGAGATATAAGGGGGCATTTTATTTATTTTATTTTATTTTTATTTTAAGATTTTATTTATTTGAGAGAGAGAAAGCAAGAGAGAGAGAGAAAGCATGAGAAAGAGAACAAGCAGGGTAGTGGGGAGAGGCAGAGGGAGAAGCAGACTCCCCACGGAGCAGGGAGCTCGAGGTGCCACTGAGGTGTCACTTGATCCCTGGACCCTGGGATCATGACCTGAGCTGAAGGCAGACGCTTAACCAACAAAAGGTGCTTAAGGGGGCATTTTGAAAGGTATTGTTGGAAGCCTTTTTAGGGTACAAAAATTGTGTCTGATAACCTGGACTTTGTTCTTTTAACTAAGATAAGGCTTAAGGAAAATACTGAAGGACTGAACTATACATGGGTTATAGCTTCAAAATATTAAATTGGTCTTTCCTGTATCTAGACAGCCAACATTTTAATTTACCCATTCTTTTGCCTTTCTGAACTGAACCTAGAAAAGAGATTTGAACATAAGAATCTAAGAACTTTTCAACACTTTGCCTATTTTTCTGTTCAAGGCTACATGTGTTCCTGGATACGTGGATGGAGGGCAGAAAGTAGCGGAAAGCTGAGTGACTGTTGCAAGGCATGGAAGGTGGAAGTGGAAAGGAATGCTGGCTCTTTGCAGTTATAAAGGGTGTATCAGGACACCTGTAGGCCTAGGAGGCATTTTGAGGAAGCTTTTACTGGCAGGAGAGCCTGCTTTCCTGACATCTCTTTACGTCTGGGTTGAATTAAAAAAATAGAACTCTGCACCTGCTCATTTGTTCTTTCCTCAGCAAGTGAGGTCCAAATGTGTCCTCCTCAGGTGGTCTCCAGCCTTACAGTGAGTCCTGGCTTTGATTTCCAGGAAAAGAGCAGTAAAGAAAAACTCTGGGCCTAGCTAGAAATCTATCTTGTTTTTTTCAAATTATTTGTCATGCATATAGCTATATGAATAGAACTCTTGGAATATTTGCCTCGAAATTCCAGTAAAGAACCCAAGCATGGCATATTTGTGTGTGTATGTGTGTGTGTGTATCAAAATCTTTACAAGTATCACTTGGACTTAATTTAGAACATTCATTTGGAAGCTTTTTGAAAAATGCTGCCAGCTATTAGGGTTAGGAATTACAGCCAAGTATGAGAGAAAAAGTAGATTAGTTATTTAATTGAATAATTATTGGGCATGTACTCAATAGTAGGATCAATAGTAGAAGCAGTTTTTCAAGAGGAATCTTCAAGGAGTGTTGATGTGGGAAGGCCTCTGATTCTCTGACTGAAAAGTTGGCCTTCAAAAATATTACCATGTTCAACCTACATACATATGTGTTGATAAGTGAAAAACAGAGGGTGATAGTCCAGAATGAGAAGAGGGCCTACAGAGGAATGGGATTGGGGATAATTTAACACTACTATAGTATTGTGGTTTTTTTTCTTCATTTATCATAAATGTTTTCAACAAGTAATTGTTCAGCACCTCTTAAATTCCAGGCACTGAGCTAGGTATTGAAGATAAAAAGGATAACGTATGGTACCTGCCCTAAGGCACCCACAACTTAGTTATAGCAAGTAAACAAATGTTACAATAAGCTATATCTACCATGGAATCACGGACAGGAGAAGGAAGGAGTGAATACCTACTACTATCTTGGAAGATCCAGGGTAAACAGTGAGCAGTTTGAGATGGCTTCCCAAAGACAGCAGACCCTGAATTGAGACTTGAAGGATGAGTAGGACCATTTCAGATGGATATCAAAAGATGAGAGTGGTAGAGGCAAAAGGTATTCCACTTGAAGACAACAGCAGGTGACAGGGTGTGATTTTATTAGCCCTACATGTTTTTGAACAAGGAACATCACACACATGTTTGCATGTATTTTATTTTCGGTTTAAAATATGGACTTTGATATTTTTCCAGACCACCATCTTCCACACTGTTAAGACTCTTATCATCTCCCTGTTTGAAAAAACAAAGAAATACTAAAATAAAAAAGCGACTAGATTAATTGAAGTCATGGTAATTAAAAACTGAAGATCCAAAGCTTTATTTTTTAAAAAAAAAACTAATTCCTATTCCTGAAAAGGCTTATTTGAAAGCTAAAGAGTATGTTGTGATTGCATGTCTTCATCTGTATTTTTATTAAAGATATAAAAAAAGGAGACAATTTTCCCAAGTGGAAATGGTTTAAATTTACAATTTACTTTATCATTAAGCATCATGCCTGTGCATTTGGCGCCCATGGGCTGCTGCAGCCCAATGTCTCCCCATAGGAATGGAGGGGCCTGGAGGGAGCTACAAATCTTGCCCCAAAGATCTTGTAGAATAGAAAATGGTAAGTCACCTGTCTGCGTGAGGGAAGTCTGAGCTCTTCATCTGCCATGGAATACAAATTCCCATAGTTAGACCCTCTCAGTAATTGTGAGTTGTGTTCTATAAGGAAGCAAATGTGAACTGAAAGAACACATTTAGAAGTTAATGTCCATGAATGTTTTAGTATGAATTTTAAAAATCTGGTTAAGATTCAACAGCCATTTTTTTATCTACCTACTATGTGTTAGCCTAATAGCCCTCCAGGTCAGTATTGCTATCTTCTTTGCACAGAGGAGACTGACATTCTGAGACACTAAGTTGTCCTATTAAACAGCTACTAAATAGCAGTGCTTGCAGTTGAACCCAGAATTTCTGACTGTAAATGCTCTTCGCTCTATATTTAGTTGTCACTTTGAAACTCAGAAAGCAGAGTCCTAAAGGAATGGAATTCATAATTCATAATTTTTGATAAAAGGATTGAGGGAAGGGAAATTTTCAATCCATGAGATACCATCTGGGGAGGTTGATCCAGGTGAGCAGCTGTAGACCTGCTATACCTGTTGGAGTGCTATGAAGGAATCAAGGGCAACAGCAGAACTTGCCTGTCCAGGTGGTTTGTGGAATGGGCAGGAAAGGTGTTAGGATCACTCCGTAAGGGATTCAGCTCCAGGTAAGAGGTGCCAGTAGAACAGGGGCATGACTGAGACTGATCCAGTTGTGCTGGTACATTGCTGCCTGCACTTTTCATTCAAAATTTGGTTCTGTAGCAAGGGCAAGAATGTTCACTCTGCAAGGACTTTGTTGGTGTTCTGGATACTGTTTCAACAAAAATATGAAAAAAAATATGCAAGGGAAACATTTTCCCCTGAGTTTCTTCTTGAAATTCTATGAGTGGGGGAGAGAAATATGTAAGAGTAGGAAGATTTTAAGTAAACAGTGCAAATCAAACCAGTAGGCGAGCTTGCATATCCAAAGATTGCATGAAGAAAAAGGGGTTATTTCAGCTTTATGTCATTTTTTCTGAATGTCTGTTTTTGTTCTTAATGTTTTCAAGTCAGAGGCTTGTAAACTTGCCAATTCCTAAGAAGTGGCTTAGGTGGGTTGCACTTTTTTTTTTTTCCTTAGCTTCAGTCATTTGTTTCTCTCCTGTTTAACACACCATAACCTATTTGATCTTCAATTTCTGTGGTTTGAAATTTCCATCACTATCCTGGATCCTTTAGTCATCATTGGACATGATTAGCTGCTTATTTCTTACCACTTAAGAGTGTTGCATCCACATTGTGAAGTACAGACCTACTAACCCTGCCATTGTATATTCAACCGTTCATTTTTTCTTTCATTATCTGCAAATATGTAAGGTTGACTTGCAACAGAAAATGTGTTCTTTGTGGAGTGTTTCCATCCACAGTGCCAGTGACATAGCTCTTCAACAGTTGTGTTGATAACTGAAAAGACTTTACAGGAAGCAAAATGCACTTTTAATAAAGGCAGTGCCTCTTGGTTCAAACTAGTATATCAGAATCCACAAACACAAATGCAAAGAGGGATAATGCATGGGGTGTCAAAGATTGAAGCCACCTAGATGTAAGAGTAGTTTAGATTGTGGCTAGATAAAGAGAGCACACCTCATCTGAAATAGGCAGCCATCTCTCAGCTCCAATGGATCATTTCTATGAGGGAACAATGGTCTAACATTGTTAGATCTTATTTTACAAGAGAAGCTCAGAGTCTGAATTTTTATGTGTAATCTTTACTCTTAGCCAGCTATCCTAACAATTTTAAAAGCACTCAATTGCTTCTCAGCAGCAAGATTACAACCTCTGTGGTAGGTGAAGAATAAAAGAGAGAAGCCTAAACTACCATGTATGTAGTTTAGGACCTTGCTACTTAAAGTGTGGTCCATTGACCAGCAGTATCCCTATCACATGGGGATATATTAGAATTCAGAATATAGGCCCTACCCCAGACCTACTGACTCTCCATTTGAATGAGATCCCTCAGTGATTGGTTTGCACATCAGAATTGGAGAAGCACTGATATCTGTATAAGGTCATGCTTAGTGTAAGGACATCCCTGATACTCTGGAGGGGAGCTTCACCATGGTATGCCTACCCTGGGAGGCACCAAAGGAGGCTTTATCTCTAGAAGCTGCAGGTTATAAAGCAGCTGAAGGCTGTGATTCATTTACAGCCTTCTCTCTCTCCACACTTGCTTGTTCGTCTTTGCACATTCTTGGTCTTACTAGTTGTGGTAATGAACACATTGCTGTTGCCCAACATAGACCTCTCAGATATACAAGCCAATAGCAAAATAACCACATGAAGGGCTTTAGGAACTTCCTAGATTTTCACTCTAGAATTATCTATCCTTTCTTTTCTTCTGCCTACTACACATTCCCTTCCTCATCATCTCCTCCTTGATCATCATTTTGCTTACTTTTTTGTTTATTTGATCTTTTTGTTTTGTTTTGCCTCAGCCTTGTCCATTACCATTTGAACTGGCAAACCCATTATGAACTGATTTCCTAACTTTGACCTTGTACTCCCTTAGGATGCTTTTTCTGAGTGTTCTTCCTCCTCTTGATTCTTACAACTTCATAATAGGAGAGCCGGCTGAGTTCTGCACAGGCTCCCAAGCCAATGGTGGCCACGCTTTTCTACTTGTCAGGAGTCTGGGATGAGATACTTTAATCTCCTCTTTGATGTGAACAGATAATTAACAGATAATACTTAATAAGAAATTAAGTATGTGTCTTTTTTTTAGGTGGGGAGAGAAGCAGAGGGAGAAAGAGAGAGAGAATCTTAAGTAGGCTCCATGCTCAGTGTGGAGCACAATGTGGGGCTTGATCTCACAACTGTGAGATCATGACCTGAGCCAAAATGAAGAGTCGGATGCTTAACTGACTGAGCCACTCAGGCACCCCAAGTATGTGTCTTTTCTAAAAAAATATTGACAATTGCATCTTGAAGGAAAAATACCATTCCTCTTTGAAAATAGCTCAAGGGAACATGAATGTGAAATCCAGCCAGGTTGCTATGGATTGTGATGACCTAGTGTTTAGTAAGAAAGAAAATGACTTACTCTTTTGGGTACAAACCTCTCACATTTTGAAAGTGCATTTAATTTAAGATACCCTCTTTGACAACCAATGTCCTTATAAGGTGTATCCTGCCAAACAATTTTTTGATGTCATGCCTTCCTCAGCTTTTCTATGACAGTGACAGCACCAGTCTATGCTCCCACACTGCAAGACAAAGTGAGAGTCCTTGGTTTGTGATTTGTGTTTTGCAGTGTGAGAGTCCTTGGTTTGTGATGATTCTGGTCACTCTGACCAGGGCTCTCTCATTCCTGCCCTGGTCTTCTTAACTCTTCTCATCTCCACTCTCACCATCCCTTTTGTTTGATAAATAGCCACTCAGCACCTATGTGTAAGTGCTCTAGAGATTTTAGGATTGCTAAGACCAAAATGGACCCTGCTCTCATCCAAGCAGGAAAGACAGACATTAAACATACAATTACACAGTTAATTAATTAATTCTATGGTGATAAGGAAGTATAGTTATTATAAAAACTTCTATTGAGCAGATCTGACTTTTTGCAGGAGGGTCCAGAGTAGTCCCCTTGAATGAGTTATGTTCAAGTACTATTTAAAAGATGTGGGCAGGGAAAAGAAAAACCATAAGAGGTAGTCCATTTTTCCAAGGTTAGTAGGAGTGGGGAACCATTATCTGAAGGGGAAAGGGATGAAGTGATAGTAGAACCTAAAAAGAGATCTGTGTGGATAGGACCAAATGAATGGAGCTGTAACCTTTGAAGGACAATAGGAGCCCATATAGGTCCTGAAGAGAGGGAACTGAAATAGTAAAAAATAAATATCCCAACCTTACTCTTATCACCCACGCTGATCTCCTGCCAGTGTTCTTTCAGCTGCATTGGTTAAATCTAGCCAAAAGCCAGAGAATAAGGGAGCCCACTGAAGGAGCCCATTCAAGTCAGCCTCATGGGACACAGAGCAGGGTGAAAAGGATTCAGAATGGATCCAAAAGAATAACCACCCACAAATATTTTGGCATTTAATGTAAGAGCAATTGGGAAGTCATGAAAAGGTTTTGAGCATGGAGATAAATGATCAGATTTGTGTTTTTAGATGATTCTGGCTACACATTGGCAGGAAGTGAGGGGATATAGGGACACCATTGCAGTAGACATAGACATATTCAAAGGAGAAGTAGTGTTAGCCTGGACTAGATAGTGGATGTATTTGAAACCAATTCAAGAGGTAAAGTGGCAGTCTAGTGATGGATTGCATATGGAGAGGAGCACATCTGGGTAGAGATGTGTCCAAAATGACCTTGAGTTTTCTGGGTGGGAGTTGGTGCTTTAGCTAAGAAAAGATATACTGGAGTAACATCTGGGTTCTGGATAAGATCCTATGTTTAGGCTCAGAGCTAGTGAGTTTGAGGTACCTATGGGTCTCCTAGAAGCCAGAATAGGAACCTTAGTATTGGATATGGTAGAGAGGCTGCTAGACATCATGTTTAGTGTTATCTGGGAAAGCAAAATGAGTTGTTCTCCAGTCTTGAGGAGTTAAATGAGTTTTGTGAATACCTCCTCCTATCTTCTGAGAAGGTTGAGGTGTTTGACACAGACAGGCATAACTTCATCTCACTCTAATCCCAAACCAACCATTTGTGAAGAAACTACTGTCAAGTTAGGAAAGCAGTGCTGGTTAATAAAATCAGTTCCTGGCATCATATTTTAGGCCCTGTCAAACTTGTCCTTATTTTTACTTTGATAACTGACTAAATTCTAGAAAATGTTGTCAATGACAAAATTTCTCATCTTCTCTCTTGGTTTTTGCTTTTATTTTTTTCCTTCGGATTTTTATAAAATCATAAAATTTTAGAGTTTGAAATCACCTTAAAATCATTTAGTTTCATTCTCCCCAGTTCACTCCCTCAGTATACCTGTATCTTTTTAATAGAATAAACCAAATAAAAAATATCCTTTTTATAGAACACTTAAGGGATGCTTAAATTCCTCCAGGGAAGGAAACTAACAACCTCCAATAGTGCATTTCCAACTCATTCTTTGGACAGTTTTTCAATAGGCTGATCTGACTCTTTGTAATGTTCACTACTCCCTTTTCTCCCCCTGGCTTTCTGGAGAAACACAGATTAAATCCTCTTTCTCTCTTCCTTATGAGCCCTTTCCAGTTTTATACTCTGGGTGTCATGTTGCTTGTTGGTTTTCTGTCAGATACCAAACCCAACTCTATACCTCTTGCCCATTTAACACGTTTCTAGTCCCTTAGTTTGATAGGAGGCATTTTCCAAATGGTTGTTTTGAATAAGAAACTTTTTGCCGAGATCTGTCTGATGTTGAATATGGTGGAATTAGTATGTTTTGAGGTCTGCACAAATATACTTCCACTGGGGGCACCTGGGTGACTCAGTCAGTTGGGTGTGTGACTCTTGGACTGTTGATTTCAGCTCAGGTCATGATCTCAGGGTCATGGGATCTATGGGCCCCGTGCTCAGCGGGGAGTCTTCTTGAGGATTCTCTCTCTCCCTCTCTTCTGTCCCTCTTCCTTCTTGTGCACACACCTACTCTCTCTGACTCTCTTTTTTTTTTTTCTCTAAAATAAATAAATAAATATTTTTAAAAATAGATACTTCCATTGATCCAGGTCTCTTTTACCTCCATTACTTATTTTGCCACAGATCTGTCTTTTATTATGTTCTCTTGTCATTTCATTGGGTCTTGGGAATTTTGTAATATCTGTTTGTTATGCGTGACTAAACCAATTATGCTATTTGTGACTTCCTGGTAAACTTGTCTTCACCATCCTGTTTCCTTGACTACTTTCTTCAGGGAGACCTGAGATTGGGATGTGGTGGTATCAGAAAAAGTAGTATCTTTGGTTTGCTTGGGTTTTTTTTGCTGCCACCTTCTATCTTTTTTTATTGAGGTATAATTAACATACCATTTTGTATTAACTTCATTACAACATAATGATTCAATATTTGCATATATTATAAAAATTATTATAAGAAGTCCACTTAACATTCATTGCCATACATGGCTACCAATTTTTTTCTTGCAATGAAACTTTTAAGATCTTCTCTCTTAGCAACTTTCAAATATGCAATACAGTATAATTAACTGTATTTACCATGAAGGTGATCTCTTTGGCATGTGCCATGCCAACCATACTAGATCAAGTATGAAGAATCATTTAAAGGGTAATCTCTTTCCAATCAGGTCACATCAACTTTCTGTAGTGAAATTAGATGAAACCATATGTTACTATGTTGAAAACAACTTATTAAAGGCTTCTTTTGAAAGCTCTGAATCTAAGCCTTTCTCAATTCACTGGTTCTCTGAGACAGATGTTAATGCTAAATGGCCTTTTGTGTTTCCCAACAGAAGTGATAGCTGGAAGAACTAAGGAACCCCTTGGATCATTCAACAGTGATCCTCTGGTTAAAACATAAAAGGATGACTATTATTATGCTCACTTTATGGACAAGGAAACTGAGGAAATAATGAGATAGTAACTTGTCTATAGTCAAAGAGCTAGAAATTGGCAGAGGCACTTGCCATGCTAGATTTTAAGTCTGTTTTTTCTCTACATACCTAAGCAGACTGCCTATTACCTTTTTTTTTTTTTTTTTTTCCATTTTATGCCCAGAACCCTGCCAGGATCTAGGCATATAGTAGACACTCAATTAAAAATATATTATGTGGCTGACTAAATAACCTTGATTCTTTCTTCTTCCTCTGGACCTCCTTTATATAAAAAAGAAGGCACTTATTCCTTCTGTGTGTGTCCTTAAAAATAAAACCACACTTGATAACAGCATGTGCTTCATTCTCCAGAGGAAGAGAGTTGTTAAGAAATGAAATCATTAACTATTGGCCGATTTGCCTGGCCCTCATCTACTGATGGTTTACTCCACCGGTTTCTGTCTTACAGCTACATTCAAAGTCCATTCAACTCAAATCACATGGGGACATGAAGAATTGTCTACATTTCAGTTCAATGCCCCATAGTGTAAAACCAGTCCATATGTCAAGAGCATGGGGGCTGGTAGATAAGAAGTAAGGGCACAGATGAAGAGTAAGTTATATTAATTGTCTGGTGTTGTGTAGGCCGAATGAGTGGGTGATTGTCAGAAATGTTTCCATAGATTAGTTAGGCTGGCCCCATGTACATCTAGCCCTAGAGTCTGGTCAGCTAATATGCCAGGGATACTTGGGATTAATAAGATTTAACAAACAAAATAACAACCTTCTTTAGTAGATGCTTGTTTTGCTGGGGTAGTCTTGCAGGAGTAGTGATCTCAAAGCTCCGGATCTATAAAGGAATAACTGCTTTATGGTAGTAAATATTTTATTATTTTGTTGTAGCTCTCTAAAGCATTAGTTGATTTCTTCTATATTTGACTAGTGGGTAAATTCTGTTTTTAGAAGAGAAGCCCATAAGAATAGTCTATTTGCTCTGAATAGTGATTTGAAATGTTACAAAAGAAGTCACTTTAAATTACAAAGGAATTGCAAGTAATAAGTTATATTACATGCATCTTAAGCAAAATGGGGCATTTGAAACTCTCCATTCTAGATCAAAAATTTTTTGAAATATATTGACATGGTTGAAAAAGAAAAATTGGGCCAATGAATTAGTATTTGATTTTCGTCACTCATAAGATAAGTTGTTCATTCTATCTTGTCACCAATAATGATAATGTATCTTAAGACCATCAAACAGTAAATAGTATAATGTCTTAATTTGAGCTAAGTATGTTTTAAACATTTACATTATTTAGGAGCTTCCTACTTGCTGAAAAATTGATCTGATTAGGGAAAATCCAAAGAGTTGCATTTTATTGTTATTTACATTTTATTGCAACCAGCAGTTGGCTTCAGGATTCCAAATGGTAGAACTGAAGAATACAAACATGCTTTAGGGAATATGAAAAGGGATGGGAAGTTTTCTGGGAATAAATTATCAAGTTATATTCAAATCACAGGTTTTATTCCCTTTGCTAAAATTCAAGGCAGCAGAGAATCTGTGAAAACTGCCAATTATGCCAGATCACTTTAGGAGAAAACTGGCATTTCTGTTATGGCTTGCTACCAGCCAGGTTCAGTATAATTTTGACCAAGTCATTAACCTAGATGTGTCATGGTTTCTATATTTTAGGATAGGTATTCTGGGTTAAATATTTTTTTATTTTTTTCCCCTGATCTAAACAACTTATTCCAACCTGTGTTTCAGTTTCACACTTGAGGAAAAATGGCAGAAGAAAGGCTATAAGGTGGTAGGTAGGCCTCTAAGCATTTTGTGGTAGTTCTTCATGTGTGAAAGAATAATGGACCTTGATTTTATCCACCTTCCAGGAAGAGTGAGAGCAAATGAGGTAACAATCATATATGTGTCTTTAAAGTGAAAAGTAGTAGCTTCTCAGGAGTCTCTGGGGTTAGGCAAACTTGGAACTCAAGCTGAGAAGGATAGAAGACTGAAGAAAAAATATTTACTAATAATGAGGAAATACAGACTTGCAAGTTGTAGAAGAGCTCACTCGCCTAATTATTTCATTAATTTTCTACTTATTAAAGTTATATATGTATATATGTATGTGTCCAAATTTAATAGAAATATTGTGCAGAAATAAAGAAGTGACCTTCAGAGGAAAAAAAAGAAAAAAAAAAAAGTAGTAGCCAAGGGCCCACATGTATAGGGAAGTAAGCACCATTCTTGCTGCTTTAGCACAGATGAATTTCATACTTTGAGATATTTTGTTCAAGCTTCTTGTTATTAATAAAAACATTATATGTATATATGTGTATACACAAACACACAGACACACACACATATACACATTTGTACTGCCATCAAAGCTTCTTAGTTGTTATAGTTCATCCCAAAGTAAAGAAACCTGTTGTTTGATTTAACCAGCACAAAGCTGCTTTTAATAAACATGCAGTTTCTGCTAGGATTTTTAAAAATATTTAAAAAGAAAAGCTCGAGGATTCTTTTACCATTTTTGAAAACTTGGTAGGAAGGACTTTGCAGTTTTCAGCCTCAGATGAGTCCAGAACAATCATCCAGCTCTCTCCCTCTGACAGGGAAATGGGGGGTCTCTGTACCTAGGAAAAAAGTCTCTATGGAACTGCAGATCACAGGCATAACAAAGGTCTGCTAAATTTTATATTGTAGTGGGTAAGACATCCTTTTACTCCCTGGCCCCCCACCCCATTTTCATTTTCTTCTACAAGGAGTTCCAAATTGGAGCTGAGAAGTGGTAACACCTTGAATCCTCACATGCTATCCATTAATCTTCATCTTTCCTCCATAAATAGCAGGGAAACCAAGTCACTAAGCAATAGGTATTAGGTGCTTTCTATATGTGAACCTGTAACCTAACTGCACCTCAGGCAAGCTCCACTGATGAATTCAAAGTGTTGCCATATTAAGCAGCGTACCATCAGAACCAGAATGCACACCAATGGCTGAGGCCAAATGGTCCTCATTGAGAGTTTCCTACTCAAAGTATGGCCTGGGACCAGCAACAATGGCACCACCTGGGAGCTCATTAAAAATGCAGAATCTCAGGCCTTACTCCAGATCTGCTGATTCCCCAGGTCTGAACATTAGGGACAAGATGTGATTGAGAACACTTGTTCTAGATCCTGGCTACATATCAGAACAGTGGAAGAACTTTTTAAAAATTCTGGTGCATGGGTTCCATCTACAGAGACTCTGATATATTTGGTCTGTGATGTAGCCTGGTCATGATGATTTTCAGGGCTCTCTGTGTGATTCTAACATGCAGCAAAACTTGAGGACCATTGAATTAGACTTTTTAACAATACATAGTGGAAGAATTCATCACACCGAGTTACCCAGCTTTCACTGTCCATACCTGATGTGTTATCACTCGTTTTGTTGGCCTGTGGTGACTATCCCTGTTCCTCCTCCTACTACCACAACTCAGGTCTGACCCCATCTGCCTTTCAAGAAAGATCATCTACAATACCTCCTTCCCCAGACCATGTTCTCCTTTTCCCCCTTTGAAACCCATGTCATTTTGCCTTTAGCTTTTTTACTGAAACTATAGTTTTTCAGATAGTAGTACAGTCATTTATACATACGACTTATCCTTTCTCCTAAGCTGTGAGCTCCTAGAGGACAGAAGCCACATCTGATTCATCTTTGTAACTCTTAGGACCTAGCAAGGCTGGCTAAAGTGTGCACAGGAATGGAGGTGGGAACAGAGAGGACAAAAGACAGAACAGCCCAGATATGCTATCTTCAAATTAGTTGGGTAAGATGGGCAAACAAAGAATATATGGCTGGAATTTAAGACCTTGATGAAATAAAGGAGAGAGCTTTATAGACCACATCAAGGGATGAAGGATGGGGATGCAAGCTGATAGAGGGATGGAGGCAAAAGAGCAATGATTATATCCAGTGAGCAGTAAGCGTAGTTTTCTGAAAGGAGGAGAAGACAGAGAAGTAGAGAATAGAGTAAAAGTGAGGGAGCAGGAGAGAAGTGAGGAACTCAAGTTACTCAGAGAATTTTAGGGGCCACACATCCCAGGATGCTGGTGCAGGCTGTCATTGAGTGGGTGTGGCTAAGTTACACTTCCTTCATCGTTCCTTTCAGTCTTCTCAGAAGTGATCCCCTTTCATGCCTGAATGAGCCAGCATACTCCCAGATAGTGGGTATGAGTAGACGCACAACGAGGATGCCTGGTTAAGTTACCTGTGTTTAGTTCATCTTTTAGCAGATCTTTACCTCGTAGTGCATGTCAGCATTGCAATTTATGCCCATTGCATATTCATGCTTGG